>CM076977.1:17948897-18425369 GCA_039105355.1 Benthosema pterotum
TTTGAGGATTTTTGAGATTTTTGAGGATTTTCGAAAAAATGTCAAATTTCGAAAAAACGGCAAGGCTATAGCCTTACGTTTTTCATGATTTTGACGATTTTCAAAAAATGACGAAACCTGGCAAAAAACGCAAGGCTATAGCCTACGGTCTTGCACAGCATGCTTTTTTTCATCGTTTTGAGGATTTTTGAGGATTTTGAGGATTTTCGAAAAATGTCGAAATTTCGAAAAAAACGGCAAGGCTATAGCCTTACGGTTTTTCATGATTTTGACGATTTTCAATAATGACGAAACCTGGCAAAAACGCAAGGCTATAGCCTACGGTCTTGCACAGCATGCTTTTTTCATCGTTTTGAGGATTTTTGAGGATTTTCGAAAAATGTCGAAATTTCGAAAAAACGGCAAGGCTATAGCCTTACGGTTTTTCATGATTTTGACGATTTTCAAAAAATGACGAAACCTGGCAAAAACGCAAGGCTATAGCCTACGGTCTTGCACAGCATGCTTTTTCATCGTTTTGAGGATTTTTGAGGATTTTGAGGATTTTCGAAAAATGTCGAAATTTCGGAAAAACGGCAAGGCTATAGCCTTACGGTTTTTCATGATTTTGACGATTTTCAAAAAATGACGAAACCTGGCAAAAACGCAAGGCTATAGCCTACGGTCTTGCACAGCATGCTTTTTTTCATCGTTTTGAGGATTTTTGAGGATTTTGAGGATTTTCGAAAATGTCGAAATTTTCGAAAAACGGCAAGCATAAATAGCCTTACGGTTTTTCATGATTTTGACGATTTTCAAAAAATGACAAAACCTGGCAAAACGCAAGGCTATAGCCACTTCTTGCACAGAATGCTTTTTTTCATTGTTTTTGAGGATTTTTGGGGTTTTTTAGGATTTCGAAAAATGTCGAAATTTTGAAAAAACGGCAAGGCTATAGCCTTACGGTTTTTCATGATTTTGACGATTTTCAAAAAATGACGAAACCTGGCAAAAAAACGCAAGGCTGTACCTACGTCTTGCACAGCATGCTTTTTTCATCTTTTTGAGGATTTTTGAGGATTTTGAGGATTTTCGAAAAATGTCGAAATTTCGAAAAAAAACGGCAAGGCTATAGCCTTACGGTTTTTCATGATTTTGACGATTTTCAAAAGATGACGAAACCTGGCAAAAACGCAAGGCTATAGCCTACGGTCTTGCACAGCATGCTTTTCTTCATCGTTTTGAGGATTTTTGAGGATTTTCGAAAAATGTCGAAATTTCGAAAAAACGGCAAGGCTATAGCCTTACGGTTTTTCATGATTTTGACGATTTTCAAAAAATGACGAAACCTGGCAAAAACGCAAGGCTATAGCCTACGCCCTACGGTCTTGCACAGCATCTTTTTTCATCGTTTTGAGGATTTTTGAGGATTTTCAAAAAATGTCAAAATTTCGAAAAAACGGCAAGGCTATAGCCTTACGGTTTTTTCATGATTTGACGATTTTCAAAAAATGACGAAACCTGGCAAAAACGCAAGGCTATAGCCCACGTCTTTACAGCATGCTTTTTTTCATTGTTTTGAGGATTTTTGAGGATTTTGAGGATTTTCTAAAAAAGACGAAATTTCGAAAAAAACGGTAAGTCTATAGCCTTACGGTTTTTCATGATTTTGACGATTTTCAAAAATGACGAAACCTGGCAAAAACGCAAGGCTATAGCCTACGGTCTTGCAAGCATGCTTTTTTCATCGTTTTGAGGATTTTTGGGGATTTTGAGGATTTCGGAAAATATCGAAATTTTGAAAAAAACGGCGAGCTATAGCCTTACGGTTTTTCATGATTTTGACGATTTTCAAAAAATGACAAAAACCTGGCAAAAAACGCAAGGCTATAGCCTACGGTCTTGCACAGAATGCTTTTTTTTATCGTTTTGAGGATTTTGAGGATTTTGAGGCTTTTCGAAAATGTCGAAATTTTCAAAAAAAACGGCAAGAGCCTTACGGTTTTTCATGATTTTGACGATTTTCAAAAAATGACGAAACCTGGCAAAAACGCAAGGCTATAGCCTACGGTCTTGCACAGCATGCTTTTTTTCATCGTTTTGAGGATTTTTGAGGATTTTGAGGATTTTCGAAAAATGTCGAAATTTCGAAAAAACGGCAAGGCTATAGCCTTACGGTTTTTCATGATTTTGATGATTTTCAAAAAATGACGAAACCTGGCAAAAACGCAAGGCTATAGCCTACGGTCTTGCACAGCATGCTTTTTTTCATCGTTTTGAGGATTTTGAGGATTTTCGAAAAATGTCGAAATTTCGAAAAAACGGCAAGGCTATAGCCTTACGGTTTTTCATGATTTTGACGATTTTCAAATAATGACGAAACCTGGCAAAAACGCAAGGCTATAGCCCACGGTCTTGCACAGCATGCTTTTTTTCATTGTTTTGAGGATTTTTGAGGACTTTGAGGATTTTCGAAAAATGTCGAAATTTCGAAAAAACGCAAGGCTATAGCCTTACGGTTTTTCATGATTTTGGCGATTTTCAAAAAATGACGAAACCTGGCAAAAACGCAAGGCTATAGCCTACGGTCTTGCACAGCATGTTTTTTTCATCGTTTTGAGGATTTTTGAGGATTTTGAGGATTTTCGAAAAATGTCGAAATTTCGAAAAAACGGCAAGGCTATAGCCTTACGGTTTTTCATGATTTTGACGATTTTCAAAAAATGACGAAACCTGGCAAAAACGCAAGGCTATAGCCTACGGTCTTGCACAGCATGCTTTTTTCATCGTTTTGAGAGGATTGGGATTTTGAGGATTTTCGAAAAATGTCGAAATTTTGAAAAAACGGCAAGGCTATAGCCTTACGGTTTTTCATGATTTTGACGATTTTCAAAAGATGACGAAACCTGGCAAAAACGCAAGGCTATAGCCTACGGTCTTGCACAGAATGCTTTTTTTCATCGTTTTGAGGATTTTTGAGGATTTTGAGGATTTTCGAAAAATGTCAAAATTTCGAAAAAACGGCAAGGCTATAGCCTTACGGTTTTTCATGATTTTGACGATTTTCAAAAAATGACGAAACCTGGCAAAAACGCAAGGCTATAGCCTACGGTCTTGCACAGCATGCTTTTTTTTCATCGTTTTGAGGATTTTTGAGGATTTTGAGGATTTTCGAAAAATGTCGAAATTTCGAAAAAACGCAAGGCTATAGCCTTACGTTTTTCATGATTTTGACGATTTTCAAAAAATGACGAAACCTGGCAAAAACGCAAGGCTATAGCCTACGGTCTTGCACAGCATGCTTTTTTCATCGTTTTGAGGATTTTTGAGGATTTTCGAAAAATGTCGAAATTTCGAAAAAACGGCAAGGCTATAGCCTTACGGTTTTTCATGATTTTGACGATTTTCAAAAAATGACGAAACCTGGCAAAAACGCAAGGCTATAGCCTACGGTCTTGCACAGAATGCTTTTTTTCATCGTTTTGAGGATTTTTGAGGATTTTGAGGCTTTTCGAAAAATGTCGAAATTTCGAAAAAAAACGGCAAGGCTATAGCCTTACGGTTTTTCATGATTTTGACGATTTTCAAAAAATGACGAAACCTGGCAAAAACGCAAGGCTATAGCCTACGGTCTTGCACAGCATGCTTTTTTCATCGTTTTGAGGATTTTGAGGATTTTGAGGATTTTCGAAAAATGTCGAAATTTCGAAAAAACGGCAAGGCTATAGCCTTACGGTTTTTCATGATTTTGACGATTTTCAAAAAATGACGAAACCTGGCAAAACGCAAGGCTATAGCCTACGGTCTTGCACAGCATGCTTTTTTCATCGTTTTGAGGATTTTTGAGGATTTTGAGGATTTTCGAAAAATGTCGAAATTCCGAAAAAACGGCAAGGCTATAGCCTTACGTTTTTTCATGATTTGGATGATTTTCAAAAAATGACGAAACCTGGCAAAAACGCAAGACTATAGCCTACGGTCTTGCACAGCATGCTTTTTTTCATCGTTTTGAGGATTTTGAGGATTTTCGAAAAATGTCGAAATTTCGAAAAAACGGCAAGGCTATAGCCTTACGGTTTTTCATGATTTTGACGATTTTCAAAAAATGACGAAACCTGGCAAAAACGCAAGGCTATAGCCTACGGTCTTGCACAGCATGCTTTTTTCATCGTTTTGAGGATTTTTGAGGACTTTGAGGATTTTCGAAAAATGTCGAAATTTCGAAAAAACGGCAAGGCTATAGCCTTACGGTTTTTCATGATTTTGGCGATTTTCAAAAAAATGACGAAACCTGGCAAAAACGCAAGGCTATAGCCTACGGTCTTGCACAGCATGTTTTTTTTCATCGTTTTGAGGATTTTTGAGGATTTTGAGGATTTTCGAAAAATGTCGAAATTTCGAAAAAACGGCAAGGCTATAGCCTTACGTTTTTTCATGATTTTGACGATTTTCAAAAAATGACGAAACCTGGCAAAAACGCAAGGCTATAGCCTACGGTCTTGCACAGCATGCTTTTTTTTCATCGTTTTGAGGATTTTTGAGGATTTTGAGGATTTTCGAAAAATGTCGAAATTTCGAAAAAACGGCAAGGCTATAGCCTTACGGTTTTTCATGATTTTGACGATTTTCAAAAAATGACGAAACCTGGCAAAAACGCAAGGCTATAGCCTACGGTCTTGCACAGCATGCTTTTTTTCATCGTTTTGAGGATTTTTGAGGATTTTCGAAAAATGTCGAAATTTCGAAAAAACGGCAAGGCTATAGCCTTACGGTTTTTCATGATTTTGACGATTTTCAAAAAATGACGAAACCTGGCAAAAACGCAAGGCTATAGCCCATGGTCTTGCACAGCATGCTTTTTTTCATTGTTTTGAGGATTTTTGAGGATTTTGAGGATTTTCGAAAAATGTTGAAATTTCGAAAAAACGGCAAGGCTATAGCCTTACGGTTTTTCATGATTTTGACGATTTTCAAAAAATGACGAAACCTGGCAAAAACGCAAGGCTATAGCCTACGGTCTTGCACAGCATGCTTTTTTTTCATCGTTTTGAGGATTTTTGAGGATTTTGAGGATTTTCGAAAAATGTCGAAATTTCGAAAAAACGGCAAGGCTATAGCCTTACGTTTTTTCATGATTTTGATGATTTTCGAAAAATGACGAAATCTGGCAAAAGAGCAAGGGTATATCATTACAGTCTTGCTCAGCATGCCGTTTTTCACCGTTTTGAGCATTTTTGAGCATTTTCGAAAAAATGTTGAAATTTCGAGAGAAAAAACGCAAGGCTATAGCCTTACGTTTTTTCATCATTTTGAAGATTTTCGAAAAGTGACGAAATCTGGCTAAAGCGCAAGGGTATAGCATTACAGTCTTGCTCAGCATGCCGTTTTTCACCGTTTTGAGCATTTTTGAGCATTTTTGAAAAAATATCGAAATTTCGAGAAAAAAACGCAAGGCTATAGCCTTACGTTTTTTCATCATTTTGAAGATTTTCGAAAAATTAAGAAATCTGGCAAAAGCGCAAGGGTATAGCATTACAGTCTTGCTCAGCATGCCGTTTTTCACCGCTTTGAGCATTTTTGAGCATTTTCGAAAAAAATGTCGAAATTTCGAGAAAAAAACTTCATTGACACACTTCGGCTCAGAATAAGATTGACCATAGACCATTTATTGCAAAGCTTTTGCATGTTGTATGGCGGCATGGCTCTTGCTCATGTGATATCAGACGATCTATGAACTGAGTCATAGGTCTGATATCACATTTGATATCTCCGATTACCTGCACACCTGAGGTACAGCTCTGATATCAACAACCCCCACTGAGCAGAGCCAAGGTACAGTAAAATACAAGACATTAACACATGAGCATCATATCCAGTGCAGACTGACATAAGACATTACAACATTATCCAAAAATGCATGAACTACATGGATACAGAAAAAATCATAGTCCACAGTAAACACGGATACCATAACAGAACTAGATACCACAATAGTTACAACCTTAAATCATGATTAATCAGAGACTCATGTACTCGGAAACTGGTGCCACAGGGAGGAGGCCGGGGAGGTGGAGGAAATTTGAACACATATTGATCAACAGGACAGAGTCACTTAGCAGGAAGAGACAGAGAGGAGAGGGAGAGAGAAGAGACTGCTTATATAGAGCACATGATTGAATGTGGGTGTGACTGACTAGCTGACAGCCAATGACGGTGAGGGGAGTTGACATGGTGACAGCCAAAGAGAGTGAGGGGAGTTGACATGGAGAGACTGCAGATTTAAAGGAACAGAATGAATTACTGATTGAAAATAAGAGGAATAAAATAAACCTTCTGCCCTCCGTGCCTCAATGAACTAACGCTTCGCTGGATTTAAGGCTATAGCCTTACGTTTTTTCATCATTTTGAAGATTTTCGAAGAATGACCAAATCTGGCTAAAGCGCAAGGCTATAGCATTACAGTCTTGCTCAGCATGCCGTTTTTTAACGTTTTGAGCATTTTTGAGCATTTTCGAAAAAATGTCGAAATTTCGAGAAAAAAAACGCAAGGCTATAGACTTACGTTTTTTCATCATTTTGAAGATTTTCGAAAAATGACGAAATCTGGCAAAAGAGCAAGGGTATAGCATTACAGTCTTGCTCAGCATGCCGTTTTTCACCGTTTTGAGCTTTTTTGAGCATTTTCGAAAAAATGTCGAAATTTCGAGAAAAAAAACGCAAGGCTATAGCCTTACGTTTTTTCATCATTTTGAAGATTTTCGAAAAATGACGAGTTCTGGCAAAAGTGCACGGGTATAGCATTACAGTCTTGCTCAGCATCCCGTTTTTCACCGTTTTAAGCATTTTTGAGCATTTTCGAAAAAATGTCGAAATTTCGAGAAAAAAACGCAAGGCTATAGCCTTACGTTTTTTACTTTTATTGTCTGTATTATACATGGCGCTATGTGCTGCTGTTCATTAATACAAGGTTCACTTTATTTGTCTTCCGAGGGAGAAATTTGTCTTGGAGACAACAACCTGCATAAGCTGCACACATAGTTACACAGACAGGAAAAACAGCAGAAGACAGAACGCCACAAATGAAAGAGCAATATAAAACAGAGCAAAACCACATACACCATAATGCGTCCATGTCCCTAGGCAGGGTGCTTCCAGTTATCGTTAAGCAATTTGATCGAGAGAGGAACAAACAAGTGTATCTGTTATTTACATTGTGGAGTTCAGTCAACAACTCAAGAAGGATTTAATATACATTTAATATACATTGGATGTTTTGGCGGAAGAATTGGATCTGCTTTTTTGGTTACTCCGATCAAGCAAAATAGTCCTGACCATAAGGACTCCGAATCCCCTGTACCCAAAGTCTGGAGGAGGGCGAGCAGCACATGATTAAGCAAAAAGCAGAGCAGCAGTATCAGATTTAAGAGCAGCAGCAAGCACGTAGTAAGAGCAGTTCAAACTTCCTGTTTAAATAGCCTGTGTGAGTGTGTGACTGGATGAAGTGAAGCAGGTGAACGTGATGCTGAGGAGGCCCTTTAAAGGGCCGGTAGTGACTGCACTGAGGTTCCCAGACTGAACTTGCTCTGCGCATGTTTGTGACGAGCACGGAGCTCCATTTAATGAAGTGATTGCCTGGAATGTGCACTATACACTAAACACTATGCCTCCAGTTCATGTGACCAAAAAACAACAAAACAAAAATAAAAATAAAAAAAGCATTTATGTTACCAAAAAGGAACAAAAGAGGATCAGGATCAGAAGAGAACAACTGCATGTTGAATTAAATGTGTGTGTGTTTTTTTTTTTTTTTTCATTAAACCAAAAATATTGAATGAATGGATGAAATCCCTCTCTGAGCTTAAAAAAAAAAAAAAAACTCGTTTGCAATGGACGAAAAGGCATTGTAGCTGATGGGGCATATTTTCCAAGAAGACCGTGTGTTGTGGCTAGATTACTGAAGCACGAGCCAAGTCCGTTCCCAGCGGAAGTGTATCTCATTTATATAGCTTATTACTTTTACCCGTGCAGAATTCCCTCTCACAGCACATCTCCCCCAAGTCAACACAGCACCACCGAGTGGAAATACCCAACGGCATGTGGAGCATGCACGCGCTATAGACAAATATAAATTTAATGACTCACTAGACACATTGACTGTAAATAAGCAGCTGCAAACAGGCTCCTCTCTGCCGCACAGAGAGACCGCCACTCTGCAAAGCTACGGGAAATACTTTTTGACACAAACCGACCAATTAGAGGAGAGAGAGAGAGAGAGCATGAGGAGAGAACACATCCCTCATGAGATGCTAGACTCATTACACTGTAGACGCAGACCTGCTGATATGGAGACACATGATGGCACCCAATCAGGGCATATTTGCTTTTATTTCCTCATACATACATACATACATATATATAATATATATATATATATATATATATATATATGGAGCTTGTTTGAGCTGCAGGCTGCAGCGCTGTATCTGAACCAATCACAGAAATGTCACTTCGTATATCTTTACGGATGATTAATTGTTATCAGTAGTCATATACTGTGAAATTGATTTCTGCCGCTGTCTGCATAGAGCCAACAGAAAAAGCAATGCACTGTGCGACATACAGTATATGGTGTAGTAGAGCTTATACTGAGAGGCTTGAGATCTATTCCCGTGATTCCTGTTGATTAAGTATAGCTGCTCGCAAATAATCACACATCATAGTGTTTCCAATTCGCACCAAAAATGTGTCAATAATAATTAGTTGCATTAACTTTTTGAGGAATTTGTGTCCTTGCACATCACATGAAATTAGACTTTTACCCAGAGATCAGTTGTTTTCAAGTTATTTGTATAATCTTTTAAACATATAATCATAGCAGGCCTACAGGTTTAAGTCACCCAAGTTACGTCGATCAAAACTGACAGTGCTTTGTGGTGACACAGAAGAAACAAAAATATGAAATGAGACTGCATCCCCTATAGGTCTGGATTCTGGAATAGCAAATTGCATGCCCAATCAGTACACTATGATCGGCTTTTTAACTTGAGCGCTTTCAGCTTTTAGGAAGAAGCCGGGAAATACACCAAGAACACACACCTGTGGTAGTTTCTTGGTTGGACACAAATACTTAATCTCCATATGCAGTCATTGAAATGACAGGATAACCATAATGTCCAGCTTTCCCGGTTCATGTGAACACAAACCAATTATGCTTGTAATTGGCTGATCACCCCATATTGATGATTTGATTTGTTGAGCAAAGTACATATTGAGGGCATCAGAGCAAGTTTAGAGAAGGCTCACAGTTTTTGTTATAGGCTCTAATGCATTTGCAAGTCAAAAAACCATACACTGTAAACTAAAGAACCAAGACCATACTTTACCAATAGCGATGTCACCAACATTCAGGTTCTTTTCATCAGCCTTATGTTCTCGGGACCCTATCTTCCTTCAGGGTTGGAGTTAGGTACTATAGGTGTTATTATATGGCTGTGGGGGGTTAGAGGTGACATAATACTGAGGATAGATAAACTGGCCACCGTTAATACTGTCTGTTCACTGTTTGTCTACTCTAACCGTTGATTTCAGGATCAAACAGGCGACATTCTTCCAAGACTTCAATACTCTATAGTGGTTCTGTGGAGTAGAACCCTATATTCTATATGAAATGTTTTATACATGCTGGCTAAGGCGGGCAGGATAGTTAGGCTTATTATACCGTAGGCCTACTGTAACTCCTCCTGGTGCAAGTCCATTGTATAGTATAGTATAACTTCAAGATATAGTCAAGTTAGATCAGTCCTTAGTCTTGACATTGACAGCTAAGGGCCCCATTTTCGTCAAGGGCTAAACCCTTTATCCCTAACCTCTTTGCCTTTTTTGCTATTTTGAAAAAACATTTTTGAGATATTTAATCCAGCTTTAATGACATTAAAACCCTTACTCAATAGTACAACATAAACATTACAGAGACGGTAGCCGTGACTGAACAATACTTTAAAACAGTTGTCGTTTTGCATATGTACCTAAATAGCTCTTATTTGCGCCGTTCTCATTGAAAACAATGTATTCCCAACTGCAGTTAGGACTCCGAGAGGCTCTGTATAGTCATGTGACGACTGGCTGCTCAGCTTTGGTTTCTGACCCCTCAATATTGCAACTCTCCTACTAGAAGGCTTTGGAGTGAACAACATCTCAAGCGGCATCATCAACATGTGCCTCATATCCATTTCTGTCAAGTAAATCGCCTGTATGCACTTAAAACGGATTAACAACATGGATTAAACAATGAAAACACATCTTGGACAATTCGTTAATCGCAGCAAAGCTGTTCTACAATTAATTATCTCGTATAACTTGCAACAGGGGGGTCAAACAGCTGACCTTACAGGGAGCTGTATTGGACACTGCCGTGTCGAGTCAATCAGCTGGGAAGATCACTCACCCAGGGGGTTCAAAGGTCAATGCTGAACTTCAAACAATAGTCGGATGACGTCCCCTAACCCGCCACTCCGCTGCAACCTCACCTTCGTGTCCAAAGTTCACACTTCCGAGACAAAGAGGAGCTAAGAGGATGATCACTGCCGCCCTCATCTTAACCCTGGAGTTCAGCCAGAGTTGAAACAGTTAAATGTCACCTTCAGTAACCCCGCGGATGTACGACGTGTCCTAGATAGATTGGTGTCACACAGCATTCTTCATCTGGAGACAAACTCTCCACATTTTTAACTGGAGCGTGTCTATTTTTGGGTTATAGGCCGACATGTTTCAATCCTGAGGCAAATATGTTTTTTTCCGCTGCATCTCATGACAATTCCTATGCATCTTTCCCAGTCCATTTGGAGGTCATTTGCCAGTTATTTTGTGTGCGTTAGAGAAATGTTCTGGAACACTTACAAATAAAATACAAAATACATACAAATAAAAAGTATTAATTTGGAGTTGTGTGATTGATTTTGCTTTTTTTTTTTTTTTTTTTTTTTTTTTTTTTTTACATAACATGGCACAACAATATTATGCTCAGACTATATGGCATATTAAGAGGGTGTGCAGATGTTGCATATGTTCATAATTATATTCCTTATGGAGACTAATGAAGAGGAAGACATTACGTACTGGTGCATTGTAGCATGAGAAAGGATTTGTGCCGCTGTGTGATCAAGTCATACATCCAGCTGTAGAGTGACATGGCCGATATCTGGGGGACAAATTAGTCCTGTTAAGATTCATAAATCAGTTCATAAACAAATGGTGCAACAAATATCACCCTATATTGGCCTTTCAAGGTCGCTCAAAGGTTATGTTGCCTGTGGGAAGACTGTGCGACTTGACTTCCTGTATCTTCCTGCGTCTTTTGTCATAGGCAACTTAATCTTTGGACATAAGAGGAATTGTAATAGTAGTGAGCAACATTAAATTATTCCAAACGATTATGAACATGAACAGGGATGTAGGTAATGTAGCAGTAATGGGGAGAAATTGATATGGAGGGGGTCAGTGGTAATATCTGTATAGGCAAAGGTTTGTGCAACAAAGACTTCTACGTATATATAC
This sequence comes from Benthosema pterotum, assembly GCA_039105355.1. Lineage (NCBI taxonomy): Eukaryota > Metazoa > Chordata > Actinopteri > Myctophiformes > Myctophidae > Benthosema > Benthosema pterotum. The sequence goes on from CM076977.1 coordinate 17,960,430, forward strand.
CTGCCTTGTCTAGCTATCATTCGTGCTTTGTTCTTCGTATTGCCCCCCCAATTGGGAAATGTTACATCCGCCCCTGCTTGTCTACATGTCGAATTGTCCTTGGGCAAGACACTGAAATGGAGACAAAGGAGCGATAAGCGCTGCACTAATGTTGGATTGTCCGGCGCTATGAGCAGCGCGCTGGAGACGCCTGGCTTCGGGGGTCCAAGAATAGAAATTGGCATCCGTTTTCTGCATGGCATGTTGTTAGTTCCAGAGGGTCAATGGCCCCCCTAAATGCCCCGACTGCCCCACCAAACATGATGTCATGCAAACCACCCAAATTCTAAATTAAAGTGCTTATAATTAAAATGATTTGAAACATTACTACTGCAACTAAATAACTACTAATTGTGTTACCACTAAACCAACATCATTGAAAACAAAAAACTCTCTAAGTCAGACCTTTAGCTTTATGCATGCTGCGTGTTTGTTGCAACTTCAACAACAGTTGATGTTGTTATTGATGCTTTACTTGTCTAATAATAGTCCTGTAACCGAAAATGGTATGGGTGCACCTTCATCGCTCGTGGCAGTAAGCACCATGGGCGATGAAGCCGCCCCCATACCATTTTCTATTGCCCCCCCAATTGGGAAATGTTATATCTGCCCCATGCTTGTCTACATGTCGAATTGTCCATGGGCAAGAAACTGAACCCCAAACTGCTCCCGATGTCTTGGTTGCATGGTTTCCGACACAATCGGCGTATGAATGTGTGTGAATGGGTGAAGATTATGCACCATTTTAAATCACCTTGGGTAAAGGCGCTAAATAAACGCACCATCTATAACAAGGTGGTTTGACTCAGTGGAAACACTTGTGCTTAATTCAGAACAATGACAACTCACTAAAATGTATTTTATAGTGCAATGTAGTCTGTTATAAGAACTCATACATACTCATAATGTGCTTTATACAGTACTTTTATGATGGTTCTAAGGTTAACTATCACACTACTTCATAATTACTAGTCACTGATATATTATATACATGGATATAGTTGTATTTTAACAACAAGCATGTAGAAGACGATACACCAGTCAATTAATACAATCAGTCAATTCAAGTTTGTTTGTTCAAGTAACTATAAAATGACCGCTTTTTTGGGTGAGCTGGAAATGAATCCTCTAAATAATTCAGCATTCTATATGATGTTGAAATCCACATCTCCGCCTCCACTTAAAAGAGAAATATTATGTTGCAAATGGAACTGCTTGCGCTTGGGTTCAGCGAGCAGCTGAAAAGCCAGAAATTGGAAATTGCTATAACGAGAATCGATCCATCAATTAGTGCAGTCGTGGACGGAGAGGGAAATCATTATGTTGTATAGCAACTCTATGCTCTGAACAGGATTCTATTTTTAGCCCGTCATGGGAATATACCGTAGGCCTCACAGTGCTCCTGCAGTGAATGTTAATGCAATGTGTACAGTAGCACCCATAAAGGGCGTAGAAGTCACATCCCAGCTTTTTGATGTACACAAAGATGTAGGTCTAATTCACATTTAGAAAATGGAAAAGTGAAACAAAAACAGAAACAAAAAACACAAATGAAATGAATCAACTGCAGCTGCAGGCTGCCTAATAAACAGTCAAAGAAAGATTGGGAGATTGGAGATGGAAGGGTTGCAGAGAGACGAGATAGCCAATCAGAAGTTGTGGCGTTGCCGAGAGACCAGATAGCCAATCAGATAGCCGGTACAAAAAACATCCCATGGCTCAGAGGTCGGAGAACAATTCTGCAGAAATAATATAGCAGCTGCCAAATAAATTACACATAATTGTCATTTCTTGTTTAATAGATGCGGAACGGGAACCTTTAGCAAGAATTCATGTCTCTTTCAATCATTGCATATAGACATACACACAGGTTCCACACAGACTCTTTATTTATCCAATTTACATTGTTACACAGTCATAGATCATAGCTTTTTGAGACAGCGCCATGCGGATAAGAAAAATTACTCTAGGTGACTAGGTGCTATTGTGAATGGACGGCTCCAGGACCGATAGAAGCACTTTTCGTTTGGAAATCGCCTTTGTTCTATCTACTCTTAAAAGTTCCAAAGTGTTTGGATGCTTCTGGGACACCTAGCACTTAATTGCAGGTTTGGAAGCGGGGCCTTATATAGCTAATAGAGGCAAAGATAAATTAAACATAAATAATAAATACAAAAATCAACATTCGGCTAACACAAACACCAACTAGACTTTATGATATTTTGGAGTCAAATATGGCAGGACATGAGAAGAAACACTTTCATCACTACGCACTGTAGCCACTCTACCCTTTCCGTTATCATTAATTGGTACAGAAATCAAATAATATTAATAATAATGAGGAAGAAGAGGAAGAAGAAGAAGATAAGGAATAATAACGATAGGTCACATAATGGAATTCACAGACATGTCATAATGATTGACAGGCTACTGGCCTTTGCAGTCTCCTACCCCCCCCCCCCCCCCCCCCCCCAACAGACCCCTCACAACCCCCCCCCCCCCCCCACCCGCACCTCAGCCCTGGAGTTCATAAAGGTATGAATTTGTCTACATGCAAAATGCCAGGCCATCGCCACCACCGCCCTGTCGGCACTGCCCCGGCCATTTGGGGGCAATGACGAGTCCTGCCTACGTGGGGCGCACTAGGACTTGTCGTCGTGCTTCTTCTTCTGGAACTTCCTGAACTGTGACTGGATGGCGACGGCAGCCTTCTCCGTCTCTGGAGCGTCCATGTCGATGTCAAAGTCCTCCGGTGGGACGTCTTTCTTAGATGCATCTGTGGAATAGGAAATGATAGAGGGTTAAAAAACATTAACCATTTTCAAACTATAAAGAGGTTATTCTATGTTTTAAATGTTCAATTCTAGTCATAGAGGGCAAGTATAATGTTTTATCCATATTTGCCTCATTAGCCATGGATCCTTTTAAGATTTGCACACACCCTGATTTGTTCAATAATCTGTCCATCAGCTCGGGGCTCTCCTTCTCTCCCCCCTAGCGCAGCATTTGGAGCGATGCCCACACAGAAGGGTTAACGCCCACTCCTAGACCAAAGCAGCCAGTGCGTTTCCTCAGGCTTTCGTTTCATTGCACCAACGAAAATGCAAGCCTGGGTATGCCGAGGCTATAAGTGACCCCTAACCTACCCCTCCGCTGAAACCATAACGTTATGAGTTTCATTGAGATTTATTCATGACAAATTAGCTTCTTTGGGGAATGTTTTTGAAAATATGTTGAAATAATATATATATATATATATATATATACAGTATATATATATATATATATATATATATATATATATACAGTATATATATATATATATATACATATATATATATATATATATACAGTATATATATATATATATATACATACATATATATATATATATATACAGTATATATATATATATATATATATATATATATATATATATATATATATATATATATATATATATATATATATATATATATATATATATATATATATTATATATATATATACAGTATATATATATGTATATATATATATATATATATATATATATATATATATATATATATATATATATATATATATATATATATATGCAGTAAACAAAATAAATGTATAGGGTCCCACAAAAATGTGTCTACAAACCAAAATTGGGTCCCAACCCTGTGTTTGTGAACCAGTGGTGCTGTAGGTACTGTAGATGAAGTGCTCTATATATAACGTGAGAAATGTTATTGTACTTGTAATGTGTCATCCTTGGTGCTTGAATGTGTAGTGCAGGGCTGGCCCGCACATGCTATGAGGATGTACACATTCCCTGTAGTGCAAGGCACTTTGGATAAAAGCAGGAATGGAGAGATAAAGGGAGACAAAGGGTTGCTATGACTACACTGCTAGGACCACTCTTTTGATGTCAAAATACCTTGACTTATGCAATGCCCTTGTGCATGTCCCTGCACTACAATGACTGCTTATATATAGTTTTTGAATTGAATATGAATGTTGAGTGGCATCAGTGGCATAGAATAATAGGTGTAAATGGTAAATACCAGTGCCACAATTTGGGCAGGTATAGAGCAAGAAGAAAAGTAGAAAGACAGCATGACATGACTGACAGCATGTCTAGGACAGGCACAAATCAAAGTCGATGTTAAGTCAATACAATATATACGCATAGCATCATTAGGTTAGACATTATGGGGTGAGCGAGTGTCTTTGCACATGAGATATAAAGTGCAAGAAGAGTATAATTGTATTTGTGCTCCAGTCATAATACCCACATAGGACAAGCAAGCATTTCCCCACAACAATAAGGATTTTTTACTTTTAGGACCTTAATCAAAGAGCTCCTTGATTATCCCGATAATTTAATTGTCTATTTCATAACCCAGTGGTTTGCTTTGCTACGCTGGAGCCACATAAATCATTATTATTCATTTGGATCACCAAATTGCAGTTAATTTAACAAGGAAACAAGTTTAACAGGGTTGGCAGTTCATGGTTTATTCCTAAGGATACATACACATGGCAGCTTCTTCTCCACACAGACAAACAGCCAAAGACAAATGGTTACAGTAAGAACTCCTTGGGCGTTTCACTCAGCAGATGGCTGCTCAGATAGCACCGGGGGGACTGAGAGGTTAAGTTTTGCGACACTTTGACGCATAGTAAAGGTCGATCCAGTGACCTTCTGATTCCAGAGATCATCTCTCTACCTCGTCAGCTGCAGCTGCCACCAATATAGTAAAACAATCTGCCAATGTTTCACACAAACAAGATCTCCTAAAATGTCCTCAAATGTTCCTCATCTTTCCCCATCTTTCATTACAATAGCACAACGGCCCCTAGAGGCACGCACAGGCGCTTGTTTTCCAGCAAGGGGGAGAGAGTAGGCATTGATCTCCAGTAGTTACTAGTTAATCCTCTCTGTAGCGATCCAAACTATCCAAAGAGACATGACTGTAATCCCACAACTGTGTACAAAACCACAAGATAACAGCTGGCTTCACTAGGCATTGCCTATTTCCCGCAGATAGAGGAACAAGAGTGTTTTATATGCTTTGGATGGAGAGGTGTTTATGGGGTCAAACAAGAAACATACAGACCTTGGATTATCAGGACACGAACTATGAACCATTTATTGAACATGATGTAATGTCTGTTCTTGGATTAACAAAATTAACCCAGTAAGACCCATCTATGTATTCCCTAACTGCAGAAAAGGAGTTGATTACTATCTTCTGACATATATGTATAAAGACTGGAAAATAAGCATCAAGAGCACAGCGTTCTTGGAAAATGTTTTGAAAATTTGGGCTCTAATGACAAAAAAACAGTATTTTGTTAATCATAACATCATCAATGTTATATGTGCATTAGGGGTAATCTCAAAATGGTACAAATCTGAGGCCTTTTCATAATATGGTGAAGGTTCGAGTGCCTAGGACAACCGCATCCAAGACGTGTTTAATCTAAAGTAAAAGCGCAACAAAAAGACGACGGAGGCTATTTCTCTCCTCCATCAAAAGGACGAATCAGCGGTCTTATTACTTTAGGCAGGGCTTTCAACAGCCCTACCATCAACTAATTGGAATGTGATGTCAGGGTGCCAGTTTCTGTCGTCTCCACGGTGCTCTCAGCAGGATGAAGCGAGTGCATCTCGTCGCTGATCTATATCCAGGAAAACTGAAAAAAGCACATGCTATTGGTAATACCTTTAACAGCAATATACCATAGCAATGTGAATGAAAATATATAAATATATATATACTGTATATATACAGTATATAAAATACACTATTTTGGGAATGCTATATTTTAGCAAAGATTTTCAAAAGAAATTGAGCTTGTACTGTAAATCAGCTACTACAGTGGCATCGGGCAGATAAATGAGGGGGTCATTTATGAAAAGAAAATCTGAAAAGAAAAGAAAAAAGAAAAAGAAAAGAAAAGAAAAAGCTGAAAAATGGAGATACTAGGATTGTACCCATGAGTGATGATCGTATATTTATAGGGGGGAGCACACACTCCATGCCTTTGGATCGAAGTCTACCGGCCATCCAGTCAGAGGTCGGATCCATTCACCCATATAGCTTCACGGCTGCGTGCACTGCAGTCTCATTTCCCCTGTAGAACTTTCACCGAGTGAATGAACAGGTACAGTAGTGTGGAAATTGTTTTTTTTTTTTCCTTGAAATGCAATCTCCAGGTAAATCCAGGTTAAAGCCTCTGTTGGTTACAGTCAAGTAAGTGTAAGAATATACTGTATATTATTTTTTACAATGTATAAATTATTAACCACATAATGTATAGAAATCTTCCCCCCCCCCCCCCCCCCACTGCTTTGGGGTATTTTCGTCACAGCACACATTTTCACACATCTTCTGGACATGTGCTTATGAACTGAGATTATGTTGGCGTCATTGGGATCAGGGGTGGATCTAGGCATGGGCATGGGGGGTGCAATGCCCCCTAAATGCCCAGACATGGGCATGATGGCATGCAAAGCGACCCAAGATATGTCAGTGCTTACTGCTTATATTTAAAAGTATTTGAAACACTACTACTGCTACTACTAACTAACTACAGCTGTGGCACCACTAAACCAACACCATTCCAACATTGAAAACCGAAAACTCTCAGAGTCAGACATTTAGCTTTATGCATGCTGCGTGTCTGTTGCAACTTCAACAACAACTGATTTTATTATTGATGCTTAATTGCCTAATAAATGTCTTGTAACCAAAAATGGTATGGGTGCGGCTTCATGCGGCGATGTGGCGATGAAGCCACCCCAATACCATTTTTTCCTACCCCCCCAATTCGACAATGTTACATCCGCCCTGAGGGGTATCACACCCAGGCGCATTCATTGCTTGTCTTCAAGCTGTCTTCAACATGTCTGTGGTGACTGTGGCTCAGTAGGTAGAGCGGGTCGTCCAATGATCTATGGGTTGGTGGTTTGAATCCCAGCTCTTCTTGTCTACATGTCGAAGTGTCCTTGGGCAAGATAGTGAACGCCAAATTCTTCCTTGTGCCTTACGTGGTTTACGCCACAATGAATGGGTGAATGTAACACACCATTTATGTCTTCAACTTAAAGCAATGTTTTCCAAGTATATACGATTGGATATGGACGCAAACTTGCTTAGAATAGAGAAAAAACGATTATGTATTCCTGTGTTTGTCCTATTTGTGTTATATGTCGCTGATATTGCCCCCAGAGTGACAGAACTGCATGAATGAAACTAAATGTAAACATTTTCTTCTCAGCTACAACATATTCACGATTTGCGAAGATGATTTCAGTACATGTGCGTATGGCCTATGCACAGTATGTGAGTGTTGTGCGCATGGGCATGATGTATGATTGTGTTTGCTTGATTGTGTGTGTGTGTGTGTGTGTGTGTGTGTGTGTGTGTGTGTGTGTGTGTGTGTGTGTGTGTGTGTGTGTGTGTGTGTGTGTGTGTGTGTGTGTGTGTGTGTGTGTGTGTGTGTGTGCGTGTGCGTGCGTGTGTGTGCTATACATGCTTTTGTGCGTAAAGGTCAAATTAATATCAATGAACCCCTCTCTCCCATGCCACCTGAAGGGCACTAAAGCGTGAGAGAGAGGCCCTGGAATCAATAGCCAGAAATAGACATCAAGGGTTGATCCTTGCATTGATTGCTGCTTGTTTTCCCAAATGTGACTACATTTATTTGCTTCGTGGAGCTAAGCACTGGGTGTTACATGAATGCGGCGTTCGGAAAAGATATACATAACATAATAGTATTTTCATCGACCCATGGAGTTGGAAGACGCTCTCAGCACCATTTAGCATTCCATTCAAATGCTTCTACGGTATGTGTGCAGTGATACAACAAAGCACATTTATCATCCAAACGATTACCAATATGACAGAGCAGGATGGATTCATTATAGGTATAATTGAGTACAGTAAAGCTAATTACAAAGTATGTAGAAAATGGGTCATGCTGCCTCTCTGAGAGCTTGTCACTGGCTAATTATAACGCTATGACTTTGATCTCTAAGGTGAGCTAGTTTCAAATTACCTCCTCCTGCCGCTTTGAAGTCAAAGGAACCCACCATGTGGCAATTTCCACCTCGTTCAATGTATCTAACTTTGCAATTTCATTTACATAGATACAGCTCCATCTTGGGGTGCGCAATTTATTTGGATAAATGGATTTTTCGTATTTGCAGTACGTCCCTCGGGGGTCCTGGAACTTCCAGACCCACAACAACACACCAAGGGTGCCGATCCGATAACGAGTCCTACAAACGCAATTTTCATGCCAAGACAGACAGAGGAACAGACAGGAACGGACAGACAGGAACGGACACACAAAGCTCCTTAATGAAGTGGCTGAACCAACCAATTATTTATTATAAAAAGGCATTCAAAAGAATAATCACTAAAATAATAGATAGTCACAGAACTATACTGTACTGTAGCTACAGCCCCAGTGTGTTCTCGATCACACACACACTCACACACACACACACACTCACACTCACACACACACACACACACACACACACACACACACACACACACACACCTTCCCGATATCAAACGATTATCAAGATGTTTTCTTTGGTTGGATGATCAGATGTAAGATGACCATGCTAAACGTGCACCGACGGTCCCCAGCTGTTGTATAGGCTATAATCCCTATGACTGTACAACAACATATGGCAACATATGGCCCGATGTACCACAGCAGCTGCCTTGCAAACCTGCTGACAATGAAAGTCACAACAAAGGCGTAAGGCTGTATTTTCTTAAGGGCCAAGGACTGTCGTCCCACTAGGCTAGGAAGGGACACGATCTATATTTAATACGTAAATTGTCGCTGTCAAGCAGAAATCTCTGAGTCCTACTGTATATCCCCATATTCTAACCGTTTGAGTTTTATTTTGTAAATCAACGCACTACTTGTTCGTACTATCATCGCACAAAGAAGCATCATGAGGAGCAGGTCTGCAAGCTTGAATTACAACTCTGAATTAGAATTCTAATTATGACCAAAAGTGTTTTCTGATCATTTTCTAAATCACTTGGGTCAATAAAACAATAGCATAGAAAAAAACATACAATGAAGATACATTAACACTGTAAGTCGAACTTGGTAAAGGTCATTTATTTCTTGCTACTTGCTCTGGGCACTTCTTATTGTCCTCATACATGTAGCGGCTATTACATTCATTTTTTTCCTTCCTGTCCTCTCATGCTACATTGGTGTCATGTTACTTTATGTCTTCATATTACAGTAATGCTGTGGGAGCTTCTATACACTCCAAGTGGCATTCGGCTCCGCTGGCTCTGCAGACATGAAAGTGCACTGAAGATTGAACATACTGTAGTGAATTCATGCTGTATAAGCTCAGATCTGGACGGTACCCTGCAGTCATTTCTAAATCACTGCCTACTGTACATACTTAAAAACTAGAATGGCACTAGGTCGAGTGCACGCCAACTCTACAGAGTGCAGAGTCCTATCTATTGAACACTACAGATAAACTATCACAGTGACACTGAAAATTTAAAAAAATGTAGAAAGGATTTTGGAACCTACATTGGTTAGATTACATCATCAACAGTCATTTAAAGACTAGCCCTGTCACGGACGCCCTGTGGTGATTTCCTACTGCATTTTTTGTTTTGGACGGCAAAAGAAGCCAACGACAACACAACTTATCCACTCACCGAAACAAAGCCTTCTAGACCTTGGCAATGTCTATTCTTCAAGCAGGAAAGGGTCTCAGGTCCCCAGCTTCTCTCTAAAATGCACATTGTGCACTTTTAGTAAACTAATGTATAGTGGGCACTGGGCAGTCACTTCTTCCATTATGGCGCCAATCCATTTGGATGCCTTTTATTTCAAGATAAAAATAGTGCATTTTAGAGAGAAGCTGGTGATGTGTTATGCCATTTTGTTTATTTCCGATGCCCAAAACAAAAATACACGGCAGTGGGAAAGTCACTACAATTACACCAATTAGGGACATTAGTTTCTATCAATTAGGGACATTGGTTATTAGTTACCAACCACAAAACAGCCTAGTAATGACAAGCTCCAAGCTAACCTCCACACACGGGGCCTAAGAGCAAGTTAAGTGGGCCCTTGTGATGGATATTTTCATCAATATTATATGACAATACACAATCATTTTACCAGAAATAGTGTTGATGCCAACGTGCTACACATTTCATAGTGATGCTTATAATTACTGCATTAACTAATTACAAATAGCAAAATCAAGTTGTGACAGCAGCGTACGTCACAACGGGTGGTAGAACGGTCTGACTTGATGTTACTTGAGGTCAGATGGAGATCACGCTCTACCAGTTTTACCACTTTGATGGTTTTGCTTCACAATCTCGATGAGGAAGTCAAACAATGGAAAAAGAAAGGCAAGAGTCAAACACATCCTGCACCTGTGCACGATGAGTGATAAGATAATGATAAAGTGCATGACAGGAATCAAGGAAATGGGTTAGTGTCACAGAAAGTGTCAAAACTAGTTTCATGCAAGCTCTCCTAATAACCCCAGTGCACATGTGTATCTATCTATTCTATCAAGCTCTATTCTATTCTATCATGCTCCTTTTTTGTCTTGTTGCTGCCAACGTGCCAATTGGACAAGGACGGATTAGGGAGGCACTTAGAGAAGGCCAGGGCTGATTTTTTCTGCCTAAATTGCATTTCTTACACTAAGTAGACAATGGGAGAACCTTTCATGCAAAAAAATGGTTATTGTTCAATAGTTATGACGTCAGCGCCACAGCCTCATACTTCTGTGTTTTTGTAAAGTTGTTCGACTTGATATAGCAGATATAGTGTACCGTATCTCTCCTAGTACAACATGACTCACTCGTATGACCTCCCAAGCACCTTTAAGAGGATCCGTGTGCATCAAACAAACCATATGGACTTTACACTCAGATCCGTGGGTCTGAGGGCAAGCACCTCACCTGTGTCTGTGAAAGGTCATCTCTAATAGACAGCAATGCTGTGTGCCATGTTTTTCAGAGTGGGGAAGACTCTAATGGCACAATTCCCTCACCGCGCACCTGACATTCTCTTTAGCTCTATCAGTTCAATTCAAAAGAGCTTTATTTGCACGAGACATGTTCACATTGCATTACGTTTACATTGCTGAAGCAAGTCTGCAAATATAATAAAACTGTTGAAAACGGGGAAAATACAAACACAGTTGGTGGCTTCCCAATGCAGAATTCTCTATGGATGGAGACATGGAGTGGGCACTAGGGCTGTAAACGATTCATTTCAACAGAGATACGATATGTATCACGATACATGGTTGGCAATACCATGGATGAGGTTTATGGCAATACAATAGGATAAGATTCAATCGATACAGTATCTATCTAGCAAATCTATTAAATGTGTGTGAGACATGTGGATAGTGCAGGTTTTTAAGGGAAAGATGTATTAGGATGGCTATAAATAAATAAAACTGATCTAACATACAAATGGACACTACATGATGTGTTCCTCTTCTTAAAAATGCTAAATTCAATGCACAAATGCTTAGTATTGCTGGCGATTCGATACGGATTCTTTCCATTGCAAATAGATATGATACAAAATGAAACAATGTGATACAATATTTTCATAACAATATACTTCGCTTTTAAATAAATTAAAAACCATATTCTGATACAGTGACTATATTGTTGCAGCCCTAGTGTGCATGCACAGACAGTCACAGACATCTCAGCCTGGCTTACATACAGTAGTAATCTCACTCACTGCGTTTGCAAAAAGTCATCACATACAGTACATCATCCTGTACAGTATCCTCTCTAAAATAGTAGTTCTCTATTAATCTCCCTGCCCTGTATTTGCAGGCCCTCTCTCTCTGTCCCCTCTCACTCTTTCACTCTTGCTCTCTCTCTCCTCTCACTGCATTGAGTAAAGATCTCGTGCCATATGCAACGAAAGCACTTTTCCAGGCATCAAATTAATTGCCAAGGTCAAACAACAAAGCATTTCCTGTGCTTTATAAAAGCACTGTGTGCGCGCGCATGTCTACGCATGTGTAATGCTGCACACACGTGTGCACTGAATGGTGTGTTTTCATTCCATTTCCCATTTTTTAATGAAGTAAATAAACAGATGGGCAGACCTGAATTCTATAGACTAGAGGCAGTGAAAAATTAGTTGCCCTCCAACACACTTGAATTGAATTGGAATCCAGTAATTGCCGGCGATGGGAAACGCTGCATTAGATAGGTACATACAGGTACTTTTGAAGAAGTTTAAACAAAATCACGTGCAGCTGAATTTAAAGGGCAATTCCACACCAAACCAGAACTCCTCCTTAATAGACCCCTGTTGCCATAGTACCCACCTGGTGGAAAAAAAATTCTAGCAACGGATGTTATCTCCTTCTAAGGCAAGTATGAGTATATCATTAATTAACATTGGAGCCGGTGGATCCTGACATGTGTGACATGCACGCAGGAAAAACAAAGACAGTAAGAACAAGGGCAGGAAGCATAATAAGGCGCCTTAGCTACCTCTAGCTTAATTTCAGACCTACCGCACAATGTAGAACAGTGCTGTATGTGTCATTCACTTGATCACATATGGGCACACGTTTTTGGTACTTGAAAAAAACCACACTTATAAATTGACTGGCAGGGGTGTTGCATGCTACTGTATTTATTGGAGCTTTCTGGACTTTTCTGTCTAAAGACGTCACTGTTTTAAGTGTGTTAAATGCAGTATTGTTCAAGCTACTTTTACTCGAATTGTAACTAGGTGTAGTTATCTTACTTTTATCTTTTATTAATATTTTTGTTAATCATTACTGATCACCAGTCGAACTACTGTATGTCCAAAATATGTCATATTGTCAAAATGTGTTTGTTTACCTTGTTCTCCAGAGGTTTGGTTGTTGCCAGCTGCTGCTCTAGGACCTTGTCTCTGCAAAACACAAAACACAGAAAGGAAGAATTAGACCCACAGGTAACGCATTTTTTTTTAGCGTTACCTTGCTATCATATCTGTTTTTAAATAGTTGATGCACTGGGCTCAAGTGATGAAACTGGTTGGGTATTATTTACCCCTTAGTATGGTCTGCGACAGAGGGTCGCTACCCGACTGAATGACATGTTAGTTAGTCGCTATGGACGGCAAGCGACGGGGAGCTTGTCATCGGGAGTCTCCTTCTGATAAGCTAACAACACTTTAAAACAATTGTACTTCCCAGCACAGCGCAGCCCAGTACAGCACAACCCAGTACATAGTTGCACTGCTAAGTTGTGATGATTTTCTAATATATATATTTTTTACTTGCAGTGACTGACTCAAGATTGTTTCTTTAAGACCAATAATAGTATTTGTTAACTGAAGAATCTAGATAATATTATTTTTAAGTTCATATCATTCACTGACAACATGATTCAAGGCAGAAACAAGGCAAGGGCCATTCATCTGCACCGCTTACTATTTAACCACTATTTAAACCTGGCCTATACTTTGTTGACCGGGATCCCTCAGGTGTCTACTCTATAATAATAACCTTTCAGGTTTTTTTACTCTCAAGATATCATACATTTTTGCTGAAAATAATAAGATCTACAAGCTCACAATGTGTCACAATGGAAGGCGTTGAACTCGGATATCTGATATTTACCAGTGGTTTTCAACCAGTGGTCCGTGAGAGGATTCCAGGTGGTCCCCACAGCTAGATGACGGACAGTTGGTAACCAATTGGCCTTAATAGATCTGTAACTCTTGAGAGTGTTAAAATGAAAACAAATGGACCCGTGAGGGTCAATTTGGTTTCATTTTAACACTAGTTTTAACACTAGTTAAATTATATTTAAACATCTGAATTACTTTATTTTCAAAAATGTACGCATTTAGAAAATGAAACAAAAGGAATTGTTATTTTGACCAATGTTTGGCCAGTTATCTCTCCTAAATTGTGGACACAAACTTGAATACCCTTAGTTTTGGATCGGAGAGACTAAAGTTAACACAAAATGGTGGTCCGTGGCTAAAAAGGCACAATAAATAGTGGGCCCTGGTATGAAAAAAGGTTGAAAACCACTACCTTAGACCACAGATGCTGGAGTTGTGTCATCACAAGTACAGTGACCTCCACTGAGACCAAGGATGTGACATTATACTACTACCACAAGTAGTGCCATCAACTCTTTCGCAGTGTTGTTTACTGCCTCCATGTTGTAAGAGAGATCACAATGTCAAGAGACAAGATTCCTCCGAAAATGTGAACCACAGTGTAGGCACAAAACATGCACACACATCAAGGTAAAACCATATGCCGTCACCACACAACAATCAGTAGCAAAGCAGTCAGACATTAACTCTGTTATGGATTTAAAAACTGAATTACACAACCACACTTATCTGATGTATGTATATCCTTATTATCCCGATACTGGAGCAGCTATTATACGATTAAATCCTCCAGCTGGTATTCACCCTGCATACAATGGCAGCTGGTTCACCCTGCATAAACTCAAGCACTCAACCCAGCATTTTCTCATTAAATTGCCTTCTGGTGGGGAATATCAACCACCTAGTGTTAAATGTACTCCCTCTGATCTAACTCAAGAGTCCAAGCTACAGTATGTGCAAAGTGAACCGTATAGAAAGTACAAGCGCTCACAAAGACTGTAGTAGTTATTTATATAAAGACAAGGCATAATACAATATTTCCCCCCTAAATGTGGTATTTGCATTGTATTCCTTTTCTGGAATGCCATGATTATTTTTTTTATTTTTATTTTTTATTTTTATTTTTACTTTTGTAGGACGTGCACAGCATTTGGTGAAAACTTCTTCTTAACAGGCCCCAAAAATATGTCTTGTGTCATGTGCAGTTTTGGTTTCTTCTTGTAAGAGTTTTCAAAGGCTCAATCGAAATATACGGGAGAAAAAGGGAAACATTGATGGGAAGGATAGATGGGAAAGGATCAACATATGTAAAGTCAGAAGAATAGGTCAGCTCCATATATGGAGATCTTTTGCTAGGTTAGGATAATGTCTGATCATGTTTTAGGGGGACACGCCATCTTTTTTATACATAGATCAGTGGTTTTCAACCAGTGGTCCGGGGACCACCAGTGGTCCTTGAGAGAGTTCCAGGTGGTCCCCAGGCTAAATGATGGAAAGTTTGTTAACCAGATGTAACTCTTTGAGAGTTACTCGCAAGAGTTAAAATATTCATCATCTGAATTAGCCCAAAGTCTACACAAATAGAGAATGTTGGAGATTAATGGTCATTTTGATCCGTATGTTGACTGACTGTCTTTCCCAAATCCAACCTGGTATTGTGGGCAAAAGCAAAAAAAAAAAAATCTTTAGTTTTGGCGTCTGTGGTTCCGTGGCTCAAATGCTGAATAAATATTGGGCCCTGGTATCAAAAAGGTTGAAAACCGCTGACATGGATGATCCTTTTGCTCCTGTGCGTGCTTGTGTACGTGCGTGCAAGTGCTACACAATAAGAGTACGGCACGAACTGAGAAAAAAAAAACGTCTGGCACGTGAATATGTTCAATTACTCAAACTAATGCATTTTAAAGTGTGTGGGTAAAACACCCTCCCAACGCATATACCCAGGCCTGCAGTTATCATCCAGTGCCTGCTTGCATTAGTCTGAAGGCAGCTGACAACATTCATAGAGTGGAACGTGGCGCGCGGCGCAGGTAAAAGCAGATATTCGCATTAGAGAGAAAACTACAGTACAGCGATGACACTCCATATCACAATGAGCAGCAGATTAGGCAAGGCTATTCTTAGAATCATATTATACTCATAATGCAGTATATGCACTAGGCAGCGAAGCGAGTGAGAGCAGAGAGTATCAAACCAGGGGAAGGCATAATAGAGGAGATAGGAAGGAAGGAATGCGTGTAGTAGGTTGAGAGGAGAGGCTGTGGTAGTTCTGGTAAAGGAAAAAAGGTAGCTACATGTATTATTCACATGTATGAATACTTTCTTCTTGGCAGGCCATATGCTTCTCGATTATTTTTGTGAGCAATTTAGATTGCTCTCCACACATGCAAAATCAAATAAATAGACCAATTAATATGTTTTCCCTCAACACACACTTATACACAATTAGTACAAGATAGCATCAAGTGATCCTCACATCCCCCAATGCTAATCCTTCGTATAATTGATGTCCCTGGGCACTGCCTTGCTATACCGATATATCTTCTCAAGCACACCAAGAGTTATCTGCATTCAACTCCAAACAGCTCTGTCACTATCTGTCACAGAGAACAGAGAAAAAAAACATTACATTTTAAAAGTTTCCATCGCAAAGAGAATGCTCCGATTGGACTTTTAAAAGCAACCAAACTGTTCAAAAAACATCTATGACATTGATAACAACCACATTGGCTCTTGAAGATTCTGTAAGTGCTGTAAGTGTTGTGTTTGAATGTTTTAAGAAACTAATTACTAATGTCTGTGTCAGACTGAAACTTTACCAGCTGGATATTGTGAAGGGGGTCGCTCGCATTTTGGCTGCAGTACGATGTTATGTTATGACTAAACCAATTTCAAATCATACATCACTTTGTTGTGACAGACAAAATGAAAACGTCAGCAAACAATCAACTTCGGTGTCCTCACTCCGAGCTCCTTGGAGAGTCTTTTTTTTTCCTTTTTGGCACCAACACGCCTGAAAACTCACACGGAGTCAGTCAGACATTAGTACACATACTATGTAAAGAGTCAAGTCCAATCCAACTGATTTGGACATTTGCGTTCTCACTTACAACCCTGCAGGATAAGGTCTACATTGCAGTGCATGTGTGCAGCTGTAATGACTATGGGGATGGTGGCCGTCTAAAGAAGACAAAAGGAAAGGAGGGGAGGAAGAGGAGAGGAGGAGAGGATGTTTAGAATGGAATAAAGTGGAGGGATTGGGATCGATGCATCCTTCTGCAGTTAAGACTCACTCAGACCAACATTGGCACGGAAAAGATGGATGACCCGAATCAACTCACTGATCGTCTGCTCTTGTATAGAGAGCAAGATATAAAAGAGAGCCGAGATGGGGCCATATGAGAGCGTGAGGAAAGGCAGAGCAAGTGTTGCAGAGAGGGTGAGAGGAAGACAGGGACATAAAAGAGAAGTAATGAATAAACAGAAGAGAGAAAGGGGGATTCACAGAAAAGGAGGCAAAAGGACTAAAGAGAAGAAAAGAGTAAAAGGTCTTGAGATCAAGAGGGAAATGCAGATTACTGCAGCATCAGCAGCAAAGTCCTGAGAGAAGTTTAACCTCTGGCTGTTAAATTAACCTCTGTCTGTGGACTTTTGTGCAACATTTCTGACCAAAAGCACGCAAGCAAGTATCACTTTTCTCTCTTGTCACTTGGCAGATGTGGCATATAATCATGCAGTGTAAATATAACGACACAGTAGGCAAAATATTTCACATATTTTACATATTTTTAGTGTTTAATTTATCGTCTTACAGGTGAGTTTGGGTCTTAGTTTATTAAAAACAAATGCATATGTGTTCCCTGGTTTCTATCCCTTCACATTATTTGAAGGCCATGCAAGTGCTTTAAGGCAGTGGTTTTCAAACAGTGGTCCGGGGAACACAGTGGTCCTAGAGAGACTTCAGGTATTCCCCAGCTAAATGATGGAAAGTTGGTAACTCTACCAACTAGCCAGATGTAACTCTATGAGAGCGTAAAAATTAAACCAAATGGACCCTTTTAGTTTCATTTTACGCCCTCAAGAGTTAAAATATCCATCATCTAAATTGGCCCAAGTCTACACAACTAGAGTATGTAGACGATTCACGGTCATTTTGATCGGGAAGTTTGACTGTTTGCTTCCAAAATTCCCTGTGGAAGGAGGTCAAAAGGGAGGTGAGTGTAGCAGGTGGCTACAGCCTCTGTTGTGGTGGCCTCCAAAGTCTAGTATCTGCCCCCGTTGGTCTAGTGGTTAAGATGTTGGACTTTCACACGGGAGACCCGGGTTCGAATCCCGGGCGTTACACGTGGCTCAAATGCTGAATAAGTAGTGGGTCCTGGTTGAAAACCACTGCTTTAAAGGCTCTCCAGTGTTTCATAACAACCATCCACACTGGCAGCAATGTGTCCAAATAAGGCTTAAGTAGGGCTTGCCTATAGTCTTGTTAACTCATCGAATCCCAGTGAAGCATTTCACGGGGACTTGTCATTGCAGCCCTGAGCACTCTCCAAGGGAAAATGCCGGTGAGCGTACACAGGTAATAACAAAGGGTAAAATACGTTGCTCCATATTCATGTGCACCTAGTCTCTGAGCTATTCTTCCACATATGCTTTTCACCACAACCATCTCTCCGAAAGCCATTCCCTGTCTTGCCTAACGGGTTATCCCCCATTGCAGTCCCTCCATGCCTGTAATAGTAGAGATGGGGAGAAGAAGGCACCATGTTGCTACATACTCGGTTTCTTGCATTATTAATCCAAACGCCTTCAATGAATATCAAAGAGTGCAGCGTGTCACACTTTGATACTGCGTGGGCTACGAGAGTGCAAAATCACTGGAGCCTGAAGAATCGTTACAAAATGCTGGATGGCTTATTAGTCATTCAACATGTGTATAAAATATTTTATGTCTGTGCGTGACATCGCTGCGTTTCCTTATCCTGTATGTTTCATCAGACTGTCGGAACAACACTGCCTATAGGCCACCCCTCTGACAACAGCGCTAACTTGTCATGCAATAAAATGAAGCTCCTACACCTCAAAGACAAACGTTTTTTTTTTAGTCAATTACAGCCGAGGAGCTGCTGAGTTTATCTTCTTGCCTCCCTGCGCAGGTCCAATAACAAACACCGGGTGTGGATAAGCCAAATGTCTGGTCCCTCGCTGCCCTTGTCACTAATCTCAGTTCAAAGGGAAGGCCCTGGTAAAGGCCCTCACTTCAAATGAACACCAGCAGCGGGAACAAGACTCACGTCCTGACTACCAATACCAAGCCAAGACAAACACTGTGTATTGTTGATATCAGCCTCTGCAGTCAGTAAGAAGCATTCGCTGAAGATACGAAACTGCATTTTTGTTCCCCACTAAAACCGGTTAGACATAATGTTTCATTCTTACCTCATTCTTCCCCGGTTGTGCTAAATTCACAAAACCAAGGAGAGTTCTCTAGATTAGCAGATACGAGCCATTCCTTCTGAGCCATAAACAAGGAAGTAAATGGCAGGGCACATGTACCGGTACAAAACGTCAAGGAGTGGTGCAGAAGAGGTCCAAAAAAATAATATTTATATTTTATATTTGTTTATTTTTTGTTTTATAACAATAAAAAATATATACAGTATAAGATGTGTCTATACTTCCAAGGCAACCTACGGTTTGATTAGAAAGAAATGACATGTAGACACGTCCTGCGGTCTCAATGTGTTAAGGATGAGAACTATATGAGGCATTTGTACATCCAGCCTCATGTCTCAATGAGTTTTAAGCAACAACAAGAGGGTCGCTTGTATTGCTATATCAGCTGATATGGCACCTTGAGCATACTACCTGACTGAGGATACTATAATGCTCAAAGCACATTCACCGGGCACCGGTGGAACAGAGTGGTCTCTGCCTCGTGTTCCTAAACAAACGGTATTGCTATAACCACTGATGGGCAAGTTACTGGGAAAATGTGTTAAGCTACACTAGTTGTGACTCTTGAAAAATGTGGCTAAGCTACAAATATATATAGCAGATCCACAATGTCGAAACGCTGCATGAAATCTGAGCTTGTAGATCTGTTGCTTTGACGCTTGGACCCCGCAAAGTAAGTGTTTTAACAGGCAATGTGCACACACTCAAACCCACACACATTGAATAGACACACAAGGACACAACACTACTTGCCAATTCCATAGTGGCTGCTGCAGTATTATGCCTTTGGGCGTTAATTTAGGATCACACACAAACACACACACTGTATGATTCAACACACGCAGTCTTTGGGTGAGGAGAGAGAGAGAGAGAGAGAGAGAGAGAGAGAGAGAGAGAGAGAGAGAGAGAGAGAGAGTGTGTAATGCAACTCTGGCCAAAATTTCACCAGCTCTTGGTTACACTGCAGTAAAGACGCAGTAGCGGAATATCCCTTTAAATCCCACAATCTACTGCTAAATAAATCTTGTTTGGAAGCGATATTATATGCACAGATCCA
Organism: Benthosema pterotum; assembly: GCA_039105355.1. Taxonomy (NCBI): domain Eukaryota; kingdom Metazoa; phylum Chordata; class Actinopteri; order Myctophiformes; family Myctophidae; genus Benthosema; species Benthosema pterotum. The sequence continues at coordinate 17,980,663 of CM076977.1, forward strand.
CACACCTTCTCATTGAAGATTATATAAAGGTCACCAACTGTTGGACAATCAATAGACGAATGGATGGACAGACAGACAGACAGACAGACAGACAGACAGACAGACAGACAGACAGACAGACAGACAGACAGACAGACAGACAAGACGGGTTGCTACATTGCCAGCATGTTCACGCCACTACACTTACACTAGACCAGATGGTGTGCATGTGTGTGTGTGTGTGTGTGTGTGTGTGTGTGTGTGTGTGTGTGTGTGTGTGTGTGTGTGTGTGTGGGGAAGGGGACACGTGCATCAAAGCATGGTGGGAGGGTGCTGCACTGCACCGGGAGGCTCGCAATCGTAAAACAGTGTTTTCTACTTTGATCTTCGTTCTCCCGGTGGCTAGCTGGCTCTTCAGAATTCCCATTGAATGCAGCCCCGTGGGAGGGGTGTAAGAAACACACGCACACACACACACACACACACACACACACACACACACACACACACACACACAAACGCACGAAGACTCACCACTATGTCTTTCGAGTTACATAAACTCAGTAACAGCGCTGTAGTAGGACTTTTTAAGCCGCTACAGAGCCAACGATTAACAGGACCAGTGGTCCATCTACATAGACCACTGTGTGCACTGACTGCGGAAACTACTTTAGACTGACAGAGAGTGCAGCCTTGCAGTAAGTGATACAAGTAACGTCTCCATATGTTCACTAGACCACTACACTCAACCACTAGACCTAGTGGCCTAGTGGTTCACGAACGAAACATTTTAACAGCGATTCGATACGCATGGCGATACATTGTTTATTATGATACGTGTCGTGGACAATATTGGTTAATTCTGGCGATACGATGATTCGATTCAATGATCTAAGATGGATGCATTAACTGCAAATACGTTAAATGTGTGTGTAACGCTGTCTTTCTAGTTACATAAACTGCGCCGCCTCGCTGCAGTCCCCCCCAGTAATAGCGCAGTTAATTTGATAACCAATATTCTATATCTGAAATCTAACATGACACAGATGCGTTCAGAGATTGAATTGGATAACTAACATTTAAATGTGTATGTCGGGGTGGGCTTTGACATGAACCTGAGGAACATGATCATAAATAGTACTGCAGAATTATAGCCGTGACTCCTGCTAAACACACAGTTATATCAGCAGGGCTATAGCTGGCACCGCAGTCGTAAAAAACAAACTCTGCACATCCACTGGGGAGGGAATTAGGGCCGAAGACAACTCCATTACCATGATAAATGCTGCATTGTGGGTTTTGTGGTGGTCCCCTGTTGAAGAATACTGCTACACACAATTATATTTTCGTGTGATAATATTCGGTTTACAGTGCATGCAGGAGCTCCAGTTTGATTAACGGACGAGGGTCTGTGTGCCACTGTGCCATTCCTTGTGAAAAACAATTATGTTTAATAGCACGAATTGCAATTTACAAATATCAACCCCATAAGCAAACTGGGGTGTAGTGCATAAATATTCTAAAAAGTTAGATTTTCAAAATATATTATGTATGTTTGTGCGACATGCTCGCCTGTTGAGTCATTCACTCTGGGCATGTTGTGCTTTCTGGTGATGCCAACATCATTTATGTTTTCAAAATATTCAGAGATGACTTTAATTTGAATCTTGACATTTTGGGACAAACTGTAGGTGTGTTCGGGAATACCACACCGGAGCACACTTCCCTATTGGTTTGCATTGCACAGTGCGATCAGTGCACAATTTCTGAACGCGCCCTACATCTCAAACTACTTAAACCAAAAAACGCCATTGCCTTTGAAATCCGCCATTTAAATTACTGTATATCAAGCAATAATAAATGATGGATTCTTACTAGATTTCTAGACAACTGACAACACAGTTTTCTAGATAAAGGGGCTGTTTTACAGACTGGCTCATCTTACCCCATTCTCCCCTATATCTAGTCCAGAGAATGGTGCGGGGGGGTTAGGGATAGGTGGGGATTGTCTGGTCCCTGTGGGAGGGATAATTGCTTTTACTGGCTGCTCAGATGTTAGGGCTTACGTATTTCGCTCGGGGACACAGACTGGGGAGAGTGGGAGGGTCCAATCGGCACCGCCGCCAGCAACTTCCGAAAGGCTTTTGATTCACCGCAGGCCCAACAGATTTGTTTATTGCAGTTCCCTATATTTATCACGTGAACTTTCCACACTCCGGTCATTATTCTAAGGACAAGTCTGGACGTGGTGGTTCTTTTTGGAGGTGGTACTTTAGGGACCGGTGTAGCAGGGGTGCACCTGTTCTCAGAGGGGGCACAGAGGCCGGCTGATTTGCGACGTCATAAACATCAGCCATGCGGCGGTGCTTGGCAGGGGCTTGTACCGAGAGGGCATCGCCCCGCTGTTCCAGCAGGCGCTGCTGACACTCAGCTGTGTGTTCCGCTCCCATTTCCCTGGTGGTGGTCACGGTTCCTGAGTCGCAAAACTGTAGCGTCAGCTCCTGCCGGAGTACGTTCTGTATCTCGGCCACACTTGTATATTGCAGCGACTAAAATACAACGGAAAATATCCTAAGTGTTCACTGAACCGTGTAAACTCAAATGTAACCGAATCCACTGGGTTACATTTTTGAGTGGTGTATACAAGTACCACGTGTACCGTACACCTCTATGTGTTGAGAGTAGCACTGTTTCACGGTGAATGCAGAGTGCACACACAGCTCCGCTCAGTTCATACAAAAGGAGGCGCTGTTTCACCAATACAGAGTGCACACACAACACCACTCAGTTAATACAATAGGAGGCGCTGTTTCACCAATACAGAGTGCACACACAACACCACTCAGTTCATACAATAGGAGGCGCTGTTTCAACAATAGAGAGTGCACGTACAGCACCGCTCCGTACACGCCAAAGGGTGCGAACTGAACTCCCAAAGCTTACTAAACATTGTTTTGTGTGGTGTATACTCAGCTGCAGCTACGGCAACAATTTTGCGCTTTTGTATCTCCCTCCTCCACTACTGTCAGAAACCGAGGCATACGGTCTGTTCCTGTTGCATTCATTTCCATTGTTCTACTCAAACGCTAGCGGAGGAGTGCTCTCTCGCTGAAATTATGTACCTCAGCAAAAATAATAATAATAAGCAGGCGGGCCGGTACGTCTCACACACCCACAGAGCTGTCCTTGGCTTGGCAGACGCAGGCCCTTGATCAAACAAGGCTCATGTGTATGCACGCACTCCCATGCACACAAACACAAACATACATGTATCTGCCACGCACAAGCGCACACATGCACAAGAGTCGGTATTTTTGCTTTTCTGCCACTCAGGACTATCTATCTTGGACCCACACACGCTAGATCTACTTTATACATTTTGTTGTACTACTTTATACTATAAGTTGACAATTATGCTTGTTCACTGGTTCTGGTCCATAGCCCCACTGCTTCTATGATCCTACCTCTCAGTGGAGCTATGTGAGAGACAAGGGAATCTCGTGGATGGAACTCCAACCAGGCTCTCTTCTTTAGCGGAAATACAGTACAAAGCAGCAAAACAAACATTTTACCTACTCACTAAAACAAACACGGCTTGTGTTATTAGAAGGACTACTTTGATTAGTGGAAACACTTTTAGTGGAAATACACTTTTTTGTCCAGAATGCGCTTTTTAGCCAGAAAAACAACAAGGATTTGCGGCCTCTACCAATATTAAAGAGAAAAACTCCAATTGCACTCTGGTCAAAAAGTCAAAGTTCTAAAAACACAAGCTGTGCTTGTTTTGGTCAGTAAATGAAACGTTCTTTATATTTCCACTTAAGAAGAGAGGCTGGTCGGAGTTCCATCAGAGAGATTAGGCATACATTGTCTTTCACATAACTGCACTGCAAGGCAGAATCATAGGAGCAGTGGAGCTATGGAGCAAAGCTACTTGTTCACTTAAGTTAGCAAGAACAACTCTCTCACAGAAACAAGTGTGGCCTGTGGGAGTGCTTATTTGTATTAATCCAGTGGCCGGGCTATACTGAGACAAAAGTTTAGAGAGAAGTAGATGAGACAGCTGTGGAAAAATCACATCATGGTTCCTCTTAACATTAGTTCTTTAAACTCCCGTCTATTAGACGGTTTAATGAGCCCTGAAATGGGCGAGATTAACATTTTCTGCAATTCTATCGCTAGAGAGGAGGATGGCTCCTGAGTCAGCACCCTGGAATGACACTGTACTCGAGGTCTGCAGTGAGGGCTGTCGTCACTCCACACAGGATTTGGTATAGAGTATTTTATTAAAATAAAATAAAATTTTATTTTAATAATTTTAATTTATCATAACATCTATGGCCCTTTGTGCAAAACTTGGAAGTTTGGAATGGATTCAGAATCATGAAAAATCCTAGTTTGATAGGAGACATGCTACTGCAAAAGGAAATGTTGACATTTTTGCCTGCCATGGAATGCTATGGGAAGGTCACAAGAAATCCCTATAAAAAATGCTCAATACCGGCAGTCGGTCATAAAGACAATATTTTAGGCCAATAAAAAGACTACAGAAATTACCTAATTTAAACAAAAGAAGGTTGGTGAGAGCTATGTGACTACAGAGTGAGTGAAGAGCAACAAACTAACCAGGATGGGTAAATACTAGGTGAGGAGGTTTCCTGCTCTTCTTCCCAGTTCATCAGGCTGTTTGCTAATGCAATCAGACACTCGATCAGTGGAGCTGATTAAAGATTGTTTCCCTAGTGCAGAAACCCACCCTCCAATGGCATCATCAATGTGGAAGCTAATAGAAACTGCAGGCTTTGTATTCCTGAAAAGTTGCAAAACAAAAATGGCAGCCATCGTTCTCCCGATATTAAAAATATAAATATTTTTCAAAAACATCAACATCATGCCGAATGATTATGTCATTGGAGGACAGGTGTCTGAACCGTCCACAGCCCTCCTGTGAGTCAGACTGAACAAAAAAATAGTGGTATTTTATCATGTACATTAGTGAGGACCTATTATATGAAGACACTTTGAAAAGTGGTGAAATGGTGGTGAATTAGAGAGATTCTTGTGTGTAACACTGGGCCTTCAATATTAAGGGGAGAAAATTTGTAATTTCTACTGGATATACACAATAATAGTATAAAAGGCAGTTAAATACATTGCACTTTTGTTATATGCTGAATGACAAAAATTCTCATCAAACAGATGTTAATTTGCATAATCTACTATACTGTAACTGTGCATTGTTGTATAGAATTGTATTTGACTCCCCCAAGTCATACAAATGCTCACTGTTCAATTATCTGCACTGGTGCAGATTGTTGTTATTTAAAAGAAATTAAGATATTGCTGAGAACAGGGATATAAACAATGGAACATGTCAGTTATGGTAATGATAAAGTCAATACCATATTGGCTTGGAGTGCAATCTGAACCATCTGATTCATATGCACAGTTGCACGTTTGCACTGCAGTGGAATGGACTCAAATGAAACATAGTCAGACTGCGGCAATCTTGATATGAGAGTTTTGAAGCACTCTTTTCAGTATAACAACGTCCTGGTGCCTCCTTCACTGTGTACACATTCAAAATGGTGGTAAAAAAAAAAGATAATAGGCTACTAGTAAAATTAAATATTCCTATAAATAAAATAAACTAGAAACTATATCTATTTAATCTATATTCTATATTTATACAATCCAGCAATAACCTGAAAACATTATTTTTGATAAGAAAAAATAGGTCATGCCAGCTGCTTTTTGCTCTGGTTTCATCCCATATTGGCAATGAAACCAGGCTATAATATTCAGAAAGTTCATCAGATGAGGCCATGCAGGGTTCTACTGTAGGAGAGTCTTTATCTTTATCTCTTCGCTCCAAGCGATCCTCTCTGACCATTCAGCCAGTGCTCTGCAGTTTCTAACTCCTCGTCTCACCACAGCTCACTTAAAGGGTAAGACAACTTTTGCAGGAGTTTAGTTTGTATAGTGACCTTGCTGTGACGCAGATGAGGACAAGAAACCAAAAATAATTACTCCAGTGATAATTCATTCAAAATATGCTCCTCATTGACTTAAATCGTACGCTGAAACTGATCAACTCTCTCAACAGCTCTAAACAAACAAACTTGATTCAGACTAGAGCTTAAAAGAAAAATAAGTAAATAAATAAAAACATTATTTGTTTATTTGTTTGTGACGTCAGCGAAGACCAAATTCTGAATCAATTTCTAAACATACCAAACCTCTAAAAAGGAGGCCTTACCCATTAACTGGAACTTCGGCAGAGGCATAAAGTGATAATGTCTGAACAACAGTTTATAAGCTTTATTTTGTCCTGCATAATGCAAGCTCTGTTCAGGGCGTTATCTATAGTTTTGTGCATTATTGATTTTTTTCATTGCTGTGATGTCCTTTCTCAGTTGTATCTACACTACTCGTCTTGTCTTCCTCACAGGATCGATAAAAGGTCATATATTATATTGCAATCGTGGTTATATCACCAGATCTTCATCGGGAGTTGAAGAAGATTAGAATTCACAGATGAAGATAGGAGAACAGTATTCAGCCCCCTATTCAGTGCTAAGAGCTTAAAGTCCACGTGACTCAGCACTCGCTGTTTAACCAGGCGACCCAGATCATATTCTAGACAAGCTTTTATGGGCCAAGTGACAGGAGAGTAGCTTCTGAAAATGAGCTGAAAAGAGCAAGGTGTTCAAATTAAGCCCCTAATTACAAGAAATGATGAATCCATCATATGCACATGTCGTCCCAAGAGGCATGGCAGCGAGGAACCATCACATTGTAATAAAGCCAAGACAGTTCTACAATGTGACAGAGCAAAGGTACCACCAGCAACCCATGCTGGGTCTTCTGAGTGATGCCTTTATAGAGTTAGCAGTGGCTCAGAGGTAGAGTTGCCGGAGGGCTCCGAGTTCAAAACTCAGACTTCCAAGTGTCCTTGGACAATGTGCGAATGTGTTTGCATGGGTGAATGTAATGCACAGTAAAGCGCCTTGAATAAAGCTGCTATATAAATATACCGTTTAGGAGAACCATTTTTGGTTCCCAAAATAACCTTTCAGACCATTATTTTTTTATATATGAATTTATGAAACCCATATCACTGACATTATGAGCCCGTTAAGCTGTGTCAGAGAAATGCCCGCTGCCGCCAGTAGCCATTAAGAATTTAAAGAAGCAGAACTAGGCCACAGATACACTCAAGGACGCTGAGTGAACACGAGGCTGCATGGCAGTCCTCTTTTTCGGCAACAAGAGAGGTGGCCAACTTGTGGTTGTGCCCAATAGAGTTGGGGATATATGACTTATAAAGCGGTCAGTGCTGAAAAATGCTTGCACTGTTGAGTTGCGTTCAGGACATATTTCTTTGGACGACTGTAAACTCACCGTAAACTAGTTTATAATTACTAGCAGAACATTATTCTTCCATTCACCACGATAGAGCTACAGTATCATTTGAGCTGGTGTAGAAGAAATGAGCATACATACAGTACAGTAAAGTGCAGCTCGTGGGAATAGAGAATATGTCAATAATACATAAGACTAATAGCTTTGTGACTCTGATCTGTCAGATCGGATCTGTCAGCAGCACAATGCAGTGCATGGAGACAGCTGACACAACGTCTGTGCCACCTTTTCACCTTGTTGACCTTGTCCACCCACCGTAACCAATGGAGTCTGGACATCCCTCATAGGGCATTTTTTCCCTCCACAGGAAAACAATGTGCCCTGTGTAGTTATGCAGCAGAGCTGTTAGAAATCACACCCGTGTGAAGTGAGCGGTGCAACTGTACCATGTGATTGCAGATGGCCTATTTTCGGGAAGAGATTTGACGTAGAGTAGGGACAAAAAGAGGGTATGATGTAAAACCTCCTGTGGGACCCCAGTAAACGTCGGTTTATGAAATCAGACGATGCACGCCCTGTCCGCCCTTTATGCTAGCAGAGAACTGCAATATTGCTGACATTGCTGATACGTTCATTGATGTGCATATCTGTGGTGATCACAGAGAGAAGACAATCAAAGAGATGGAAAACAGCTTTCATTATCATAAAAGCTGTTACCATATATTACCACATTTCAATTTAGTTAGATATCTTGGGATCTTAAACGTACAGTAACAAGTTGAACATAAAACCCTTTTCTAAAATGTCATGACTTCGCAGCACCCCGACGATAGAAAAAGAAATGAAAACATAACGACTGGAAGTTGATAGAAATCCATCCATTGGACATTGCATTAAACAACGACTGCTGTCGCTGCCGAGCAGTGCCTTCCATTACGCTGTCATCCAAAGTTACTTAATAACTAAAGTCAATCTACTTTTATTGATGCAATTTGCCTCTGCCTCTGCAATATCCAGGGCATGCTGCAACAACCAAACAGCACAGGCCCATCACAGAGCCTTGTACGAAGGCGGTGAATTTATTAGAGGCACCCTAGTAAAACAGCAACTTGTTTTCACACCAGAGATTTAGTCACCCGGCGGCTGTGTGTGCATTAGGTTCTAAAAGCACTCTGCAGCTAAAACGCGGAGTGATTTACCGTCCTGTGATTGTAGCAAATTGAGGTTCGTGTCTTCATTGCAAGTTGATAGAGATCACAGTGTGGGTGAACCGCAATGATGAAGTGTTTGTTTACTGTGAGAGGAGAGACGACCTGATATGAATCAAACATGAGGAGTAACAAATGAGTTCACTTAATGGCACAAGATTGCAAATAGGATTCGGTAAAAAATATAATAAAGTGTTTATTTCAATCTTGATTATACATTGTTCTTCTTGTGCTTCTTTTAAAATGTAGCTGAGAGGAAATGAAAACTCACTTTTAAATGTGATGGTTTATGGAATAAGCACCTTTCAATGCTATCCTTCACTTCAAATCACTTTACCCTGGATTTCTAATAAGTGGTGAAAGATTAAAACAAACCGGTTGATCGTTAATTCATTATATAAAAAACAAAACAATGGCCTGTTAATCCCACAACATATAATAATAATAATAATAATAATAATAATTGATAAATAATCAGTTTGGGGAAAGCAAAAGATGAGTCTATATAAGCTCACAATGTGCCACATTTTTGCACAACACACACCACCCTATTTCTCAATCACAGTGTGACACACTGATGTGATGGTGGTCGACCAACAACTTGCTGATTGGGAGCAGGGGTTTCGGCGTTTTCGTGCTCAAGGACAACTAACTTTCGACACACAGCCAGTAGAACCAGTAGGGTACCGAACCAGCAACCTTTCGATTTCAAGATGGCTACTCGACCTCTGGAGCCAGTGGTTGCCAGCCCACCTTTCACGTTCCAACCATTTTAGGAGATTTGCCAACAAGATACTATAATATGTAAAGCGCCTTGGATAAAGGCACTAAATGTACATTGTACATTAGTGCAAAATCCTCTACATGTTTAGGTTATTACGAGTTATATCAAAAGTGGATGGATAATACATTGTTTACCGTACCTAACAGCATTATTATGATCTATGGTAAGTTGGTGACGGCCTAGTGCTTTTACACTCCATAACTAAACTACTAATGTTCTGTTAGATACGCATCTAAAAATACCTCCATTATACCACATTGATAGATAATCCACATATAACACAAGGGGATTTTCTGCTTAGTGTAAGGGAGTGAGGATTTATTTACAGTAGACTAGCTGAAGTTGCATTGTGACCCAATGTCAGTGGAATATACGAAAAGATTAAAGGGGAAGTCCACCCATTTTCAACATTTTACTATGTCATCGATGTACCTTTGAGGTGTTGGGTGGACATGATAAAAAAAAGTTCCCCCATTCTGTGTTTCCAAGAAATGGAGGTCTGAAAAAAAAAACACTAACATGGTGAAACATCTTGATGACATCATCAAGATGTATTTTCACCATGTTAATGGATTTCTTTAGACGCTGCTTTTTTCTGAGAGCGTACAAATGGAACCAAATGAACCCATTAGGGTTCATTTAGCATACAAATGCAACCAAATGAACGCTAATGGGTTCATTTGGTTCCATTTGTACGCTCTCAGAAAAAATCTTGAAAATGGGTGGAATTCCCCTTTAAGCCTTTTTAACCCCTGGGCTACATTAAAGAGGAAGGTCTTGGCGCATGTAGCTTATCTGCCAGTTAAATACAGCAAACAAGTGTCCGTCTGACAATGGTTGGGGCTACAACACATTAAATCCTAATCCAGAACCGTCCTCTAATCCAGTCATAGTAGACTATTGTGTAAAAGCTGCTTAAATACTCTGGTGTTGTTTGTGGGCGTACAAATCTGTAAAACACAGGATGGGCTTATCTATGGCATTTGGCCGAGCACAAAATGTAGATTTGTAACCTTAGATAGAGCATTTGAAGATTAAATGACTGCCTTTTGAATCCATGGCACACCCGTTGCTGCTGCAGTAAATAATGAATGGACTTGGCAACATTTGAAAAAAGTCAAACATGCAATGAAAAAGGAGGAGACATACTGCACACCCGTGTGAAGTAAGTGGTGAAACACTGACACCCGTTGGGGAAAACATGCTATTCCTGCGCTCGGACCCAGGGACCGAGGCAAGGACCCAGGGACACACATAATATGTAGCTGCTTAGTGAAGTGGTTGCACCAGTTTAAAAGAAAAGAAAAGAACATCCTCATTTCCCCTTTGTGTGCTGATAATGAGAAGGAATTCAAATGAATGTTGCTCAATTCCCTTGGTCTACCCAAGATATTCTTAAGGATCAAAACTGCCGAATGTCTTCTGCAATCCCATAGCTCAGATTAGGAAAAAAAAAAATCGTCTCTGCAGTAAAAAAAAATAATCCCTCTATTTCCAGTGAAAAGTATACATCAAAAATTGCTGTGAAGGATGTAGTACTGTGTCCAATTGAGGAGTCTGCAGATCTTAAGACAGTGGCTGAACCCAAAAGTCTTTTCTAGGCACTGATACAATACGTCTCCCATGTATCTCATGAAAATGATCAATCCATGATCAATGTACAGTGCCATACAGTTTGTGCACACACACACACACACACACACACACACACACACACACACACACACACACACACACACACACACACACACACACACACACACACACACACACACACACACACACACACACACACACAAAAAATACTGTGGAGTAAAGTCTCACTCACATGCAACACAGATGAAATGAGTGCACTCAGTACAATCACCTCTTTGATGTTAATGAGTCCAGAGCATGGGGTTGTGGATGGGGGCTCGCTGGGGGAGATCAATATGATCTAAAAATATCTACAGTACACACTCCATATGAACTAATGAATCTCAGTCACATCACATCTGGAGTCTTCAACCTTGAATAAGTCATGAGTCATTCTCTGTAGCAAGATGCAGTATAGCAATAGCAACGGCTCACTTTCAAGTACTTTAGGCCATGATCAAATGATGGCGTTATGGTCCACATGTCTATTTTATTTCTTGTTGTTTTTGATGTGGACCCACTGGATTCCCCTAAAGGACCCAGGGGGGGCCCAGTATGCCACCCCGAGAATCACCATCGTAAGCATGAGTATGACTTTCCCATAATGTCCATGCAGGTTCTGGTTCATACTACACACTATACACTACGCGAGTACAGTTTGCTCAGGGATATCAGGCAAGGGGAAAAAGTGGTGATGTGATCTAATTTATCCAGAAGTCCTCCAAAGACACTGGTGTACTGTAGCAGCAGATCCCAAGGGTGCAAGCACAGGACACCATAGTATGACTGATTGCGCCGATTGTTTGGGTAGAAATTGCCAGTGCCAGCACTGGAAAATAACCGTCCTCAGAAAGCTATAGGATTTAGTCATAAAGTCCTACAGACTACAGTTTGTTTACACTACTTTTAGATCGTTTTGGGGGGCGTAGGGTGTAGGTTGGATTTAGCATTAGCACTATCAAATAAATCGGCTATCTGAGAAATCTTGAACTTCGGTTTTAAGGTATAGTCTAATCTCTGATATTGCAACGCTGACTCACTTCATTTGGCACAGTATTAGAGAAAACATTCTCTAAGATTCTTCTAAGACATACGGGCAGGCTGAAAGTGTGTCAAAATTATAGCTCGGAGCAATGTACGTGTTCTGAGAAGCAAGTGCAGACCATTGACTGTAAAGGCGAGCGCAAGAGAGAGAGAGAGAGAGAGAGAGAGAGAGAGAGAGAGAGAGAGAGAGAGAGAGAAAGAGAGATTAAGGAGGGGATGGAAAGGCCGCAGTTCTGACTGACCACTGCGGGAAACGCATTCATCCAGAACATGCTAGGTTGCTCTGCTTCAATTACTAGCTTCATGTCAAAGCTTGGAATGGGTTATGGGCAGGGAGGGGGGAGGGGGAGGGGCGATGGATGCGTGGCGAGTCGCAGGGGAGGAAGCATGACTTTGATTGAAAGCAACTCCTCGGCCGTGCATGCACTGGGCCTGACAACGCAAATCATCTAGAAGACGCAGTAGGAAAAGCATTCCGAATTCCATCATCCACCACCTCTATCTGACCATAATGGGGGAGGAAGGGGGATCTGATTGAACATCATCAGCAAAGCAGGATGAGGGAGGGTTATCTTTACTTTGCTTGTCATTCAACAAAAGGCTCAGGTGTCTTTTCCACCAGACGTGAGAGGAAGGGTGTTTAATTATTCAACAGCTGTAATATATAAACTACCGACCATGCCGTGCATCAGGGGCGGATCTAGGCATGGGCATGGGGGGGGGGGGCTAAATGCCCAAGTCTGCACCACCAACCATGATGGCATGCAAAACAACCCAGGATATTTCAAATTAAAGTGCTTATGTTTAAAATGATTTGAAACACTACTACTGCCACTAACTAACTACAGTTGTGGCATCACTAAACAAACAGCATTTCAGCATTGAAAACAGAAAACTCTCTGAGTCAGACCTTTAGCTTTATGCAAACTGCGTGTCTATTGCAACTTCAACAACAACTGATGTTGTTAATGATGCTTTACTTGCCTAATGTAAGTCCTGTAACCAAAAATGGTATGGGTACTTCATACCATTTTCTCTTGCCCCCCCAATTGGGGAATGTTACATCTGCCCTGCCGTGCATGCACACAAACAGCCTTTTTTTGCAAGGGTGGGGTAGAATATGTACACATTCTATTAGTGCCTGCCTGCCCCCCAGAGGCAAATTCAAAGGAAACAAACAACAGAGCGTGCTCTTTTTCCTTTTTTGCCAAAAGATTGCATCATCACCACCACCGGTGCATATAGAGTTTGCAATAGGATTGCATTTCAATAACATCATCGCCCACCCAGCACGGAGGGTAGGGGCTCTTTTTGCCCCCCCCCCCCTTCTTACACACAGTGTACTTTGGGAGCCCTCTCTTAGTGTGTTGCAGGAACTGCAGAGTCAGGGGAGGTCAGCACTATGCCGTGGTCCGATATAAACGCATATCCGGCAGACATACACTCTCCTGAGGTCTGTCAGTGGAACAGTGGGATCAGAGTTTTGGCCATTTTGTACAGGCTAGGAAGGTTTCACTTTGAGCTGCTCCAACACCTTCAATTTCCATTGAGATTTCTAATGAAGTGCTCCTGAGTTGTTCCAATGTGTTTGTCTGTGCGATCTTCGTTGGTGATTATTTACAGTATATAAACAGAGAAATTTTGTCCACTCAGTTTTGTACACTGCTGCATTTTTTATTATTTATTTTTTTGTTTTTTTGTAGTGGTGTCTGGGGGTCTGGTGTTGAGATTTTGTGGACAGGGCCTATATTTCACTAGACTAATCCATCCATGCTCTGCACAAACACACATGCGTGCACTACACACACACACACACACACACACACACACACACACACACACACACACACACACACACACACACACACACACACACACACACACACACACACAGTAAGGAAAAGAGGGAAAAATGTGCCAACTGTGTGATGGCTATTCATGCTGGCAGAGTATAGGCTACACACACGCACACGCATCATTCCAAAGCATTGGCACAGAAAACGGTAACGCATGAAGTTAGACACATGCGCAGCAACTGCAAGCACATACTGTAGATACATGCACGCACGCACACACACACGCGCACACGCACACGCACACACACACACACACACACACACACACACACTAACTGAATGAAACCTCACAGATGCTGCTACTGGCAACTGTGTACTGACACCAGTAACAGACAATGTGGATTGTGTCATCACTAAAAGCAAACATGGACAAAATGCCAAACATAACATCTTCGCTATCAAGTCTATCTACCTATAATGAAGTACCCTATTGGAATACAAGATAGTGTTATTTGACATTCAATGTTCTTTTTACATGGGACTTTAAATGAGACATGAATAATGTGGGTCGTCTTATAACCAGGGTAGCCTTAGTGTAGAGAAGTCGGGCCGCCGCGAAGTCGGACCAACCGAAATGTTGCGACATTGAGGGGTCAGAAACTGTGCGCGGGAAGGCTGTTCAGCCTGAAAGAGGGACAAACTGGAGTTTGAAATACATTGTTTTCAACGATGGCGGTGCAAATAAGAGCTATGTAAACATCTGTTATAAAGCATTGCACAGTGACAACTAAAGTCTCTAATGTCTATGCTGTAGGCCTACTAGTAGTAGTAGGCTATAAAACATTCTAAAATAAAACAATGTATGTATAATCATCAAAGCTGGGTTGTTAATGTGTATGCTGTAGTAAATGACGTGAAATAAAGGGATTTATGAACATCAGGCTATTGCCTGATGTTTTTACTATATCCTATAGCCTAGTAGGCTATTACAAAACAATCTAAAATGAAGATAACATGAAGTCTATGTAGGAGAGCCGCCATTGGAATGATCCCATTTAGTGATCAGGGTTTGCAACAGCGTAACTCTGTCTATACTCAAGGTCCGACTTCGCGGCGGCCCGACTTCTCCGTACCCCATAACCAGGGTAGTCTTAGTGTACTGTATTTGGGACAATATGGGTATATGATTTCACTTTTATTATGTGGCTTTATAATTTAGTTGGAACCATATACAGTACTGTATGTAATATACAGTCTCACAACGTTGCCACCTCAGGCATGTGAAAGCCTATATCACAAGTTTAGCCAGCCTATTTATTTAAACTTGTGAGTGACATTGCCACACTATACTTCAAGGTTTACTGTTAAATGCCAGCGACCTCAATAGAGCTCAACATGGACACACGTAATGGACTCTAGAGACTGTGTCGACAGTGCCGGAAGAAGAAATGATCTTATTCTTATTCTCTCGGCTATTAATATCTCCCCTCTCCCCAAACACGTTCAGATGAATGGAGCCCGAAACATCTGTGTGTGTGTGTGTGTGTGTGTGTGTGTGTGTGTGTGTGTGTGTGTGTGTGTGTGTGTGTGTGTGTGTGTGTGTGTGTGTGTGTGTGTGTGTGTGTGTGTGTGTGTGTGTGTGTGTGTGTGTGGGGGGGGGGGCATCAGGGGGCAGTGAGCTGTGGGAAAACCTAACAGCAGTTTTCCATCCCATGTTCAAACCCCCAGTGATGTTACTGTTGCCTTGGAGTCACATAGCCTTCTCTCTGAATTCCACACTGTGCTATATGACGGCATCATCAGCATTAGAACCTCAATCACAATTTGTCTATCTGTATACTGTAGCAGCCATTATGCATCTACTAATACGAGTGGTTTAAAAAAAAACCTTTTTCATACCAGGGCCCACTAGTTATTCTGCATTTTAGCCGATGTTGAGTTTAGTCCCTCAGACCCAAAACTAAGCATTTTCAAGTGTGTGTCCACAGATAACTTGCAAAACGTTGGTCAAAATAACAATTCTTCTACATTTTCTAAATGTATACATTATTGAAAATTAAGTAATTTAGATGTTTAAATATAATTTAACTCTGTGTAAAATGATACCAAAAACTGCATTTGGTTTCATTTTACACTTTCAAGAGTTACAGATCTAAAAGGGTCCATTTGGTTACCAATTGTCCATCATTTAGCTGGGGACCACCTGAAATCCTCTCAGGGACCACCACTAACCATTGTACTATACCACACTAACTATTTGGCTACTTTGAAAGCTGCATGATGTAGACAAGTTTATTCATCTGCATGTGATAAATATAAAGGAACAAAAAAATGAATAGAAAAATCTGCTTAAAACAGTGGGGTCACAAGGGTTAGGCTTAGTATAATGAATGAAGAAATAGAATGAATGAATACAAATAAAGGGAAGCTCCACACTCTAAATCTGCGCAAAATCACTTACATTCTAAGCACTGAAGGATTTTTTTTTATTATTATTATTTGCACGTGGAATCACGGCGCCAATTATTTGGCTCAGTAATCTACCAACATTTTTTTTAAAAAAAAAACTACAGAGTAACTTAAGGATAAGGCATTTCTTCTCAAATGATTAATACATAGGCTACGTTTTATTAGATTTAAAAAGACAAGACGGGGGATCCCTCGTCTTCCATATGCCATTTAAATGATGGATCGAATTCGAAAGTGTTCAACGCGCAAGGCAGTTCCCAGAGATCAGGACTCGGTATATAGCCAGACACTGCAGCTGCCGTGCAACATCCAGCTCACAAACCTGAATACAGTAGTATTACTGCCTCATCGGTGTCAAGTAAAGCAGTTGTACAGATCTGTCAGAAAAGCGTGAGTAATGGAACGAGGCTGTATCACTTACAGTATATGTTTGTGTGGATACGTTTTGCACTGGAGAGGTAGACTACTACCCGTGCGTAATGACGCCCGATTTCCAAACGATTTTCTCAGAAATCAAAATGTTCCTACCTCACTCATGATTGACTGGTAAAATCTCGAGGTGGCGGCTCGCGGTTTCCCCGAACGCTTGAGCTTGTGTGCAGAGTTTGAAGTAGTGACGTTACTGTACGGGCAGACAGACTTGTTTTAACAGTAGCTCATCGCCGCGGACAGAGGCGCTTTATAAAGTGCGAGTCTCCAACTCCTCCGTGTCATCACGTTCCCACTAAACCAATAAGAACGCGCAAGTCGCCGACCCCATCCATCCCCTTCAAATATTCATAGGCTGTGTAAGCCGTTTTCATCACCATCATCTCTGTACAGTCCGATGCTGCTCGTTTTTGGCGAACGCGCCCACAAATAATTAGAACAGAACGTGTTTAGACAGAACTCTCATGATTTCTGACCGTAGCTATACAAAACATGTTATCCCCAATAGACGTAACAGACGGATGGTATGTTTCCATCTTATGGGGTGCTATAACTTCACAGAGCAGGGTTGCCATGGCAATTAAGCAATAACTAACAGCCAACCCAATTCCAACATTTCAATTAGATCAGTGGTTTTCAACCTTTTTCCATACCAGGGCCCATGCACTATTTATTCTGCATTTTCGCCACGGACCACCATTTGGTGTTGAGTTTAGTCTCTCGGACCCAAAAATAAGGATTTTCCAGTTTTTTTCCCCCCACAATTTAGGAGATAACAGGCAAAACGTTGGTCAAAAACAACAATTCTTTTACATTTTCTATAATTGTGTAGATACTTGAAAATTAAGTAATTCAGATGTCTAAATATAATTTAACCAAATGGACCCGGGAGGGTCGATTTGGTTTCATTTTAACGCTCTCAAGAGTTACAGATCTTTAAGCGTCCATTTAGTTTACCAACAGTCCATCATTTAACTGGGGACCATCTGGAACCCTATCAAGGTCCACTGGTGGTCCCCAGACCACCATTTGAAACCGGTGCATTAGATTATTATGGTATAACTTATTATGACCTATTATTAGTAGGGATGTGGCGACGTGACATTATGGCCGATAACCGATATCACTGATTTCGGTGTGATCTTATTCTGTACATACTGTACTTACTGTATATAACATGATTTTGTCCATTTTGAGAAATACATGTAACAGGGACCTATGCACTGCAGGCTTAGACAAGTCAGATTTAACAGTAATGCCTTTGTATCTAATATTGGGAGCTTGTGTAGATCTGTTAAAAGCTGTTAGGGCTTGTTATCTGTAAAGACAGAGTGATTAACCACACCGATGAGTTCATCGGCCTGATTGATAGCCGACGATTAATCTCCCATCACTACTTATTAGACAACAACCACACTATATGGCCAAATCTAAAGATCACAACACTGGTAGATCTGCATGTTATGGAGACAGCAGGCAACGCTATATCTGACCACAGGGCAGGAATTTCATGAAGGCCACCATGGCCTTTCTATCTTTCATGACCTCTCTATTTGGCCTTGTGCTCCCCAAAAAAATTGATGGCCAGAAGGCTAAAGTGGCCGTTGTGCCCCTTGACCGGTGCCCACAATTTATCCATATTGTCCATATGTATTTTTATACAGTATAAGGACAAACTTCAGTTCAAAGAATATTAGCATTTAAAATCTTTATAATATTGGAATCTGACACATGCTACACATCTGTGATACCAATGAAATAATTACATCATGCCAGTCTGTCCGCACAAATCTATATCAAATCAATGAAACAACAGGACCTGCCTGCCTATATTACGCTCCCCTATATTTCCATATCAAATCAAAAAGACAAAAGCCTTTGAAGGGAATTTGATTTGAGGCAGGAACTTGTCGTTCCTGTTCTGACACACATGGTTCCATGATTTGATGTTTTTTTTTTTGTTCAAAACATGCAAATCCTGCCAACCTTACAATTACGATGGAAATATGCAACAGATCCATCTTGAGCACATGACTTAGAGATACTGTGGAACGATTTGTGGAATTTTGAGACAGAATCTGGAGTAATATGAAAAAACGTGTTTTAAAAAGGTCATCCAGGGATTGTGTGTGCAAAGTCCGGCATCGACCGCATTAACAGTGCCAGAGATTAGTGGTACAGACAAACTGAAGGACGGACACACACACACGGACACGGACACACATCATGATCGTACCTCTTCAAACCCTGTACCCTGAGTAAACAGCAGACGAGCTCCATATATGGCCAGTACAGAATTTATTCTATATATTGATCCCCATGCCAAAGCACCTGCAGCGCATGGGGGGTGTGCATGGATCCGCCTGGATGAGCTTCTTGCCCTCAGGGCAGGGGTGTCAAACCAAAATACAGAGTGGGCCAAAATAGAAGAATTGGTACAAGTCGAGGGCCGGAGATACCGGTCTGTATTGCAACACCGGTTTACGATGACGTCACTGCCAAACAGCAAAAAAGTAATTTCCCTTTAAAAATTAATGTCTCTTAATGGCAACATAATTGTAAAGATGAAACTGCCTGCATTAAAAAAGAGTTTTAAGTTTTAATGAAAAATAGCAGGTGTCCACATCAGATGTGAACACCTGCCATTTTTCGGGTATTTTTTAACCCTTCTAATACTTTTTCAGTCCTAATACTAATTCAATATCATCCCGCAGGCCGAAGATAATTCATTCTAGGGCCTGATTTGGCCCCCGGGCCTGATGCCTCAGGGCATCCTACTGGTTATTGTTATCCGGCACCATGGCCCCGAAATAGTTTTAGACCGAGGGGCTTTGATCATGTGGATGAGACTAGATTCTTAGATTGCTACACTGTGGCACGTCATCTCACTCAGGGGAGCAAAGATTACAAATGTTGCCCCAATGTGTAGCATTTACTTTACTATTGTGGTAGTCAAATAGCAGATTGCATATAGCAAAATAGTTTGTTTTGTATACATAACATAATATGTTATGTTTCATATCTATGCAGAAGCCACATTGGAAAGAAATTAGTCCCAGTTCCTTACTTCTTTGTGTTTACAGAAGTAATGTAACAATGTGTGTGTGTGTGTGTGTGTGTGTGTGTGTGTGTGTGTGTGTGTGTGTGTGTGTGTGTGTGTGTGTGTGTGTGTGTGTGTGTGTGTGTGTGTGTGTGTGTGTGTGTGTGTGTGTGTGTGTGTGTGTGTGTGTGTGTGTGTGTGTGTGTGTGTGTGTGAGTCATCTATGGTAAAAGTAAATTACACCACCACAATGGAAATAAGCTTTTTTCTGTTCCCTTCTTTTGACACATATTATGTTCATGTAAAAGCATTTTTGTCAATAAAAACAATCAATCACTCTCTCCTTCTCTCTCTGCTGTGTGCACACAGCACACGCATGGGCGCTCATGCGCACGCACGCGTGCGCGCGCGCGCACACACACACACACACACACACGCGCCAGTGATTGTCAGAATCAATCTCATCTTTAATACAGGAGCCACAGGAAGCCGTTCAGAATGAGAGTAAATAGCTTTTCCATTCCTTTCCTGGTAGCTACTGTATATGGTATAGGAGCAAAAAGAAAGATGTTTTTTCCCTTGGGTCTAAGATAGCATCTACAGTAACTAACATGTTATCATCAACCTTTAGATGTGAGTTGAAATTAATAGCAGTTAAGAATCATTGTAATCATTAGACATAGCATTATTCAATCTGTATAGTGTAATATTATGATCAGTCAATCAATATGTGAATATTCTGTAGGTATTGAGTTGCATGTAGTAGCCTATAAACACCGTTGACATTTTGTGTCCAATCTCCTATAAAACAACCTATCAATTACATCAGAGTACTGTAGAGTAGTTCAAGTAATGTGAAAAGCTGGGTTCTGGTTTGTGAATGAAACCAAACCACCATCAAGCAGTCCTATAAGTCAATATCCTTAAACATTCTCTTGCCCGGGGCTGAATCATTGATTAGTGAAAGACGTGTTTTAAACTCAAGGACGGCCCAATCAGTGTCCTCCACATGGTGCCTTGCATGGTTTCCCCCAGTGTTGGCCTGTGAATGCATGGATGCATTTGAAATATTAGTGAACGTAGGGCGGAGGTTTAGTGAGAGATAATTAGCTGGGGCCGGACTTGTTATAGGCTAAATCATCAAGATTGTGCATTTTGCAATAACTTATTGAATTTTAGTGCGGTGTTAGGTATTGGCATAATAAGGCTGGGTGCGCCCCCTGGGCTGTGCAATTGCTCAGCTTTGTGAAAACCTTATCCGATGCACCACACCAAAATTCAAAAAGCCATCACAAAAAGCACAATTTTGCGCAAGTCCGGACGCAGTTAAATTCGAAGTGGCTGTCTCTTGTCCTCCTGACTTCCGTGGCTCCACAAACTATTATTGCTGCAGTGGATTTCATCTTCACCTTTATTATGTACAGTATAGCCTACTAGCCTACAAGTAAATTACATCAAGACAGTGCAAGAGCGACTAGTTTGTGCTATACATCTCTATAGCTACAGTAAGAAGCACGTTTGTATGTCAGAGCAAATTTCTTTCATTCATTCATTCTTGACAAACACTGAACCCCTAATTGTTCCCGATGTGCATCATGAATGCATTATGATTGGGTAACTTTATGTAAAAGCACATTGGATAAAAGCGATATTATAAATGCACCATTTAACAGAAGCGCCTTGGATAAAAGCGGTATTATAAACACACCATTTAACAATAAAACGTTCCTTCGATTTGGGTCCCATAGAAATAAAACTAAATGAGAAGCCCGTGCCTAATGCACGTCAAACTGGTGACTCTGAAATTAAAAATGTTGACAATCACTGCTGTAAGATCCTGGCTGTCATGAAACAGCACAGACCCATAGGAACTGACTTTGTTGCATGGCATAGTGGGTATAGCTATGCAAGTATGTATGAGGACAGCTGGCAAGTATTGCTTGGTTATTAGCCGTCTTTCATGGAGGCCGGCCCACACTCATAAATTTTATAGATGGACATAGAAGTTATATGTAGAATATATAATAATGAGGTAAACAGTGTTTCAATCAAGCAAGAATGTCCGGCTAGAAGACGACTAGAAATTCATTCTACAATTTAAAGTGCATTGCTATACATTCTAATTACACGTCATAAAACCATTAGCATCTCTATTCTGGAGGGGGGCATTCAGAAAATGGAGCCAATCTAGATTTATCAGTATCAATGTAGATCTCCTATTTTCAGCAAAGAGATTTGGTGCAGAGGCCGAGGAGGCAAAGTAGAGGGGGTAGTCATGATGGAGACCCCCAAAAAGCATATACAGGGTTTAAAATGATTATCGTAATTCCATTGTTCTTAAACCCCTGGGGTGGAGACATGATAAGCCTTCAAAGCAGTTTGAAACTCAACTTAATGCTTGGATCCTGGAGTGACTTCCTTCCAGTATATAGCAGATTTACAGTATCTGGATTTTTAATTTCACTGTTTAAAATCCAATTCTGAAGAGATAGTCATATGCATATCCATGTTGCACTGATGTGATGCAGTGGCTTTTTCTCAAAATGTTTAAGTTTGTGTTATCCATGGCGCCACTGGCTCACTGTGCCACTTGCATATAGGTGATTGCAACCTGGCCTGCAGATTTCCTTCATTGAGGTGGAATCTGGCAAAACAGCACTTACTGCAAAAGCGGCAAGCTTCATACAGGCACCAAACGTGAGATAAGTGTCACACAGTTTCGAAGTTCCAAACATTATACGTTGGTCCAACATCCTATACCCCAAACGTAAACATGCACAGAAGCCTCGTGCAAGTCTTACAGCCATGTATGTCGGCGCATGGGTGAGTCTTAACCGGCCAAGCATGTGTCTTAACCCGCCACCTACAGTATATCGGAGTCAGAGTTTTCAGAACATTCTTTCTTCAAGCCTCCCAAGAGAATCATACACACATATTGCATCCACTGCCAGCCTGCAGAACTTGTGCCCCAAAAGCATAATGATATTTATCGCATCCTGAAGAAAGTGCCCATGGTGTTTGGACTAGATTGCTTGCTTTGATTTGGGAAATCTTCCTTAATTAATGTCCCCTGGATTGTCATGCCCAGCACGCATTTCCAGTTCCAATAGTCCCTTTTTAATTGTCCACCTTGGGAATCGAATTGGCGAGATGCCACCAGAAAGGCTAAGAGGAGTGTTATTAAAAAAAATATATGATCCGTGTCTCTGTTTTCTTCATGGATTGTTTTCTTAATTTGTGTACTTCAATAGTTTGGGTTTCATTTAGGCTTTTTATTTTTCTAATAGGCTAAAATGGAGTGGTTCATGGGAATAATGCAGTCCTGACTGTTACCTTCCTGCCCATTAGCTCCACCTGGTGCCTGCAGAGAGCACCACAGGCTTCTCCCCCCTAAGGCAATACACCAGGGGTGTAAAACTCCTTTTGGGGTGGGGGCTGCATTGGACTTAATGTAGCCTCGACACCCAGGCTTTCATTTTCGTTCGCCTTGCGCGAAAACGGAAAGCCTGGACTAACGCGCGTTGGAAAGTGGCCTTGAGGGGCGTGTCAACCTTCCGGGGTGGGCGTCGCTCTAAATGATGTGACGTAGAACAGCAGTGGACGGGCGTGGGAGGGGCCGGAGATGACGACACGTTAGTGAGATCAAATCAGAGCGCAGCACTTCCGCCGTGTGGATCCCACGACACCCCCGCCCCCCAAGGCCAAAATCATTGAGGGCTAGACCAGGCTAGACTTAATGTGACTTCATGGGGGCCGGAGCACCGCAGTGCCAGTCATGCTGCTGCACCAGTCACAGACTGCAAGCTTGCACACGCATGCTGCACAGCCGTGACTTCTATACAACAATATATCATATAAATCATATTATTAAGAATAGCTATTAATAGCTATTAATGAATTATTGATATTTGCTATGAGAGATGCTATTTTTATTATAGTGACGCCAATAAACCATTCAAAAATAGAATATTATATTTCAAATAGTGTCTTAGCTGAAATTTGTAAATGGCTACGCAACCCATGGTTTTATGTAGACGTGCTTTTTATTGAAGTGATGGATCATTGAACATTCAAAAATAACAAATGAAAAACTAATGCTTGTAAAATACAGTATATTTTTTAAACTCTGAATTGATTGAATTATTATTACCCTTATTATTAGTACACGTATTATTATATTTAAATAGCCAAGCTGTGATCTGAACGATCCCTCAGTTATAGACCCTCATACTGGTGAAGTAACCTGACTCCGCCAGATGGGGCAGCAGAGAGAGGATTATTCCCTCCTCTCTCTGCTGCCTCATCTGGCGGAGTCAGGTTACTGCTGAAGTATAGTTCTAGCTTTGCAGCGCCAGTAACAGTGTCTGGTTTCAGTGGGTTTCATGGGGCGTCTTTGAGATTGGGTATGGATGCCATGCTGCATACCAATGATTTGGTGAAGGGTGGAGGCAAAGTTAAAGGGAAGGACT
This sequence comes from Benthosema pterotum, assembly GCA_039105355.1. Taxonomy (NCBI): domain Eukaryota; kingdom Metazoa; phylum Chordata; class Actinopteri; order Myctophiformes; family Myctophidae; genus Benthosema; species Benthosema pterotum. The sequence goes on from CM076977.1 coordinate 18,004,881, forward strand.
GGTAACATGCACAGAAAATATCAGACATCTCAATATAGTGTAGGTCTGACTATTTTAAAAAACAACTTTGTTGTGTAAGAACACACTGGAGATGGTAAAAACACCCAAAATCTTGAAAAATGTAAAATTCATAGTAGAGCCCATTATACCGATATCCCTTCCTTGGCAGATTTCAATGAAATGAAATGGCATGGCTGTTGTTCAGAGCGGTCTGTATCCTTTACATTATATTCATGGTTGACAGCTTCCTTCTAGTCACATGGATATAACCATAATAACCACATGTTTTCCTACCAGGGAATCCCCTTGAGTTTGAAAGCCTCGTTAAAACGTCTCCTTTAGCAACAGTGAATGGATACAAATCAAAGGAACTGCAGTGCTGTCAGTGGAAGCTTGGCGCTTGGTGGTGCCTGCCTGTTCTTCTAATCTACGATGACGACACACACTTTCTGGTGTATGTTCATAAATCAACAGTTAATGCATGACCAAAAGTGTGATCGAGTAACCTAATAGATGAGCCTTTCACAATCACACCTCTCCTCATCTTTATAGTAGCCTTTACTATCACTGGGTACAGCATTGTAGTGAGTACTGCAGGATTGTAACCACGAGATAAACCGGAACTCGTCATCACAACACCAGACCACAGAACTCAACGGAGTGGGCGGGGTCTGTGAGCTGAACTTAGCGATTTAGCCGATGTTCATGCAGCCCGAATAGGGACACACTAGAGTTGGAAATACATTGTTTTCAATGAGGGCCTATGCCTAGATCCGCCCCTGGTTTGGGAGGAGAAGTGCAACAAAGGCGACAGATGAACGGGCAAGCCGCTCTCGCATTGTAGTAGCTAGACTACCGTAGAAGAAGATTAGATAGACTAGACTAAACTATGCTTGCAGATTGTGTGCGTGTGCATGTGTGTGTGTGTGTGTGTGTGTGTGTGTGTGTGTGTGTGTGTGTGTGTGTGTGTGTGTGTGTGTGTGTGTGTGTGTGTGTGTGTGTGTGTGTGTGTGTGTGTGGACCTCATGCACTTGGCACACAAATACTGCATCAAAGGAGGCTGCAGACAGACCTTCTCTCTGTACAATCATGACAATGACAGGCAATACAATACAATGTAATCCTGGGATCATCAAAGTCAGGGGTGGACTGACAGTCTGGCATACAGGGCATTTTCCCGGTGGGCCGACCCCCCCGGGGGCCGTTAATGTCGTGTTTTAATTAAAATAATAATAATAATCCGCACAAAACCGGCCCACGAATCAGTGCTGGCGGCCCTCTGTCCTCTTCAAATGAGACTGCCTATTGCAGGGTTTTTATAGTTAACTAAAACTAACTAACTAATTTTAGTTATCGTTTTTTTGTTAGTTTTAGTTAACTATAAAAACCCTGCGATACACCAGTATACTTGTGTTATGTATTTTAAAGTTTAAAAAAATATATATATCCATTAACTGAAACTAAATAAAAACTAAATAACTAAATGTAAGCACAACACAGCCCTAGCTTAAATTTACACACTATACCCTACAGGTAAACAAAAGACTGATTAGCATTGATGGCCCTGTTGCCTATAGGTGACGTCAATGCACAATAGGCAAGTCTCCACCCCCGAAACCTAGGCCCCGATGTGTGAACAGGCGCAGAGAATCTGGGGTGGGGGTGGGGGGCGGGGGATTCAGGGAGCCCGAGCCCCAGAGCCCCTTATGTCTTAAATTCTCATGGGGGCTCAGGCCCCGCCCCCCCCCCCAAAGATTGCACGCCTGAGTGCAATGCTAATTATAAGGGTCTTCAGAGGGCCGCTCTGAGACAAAATTGCCCGGTACGTTTTGAGCTCCCAGTCCACCCCTGGGATCATCAAAGTTACACAGAGAGCTCCATTATGTAATCTACATAGAGAAAGCTTGAGTGCTGCTTTAACCGTTAGTTATGGTATAAAAATGGATCCCCTGAAATGAGGTTTGCATATTTTAAATGAATCTTGCATTAATGAACCAAAAAGAAAATAAGTACTGCACACAATTTGGACTGCGTTCCAAAAGATCTGCGACGTGGTCTATTGTTTGTTTTTACATTTTGACAAACAAATAAGCATGAGTACCAATCATATGAAAAACAGATCGTGCTGAGTTGTGCTTTCATGTGAAATATACCCATTTTGCTAACTGTAATACTTTCAATCAATCAATGGCAGAGATTCCCCTCTCTGACAGCAACAGTACCAGTACACCCTGCCCTACTTGTTTGATTTGATCACAAGACAGGCCAACACAATAACACTGTCCTCCTGGACCATGGCAATACATGGGACAGAGCTGAAGAGAGACACAGTGTGCACAGCTATTGATGTAATAATTGTTGGCTGTGAGAGAACTGGTGCGTGCACTCACACGCACGCCAGTGGTGGACTGGGCAAAAAATCGGAATGGACATTTTTAGCGTGATTTGGTTGACAAAGATGTAACTCTTTGAGAGCATAAACATGAAACCAAATGGACCCTTGCGGGTCCATTTGGTTTCATGTTAACACTCTCAAGAGTTAAAATATTAATGCTCATTTTGATCCGTATGTTTGACTGTTTTGTTTCCCAAATACAGCCTGGAATTGTGGACCCAAAAGCAAAATCCCAATGGTCAATCCAACCTGACGCACGCGCGCATCAGCTTCCATTAGCTCAAAGCCCCCTGAGGAGACAGTGGATGCCTTTAGCGAGATGCACACTGTGTGTATATGAGAGAGAGATGCCTCTTTTATATGTTGGAATGTTTACTGTATATCTATTCCTTTCACTCTTTCCTTACATACTTCCGTGAGTATTCTGGGGGGCAACATTCAGGCTAAAAATAACTTGAAAATGTCATTTTGCGACTAATACTACTGTATTTGGTGAAGAGGGGGGCAAAGCAGATGGCTAATGTTTGACCCCTGAGGTCATTGAAGTATAACTAGCAGATACTAACTATGCAAACCTATATAAGTGTTACCTTTTCGTTTTCTTTATCCCATTCCCTTTTTCACTTCCTCCCTCGGTCGCTCACTCGCACGTGCTCAACTGCCCACGCACGCACACACACACACGCACGCACGCACGCACGCACGCACGCACGCACGCACGCACGCACGCACGCACGCACGCACGCACGCACGCACGCACGCACGCACGCACGCACGCACGCACGCACGCACGCACGCACGCACACACACACACACACACACACACACACACACACACACACACACACACACACACACACACACACACACACACACACACACACACACACACACACACACACACACACACACACACACACACACACACACACACACACACACCCCACTTCCTGGTCTCACTTCCTGGTCTGGGTTCAGTGTACACTACAGCTGTTACTGCCTCATCATTAGCGGCCGCATGTGTCAATCAGAGGAACCGTGATAAGAGCCAATCTGACAGTCCAGCCTACCGGCATGCTGCACGTCTCGCGTCTGACACTGCAAAGACGACAACAGCCAATGAATTGGAGCCCTACTGACTCGATATGCCTGGGAGTGAATCTAGCATTCATTGCCTCTCGGCCCTCGCCGGTGAAGTCTGGATTCAATTTGTCTTGCCTTGTCTGTGCTCGTGATCAATACCAATTGTATTAGGAGTGGACCCAGTCCAGGCCGCAAACGTGCACTGTCAGCGCTTGTATGTGGTGTGTATGGATTGACCCCCCCCCACAGTGAGATCGGGAAGAACTGCTGCTTATTCATATCATAGCACCCGGCGGTATAACAAATTGGATTAATCTCAAACTGATCTCTCTCACAAGTGCGTCGATACCGAAATGAAGGGTAATTGTATTGTCAATTGGTAACAGAGACGGTTTTGAGTTTCACATTGCATGCTGTCACATGCCATTCATAATTATAAATATACGTCATGCCACTGTATGACAATCATACATCTTTCAGTGTACATGTTTCACAGTATTTGTTCAACATTTTCAAAAAGACCATAGAAAGAGTATATGTCATCGTGCAATAATTAATTGTCTTCAGTTTTTGATTAACCAGAGCTTTTTTATCAGTGGCTGTGCTGATGTTTACAAGGTAGGATTAAATGTGTAGTAAAGGTTGACCAGTTCTCTAAGACTAATGAATACATTTTGTTTTCCCAAATTCTCCAACACCAACCTGGTGGTGCAGCATACAGTGACGGGCTGTTCAAAAATGAAGCACATCTCAAAACCAACAGCTCAAAACAACACACAGGTAGCAACTTATACTTTAACAGGCTACACCTTCCTTCCATAAGGAGCAGCTTTATTTCTCTCCCTCTTTCCTAGGCCAAACTGAACTCTGTCTGTACAGTCAGCCACCATTTTATACCAAGTGGGTCATACCAAAAACACTCACACAGTAATTGGCAATTTACTTAAATTAATTAAGGCCCACAAGCTATACACCATTATCGAAACTATATGCAATATACACTTCATATTTTGTTCACCACCACGTTAATAATAATAATACTAATTACAAATTTTAAGTTGGAAGAAACACCCCTCTCCTCTACAGCACTTGGCACCTCCCTGTCAACAGGAGTGCCAGCATAGTACAACATGGTAACTCATTTCTCGACTAACCTCTAAAAACAACTGTTCCAATCTTCGAAAAACAAATGTCTGCTATTTTGTGGGTACAGTTGCAGCAAGATTAGTTAGGAAAACCTCCATGAGTAAATTATTGAAACAGCTTAGATAAGCAATAAGATTGTTTACAATAGCGGCCAAGTTCATTTCATCAAGATATTTAGAGACATAGGCCTAGGCCTTTGGCCTAGGCAATTTGAAACTGGCCTTTTTTACAGCGGCCAGTTTCAAATTGCTTGAGTCGTAGGAAGGAGTCAAGGAATTTGCATCTTAATGACTGTGTCTGAGAGTTATGACCTGCAATATTACAGACTAACCTGAAAAAATGAAACTGCCTCATTACAGATTAACAGAGATTATCAGATTAATGGAGATCAACAGTAGTCTCTACCGGTATATGATTAAAAGTGTGACACCCTGCAGTGTTGCACTCTGGGGTGTCTCTTTGATAATCCGGAAAGGGAATACAGCCCGGGAAACATGCTATTAAGAGCAACAGCCAGCATTTTCCCACTGCATGAGTTGCATAATAAAAACACACAGTTTGGGGGATTGTGCTTCAAAGTAAACAAACAGCCTCCACAGCCACCATGAATTGGATTTGAAACGGCTTTGGGGGCAGAGGAAAAAAATATTGCCTATAGTCTCTGACATTTCTTCTATCTCCATATTTCATTCGGAAGTCACTGTGAGCTTGTATAGGTCTTATTTTTTAATAGCAAATGCAAAACATGAAATTACAGCTCCCCACAGGAACATCCATCCATCTACAACCGAGTCGGGTCGCAGGGGTTAACAGCTTCACCCGAGTGTGCCAGAATTTTCTCTCCAGAGCAGCATTAGTGCTTACTCCTGGGGGATCCTGAGGCATTCCAAGGCCAGGGAATCGATAGGTTTCCTCCAACTGCTCCTCCATGGTCTGTCTGGGGAGATGCCTGAGAGGCATCCTAACTAGATGCGCAAACCACCTAGCTAACTCCTCTTCAGGCGAAGAAGCAGCGGCTCTACTCTGACTGAACTGATTGAATCACAGGAATTAGTAGAACCTAAAGAAACCATAGCCTATAGGTTTTGATCTCTGTTGATCAAGCAAACTTTATTTGTAATATATTTCGATATAACACACAATTAAACACACCTAAAAAGTATTCTGGATTAAACAGGCAAGTGCACTAGAAACCATGCACAGGTACCAAAAACAGCAGAGCCCTGAATAATACAATTGACTGAGATTCCCAACCAGCTGCAAAAGAGAGACATGAACGGAAAGATGGTTCAATGCTTAATTAACATACAGCCAGTAGACCTCAAAGTGCACAATGACAGACTGGTTCCATACATTAGGGTTCTTCAAGCTGCTTTTTCATGAGCTGTGAAATTGCTGAGCAATGCAAGTAAAAGGCATTCCAAACCCAGTGCAGAAAGGAGGCCCTGGCAGAACAGAAGGGCGCGTTACTGATGGTCTATCAATACCCATTAGCTGGGGAACCTATTAATTATTTCTCTCATTCACTCCACTGTCCTTTCAATTGTCTGCTTGGAAAAGGAAAGAGAGAGAGAGAGAGAGAAACAGAGACAGATAGAGAAGTAGGGACTGAATTCAAGACCTAATTACTTCTGCACGTATAAAGACCAGCGTTGTCAACATAACTAAAGTATCGTAAAGTAATATTACATTCAGTAATATTATTAATATATTATTAATAATATTATTCATATACCCCTAATAGTGTGCATGTGTGTGCAGGGCCTATGTACGCCTAATAGTGTGCGTGTGTGTGATGTCCTGGCCAAACGCAACAGGGACCCTTAGTCTGAAAAACATCGAAGACACCTGCTCTAGGAGGCTACTGTAAATCGAGTATGTGTAAAAAAAAATGGTGATATGATGACAATACAATAGTTGAACTATTGAATTGTCGCCCACGTACGAACTAAAACAGACTTTATGCTACATGGCCCAAGCTGGAGAAAGGTACATAGTGGGTGCTGTGAAATTAATTATGCATGTATACTTGTACAATTTAATGGGCCTGTAACTGATCGGGTACATAAAATTACAATATTCAACCGATGGGGTGTACAAATATTATAACTTATATAATATTCACTAGAGCAGGTAATGTTTGGATTAAACTTTCCCTTCCAGCTAATGCTTATTCCAGGTGTCAAACAAACGCAAGACACGTTGTGTCAAAAGCAAATATCAAAAATATCCCTGTCATTGCACCATTTGCAGCAAACCATCAGTCGTGCTGAAGTGACATTTGTTGTTTGAGCTACAATTGATTACACTGTTTTGGTAAAGTTGGGGGAATTGTACCTTCAATTGCTAGCCTGGAGGGTATAGTCAATGCGCCCTCTTCAAGTGTATTAATATGAAGATAATAACATGGTTATTTGATTCATGTACTTGATTTAATAGAGGAATACGTACTATTTTATGAATATGACCAATTTCAGTATGACCTCATCAATATATTAATGCACACCATCTGCCCCCTGTGCATTGCTATTCGCATTCCCTTGTCCGACATGCCTTGAGCGTAAAACTTAGGAACAACATTTGAATCCACAGACCAAATAAACTGGTCTGTATATGCAAAGTATTACAGGGCTGCTATCAGGATTTCAACAATATCTCTCTCTGGGTTGTGGCAAAGTTTAATTTTGGACATGTGGTATCCAAGTGGAGAGCAAAAAAGGGATCATCCAAAATGACAGCTGTGTCATTTGATAAAAAGGCAGCAGCAGCCTAAGCTGTACTAGCGTGTTCTGATAAACTGAAAAGCCTCTTTCAGGACTGACTACATTCTCCGCTTGCACTTTTTTTCTCCATCCAAATGTCTTACACAGCAATTTATTTGAGAGCCAAACATACAGCAGATTTATCCAGTAAACTTCAACTCCAGGCAGCCCCGTTGCCAATGTTGGTACTTCTAAGTATAGACTGGCATGAATGCACAAAGGGATGAATGCCCTGAAGGGAAATCATGGCTCCAACAAGCCCCTCACATCCCTTTATTCCCTTCCCAGTTGTACTCACGCCAGTACCGCTATCACTATAGTGCAGTGTTGTTGTTTTTTTTCCCCAAACCTTTTCATATCAAGATCCATTATTCATTCCTTATTTGAGCCACAAATGTTAGCCAACATTTGTTATCGTTGGATAAGACATTTGCCCACAATTTCATGTTGATGTCTTGATGTTGATACTTTCTAATGAATGCAGATCCATCCACCTAGCCATCCATCCTTCTTCAAACACGTAAATGGAGTAGGGTTCTATTGGCAATTAGTATCCGCTCCAGAGCAACATTAGCAACTTCCCCCAATCCCCCATGGGGATCCCAAGGCGTGCAGGGCAGGTTTGGAGATGTAATTCCCCCCATCTTGTCCCTGGTGGGACGTTCAGTGAGGACATCTCTAGGGAGACACTCTGGAACCATCTGTATTAGATGCCTACTGTTTGTCTCCTTTCCAAGCATAGAATGTGGTGGCTCTACTCCCAAGACTGCAACTTCTCGCCCTCTCATCTGGCATGTCTAAAGGGAGATGCCAGGCGAGGAAACTCATTTCAACCACTTCTATCAGTCATAGCTCACGGTCGACACGGTAGCTGAGCGTAGGAGCGAATACTGCTAGCTAGACAGAGAGCTTGCCTTCGGGCTCAGCACTCTTTTTGCCACAACAAGTGCGCCAAACGATGCGTAATACCACCACTGATGCGCCAATTCTCCTCCACTCACTTACACAAGACCCAGAGATGAAATGAAATAAACTGGATCCGGGGTCCATTTGGTTTATTATTGTCCATTTGGTTATCAACTCTCCATCAGGGGACCACCTGGAACCCCCTCAAATTTCATAGGAAAACAAACAAAAACATGAAATGCTATGGAAGCAAAAATTCAAAGATTGCTACGCTGACCGAGTTTCACCATCCTCAAATTGAAACAAATTTCATGTATAGCCTACTAAATTGTATTTCTACATTAAAAAGAAAACTCTGAGACTTTTATTAAGCAAGTAAACATCAATTATATCATCAGTTATTGTTGAAGTTGCAACAGACACAGCACGCACAAAGCTAAAGTTCTGACTCAGAGAGTTTTCTGTTTTCAATGATGAAAATGCTGTTGGTTTAATGGTGAGACGATTGTAGTTAGTTAGTAAGTAGTAGTAGTAGTGTTTCAAATACTTTTAAATATAAGCACTGAAATATCTGGGATTGTTTTGCATGCCATCATGTTTGGTGGGGCAGTCTGGGCATTTAGGAGGGCATTGCCCCCCCATACCCATGCCTATATCCGCCCCTGATTGTGGGCCTACTGTATGTCAGCCACTCTCCAGGGCATTTAAGATTCAATGACTCGTGAGAGCCAGGTCAACATGGTGCTGTAGAAGGTCCTTCCAATGCATGCACGCAAACCACATGCATGCGTCCTTTCATGCATGTACACACACACCACTGATTTGACATTCCTCGCTATAGGTCCCTCACCTGGTTTTGAATGAAGCGTGCTGTGCAGAAGCTCTCCATGTGCACAGATGGTGAGTGGGCGACTTTCTTCCTTTGAGCCAGAGGTGAATGAGCCCACCCTTCATCTCACCCCATCACAAGCTCTAACACACACAAACAACATTGAATACCAAAAGTGAACTATCAACTGCATGCTTCAGCCAAGTTTTTCTCCTTCTCGGAACTGCAATGCAACTGTAGCTTCTTTTGGAATTTGTGCAAATTCTAAACACGTGGTACACAGGGCCATTCATGATGAGTGCTACCAAACTTAAACTTAAAAAAAGAATCACATGTAGAAAATGTATTGACAGAAAGTAGCTATCATCTACTGTGCTCCCCCCCCCCTCCTCCACACAACACACACACACACACACACACACGCACACAATAGTGACACTTAACTTTGGGTATCAAACTGTCAATTTCAACTGTCACATGACATTTCACAGCCTATGCATATAACTTGCTTTCTCAACTTGATTAATGTGTCAGACCAGACAAGCGAATATTCCTATTTCTTTTTATGCATGGCATGCTGCATGTGATGTGTGCAAACACCGCCACACCAGATACCCACGGGGCTCGCAGGTAAAAGTCCCTGCACTACAGTGCACAGACCCACTGACTAATATGTCCGGGAGCTAGACCCCCCTCACGTAATGTTTTCTGCTTAATTTTTTTCACTGTTATTTTCTGTTAGCATATACCTTGGGCCATCTCAGAATGAAGGGACCACCCTCAACTCGGGGGCGTTTGGCCTTGGGGGCCCAAAAACCCCTTTTATCTGGGAGAAAATGTGTTAAGGTAAATATAAATTCACTAAAAATACATAAATGCACATAGAAGTATGAAATTGGGCATGAGCCATCCTGACACATTGGGGTAAGTGGCAGAATAGGTTTTTGGAGCCTGCTATCATCCTACTGTAAAATATTCCCCACAACATCATCAAAAACATCCAAAATATGCTGTCCGCTTGACAAATAACCATTAAATATGAATATTCCTCAGCACTTTAGAGTGGATATTACTGCCTCAAATGTACCTACAAAACTGCCCAAACTCATAAGCTACGATTTGAGCCCAAGATGACCTCTCTGTCTAAAGAATTACTCTTTCTGTGGCCAAAAGTCTGCACTATACCTCAAATCGAAGAAGATAACATTTTCAGTCTATAGCCTTCCAGATGCCTAGAATAGGTTGTGTTCTCCAACTACTGCCATAATAATCACCCATCAAATTAACATGCATTGCAGTCTAGTACATTACAGTTACAGTACAGTTGTCTACAGCATGGTACAGTATAGCCTGCTGTACAGTACAGTAAGGTACAGTAAGGCCTGATGCAGTATAGTACAGTACAGTACATTAAAGTACAGTGCAGTAAGGTGCAGTACAGCCTGCTGCAGTGCAGTACAGTACTGTACTGTACCTTAGTGTACTGTACCGTACCATATTGTACTGTACCTCACTGTACTGTACCCTACTGTACTGTATTGCACTGTAACTTACTGTACTGCACTGTACTGCACCTTACTGTACTGTACTGTACTGTACTGTATCCTATTGTACTGTACCCTACTGTACTGTACTGCACTGTAATGTACTGTACTGTACCTTACTGTACTGTACTGTACTGGACTGTAATGTACTGTACTGTACCTTACTGTACTGTACTGTACTGTACTGTACTGGACTGTACCGTACTGGACTGTACCGTACTGGACTGTACTGTACCTTACTGTACCGTACTGTACCGTACTGTACTGTACTGTACTGTACTGTACTGTACTGTACTGTACTGTACCTGACTGCACTGTACTGTACCTGACTGTACTGTACTGTACTGCACTGTACCTGACTGTACTGTACCTGACTGTACTGTACTGTACCTGACTGTACTGTACCTGACTGTACTGTACTGTACCTGACTGTACTGTACCGTACTGTACTGTACTGTACTGTACCTTACTGTACTGTACTGTACCATACCTTACTGTACTGTACTGTACTGTACTGTACCGTACCTTACTGTACTGTACTGTACTGTACCATACCTTACTGTACTGTACCGTACCTTACTGTACGGTACCGTACTGTACTGTACCATGCTGTACTGTATCATGCTGTACTGCAGCAGACTGCACTGTTGTGTAATGTAGCATACTTTACTGTAGCATATTGCACTATATACACACACCATACTGTATGTACAGTACACTACACTACACTGGCCACCTGGATGGTGTGTGGCGCTAGAGTGAGACTGCCAGAAGGTCATTCGAATTCTCATTTCAATTCCAGTGAATGTCTGAATTCTGATCCAAACAATTAAATCCTCTTCCATAGTCTGGATAAATATCTTGCCTCAAAATACTGTCTATGCAGTCAAATTGCACAGACGTAGTGATGGCCTTCTACAGCTTGTACACTTGCATCTACCCAAAAGTGAAACCTATTTCCCCATATTTTTCTACCCAAAGTACCTGTATGTGAGCAATTTAGCGTAATTCTGTTTCTACCGATTCACATACTTCACATTCTACCGATGTGAGGGTGATCATCTATCTACATCAACCACATCAAAAACACAATGCCTCACATCAAAACTGAGTCAGAGCAAAAGACTGACATTTTCTTAATTTTGCTCTATTATGCAAGAGGGTCCTCTTTCAGCATGTTAAAAGATTTAACTTTCAGGTATGTATCTGAAAGAGGGCTCATGAGAACAACCCAGAAATGCAAATCATCTCTTGACCACGGGTTTCATTTGAACTCAGAAAATGGCAAGCTAGAGCCTTTATGGTTTGAAGAAGGTGACGTCATCCCAAAGCCCTCATTGATATTGTCTGAAGAGGGGACAGACAAGGATGATGTAGAAGAAATTCATATACATGAATATGATTAATCCTAAAGCAGTTGATAGGTAGACAATGATAGGTAGTGAAGGTGTCAAATATGCCATGGCATAACAATAATTCTGTTCTGTTATGTTCTTTGTATGCAAAATTATGAAAAAAAAGAAAACAATGACTCTAGTGCCTCCTTGTTCTATAGATTTGACTATTTCCCTTGTCTTCTTTTGTCAAATTATTATTTATTTTTTATGTATAATTTTTTACTTGATCAAATGGTACATTTGCATGCACATTGATTTGATGGGTGATTATTAATATGTACTGAAACAGCTATAATATGTGCATATTGGACTTTATATATTGTGTGAATATCAATGAAAAGCAATTGTTTTCCCTCTGTACTATTTACCGGTACAATTCATGTTTCTACCTTGAGATGGCAGTAGTTGGAGAACACAAGCTATTCTAGGCATCTGGAAGGCTATAGACTGAAAATGTTATCTTCTTCGATTTGAGGTATAGTGCAGACTTTTGACCACAGAAAGAGTAATTCTCTAGACAGAGAGGTCATCTTGGGCTCAAATCGTAGCTTACGAGTTTGGGCAGTTTTGTAGGTACATTTGAGGCAGTAATATCCACTCTAAAGTGCTGAAAAATATTCATATTTAATGGTTATTTGTCAAGCGGACAGCATATTTTGGATGTTTTTGATGATGTTGTGGGGAATATTTTACAGTAGGATGATAGCAGGCTCCAAAAACCTATTCTGCCACTTACCCCAATGTGTCAGGATGGCTCATGCCCAATTTCATACTTCTATGTGCATTTATGTATTTTTAGTGAATTTATATTTACCTTAACACATTTTCTCCCAGATAAAAGGGGTTTTTGGGCCCCCAAGGCCAAACGCCCCCGAGTTGAGGGTGGTCCCTTCATTCTGAGATGGCCCAAGGTATATGCTAACAGAAAATAACAGTGAAAAAAATTAAGCAGAAAACATTACGTGAGGGGGGTCTAGCTCCCGGACTATAAAATGTTACATGGCTCAGCGGCCAGCAGTTCCAACTTCCAATACATCCTTGCAGGCAGTATCCTGCCTACTGCTGATTCTACCAGTGTGATAGCCTACTTTTACGATCAATTAATCACTCACCATAATGCTGGCTGCAGCTCTGGAGGTTGATTTCATGTGTGTTTTGAACGTATTCATTCATGGGTCTCATCTGTAATCCTCCACCAGCCATGTTTAGGACCTCAGGTGGTTCAGTGTCTGATAGACTGGCTAATCAAACACTGAATCACCTGTGTAGTCCTGCATGGCTTAAATATGGTTAAATACAAGAAACTCTGGCTAAAACATGTAAAAACAACCTGCACCACTTTCAAACACCACCACAGCACGTTATGTTTAGGCTTACAGTCTGTCAAGTAGGCTACAATTGGAAACAACCGTCTTCCTTTCCTCTTCAAAATAAGAGTTGAGTTATACTTGAAATGATTAGTAAATACTACTTGAGTTGCAACATGCTGTTCCTCTGTTCTTGTAAAGCACTGAATGGTGCTATATAAATAAAGTTTATTATTATTATTACCCTTATTATTATTATTACCCTTAATAGGCTATTACTTTTATTTCTTAAGTGAACTTTGATGTGCACTGGGGGCTCAGACAGTGCTATGAATGCGTAGCTGTCGTGTGTGACTATAAGCACTGTGTTCCATCGATCAGCTGACAGCCGTGAGGCCGGGCCCTTGGGGGTCCGGGCCAGTGGGAAACCACCCCCCTTCCTCACCGGTAGCTGTCCCCCTGGACAGACAGACAGACAGACAGACAGACAGAGTGGACTTTTTAGCTGCGGATAAAGTGACCATTGCATATCATTCATCGGGACAAGAGCTATCAGGGGATGTGGTCTGCAGAAGTGCTGATGTGCTGAACTGTTGCTCCCCTTACTGCCAATGTCGCTGTCATTTATGAGCCCAGGCCATGACAGATAGGCAGGCCACGGCAGTGTTGCCAACTGACAAGATCCAAAATGCACTAGTGGCACTTCCAAAATGCACTAGAATGCGCTAGATGCTCGCCTGGTACATACAGATCAAAATGACCATTAATCTTCTACATTCTCTAGTTGTGTAGACTTGGGCTAATTCACATGATGAATATTTTAACTCTTGAGAGCGTAAAAATGAAACCAAATGGACCCGCAAGGGTCCATTTGGTTTCATTTTTACGCTCTCAAAGAGTTACATCTGGTTAACAAAACTGTCCATACCTACACTATAGCTTTCCTCACATCATCTGATCATAGATATGTCCAAAAAACGAACGAAATGGGACACAGGGAGTGATGAGTCCAAGAAGCTGCCCATCTATCAGTATAAGAGCCAACTGGTTGATGCTGTGAGAGACAGTACTTTCTTAGTGGTGACAGGAGAAACTGGCAGTGGAAAAACCACACAACTGCCACAATACTTACATGAACAAATTTTAGACTTCCTGTTTGCGAGTGAGCAAATATAAGAGTTCCGGTCGATTTCAAAGTAAAATGCGTGCCCGGTGCGTCACTTAATGTGGTCCCCGGACACTAAGGTTCCTATCTACTCCTATGGTTCCTATGCCTACCCCCACAACATTGTTACCGATCTAAGATGAATGAATGAATGATTTTTTTTATTAACAGAGAGATGAGTTACAGTACAAGTCCAGTACACACTGCTACAAAACTGATATCAGCTTGGAGAATTACAGTACAATTCAAGTACAACTGCATCAAATCTGAAAAAGCTGATTGGACACACTAGTTAAGCATACACTTGTTTACAATAGTGGCCAACTTGTTCAATTCATTGAGTAGATAGATGCAATTATTCCCCTTAATCAGAGTAAAAGGCGCGATGTATGTGTTATAAACGACACTTAAAAAGAGAGGCGCCTAGTTTTACTAGAAAACTCATATGTGGTCAAAAACGTTTTCCCGATTTAAAATGGCAAATGATATTAATTTAATAATAGTATCTAGTAGTGTTAATTCCTCTCCTGTGCTCCCCTCTTAAACCAAAGAGGGCGCTGTTTCTCGTTGCTAAACTATATCTTATTTATAGGCAATTATTATAGTGATTTGTATAGATATTAGATACTGGTGTTGGTATTCAATACAATCTTATGTCACAACAACATTCTTTGTATGTGGCTAAATAACATGCAAATGCAAAATATACAACACAATGGCATAGAAATTCATAGAATTGATTTGAATAATAAGGGTAGGGATGTGGTAGTGTTTTTTGGCATGCCATTGACACGTGTGTGAAACATTAATGGCTCTACTAAATGTGTTGGGGAGTGCTTAAAATGTAAAAATGAGTGTGATTCTTCGTGACTGAATAAGGAAGAAATAGCCATTAGGTCATAAAACAATCTTTATTTTTCCCTGTCATGTCAGAACAAAGTTGCAGTACACACTGCTACAAAACACTGCTACAAAACTGATAACAGCTTGGAGTACAATTCAAGTACAACTACATCAAATCTGAAAAAGCTGATTGGATACACTAGTTAAGCATACACGTGTTATGCCAACTTGTTCATTTCATTAAGGCAAATACATACAATTACATACAGTAAAGTCAGAAGCAGTGTTGGTCAATATTACTTAGGAAAGTAACTTCTTTACTTTACTCGTTACCCCTTAGACAAAGTAATATCATTACTTTACTTATTACTGGAATCAAAAAGTAATATATTACATATTACGTTATTACTTTCCCAAGTTCTCAACTCCTACATTTGAAAAAATAGAGATGTACAACATAATCTGTTTAGCAAGATCTTTTTAGAACTGAATCCAATTTATTGGAATAATAGTAGTCTCTTTGCCACAATTGTTTTCAAAGACAGTTGAGGTCTTGTATTTAAAAATAAATACAAAATAAAGCAGCAAGCGATTTGTAGTGTACATAACTGCGCAGGCTGCAGTATGTGGACTGGATCTACAATCTACTGCACATCTGTTGTTACAGTACCTGTCGATAGCTTGTAAATCTGTTCTATTTTTTGCATGCAACAACAAGCTCATTTTAAAAAGTAACTTGGCGTTACTTGCAAAGTAATGCATTACTTATTACCCATTTTTGCAGAGTAATCTCGTTACTTTACTTTTGGGAGCAAAAGTAATAATATTTTAATAGTAAAATCATGGATCTAAGAAACTTGTGAAAAATATGAAATGTTTCCCTAGCAGGTCATGTCTGCCATCAACTGCACTTGTAGTATTGTTGTTAAGTGCAAAATATAAAAAACATACATCGAAGATACAATATTATGCAGGAGAAGAAATCAATGATTAAAATACAAATATACATGGAGTACAGACACACAGTACACATTGTTGCAAGCATAACCTGCCACAGACTACTGAAAACAGTAACCAATTACATTAAGTTGTTATTATTGTGTTACCCCTTATATTACAGTAGGATATCTAAGGACCTAATAGTAGTAATGTTTGACCGTATTCTTCTTTTTCATTTACTTTGTACCGATTCAAACCTCAACAATTGTGCCAGACAAAACTAAGCTAAAAAACCGAGGTACAAGGACAGAAATATGCAATAGCATATGTAGCTTGGCATATAGTGACCCCCGAGGTCGAAAATCAGGCCATTTTCGGAGATTTGTCCGAATAAACTAAGGGCTGGAGAAAAATCCCTTCTATGTATCCTCTAGTGTGACACATCCAGGCATTCAGGAAGGCCTCCTCTACAACACCATACCCTCAGCTAAGCTGCACACGTTTAAAATAAAAAATGGCGTGGCATATAGTGACCCCCGAGGTCGAAAATCAGGCCATTTTCGGAGATTTGTCCGAATAAACTAAGGGCTGGAGAAAAATCCCTTCTATGTATCCTCTAGTGTGACACATCCAGGCATTCAGGAAGGCCTCCTCTACAACACCATACCCTCAGCTAAGCTGCACACGTTTAAAATAAAAAATGGCGTGGCATATAGTGACCCCCGAGGTCGAAAATCAGGCCATTTTCGGAGATTTGTCCGAATAAACTAAGGGCTAGAGAAAAATCCCTTCTATGTATCCTCTAGTGTGACACATCCAGGCATTCAGGAAGACCTCCTCTACAACACCATACCCTCAGCTAAGCTGCACACGTTTAAAATAAAAAATGGCGTGGCATATAGTGACCCCCGAGGTCGAAAATCAGGCCATTTTCGGAGATTTGTCCGAATAAACTAAGGGCTGGAGAAAAATCAGCTTAGCGGAGGGTATGGTGTTGTAGAGGAGGCCTTCCTGAATGCCTGGATGTGTCACACTAGAGGATACATAGAAGGGATTTTTCTCCAGCCCTTAGTTTATTCGGACAAATCTCCGAAAATGGCCTGATTTTCGACCTCGGGGGTCACTATATGCCACGCCATTTTTTATTTTAAACGTGTGCAGCTTAGCTGAGGGTATGGTGTTGTAGAGGAGGCCTTCCTGAATGCCTGGATGTGTCACACTAGAGGATACATAGAAGGGATTTTTCTCCAGCCCTTAGTTTATTCGGACAAATCTCCGAAAATGGCCTGATTTTTGACCTCGGGGGTCACTATATGCCACGCCATTTTTTATTTTAAACGTGTGCAGCTTAGCTGAGGGTATGGTGTTGTAGAGGAGGCCTTCCTGAATGCCTGGATGTGTCACACTAGAGGATACATAGAAGGGATTTTTCTCCAGCCCTTAGTTTATTCGGACAAATCTCCGAAAATGGCCTGATTTTCGACCTCGGGGGTCACTATATGCCACGCCATTTTTTATTTTAAACGTGTGCAGCTTAGCTGAGGGTATGGTGTTGTAGAGGAGGCCTTCCTGAATGCCTGGATGTGTCACACTAGAGGATACATAGAAGGGTTTTTTTTTTCCAGAGGGTAAAATGTCAGTTTTTAAATACTAAAAAGGGTAAAATGTCCAATAATAGCATTTATTCATTGAGATTTAACATTCTTACGTTATTTATGTATTTATATAATGTTTTATGTTATTATGAACATAATGTGTATGTTATAGCATTATTTAAATGCTCAAATAGATCGTTTTTCAATAAAATAAAAACTAAAATGGGTACTCTTATTTTGAAGAGATTTGCGCCACGGCCTTATATTTGCTCACGTTAAATTTGTTCATGGAACGCTGGTCACAACTGCCACAATACTTACATGAAGCAGGGTTGAAAACCACTGTCATAGGAGGGAAAATGGTGAAAAATGAGGCTTTTTATCTCTGGCGCCTGTCAATCAATTTCACCCCAACTCACCATCCAAAACGCACTAGATTTTCCGCCAGGAGTTTTTCACTAATTTTGGCGCTAGGGGGGTCTGGAAAAGAGCTAAATATAGCGACAAATGCGCCAAGTTTGCAACACTGCATAATAGTCTCCTAATGATCAGCCAGCGTCTTGCACCTGCTGCCTGGCTGGCGGACCAGAGACTAGAAAACCCCCAAGTATATGTAACGGGTAGAGGAATTACTTTAGTTTATTCTAGTGAAATCCTGCTAAAAGATGTAATGTATATAGTTGATCAGATCCTGAGTGAGTGGTCATGGTGCGCCCTCTATTGGTAGTCTATATTTATCAAAGTTAGACCGGAAATTTCCCCACAGTCTGACAGCTCTCTGCTTGGGGTAAGTCGTACTCTCTGGTCCTCGTCAGAAAATGTATTATAAAGTACACTAAAACGCTAATGTGAGACTTGTTGTTAGACACACAGTCATGTGACAGTATTGAGCACACTGTGCCAGTGTATTTTCGTTTTGGTATTTCTTCTTTTTGTCACGTTAGGTGTACTTTTATATTTTGATACTAAATACAGTGTTATCCTTTTTATAGACGTCAATACCAGTGGAGGAGCTAACCACAGTATGTTTTGTGCTGTAAACCACTCACTTCCAGGTAATTGTTTTCATGATATGTCCTGTATTCTTTCAAAGACGTTTCAAGTACATATCGCAGTGCTGCGCCATTTTCTGTCCACATGCAGGCTGCTATTTCCCTTTTCTACCGCCTGAGGGCACTGTTAGACAGTTTATAAATTCGTTTTGCCTGCCTTTGTGTTTTCTACCTTATTTCTTCATAAAAACATAAAAAGGATGATTGTTGGTTAAAAACAGGTTAAAAACAGATTGTATCATTATTATTGAAATGTATTAATGTTAAAGGACATTTAAAACCACTATACGATCACCAGCTAAAAAGAATACTATGAAATATGATTGTAACCATTATAAGAAACATTGTAAAAAGACATCTGAATACATTTAATGTAAATGTACTATATTGTAAGATGTTCTGTACACAGTCTGACAGCTCTCTGCTTGGGACGTCAATACCAGTGGAGGAGCTAACCACAGTATGTTTTGTGCTGTAAACCACTCACTTCCAGGCTACCAGTAAAACCCACATCATCCAACCAGTGGCCTCTGTGTGTGTGTTCATGACGGGACGGGTGCACATACCAGCGCTGTTACATTGGTGCCGTGACCCGTGACTGCTATCAAGCCTGCCGAACCGGTGGTGACCGTCCTGTCTGCCGCATCGCTCCATGAAGACACCACTTCATCGTTTGTGGGTCCGCAGTTTATACGGTAGCATTAAGGTGGAGCGTATTACTGTACACTGTACAGTGTGTCACTGTTACACTGAACTTTATTTGCCATAGTGACACAGAGGGTGTGAACAGAGAACCCATAACATGCCATCAGCTACTGATTTATTTTCATTGTTTTTATTTATTTGATGGTCTCTTTTTTTTTTAATTTCACATTCCGTGGTGGAATACTGTTTTGGATTTTGAATGTCCATAATTCTGTCAATCAGTTTTGAACGATGTCTACTCAGAGCAACCACTTTCAGTTTGGCACACCTATTGGTTTTGGCAGAGGCAGGGGTATTCGTGCTCCTATCCCCTTTTCTGTTGAAGGTCCTGGTGTTATGCCCTCTTTAGAGGCGATTCCTAATATCGGGGTCCATAATGTAGCTGACCATCACACCAGCACGCCTTTGCCTACACCACGCGCTACTAGCGACAGTTCTGAGAGTGTAAATAACCAGATGAGGCATGTTATCCAGGAAATAGGACATCAGTTAGCTGACAGTATTATGTCCCGCATGCAGCCTCGCAATACAGTTACTCCCAGTTCTACAGCCACACAAAACGCAGCCAACACGTTGAGTCAGTCCAGTCATGTGTCTGAATTATCTCAGGTTCAAGTTGTCACACAGAGAAAGGTTAAAGAACCACCATGTTTTGTAGGCAACGATTCAGATTCAGTCACAATACATGATTGGGAGGATCAGATGAGAACTTTCATTAAAAAGAGCAATGTCAGGATTGAAGATCAGGCTGAAGAAATCCTTATGCATTTGAGAGGGAAAGCAAAGGATGTAGTGAAGTTTGGCATTAGAAATAGCAACATTGACATTAATGCCAACCCTGACATGATCTATTGTCTCCTTAGGAAGCATTTTAGCTCCACAAAGTACTCTGCTGTCCCTTTAGCTGATTTTTACTCGACTTTGCCCAAAGACCAAGAAGACCCGTATGACTACTGGCTGAGACTGAACAAGGCAGCTGACCTCGCCGCTGACTGCCTGAGAGAGCAGGGCAAAACGCTCGACAACCCTGAGATGGAGGTGACACGCATGTTTATTAGAAACTGCCCATGTAAAGACCTTGCCCTCACGTTCAGATCCAAAACTATCGACAGGTGGTCAGCGTGTGAAGTCCTGGAGGTGCTGAACGAGTATCACGCCGAGATGAGCTGCAAAGCAACTTCTCCAGTGCATCCAGTGAAAAAGGTGGACGTTACCGTGCACAAAGCAGAGGTGAGCCCTAGCCCAGTCCCCATTCACAGCAGTCAGGAGCCACCTCCAGCACAAAGCCCACAGTATGTCCCCCTGGCGGAGGTGATGTCTATGCTGGAGAAGGTCCTGCTGCGTGGGACGACCGACCAGTCTCAGGTGAGGAGGCGAGCTCCAACCAAGCGGCTTATAGACAGTGCTGACAGAATTGATGGTTTCACCAACACGCCATGCATTATTTGCAATGATGAAGGCCACAGTGCGTTCTCTCACTGCCGTGAAAGGAGGCTTTGTTTCAAATGCCATGCTCCAGGCCATTCTCGCAACGACTGTCCAGCGAAGAGGCCTGCCCCAGAGCATCAGGAAAACTGACTGGTCTGCACACAGGGGAGGACAGTGCAGATGAACCCGGTAAGCCTCCCACCAGTAACGAAACGCCAGACATGCAAGATAACAAGTCCCTCTATGAGTTCTACAGCAGTACGATTCCCCCGACCAAGACACTGATATTTCAGGGATCCCAGAGAGTAGCAGAGACTGACAGCCTGTTCTACACGCCTGTGTCAGTGAAGAATGGCCCCACTCTCAAAGCACTGTTAGACAGCGGGTCGATGGCCTGTACGATAAGTGAGTCCGCTGTTGAGTCCCTGCTACAGCGATGCCCTGACATGACAAGAGAGACAGCAAATGGTTATGTCATCATAGGATGCGGTGGTCACCGCGTAACCCCCAAAGACATGTTTGACCTTGATGTTACAGTTTACGGATGCAGGATGATCGTTCCAGCAATGGTTGTTCCAGGCCAGACAGAACAGATGATCCTGGGCAGCAACGCGATCAAGCACATCCTAACCCAACTGAAGAGCACTGACGGCTACTGGAGACTAGTTTCTTCACCCAACAATGGCCAGACCGACGACCACAGTGAGTTCCTGTCACTGCTGTCCAACACAGAGAGATGGAGAGGTGATTGCGTTCCAGATAAGGTGGGTACAGTGAAAGTCAAGAGTTGTGTGACACTGAAACCACAGAGTGAGCACCTTGTCTGGGGCAAGTTACCCGAGTCAGCAGCGATGTCAGCGGGCAGCACGGTGATTGTCGAGCCGACACAGTCTAGAGCCAGGCCAAAACAGATCCTTGTTGGGAGAGTCGTCACTCCACTTTGGGGAGATCGATGGGTGCCAGTTAAGATCATCAACCCTACAGACCGTGCTGTGGTGCTGAGAAGGAACGCCAAGATAGCAGATGTGTCTCCCTGCATTGCAGTAGAGGACCTACCCAAGGCAGATGAGGTCAAGTGTAATGTGCAGAGTGTGCAGAGCGAAGACGTGCAGCCGAGGTCAGAAGAGGACATGGTGAGTGCACTAGAGGCTCTGGGTCTGCAGGACATTGACCTGAAGTCGTGTGAAGTGTCACTACAGTGGAGAGACAAGCTCCTTCGCATCATCGAGCGGTACGAGTCGATCTTCTCCCGGCACAAGATGGACTGTGGAGAGGCTAAGGATTTTGTGCATCGCATCCACCTGGTCGACGACAAGCCGTTTCGTCTACCCTACAGACGTATACCACCGAGCCAGTACGAGAAACTCAGGACGACTCTGAATGAGATGGAAGAGAGAGGCATTATTCAGAAGTCGAGCAGCGAATATGCGTCTGCACTCGTTCTGGTATGGAAACCCAATGGAGACCTCAGAGTCTGCACCGACTTCAGATGGCTTAACGCAAGAACCGTGAAGGATGCCTACCCACTGCCGCACCAGGCTGACGCTCTTGCTGCACTCGGTGGGAACGCGTTCTTCTCCACAATGGACCTGACGTCAGGCTTCTATAATGTCCCCTTGCACCCTGACGACAAGAAGTATACAGCGTTCTCATCGCCCTTTGGACTTCATGAATACAACCGTCTCCCTCAAGGTCTATGTAACAGTCCAGCTACATTCATGAGGATGATGATGTCCATATTTGGAGATGAGAATTTCACCAGTCTGTTATGCTACCTCGATGACTTGCTGGTGTTTGCGCCTACTGAGGACGTTGCTCTCCAACGCCTGGAGATGGTGTTCGCCCGCCTGAAGGAGCACAACCTCAAGCTAGCGCCCAAGAAGTGTTTCTTCCTCAGACGGACCGTGAAGTTTCTCGGGCATGTCATCAGTGAAGATGGTGTTCGGACAGATCCGGAGAAAGTAAGAGCCATAGGTGATGTCAAGGTCACAGACCTCATGGAGTCCGACGGGAGAACACCTTGCCCCAGCAAAATCAGATCGTATCTAGGCATGGTGATGTACTACCAGAGTTTCATCGAGGCATGTTCTGCGAAGGCGAAACCACTGTTCAGGCTCACAGCTGAACCTGGTGCTCAGAAAAAGCACATGAGAGGACGGAAACCTGTCAAGAAGGGAGGTCAAGTGAAGCTGACACCTGCTGATTGGACCGACGCATGCCAGACCGCGTTCGAGACGCTAAAACACGACCTCATGACAAGTGTCACTCTAGCCCACCCAGATTTCAGTGCCCCGTTTATTCTAGCTGTCGATGCATCCTTCGATGGGATTGGAGCTGTCCTGTCGCAGCTGCCGCCTGGTGGAAGAGTAGCCAGACCAGTCGCCTTTGCAAGCAGAACTCTCTCACGCTCCCAGCTGAACTACCCTGCACACCGGCTTGAATTTCTTGCCTTGAAATGGGCAGTATGTGACAAGTTCAGCCATTGGTTGAAAGGCAGACACTTCACCATATGGACTGACAATAACCCCTTGACATACATTCTCACCAAACCCAGACTTGATGCATGCGAACAGCGGTGGGTGGCAAAGCTCGCCGCATACGACTTCGACCTGAAGTACATCCCCGGCCCGAAGAACATCGTAGCCGACGCCTTGAGTCGTGAGCCATTTGTCAAGTCGTGTGTGGGCCATCGCCTAGTGAACGAACCCTATGCCTCGCTGCTAGACCAGGTCAACGGTGTGAACGACAGACTCGTCCAAGACGTCTTCAGAGTGTCCAACAACTGTCATGCTGTTGTGGACGACGGTGGTGAAGCATCGAACCAGCCAGTGCAAGACACAGCTCCGCCGAACACGGGAGGCTCAATCACTTCGGAAGACGTCGCTGCCATCCTCGATGCTCAGTCTACCGGAGGTGTGAGTCATGTGATGGGAACCGGTGCTAGCCCCAATCTTCTGCAGAAGGAAGACCAGTCCACTGCACTCACACAGAGCCAGCTTCTCAGTCAGCAAGAGGCTGACAGTACGTTAAGCAGAGCCATGTACTTTGTGAAGAGACACAAGAGACCCACCAAACGTGAGAGAGCTGTTGAGTCACAAAGCGTCATCAAGCTGCTGAAGCATTGGAGTAGACTGACCATACAAAATGGCATGCTGTACAAGACAAAGAAAGATCCCCACTTGAACAAGAAGATCTTCCAGTTCATAGTGCCCGACTCATTGAAGCAGAAAGTCCTCCATGGTCTGCATGACGCAGCAGGTCACCAAGGCCAGCATCGTACCTTGTCTCTGGTGAGGCAACGGTTCTTCTGGAGTGGCATGGAACGTGATGTTGTCAACTACGTTCGCTCCTGTCAACGCTGCATAGTAGGGAAGACACCTGAGCCGCACAGCCGTGCGCCACTCAAGAACATAGTCACCTCTGAGCCTATGGAGTTGGTCTGCATAGACTTTTGGACCGCTGAGCAAGGGAACAAGTCTGTGGATGTTCTGGTCGTGACTGATCATTTCTCAAAGATGGCACACGCCTTCCCATGCAAGAACCAAACTGCCAAGCAAGTCGCTCGTCGTCTCTGGAATGACTTCTTTCTCATCTATGGTTTTCCACGCCGTCTACATTCGGACCAGGGAGCCAACTTTGAGAGCAAGCTGATTAAGGAGCTTCTGGAGATGGCCGGGGTACAGAAATCCCACACGACTCCGTACCACCCCATGGGAAATGGCGTCACAGAGCGCTTTAACAGGACGCTAGGGGATATGATCAGATCCCTTCCACCTCAGCCCAAAGCGAAGTGGCCACAAATGCTGCAGCTGCTCACCTTCTGCTACAACTGCGCAGAGCACGAGACGACAGGGTTTGCACCGTTCTACCTTGTGTTTGGAAGAATCCCTCGTCTCCCAGTTGACGTCATGTTTCAGCATGCCCTCGCCAATGATGCGGTTGTCAGTCACTCAGACTTTGTGTCCCACCTGAAGAAAGACCTACAAGAGGCTGCTCAGATTGTGCAGAGGAACAGTCTCAGGGAACAGACTCGCCACGCCAACCTGTACAACCGCAGAGTCAAGGGCTCACCCCTCGTCGTTGGTGACCGAGTGTTGATTGCCAACAGAGGTGTGCCAGGAAAACGCAAGATCGCGGACAAGTGGGAGTCAACCCCGTATGAAGTCATGTCTGTCAAGCCTGATATCAACGTCTACAGAGTCAAAGACACACTGACGGGCAGAGAGAGAGTTGTCCACAGGAATCTGCTGCTCTCAGTTAGCTTCTTGCCCTGTGAGAGAGAAGAGGAACTTGGATCTGCACACTCAGATACTGGTGCTGCTGCACATTCTGAGCTGTGCCCTGACGTACCAGATGTGTTGGAAGACAGCGATGTACGTACAGCCAACTGGCTGATGCAGGCCAACGACGGTGAAGTCCATTCGGAAGGGACGGAGACTCACTCGACCAGGCTTCTGGTGTTTCCCGGTCTGACTCTCTCTCAGTTGGTACCTCCAGTCTAGCCAGTCTCCGAGCCTCTGACCATGATGCTGCCCCTTCACCAGTCGTCGATGTGGGAGACCCACTACCCTGCTCTCAGGATATGTTGCCCCCAGTCATGGACGTGTCCCCTCCTGGTAGTGTGCCTCCAGACTTCTCTCCTCCTGATGTTGCCCCCACTGATTTGTCCATTCCTGTTGTCAGTTCTCCAGGCATTGGCCTACCGCACTCTGACGCCCCTGAAACAGCAGTTGTACGTAGTGATGATCCAGGTCCAGACGCTGTTCCAGATCCCCTACCTCAGGTGGCTTTCACGCAGCCTAACAGTCGTGTTCTCAGGGACCGTAGGTCTATTAGGCCCCCAAAACGCCTAGTCTGTGAGATGAATAACCAAGCAGTGGATGAGGATTCTGTATCCTCAGTGTCAGTTAGTTCCCTTATTCAGTTCTTTTCAAGTGCACTTACAGTTTGAGTAACAGGGTTATGAGAGAGTGTTAGCCCAGTAGTGTTTAGGTAGTACACTTGAAGCTACAGGAACAGTGTTTACAATTCAGAGGTGTAATAGGCACCTTTGAGTCTGTGTTTAGTAAGGAGGTTGGCCGTCTCCTTTCTCTACATACTCCTTTTGAGGAGAGTTTCTAAACTGACACTTACACAGTTTGTTCCTAGTAATGCGCAGTTTCTCTTTTCTTTTTTACCGCAGTACACACACCTTTTGGTTTGTTTGTTTCTTTTCCCAAGAGTTGCACTTCCCTTTTTAGCAGAATTTCAGGGGTGTATGTAACGGGTAGAGGAATTACTTTAGTTTATTCTAGTGAAATCCTGCTAAAAGATGTAATGTATATAGTTGATCAGATCCTGAGTGAGTGGTCATGGTGCGCCCTCTATTGGTAGTCTATATTTATCAAAGTTAGACCGGAAATTTCCCCACAGTCTGACAGCTCTCTGCTTGGGGTAAGTCGTACTCTCTGGTCCTCGTCAGAAAATGTATTATAAAGTACACTAAAACGCTAATGTGAGACTTGTTGTTAGACACACAGTCATGTGACAGTATTGAGCACACTGTGCCAGTGTATTTTCGTTTTGGTATTTCTTCTTTTTGTCACGTTAGGTGTACTTTTATATTTTGATACTAAATACAGTGTTATCCTTTTTATAGACGTCAATACCAGTGGAGGAGCTAACCACAGTATGTTTTGTGCTGTAAACCACTCACTTCCAGGTAATTGTTTTCATGATATGTCCTGTATTCTTTCAAAGACGTTTCAAGTACATATCGCAGTGCTGCGCCATTTTCTGTCCACATGCAGGCTGCTATTTCCCTTTTCTACCGCCTGAGGGCACTGTTAGACAGTTTATAAATTCGTTTTGCCTGCCTTTGTGTTTTCTACCTTATTTCTTCATAAAAACATAAAAAGGATGATTGTTGGTTAAAAACAGGTTAAAAACAGATTGTATCATTATTATTGAAATGTATTAATGTTAAAGGACATTTAAAACCACTATACGATCACCAGCTAAAAAGAATACTATGAAATATGATTGTAACCATTATAAGAAACATTGTAAAAAGACATCTGAATACATTTAATGTAAATGTACTATATTGTAAGATGTTCTGTACACAGTCTGACAGCTCTCTGCTTGGGACGTCAATACCAGTGGAGGAGCTAACCACAGTTTGTTTTGTGCTGTAAACCACTCACTTCCAGGCTACCAGTAAAACCCACATCATCCAACCAGTGGCCTCTGTGTGTGTGTTCATGACGGGACGGGTGCACATACCAGCGCTGTTACATATAGAAGGAAAACAACCAAACAATAGCACCACACACACACACACACACACACACACACACACACACACACACACACACACACACACACACACACACACACACACACACACACACACACACACACACACACACACACACACAGGGTCTGATACATGGTGGTGACCGCCGCTGTGAAACGTAACGGCACGTCGTTATAATGTTTCAAATCCGCCAACTTCGCCAAGTGATGCGAAACAAAGAAGCACTCCATACACGGTGGTGGTGGTGGTGGTGGCGGCGGTGGTGTTGTGCGGATGTTGGGCTTGTTTGCAACAGTGGCGCTTCTCGTGTTACTTTATAACTGTGTGACTGTCGCCTCCTCCTCCTCCGGCAGGGATGGAGACAATGTAGCCGTGTGTCATGTAATGTGTGTGTATTTGTGTGTGTTTGGCCAATGCCTGGAAGGGAATATGATGACCATTAAATGACCTAGTCGTCTACATTCTCTAGTTGTGGGCTAATTCACATGATGAATATTTTAACTCTTGAGAGTGTAAAAATGAAACCAAACGGGTCCATTTGGTTTCATTTTTACACTCTCAAAGAGTTACATCTGGTTAAACAACTATCCATCATTTAGCCTGGGGACCACTGGTTGAAAACCACTGTTAGGAGGAAAAATGGTGAAAAATGAGGGTTTTATCTCTGGCGCCTGTCAATCAATTTCACCCCAACTCACCAGCCAAAAAGCACTATATTTTCCGCCAGGAGTTTTTCACTAATTTTGGCGCTAGGGAGGTCTGAAAAGGCGCTAAATATAGCGACGAATGCGCCAAGTTGGCAACACTGGGCCACAGGCCCACAAGATCAGCAGCAAGAATGGGGGAAAAGACAGAGGGTTTGTCCAGGACAGAGATAAAGAGATACCCAATATAATCTAGCCCCACATGAAAAGAACGAAATGTTGATGATACAGTACCCAAATGATGGGCTTACACATGGAATATTAAAACTCTGTTTTATTTCATTCTAATGAAATGTTTTATTCATAATCTCCAATGGCAGAGAGGAGAGACATTAACGTTGGATTTGAATTAGATCATATGGTCTGTCTATTAACTGGCAGGAACACTAGGAATATTGAATATTGATTTATTATTATTTTTTTTTTTGGGGGGGGGGTCCTTATGGATAGGGGAGGGCTGTCTTACTGAGACAACCGAGACAACTTTTTGTTTTTATCTTTTTATCTAGGACCACATGTTACATAAAGACCCACAGAAAAAGTGTCCTAATCATCTAAATGTCATCAACATGTGTATTTCTTAGCATAAATTGTCAAGATGTTAGCTCAAGGCACAACAAGAGTTAAATAACCAAATGTGCCAGGAACCCCAAAGGCAAAGATACTAAGGCAGAAACTTGCTCAAATAGGGAGGAGTGGAAGGGAAGGGTTTGGAATGAACGAGAAGGACCAGTAAGTAAACAAAACAAAAGGAAACCCTCAAAAAACAAAATTAGTGTTTAATACCTACAATATTAAACACTTGTGAAAGGACGCTATGCAGGGGCGGGTATAAGATTTCCCAATTCGGGGGGGGGGGGGGGGGGGGGGGGGGGGGGGGGGGGGGTGCTATGGGTATGGTTTTTGATGAAGTTGCACAAATGCATGCATAAAACTAAACGTCTGACTAAGAGAGTTTTCTGTTTTCAAAGATGAATTTCTGTTGGTTTCAGTGGCGACATCGGCGATCATCAGCCATGGGTGCCGATATCAAAAGGGCCCTCTCAGCGTGCGCTCACACATGCGCGTGCAGAGGTGTTTGTCAGATAATTTGGATCGTTTGGAAGGCTCTCTTTTACGGCCTATATTCTCGTCCTATCCCACCTTGACTAATAAAAATCAACAAGCAACATTACATTATAAGGTTGAATACTAATAGCCAGAAAATTATAACAAGTCTACCAATCAGCCAACCATGCTATGGATAAGCAGGTGAAGATGAATGGATGTATTTAGATAAATGTATTTTGATAGATGAATACAGACATCCCACCCTAGAAAAAACTAAAATATTAATACATTTAGGGCTATGCCACACATGATAAGTGATTAACATATCCTACCATAGATTATAGGGTTGCAGTGGCTGTTTTTTAATCAGTATAGTCAGTAGATTGTTATTTGGTTACAGTTCCTGTCACCTATGTTTTAAAGCTAAATTAAAATATATGATAAACACATAAGATAAGCATATTAAGCTCTTTGTGATTTTATATTGAGGACTTATAGACAGCTATTGATTAAGATTATATTTTATAAATATAATTGATTTATATAGGCCTAGAGTAAAATAGATTATACTGTGCAAACAGACTGAGATCATGTAATTAGCTCCATATACACAGCTGTGTCGTATTCCATATTATAAGAACGGGAATCCCCGATATGCACGGCACGGGGCACAGAGACAGTGCATGGAGAAATGCGAAAATTTCCCCTCTCCTCTCCCGTATGCTGCTCACGTGGGGCCCCACGCGACAAGATATATTTTAATAAAAGGAGAAGGAAAAAAGTCTGTTTGGGCCTCGGGGCCCCCCTAGAGTGGCGATGGGGCCATGGGTGCCACGCACCCACGCACCCATTATAAATGACGCTAGTGGTTGGTTTAGTGGTGACAAAATTAGTAGTTAGTAGCAGAAGGTAGTGTTTCAAATAATTTTAATTATAAGCATTTTAGTTTGAAATTTGGGTTGTTTGCATTACATCATGTTTGGTGGGGCAGTCAGGGTATTTAGGAGGGCATTGCCCTCCCATGCCCATGCCTAGATCCACCCCTGACACTATGATTTCTTAGACTGAGGGTTACGCTAACCACATAGTCACCGTCCAAGCGTCGGCCGCCGGCTCTCAGCGGTTTACATAGGCAGGCTCTGTTGATGCTGATTGTGGAGCAGCTTGGAACCATCCACACCTGTGTTGGCTGCTGGTTGAGGGAGACACCTATGGCCCATGTTGCCCTATGATGTCATGCAGGGGAGGGACTGGGAATGTGAGGAGCTTGTGGCACAGTCTTTTTCTGGATTTATCCTCTTAGATCTTGAATTGACACTGTGTGCTTTCGTTGAACTGTACCCATTCAATCAATCAATCAAGTGGACTGGTTAACAGAAAGGATGAAATGGAATCTGACGGCATTACAGTGAGTCACACACACACACACACACACACACACACACACACACACACACACACACACACACACACACACACCACACACACACACACACACACACTCCAGGAGTTGGACAACAACAACAAATTGTTGTTAACAACAATAAACCCAAAGTCATCAACACCAATACATAAAAACACACACAACCTTTATAAGACAAATCTGGAAGTCGAACTAATACAACACAAAAACAAAACTCCACTCAACTACCAAAGCTGCTTATTATTACTCCAGCAACAAACATCAGAGCTGAGGGACCATAGAGAAGACAAAATAATAAAGGGAGTCCGCACACAGCTATATGCTCCACAGTGTTTATTTAAAAAACACACAAAGGTTCACAACGTTTTGGCCATGTTTGGCCTTCATCAGGTAAGCTTTGTTACTTCCTTATGCACCATAGCCTACTGTTTTGTGCTGTCACAATCCCCCCTCCTCCCCAACTAACCCCCATCATCTTCAGCCTTGCCCCACTAACGTTTTTTCTCTCTCCTTCTCCTAGGAGTGTGTCAGTGTATAAAACAAGCACTCCCCCTCAGCTCTTGTTTGGCAAGATGGCAGCATGTAAACCAAATGGACTCTAGCGGGTCCATTTCGTTCACATCTGTACCCTCTCAGGAAAAATGGGTCTGAAAGAAAAATCGTGGAATTCCCCTTTAAAAGCTTATTGTTAAAACTTGGCCTGTGGCTTTGTTCATTTTTAAATTTTGGCCCACTCTGTATCTGAGTTTGACCCCCCTGACCTGACATGATGGCATGCCAAACAACCCATATTTCATAGATATTTCAAATTAAAGTGTTTATAATTAAAATGATTTGAAACACTATGCTACTAACTAACTAACTACAATTGTGGCACCACTAAACCAACACCATTTCATCATTGAAAACAGAAAACTCTCGGGGTCAGACGTTTAGCGTTATGCATGCTGCATGCCTGATGCAACTTCTACAACGGATGTTGTTATTGATGCTTAACTGGCCTAATACCCAAGTCCTGTAACCGAAAATGGTATGGGTGCGGCATCCATCGCTGGTGACGCGTCGCGCCATAGGCGATGGAGCCACCCCCATATACCATTTTCACCGCCCCCCCCTCCCCAATTGGAAAATGATACATCCGGCCCTGCCTACATCTCACTTGTGCAATAAATACTCAGAAACCTGAACAGTTGGTGTGGTCTTCTACTAGTGAATCTTTAGTTATCGTTATCATTTGTGGTTCTCTCTCTCTGAAAAGTTACACATTGAACCCAGGTGGGTGAGTGGCTTGACATGCATCTCTTTCTAAATTGCATTAATTAGCTAATTAAGAGGGTCATAATTAACTAACAGCGCCCTGTGTGTCACAGATTTCAGTTCAAATTGCCACTAATGGCCCTACAGACACATAATCCAGTTGGCCAGACAGTTCTGAAAGAGGCCTGGGCCTGGTTTAATTTAATCCAGTGATAAGATGCTTGGAAAAGCATTGGCTTTAGATAACAAGATGATACACTAAGTTATTCATCAGGGGAAGCATGCTTGGCTCCAGCGCCTGCATGTGCCTGAGCAGACTTTGCGCAGCACAAATTATCTGTTATTTGCCCTGACCCCTGCCAAGACTATAGTGCCCCATTTAATTAAAGTCAACTCCATCAACGCAGAGTCCTCCAGAAGAGGTGAGTGTTTTGTGTGTCACTAGGGGTCCATTATGGTTGAATAAATATTTATGGAGTTGTTGATGAAGTGCTCTCTCGCGCTTCTGTTCAATTATCATATTCATGTTTGGAAGAGCTGCACCAGTCATGGGTCAATGATAACTGATTGTGATTATGTGGCCATCTTTGTGTCTGCACACGAGGTGAACATCTTCATAGACATTATATCATGATATACCTGCATACTAGCAACATGATTTTAGTCATGCCGACTTAATATATTTTTTTCAATGCAACAAAATGAAGATATTAATTGTTGCTATGTGAATGTTTACTGATTCAACAGAACAGTGTCAGTGTATTGCCTAAGTAGGCGTGGCAGTAACGTCACGTTAGGAGGCTTTCCACCTCGTTTGTGTTAAAAATGCAGTGACTGTGAACCAGCCTGGGGCTGGTGATCTTGTTAGGTCATGTTGTAATATTGTTTTGTGTTCATCCTGCAGGTAACCCCAGTAAGTGTCGGTGAAGTATAGGTTGCTGCCCTGCTTGGTTTCCACCATTATGAATATGTGAGTGAGTGTGAATGATTTGCACTATACATCATGTAAAGTGCTTCGGACAAAATCTGTGCTATATAAATGCAACCTTTAAAGTATAGAAACCACAGTGCATGACTTGTTGAGAAGCCAGCAGACCAGTTGACTTCTTATGGAATCAACAAACAAGCCTATCAGTGGAAGAAAATACATAAACTATTTGTACAAAATCAACTCATTCAACTGAAGTATTCAGCAACACCTTTCGCTTCCTCTCTTGACACGAACACCCACCAGTATACACTCTTGCTCAGGCTTGCTAATAGACTTGATTTGAACGAACAGGAAGTGGTAAGCAGCAAATAACGAGCCACCAGAGAGGAGACACGCTTACTGAGCTCCAGAGGGCCATTAGCAAAGGTTTCCATTCATCTGGAGCCCAGCGACCTCTTCTTAATTACCAGTAGGGTGCAGTCGGCATAGAGCAGTCTGGGCCTATTATCACCTAACTTCTTTGACTTAGGAACAACAACACCCTCAGTTAAGTGATCTCTGTGCGGGTAAAGGAAGAAGTCAGAGATGTGTATTTGCGTAAGAGCCTTTCCCTTTGGTCTCCACAGACCTTAGAAGCGACCTTTTTTGCCAAAAATCAAAATAGATGTACTGTATAGCTATATTTTTTGCATTTTCTCCCTCTACGTTGCTTCTACTTTGATGCTGCAGCTGTTTCCCTGCGGACAGACAGGATGGATGGACGGACGATTGCGGACGGATGGACGGACGGAGCGTTAAACATACTCTTTTCCCATGCCTTTGTTTATACTGTATGTATGTTATTCCTTTCACAAGTATTTCCTTTCATGCCTCTATGACTCCAAGAATGGACATTTAAAGCAATTCAATAAGCTACTTACACTATTCATCTACTGTTACACTGTGAAAAAACACGTAACAAAAGCGAAAAACTGGATATTCTTATTTCTGTTATTTCAGTACCTTACTGTTCCTGGGCTTGGGGAGACAAGCCACCACGGGAGCTACAGTATATGTCAAGCCATTACAAAGAACAATACTATCTGCTTCACCCTATTGTTGCACATTGCTGCAGTGCGCGACCGACTACTGGTCACAGGTAGGCTCCACATTCTCAACAGACCGATTGCACATCTCGGTGTGGCGACCCGAGGCCTTTAAGGACACAAAGCCAAATGGCACCTGGCTAGCAGGCGTCATCGTATTTCAAATCACTGAAGGATCCATTTACAGGACATAAACATAGAGTATGCCATGTTGTTTTCATGCAGAGAGTGAGCGCTGGGGACTCCGCAAGATGACAGAGAGAGCTTTTCAAGACCTTGCTTTGGAACAGCACACGCTGGCTCCTGGCCCCCAGGTTTTAGATGGCTTCAGGCGATATGAACGCCCTGTTTTCAGGGCGTAAACTGACACCACACAAAGTGAGCCCTGGGGAGGGGGGTAAGGTGAAGTTGGAAGATAAAATACTGACGCGGGTCATGTAATAGTCCTCTCATATTGCACTTGTATTTCTCTTTGGCCCACTGGAGGACGCTTAATTTATTTAATAGTCTGTCGCCTCGATGCCAGGCGCTTGGCATGAGAAAAACAGAATGTAGCGTCCATAAAACGAATCCAAAAAAACAAACAAACAAAAGAAACAGCACAAGCACTTTCTCTACAGTCACTGGTGGTGAGAGGTGATTTCGGAAGAAAAGATGTGTGTCAGCCATCTGGTGCAAGACAATGGCAGGGAACTATTTTGCAACGTTGTTTTCAATTAAGCAAGCATGTCTTCTCTATACACAATTGACAGCAGGGGTGGGGAGTAAGCTAACGCAATTTATACTTCATGGATGCAGCGTGTGCACTCGTATACAGTATAGGGCAGGCTATTTTCAGGACACGACACCGTCAGTCAGTGACACAATGGAGCTATAATAAATTATACCCTCAATGGTTGATTTCTGACTTGAATGTATACATGTTGTTATACTGTTCGTTTACCTTCTATAAAATGATTTATTTTGTCTCTTATCTTTTCTCTCTGAATGCTGCAGGCGGCGAACAGAACTGGACAGAACTGCCACTTGTGAGAGCGAACTAAAAAGAATTATGTTCTCTGCAAAAGAGAACCGCATGAGAGGTCATGGTGTCATTCTGGCTGGGAGCCACCATTTACGCTATATGCATTAGCTAATGACACTGTACAAGTACAGTTACTTTGGTTTAATGTGTTGACCAAATGGCCAGGCTAACACCGGTATTTATAAAGTTCTTTATCTTCGAGATACACCTTTTTTCCCAAGACGCTCTAGCTGGCAGGCATGCCGTTATGCATGCTGACTCTGTGAATGACAGTGATGCCTGCAAAACTTACAGAAACCCTGGTGACGGTTGGTCTATACAACTTCATGTTCGATTCTCTGTCTCCCTCTCTCACCCACTAACATACTGTATTACTCCATTCCATTACTTTAGTATGTAGCAGTCACTTGTTATTAATCATAGTTCATTGACACACTTCGGCTCAGAATACCATAGACCATTTATTGCAAAGCTTTTGCATGTTAGCATGGCGGTGTGGATCTGCTCGTGTGATGTCAAATCTATGTAAAGAGACATAGGTCTGATATCACCTTTGATATCTCAGATTTCTGATCATCAACAACCCCCCCCGAGCAGAGCCCAGCATAAACACATTACAACATAGACACAATCATTCCAAATACACAACGAACATATTACAGACCATAGAACACATAATGATCACAGATACCCATAACAGAACTAGGCGCCACAATATGTTACAATTCACAAATCATGATCATCTCATAATCGGCCACTCAGAACTAGTGCCACGGGGAGGAGGCCCGGGAGGTGGAGGAAATTTGAACGCTTACATTTGAACAGGCACATGGAGTTGACTAGAAGGGAGGCTGAGAACAGAATGACTGCTTATAAAGAACACCTGATGAATGTGGGCGTGAGTGACTTGCTGACAGCCAATGGAGTGAGGGGAGTAGACATGGAGAGACTGCTGATTTAAAGAACAGAATGAATACTGACTGAGAATGAGGAGTATAATACAATTACCATCTGCCCTCCGTGCCTCCATGAACTATCGCTTACGCTGGATTTTATAACCACTTCCGTTCCATGAGCCAACTTGTGTTTTATTATGGCTTAATGGCTTATAGCAAAAAGGTTAAGAGTATGGCGAGTATGGCTGCTATAGCTTAGCTTGGCAAAAATGCTACTGTCAAGAGATTTTAGATTCTAATATGTAGAAGAGGTATTGGTTATTAAGGAACAAATCCCAAAGGACCCTTTTGTTTTGCCC
This sequence comes from Benthosema pterotum, assembly GCA_039105355.1. Taxonomy (NCBI): domain Eukaryota; kingdom Metazoa; phylum Chordata; class Actinopteri; order Myctophiformes; family Myctophidae; genus Benthosema; species Benthosema pterotum. The sequence goes on from CM076977.1 coordinate 18,041,004, forward strand.
AGGTTTTTCTTCTTTCCTACTAGGCTTAGGCATAAATCCCACCCGTTTCACGTTGGCCTGTTATATGTATTCCTACATACACACAAACACAAACAAGTAGTATTGTTTTGTAGTTGATTCATTAAAAGTGTCGCTGATCTAAGTTTGTATACATCCTAAAACCGTGTTTTGATGTAGGTCATGAACCAAGGCAACAACATAAAGCATATTACACAAAAGAATACCTGTAAGTGTTAGAAATAGAAAAAGTCCAATGGTGTCTTATAACAAACACCGTACAGTCGTATTATATCCACATTCAGACTGTGGTTACTCTCCTGACGGTCTTGGAGATCTCCTCCTCTCCCAGGTCCACCTGAGCCTGACTCTGAGAGTGGATGGACTGGTGACTGGAAGATACAACATCAGGGGCCTGGAACACAGAGATTATCATCACCGTTTTTGCAAATACAAATATACTGCATTCAGTATACTAATGACAATGGCTGGTATTCTCGATCGCTATGGTGTAGCCAGGTATGGTGTAAGTCTTCTCATTGGCTGCATGGCAGCAAATCAGGTCTCGGGCCTTGTGTGTGGCTGAAAGCCTATACCACCAGGCCTGGGCCTGAGCTTACCAAATAATTACCCAGAATAATTAAAACCTGCAACTGAAAAGGTCCAGAAATCACCTGACCCCCCAATTAAAAATGTTACTGTACTCCCCGGCTTGTTCATCATGAGTTGAAGCTCTTGATGACAGGTTTTAATTATTATGGATAATTATTTGGTAGGCCCAGGCCCAGGCCTGGTGGTATAGGCTTTTGGCCTGTACACAGAAGGCCAGACTTGATTTGCTGCCATGCAGCCAATGAGCATGGCCCCACACCTGATTCGCTGCCATGCAGCCAATGAGAAGACTTACACCATACCTGCTACACCACAGCGATCGAGAATACCAGCCAATGTCTGTGATGCAGTGAAATTACCCTTTTTTAAGTGTGCTTTGTGAGATAATTGTCTTGATAGCATAATATTGATTCCGCTATGTGAATTATGGAATGGAGATTTCGATCAGCGTCCTCTATCTACTCAGGAGCACTGCGTGCCATTCTATGACTCGAGGACCCCCCCCCCCCCCCCCCCCCCCCCCCCCCCCCCCCCCCCCCCCCACCCCCCCCCCCCCCCCACCCCCCCAACCCCCCCCCCCCCCCCCACCCCCCCCCCACCCCCCCCCCCCCCCCCCCCCCCCCCCCCCCCCCCCCCCCCCCCCCCCCCCCCCAAACTAGTGTGTCTTACTGAATAGTTTCCTTTCACTTAAAACAGGGTTTTTCAACCATTTTCATACCAAGGCACACTATTTATTCTGCATTTTAGCCATGGACCACCATTTGATGTTGAGTTTAGTCTCACTGACCCAAAAGTAAGGATTTTCAGGTTTGTTTCTACAATTTTAGGAGAGATGAGTGGCAAAATAACAATTCTTCTACATTTTCTAATTGTGTAGATTCTTGAAAATTAAGTAATTCAAATGTTTGTTTTCATTTTATGCTCTCAAGAGTCACAGATCTTTAATGGTCCCTTTGGTTAGCAACGACCCATCATTTAGCCTGGGGAGCACCTGGAAGCCTCTCAAGGACCACTGGTGGTCCCCGGACTACCTGCTGAAAACCACTGACCTAAAAGGTGTCAGGGATACTGTGACTGTTTGGGAACCTCTCCGGTTCCCAGTTCAGTCCCATGGGCTCCCCCAGAGGTAGTGTCGATTCAAAGTGTCCTTGAGCAAGACTCCCAACGCCTAATCACGGTGAGCGGGTCGGTGCCTGAGCATGGTTTCCTCCTGCACTATTGGTGTATGAATGGGTGAATGTAATTCACATCTATGCATTGTAAAGGATTAAAGCCGCTAAATGAATCCACCTTTTGCCATTTATTTTACCAACTCTGATTTACGGTATAGCACAAAGGGTTTGTTTGGATCAGAATATCCTGAAATGAGAATATACTGAAATGTTCTCTCCAGCAACACCACCTTTTTATTTGTCCACATTAATATTTGGAATTGAGTGGTAATTGGAAAGATAGTGCATAAACATGTCCAAGAGATACTACTTTTCATACCCTCCCTGCTTTCATTAATAGGCACAAGGAAGGACACAGCACTAGACATCGACATGTTATCTAGGAATCTATGTGCCGATCGATGAATCATTTACGGGTTGGGTTTAGCCATTCCTTGGGGGCATAATTATCTCCTCGACATTGACAGCTTTACATGTATTTGTCAAATTATTTCCAACAAAGAGCACTGGAAGCGCTGTGTAGTATAGTCCCTGTAGTGAACGGCTATTTTATCTTATTAGCATCCCTAAGATCTTGAAAAAGATGCTGCGCAGATCTCTCAAAATAAAGCTGTTAATCTCCACAGCAAAACTATCTCCCTTTTTATTAGCTTCGAGTGAGAGAGGCTGAGAGAGGAAGAGACGATGTCACATATTAAAATGCACATAGGGTTCACTGGGTTATATTATATAACCCAGTGAACCCTATGTGCATTTTAATATGCGACATTTGGGTACCACATTGTTTACAATATATAACTTATATATTGTAAACAATGTGGTACCCAAATAGCTTTACAATTATTTCACTAAAGTCAGTGATTTGCACATAGTTAGTGCGCCAGAGGAAGCCTCACTGACTTAAAAAAATGCAGTTTCAAAAGGCGTTTGGGAAATAACATTTACGTATACACCAACAGTATGCTTTACGTTTGTTTGTGCCTATAGTTGTCCCAGAATACGATTGGCAGTTATAAGCAGTATTGTGCACAGTTTTGCGCATGGCATACAGTACAAACCAATGAAGTTGTGTTCAACGCAGGTTCAGGAGAGGAGACCACCCACTGTTCAACCCATCCACACCCTCGCTCTTATGTCATGACCAAGTTCAGCCAATCACTCCTGTTCCCTATCTCCTGATCATGTTGTCTAGCCAATCACGTTAACTTTCCCACAGTTTAAATAACCTCCTATCTCGTCTCTAACCTGTTTCATACTGCTTCGTGCCATCACCCCCCCCCCCCCCCCATCTACCCCCCATCATCCTCAGCCTTGCCCCACTAACGTTTGCTGCAAAGAGGAGCCCTGAGGGGGGCAGGCAGCGTCTGAGCCAAAGCGACCGAACGGTCCCAGGCCAAGCACGGCGGTCATCACGACCAAGCGCTCCCCAGCTGAGCATGGCGGTCACCAGGCTTCCGAGACTACGCCCCCACCCTGAGTCTCGCCCTCCTGGGTCTCCTCATACACTTCCCACATTTCATTCGTGCAATAAATACTCTTAAATCTGAACAGTTGGTGTGGTCTCTTGGCCTCCACAGTCCACACACACAGACACAGGGGCGTTTTTGCCATTAGGCAGACTAGGCAGTTGCCTCGGGCGCCATGAGGGGAGGGGCGACCATGAGGGGAGGGGACGACCACCAAACATGCTTTAAAAGGATACCAGGTTAATAAGCATAATATGGACAATAACGTTATACATATCCTCTATAGCTATAGAATTGAATATTTATAACACAATAATATGTTATTTAGTTTAAAAATAGTTCAGAATTTTATCCCTTGGAGATTTTCACTGGAGCCAGGGAAAATCTTGCCTAGGGCCCCAAATTGCTTTGAAACGCCACTGCACAGACACCCTCACACACCCTGTTGTAGGCTAATAATCTGCCTCCATGAAATGTTTCATGAGCAGTAAATAATTTGAAGGTCAGCATTTAACCAGGGCACCTAAAAAGGCCTCAATGTTTAAAAAGCTAAATTATTGCTTTCTCCTGCGTATTACGCCGTAAATGGATACACAGGGCTGTCTGACATGGAAATGTCAAGTGAAGGTCAGCATTTAACCAGAGTATCTAAAAAGGCCTGAATGTTTAAAAAGCTAAATTCCCGCTTTCTCCCGCGTATTACGCTGTAAATGGATACACGGGGCAGTCTGACATGGAGATGTCAAGCGGTGTGACAGAGAACCCAGGAGCGGGGAGACTCAATGCCCCGCCCCCACCCCCCCGTTCTCATCAATACGGGAGGAGGCGGCGGCGGCGTCTGCAGCTGCGGAATGATTGACCGACTGCATTATTCAGCTCTGGATTATCCCACGCACCTCTCTTTATGTTTCTTTCTTTGCCTTTCACTCTTCACCCCGCTGTCTCCCTCCTCCCCCCGCTTCTTTTGAATGCCCTGCTATAGCTCTCCCTGTTTCTAGCGTTTGGTTCTCTCTAATATGCGTCCTCGTTCTCCTTTCTTCCAGCCATGCGTGGTGCCTTCATGCTTCGCTCTCCTCTCCTCTCTTCTTACCTTGTGGCTGCCGGTGCTGACTGAGTCTGTCTGGCTGCGGGTCACTCTGATCAGCTCATTGTAGGCAGCGCCGATTCTTCCTATACGCAGACTACGCAGCCTGCGTTGGGCCCCCGATTCCACAAAGGGCCCCGCCAGCTCTGAGTAAATAACTAATTGAAAGAACTGTTATTTACGCAAATAGCGTACATCGGGCGCATGTACGTTTATTGAATCGCGAGCACTTACGCAAATAACGTACAGCGGCGAACGTAACCACTCTAGTGCATGGTAGTTCTGTACGTAGAAGGGAAATTTTCTTCCGTAAACAGCGTTACTTGAATCATGCCCGCTGTCGCGTTTTTTTTTACACCACGCAGAAACGCCCCCCCTTTTCTTAGCATGTTTGGTCAACAACATCATTACTTCAGGATATGAAAAAAGGAGCAGCAGCAGTCAGGTAGGCTGGCAGGCTAACGCTATGAATGACTGCAGTTTTCAGTTGTGCTGTTAAATGCTGGGCTGTCGGTAGTGTGTTGTTGTGTTGTTGTTTTTTTGGTGGCAGAGATACAAGCTTGTTGTATTTTGTCAATAATAATATCTCCTATGCGGCATGCCCAAAGCTTAGAGTATTATGGATATAGACAGTTATGTCAACTCCGTTCACAATCACTTCATGAAGCCAGTCACATCATAGAGTCTCTGTGATGTGTATGTGGCTACTACACAGAATGTGTTGGTTACTGTAGCCTACAATACTTTGACAGTGAACAAAGTATTTTCAACTCTTATTTGTCCCTATTCTAGACCTGCTACATCTCTACATAAGAGACAGTTTCATAGTTGTTGTTGTTGTTGTTGTTGTTGTTGTTGTTGTTGTTGTTGTTGTTGTTGGTCAGGATTGAAGTAGCAATAAATACATTCATTTGAAAAGGAAACATTGGAGAGAGAGAGAGAGAGAGAGAGAGAGAGAGGAGAGAGAGAGAGAGAGGGAGAGAGAGTGTGTGTGTGTGTGTTAAGCTATCTATAATGTATTTCCCCGCAAAAAATGGCCAAAATAACAAAAAAGCCAAAATCAGCGCCTGAGAAGCAGGGCCCCTAGTAAAAAACCTGCTTAGGGCCCCTAGGAGGCCAGAATCGGCACTGATTGTAGGCAGCATCTGCGTTGATGAGGAACAGAGACACTTTAGCCCGACGTGACCTCACCCAGGGGTGTTTTTGTGCCATTAGGCAGACTAGGCAGGTGCCTGGGGCACTATGAGGAGGAGGGGGGGGGGGCACCGGGGTGACCACCAGACATGCTTCAAGTTCAAGTTCAAGTTCAAGTTCAAGTTTATTCATATGTCCCAAATTGGGCACTTTGTTTTGCAGCACAATAATAAAGCTCTAAAAACACACATTACAAACATGACAACAGACACACGTAGCACAAAAACAGATACAAATACATAAATATTGTATAAAGTGCAAACTAGAGCTAAAGTGCACCAAGTGACTAATCTAACAACCTATACCTCATGCTTTATAAAACGGATCCCAGGCTAATGAACCTCCTATGGATAAATACATTATACTTGTCCTCTATAACTAGAATTGAACATTTAAAACACATATAATATGTTCTTTATTTTTTTTTAAATAGTTCACAATTTATCAATTGGGGTCGCCATTTTACTGTGCCTGTCATAGGTATGGTCACAGGAGATTTTCCCTGGAGCCCCCCTTACCAAACGGACCCATAAGGGTCCGTTTGGTAACTCTTAAGAGTTACTTACATCTGTTTAACCACCTTTCCGTCATTTAGCTGGGGACCACCTGGAACTCTCTCAAGGACCACTGGTGGTCCCGAACCACTGGTTGAAAACCAGTGTTTTTCGCACAATAGGGAGTTTAAAGCTGCCATATTTTTACAAAGGCTCCCCTTGGCTGTATAGTATAATCCCTCGCTGTATAGTATAGTCCCTGCAGTGAACTACTACTTTATCTATTTAGCATCCCTCAGATCTCGAAAAAGATGCTGCAGATCTCTCAAAATAAAGCAGTTAGGTTGATCCTTAATCTCCACAGCAGAACACATCTTCTCCCTGCTCTTTTTATTGGCTTCGAGTATCTCAGAGAGGAAGAGACGGTGTCACATATTAAAATGCGTATATGGTTCACTGGTTTATACACAATGTGGTACCCAAATAGCTTTGCAATTATTTTTTACTAAGGTCACAGTTATTGCACCAGAGGAAGCCTCATTGACTTTGTAAAAATATAGTTTCTAAAGGTGTTTGGGAAATAACATAACAATAACATTATGTATACCAAAGACTCTGGGCCTAAGAGGGTTCTCTGGGGACCAGAGAACCCTCTGGATTATCTCAACAACCCCATTGGGGACCCCCTGAACCTTAATGTGAAAATCACACACAATAGGGAGTTTAAGCTGCCATATTTTCGTAACGGTTCACTTTGGCAGAAATACAGAGGCTATGACACAATCGTCGTACATTACCAAAATCCTGTTTCGGTGATAAGATACTACACACCTTACTGCAGTATGCAGTATTCACCAATGCATTGTCAATTTAGACCAGGGGGTTTTATTTGATTGTGAACCAGGGACCACCACCGTGACTAAGAATCAACTTGGGGACCACCACCCTGACTAAGAATCAACTTGGGGACCACCACCCTGACTAAGAATGAACCTGGGGACCACCACCCTGACTAAGAATGAACCTGGGGACCACCACCCTGACTAAGAATGAACCTGGGGACCACCACCGTGACTAAGAATCAACCTGGGGACCACCACCCTGACTAAGAATCAACTTGGGGACCACCACCCTGACTAAGAATGAACCTGGGGACCACCACCCTGACTAAGAATCGATCTGGGCACCACCAAGGTTACCCTTATCATTTTGATACTTTAAAAGGATCCTTGGCTAATAAGACAAATATGCCTTAAAACACTAAAACATGCAGATAAAAACACCTTCAATACTTTATTTCTTTCCTAAATAGAGAATCTTTCATTCAATAGGAGGTGCTCTGGTCGCAGGATGATGATGTCACATGAGCATATTCATCCATCTATTCCATAGAGCTAGACCACACGTGACATCATCATCCTGCGACAGGAGCAGTTCCTGTTGAGTGAAATATTCTCTATTTAGGAAAGAAATAAGATGCCATTGGTGTTTTTATTTGTTTATTTTAGTCATATAAGGAAAGCATAATGTTTTAAGCGATGTTTATCTTATTCAGTCAGGGATCCTTTTAACTTTATCCAACTTCCCATTTAAACTCACGTTGTGAGTGAAGTCATACAGTACTGATAGAGTAGACAACATGATGACATTAGTACATTATGAGTACATGATTTCCAGAGAATGATGACTCTATCTGTACAATTTCTTAACCTCCATCAGACTTCTCAGTAACTGACAACACTGACGCACTTCCATGAAACACAACACAAAACTTTTGTGTGCTGTTCCATGGAAGAAAATACAAAATCTTCGGTTTGCTTTGTTTGCTACATTACTAAATGCATGCTCAGGCCAGGGACCACATGAAATACCTTCATGGACCATGGACCACCTGTTGAAAACCCCTGATTTAGACAAACAGACAGACAGACAGACAGACAGACAGACAGACAGACAGACAGACAGACAGACAGACAGACAGACAGACAGACAGAAAATGCATTGATCCCCAAGGGGGAATTCAGATGATCCCACAACTCACCCAGGCAGACAAATAATAAATAATAAAAGGAGGAAAATAATTCCTCGTAGATGACAGTGCATGGTTTCATACCTGTGAGGACCTCAGCAGAGTATCCCAGGTTGACGTTACCGCCCGTCTCCCCGGCAACCGAGCCTCTCCCGCTTACCGATTGGTCGAACCTGTGAAAGCCCCAAAGGATTCGTCCAATGGAAAAGACAACCTTGGATCATCACGCACAGCAACCTTGTCAGATATCATGCTGTTTGTGAGGATTCTACTCCTAGCCCAAAACAACTGCAGCACACCAGTCTGTTGGTTGCTTTGTTTTCCTTATAGATGCACTTTTAAGAAGAAGTAGTACGGGGACCACCAGTGGTCCTTGAGAGGGTTTCAGGTGGTTCCCAACTTTCCATAGTTGAAACCAGATGTAACTCTTGAGAGCGTAAAAGTGACTCTCAAGAGTTAAAATATTCATCTGAATTTATATAAAAGGAACATATCATAATATGAAATATTACAATAATATTACAGGAACTATCAAAGCTATGAACAGGGACCTAACTGGGATTGATTCTGAATATTACTGTATAATAAGCTTAATAGATGAAAAATATATTAAACAAATTCTGAAACCTAACTTTATACTCTGTAGCATGAGATGTTGCTATTTAAAAATATTCACAACAAGGGACACCATCATGGAACAGAGCACAAGAGAACAAATATTTTGCCAGCTTAAAACCCTAAACATATCCATGGCCTGTGCTGTTTTCAAATTAACTACAACATGGTCACTGGAGACTTAGCTTACCTTATTGCTTCGACTTGACTTGATTCTGAAAACAAGGAAAACAGACATGAACCATGAACATGTGATCATGAGCACTAGAAGTGATCAATCACCGATTAATATTCTCATTGCACCTAAAAACAGTATCATGGTGTATGCTATACAGACATACAAAAGCCAAAGCTATTATTAGTTTGGGGTGCTGAACTAATGCCAGTGCCCCGGGTTAAGTTTTGAATTCTACAGCAGAAGCCGGTGCAGATTGTTAATTAGTTTTATCACCTCATCAGGCTTTTTGGTTTTGCCCGCAAGGACCTCTTGTCAACAGTGAAATCACAATAATAACAACAGTGCAGATGGCATGCTTTGTCCCAGGTGGGTTGCAAATGGTACTTTGCTGGCATGTTGTCCAAATTAATATAATGACCATAGTTTAACCTCATCATTATTTCCACAATCTCTCTAGAGTGGACGTGTGTGTGTGTGTGTGTGTGTGTGTGTGTGTGTGTGTGTGTGTGTGTTGTGTGTGTGTGTGTGTGTGTGTGTGTGTGTGTGTGTGTGTGTGTGTGCGTGCGTGTGCGTGTGTGTGTGTGTGTGTATGAGTGTGAGTGAGAGAGAGAGAGAGAGAAAGAGAGAGAGAGAGAGAGAGAGAGAGAGAGAGAGAGAGAGAGAGAGAGAGAGAGAGAGGAGAGAGAGAGAGAGAGAGAGAATTGACACACCAAGAGTATCAGCATCATACTTAAAAGGATGCCAGTAAGAAAATTCACTGATGTTTGTACTGCATATTGCAATCATTACAGTAGGTCACTGCCTGGATCTCAAGTGGTGTCTGGGGAGGACCCCCAGGTATATCCTTGAGATTCTCTCGCACACTCTCAGAGTTAAATAAACACTGAAGATAATGTCTGTGTCAAGTAACAGAGATTGCTAACAGGACTCTATCATAATCCCCGATGCACCAAATTGGTGCTGAGATGTACACTAATCACAAACCAATCCCATTGAATGACGTGACTCAAGGCCACTTCTTATTAACAAAGCCAAACTAGGTCTCAACTCCTCCTTGCAAATACCCACATTTTTCACAACATTGCCACACACTGGCATACAGTATATAAAGGTAGATGGCTCAAGGCGGAATCTCTGACGTGGTTCACCGGTGGATATCTTACTGAGGTGCTACAGTAAAGTCTGTTCTATGACAGCCCAAACAAAAATACTCAGAACTCACTCAAATGTTATATCAATGTGACTATTAAGCAAGATGCTTATTTAAATTTGGTTTAATTCAGTGATATCAAGCCTTCATCAGAGACTATCCAGTCTGTCAGGGCTGACACACCAAACTGATTCTTCTATCTATTACAGACTGCGTAGAATAGATGATCGTAATGTTCCATGTTTAAAGGTGCTAACACCGCACAGAGTAGACAACAACTGACAATTGGTTCACGGCACCGTTATGTGTCTCTTGAGAGGAAATAAGTCCTGAACTCACCCTACAATTGGCGTGGTTTTTAGTTCTGGTCTGTCTGCTAAATTGGTGACTGAAAACTGGTGTTTTTCATCATGTATATCTCTATCACATCAGGCACAGCTATGTGACCCAAAGACAGACTTGAACTTCAGAGAGTAGATTTATTTGTGGTTTCGATTTTGCTTACTCATATTCCCAGACTGAGGAGGGTAACCCAAAGCACTAGTTTTGGTTCCAGGGTTTTTATTTTGTACCTCTATACCTATAGACCATGCATTAATTAGTGTTGATTAGTGTTGTTATAAGAATTTCATGATTTTCTAAGGCCCAATGAACTAAGATACTGTAGTAGGAATGCAGTTTGACAGTGGCTTGGCCACCACCAACCGCAAAAGAGAGAGCGAGAGACAGAGAGAGAGAGAGAGAGCGAGAGAGAGAGAGAGGCAGAGGGAGAGAGAAAATAAGCGGAATTCAAGGATTTTGCTGACAGCCACTGTTCTATCTTTGTTTCAAACAACAACGAGCCGCGAGTCCTTGTTGAATGTCATCGAGGGGCAATGCCAAGTCACCGCGCACCGCGCCTGACTTCTTTATTATACTTTAATCACCCCCGGCCCCTGCCAAACAAAACGGGTTGCAGCAGGAGGAGGAGGAGGATTTATATCTTTCTCTTAGTTGCGTAAATTAAAAAAAGAAAAAAGCTGAACAAAAGATCTACCTACTGGCCTGTCCAGTGAGTCTTTGGAGGAGGACAATGCTGATGCAGAGCAGCAGCAGCAGGACCAGAGCGGCCAGGGTGGCTGCGACTGCCAACAGGACGCTGCAGTCGTCTCCCTCCTCCTGCAGCACCTCTGCCACTGCAAACACAAGGTCACATCATGCTTTTATTGCAGTTTTCAACCTTTTTCATACCAGGGCCCACTATCTATTCTTCATTTTAGCCAAGGACCTGCACCTGTGTTGGGTTTTAGTCTCTTGGGCCCAAAACTAAGGATTGTCATGTTTACCGCTCTTTTAAACCAATCACAATCCAGTATTTGAACATGTGACTCGAAAAAGTGGTAGAACTATGGATTTTCAAGTTTGTGTCCACAATTTAGGAGATAAACTGTAAAACGTTCAAAATAAGTATTCTTCTACATTTTCTAATTGTGTAGATTCTTGAAAATGAAGTATTTATGTTTAAATATAATTTAACTCTTGATAGCGCAAAATGAAACCAAATGGATCCGGGAGGGTCCATTTGGTTTCATTTTCCGAAGAAAGAAAGAAGAAAGAAAGAAAAAAGAAAGAAAGAAAGAAAGAAAGAAAAGAAAGAAAGAAAAGAAAGAAAGAAAGAAAGAAGAAAGAAAAAGAAAGAAAAAAGAAAGAAAAGAAGAAAGAAAGAAAGAAAGTATATGCCCATAACATGAAACGTGTGCATGTGTGGAGTTTAGAGCGGTTGCAGGCCTTGCTGTGCTTTGCGTGCTACAGAGTATACCCAGAGTACTCTCACCCACCCACAGTGAGGCGAACGCCACTGGTCAGAGGTCGATGAAGAGCGGACACGGAGGCCAGACACTCCACACGAGAGCTCTCTGCCGCCCGCACGCCCAGGCTACTGTTCACGCTGAAGAGGCCGTCTGCAGACTCTTCACTGCTGATGTTGTATTCACCCTCGTCCACCTCCGCACCGCACATGCAACAGACAACACAGCGCACCACAGTTAATAACAGAATAACAGCATGACACATGTTGAGTAGGAGAAAAAAAATACAATTTAGGCATTTAGTCCAGAGAGACCTATACATTAAGCATGAACAAAAGAAAAGGCATGGCGATACTTCATGTACCATATTTTCCGGACTACAAGGCCTTAAAGGCCTTCCATTTTCTCAAAAATCGACTGTGCGCCTTATAATCCCGGTGCGCCTTATACTGGCATGATCATTCGACTGCAGTAGGTTCTCTCCTATGGTGACTGCAGTGACTTCTATTCTCTGCGCCTTATAATCCGGTGCATATATTAAAACAGTTCTAAAATAGGCCATTCATTGAAGGTGCGCCTTATAGTGCAGAAATTGCAGTACATAATAAAATGGAGCCAACGGTCGCAACTGATTTATGTTATTTTCCAACTGCTGCGACTGTTGGCCGAACAGTCCAACCGTTGGGACAACAGTCGGGTTAAAGTTATGTTTAGCCATACATGTATATTTTACTAAGGTTATGTTTAGGGATAGGGGTTAGGTTTAGTTTTAGTAGCAATGGTTGGTTAATGGTCGCGACTGCTTTATAGCAGTTTGACTGTTTTATAGCCGTCACATCGGGACATGATTTCGCTGTCTCTCCACTCTGCCCTCCACATGATGTCACTACTTAAAGGACCACTTCACCACTTTTCAACCTATTTTGATATTATCGGTCCACAGTCATGTTCATGCTAAAATCCCACTGTTTATTTTCCTACTCGGTCTGTGTCCCATAGGAGGGCTGTGGGGCGTGGGCGTAGTGCATGTGGACAGTACTGGACACTCATCCACTACACAAATCAAAACCAATAGAAACTGCAGGCTTTTTTATTCCTGAAAAGTTGCAATGCGAAAATGGAAGCCATCGTTCTCCCATTAATAAAAATAGTCATGTCACTGGTGTTGCACTGATTTATCAAAATACCGAAAACAGGAAATTAATGATGGGGGGCAGGAGAAAATGGAATGGGGGCGGCCGCTTCATAAAGTCGCACCCATACCATTTGCTTTTTCCGGTTGCAGGACTTATTAGGCAAGTATAAGCATTGATAATAACATCAGTTGCAACAGACACGCAGCATGCATAAAACTAAAGGTCTGACTCAGAGTGACTTTTCTGTTTTCAATGATGAAATGCTGTTGGTTTAGTGGTGAGACAATTGTAGTTAGTTAGTAGCAGTAGTAGTGTTTCAAATCATTTTAAATGGAAACACTAATTTGAAATATCTTGTTTTTTGTTTTAGATGCAATCATGTTTTGCGGGGCAGATTGGGCATTTAGGGGGGCATTGCTCCCACCATGCCCATGCCTAGATCCGCCCCTGATGAATGTGGTGTGATGAATGGTTCCAGGGTGTGTATTACTGATGTTTCCATGTGCTGTTATACCTCTATGCCATTCAGCAGAGTGTGTATTACTGATGTTGCCATGTGCTGTTATACCTCTACAGGCGCGTCACCACCTCTGAAAAGATGCGGGTGCTGATGTTGCTTTTTGCCCCCCCCCCCCACACTTTTTACTAATATTTCACAATAAATGCATTTGTTACACACTTCAACGAAGCAACGAGACCATATCAGTGTGGTTTGGTTTTGTGTTTACAGTTGTGTGGACAGTTCTGCAAAAGAGATTTACACACACACAGATTTGCACTGTACTTATGTGACTGACTGACTGGACATAACTGGACTGGACAACTACATAATCAAGTAATATTGTAGTATTAATTGTTTCTGTTTTTTTCTTTTTTTCTTTTCTTTTTCTGTCGGTGTCTGTAATGAATTGTATGTTGCACTTGTATGTTGTCTTTATTTGTGAACGGTGTCGCCATGGAGGCAGGACAAATTTCAGTGCAAACTGACAATAAAGTTGTATCGTATCGTATCGTATCGTATAATCCATAAACATAAATCATCACCAAATCGGTTTTCACAAAACCACAGTCCTAGTCAAATAGTACCTCTAATATGGCATATTACCATCACAGTGAGTTGGGAATATTATATTCATAACATCAGAGACACAGACTGACCTTCAGTTAGCATTAGCTGAGCTAACCCACCCACCAGAATACCATGAAGCAGAACATGCAGTACATATACATATTGTGGTCACATATGGCCTTATTTCCCACACTAATCATATGCCCATCTCATACAATATACTGTTTTAAATGTCTAGATCAACCCACTTCTTATATCTCACCTGCAAAAGACAGATTTACACACACATATTGAGACACTAATTTCTGTACAGCCATCACTCCAATGGGAATGTACTGACTTCCTCATTGACTGACTGGTAACTGGTAACCTACTTCTCACTGGAGTGTATTGCCCTCTTGTGGCGTAAATGTGCTACAGCATGTCTGCATTGGCAATCAGGCAAGAAATATACAGTTGCGATTTGGCCAGCACGCCCACTTTTTCGCATCATTTTTTTTCCGGCGTGAAAAATTGCGGGTGCTGAGGCACCCGCATAATGAATGGCGGTGACGCCCATGTACCTCTATGCCATTCAGCAGCCACGCCAGCCTGGGGTTTGGGTACCATCCTTCTGCTTGACACTCAAAGACGAGCCACTCATCTCTCAGAGCTGTCCTGTTACCCCCCAACACTTCCACGCTGCCGCTCTCTGAAAGAAAGAAATCACACCCGTGTGAAGTAAGTCTGTATGTTGTGGTCCCTGGGGGTCCCCGGAACTTCCAGTCCCGCAAGACTCCACAAGTTACCCCAGAGGCCAGATCCCACACATTACCCCACACCCACAAGTTAATCCAGACCCCACAAGTCACCCCACACCCCACAAATTAGTCCAGTCCCCTCAAGTTAGTCCAGACCCCTCAAGTTACCCCACACCCCACAAGTTAACCCACACCCCAAAAGTTACCCCACACCCTAAAAGTTACCCCACACCCCACAAGTTACCCCACACCCCAAAAGTTAGTCCAGACCCCACAAGTTACCCCACACCCCACAAGTTAATCACGGCCTACTTGTGCGCAACGCACAATTATGCACTGTACCGATTGCTGATATCTAGTTCTAATTGGAATCTCTGTGTGGGACAAATATATACCGATTTGCTTTACTGTAATTTCTCCATATGAAACTAACCGATTTGCTCTGCATGTGACGTGCATTTTCGATCCATTGTTGATGGGAATTAAATGTTTGTGTAAGATGGAAATCTACACCATATAGCTGAAAGCAGGGGCTATATCGCCACACAAAGATATACTGTACAATAATACATGAATACATGAATCAATAAATAAAATCTACATATGCTAAGTTCACGAACGTAGAGAAGAACGGGCTGAGAATTGATGAATCTCATCAAAAGCGACGTCACGCTTTAAAATGCGTGCACATTTTGTGCCCGTGTTTCCCTAAAATGAGCAGAGCCTCTTCAGTCGAGCAGGGCGTTCGTTCGTTCACTCGCAGAGAGACGGATTGCACTCTTCAAACGGTGATTGATCATCTGTCCGAAAGTCTCAACTGGCACTAACAAATGCCTCTCTCTTCCCTCCTCTATCTCCTTCTCTGCAAGCCAAATAAGCCACTTAGAGAGGCCTGGGTGATACATCTCATATGTGAAGTCCATTGTCTGTCAGAGACTGAAAGGCAGTGCAGGATGCAGCAGACAATTGCTATAGACAGAGAGATAATTACGGAAGCTTCTGCGCTTTTGTCTAACCAAATGACATGTCTGTGTTGATTTAGGCAAAACGCCCTGGATGCCCCATGTGTGTGTGTTATTGCCTGCCCTAGATTCCCCTGAGGAGGCCTCGGTCCATTGATGTCTGATTTGTGCATCATCATGAAGATAATGATTCACTTAATGTGCTAGCTTCCAGAGGCGCAGCGAACATTTTAAAACTGCGGGGGGAATTTTCACGATATCCCCTCCACTTTTCATGATACTCCCCTCCACTTTTACGCTGAGGATGGGGGGCATCGCTTCCACTTTTGAGTAAAAGTACACAATAGTGTTCCGTTTCTCGCAGATTTCAAGGTGAAACACAGATAAACACTCCTCAACACAAAATTGAGAGTGAATCCATGATAATGTATTGTGCAGAACCGGATATTGAACCTTGGAATCCCACTCGCCTGTCCAACCCACAACCAGTCATGCCAATCGGGCTGAGTCCGATTGGCAGGGCTGTTGTGGCAGGCTCATGGCTACATCCCCTCGATCTTTTGAAGCACGTCCTCGCGCTTCACACTAAACACCGCAAACCACCGTACAATGTCCTTCATGTGGATCCGCAAGGACATAGACGGGTATATTGAGGATAACACCCGCACTCCAACTACGCCGACTACGCAAGATTGTAGTATTGCACGGAAGCGGGGATCAAACCCGGGACTCCCACTCGCCAGTCCAACGCACAACCAGTCGCACCAATAGGGCTGAGCATGATTGGCGGGACTGTTGTGGCTGTTTTATGGCTGGGTGCTATAACTCCATTTTATGATAGATTAATCGACATGAGGGGGGCATTTACTGTTTTCATTTTATTGCCCTCACTGGAAATAATATATTGGTTAAAATAAATGATAACTAGCCTTAGCTCTGCTGTTTAGTCCAGGCAAAGGTTTGGAGGGTGACCAACCGTCGGAGGGCTGACTCTCACCAATCAATCACGGCTGATTGATACCTCTGAATGGAGATAGGCACTCTTTAACACCCTCAGCAACTCTGCGGCAACTACTCCACCCCCGAAAAAAGTGATTTTCAGGAATTAAGGTCTCTCTGTTAATCACAGGTACATGCAGGGAAAACCCATCCCCTTTGGACTGCCGCGGCAAAATGAGTCTCCCTCTGTGTGTGTGTGTCTGCACAGGGGAGTGAGGGACACCCACTCCTTGCCGCCCGGCCCCCCTCTCTCCGTCCCCCTGTCCCGCGCTAATGGCAGTGATTCGTCAGCAGAAGCCCTCGAAGGGGAAATTGCTGCGTTGAGTGCGCCGTTTAATCTGGCAGAGGTACCATAGGCTTCTGCTCTGATGGGTTATATGCATGCTTCTCTGCTGCATTGCATCACATGTGTGTGTGTGGGGGGGGGGGCACAGGCACATGTGGGCGTGAATTATTTAGATTATTATTCATTCAGCATAGCCCAATCAAAGAAAAAAAATAATTCGTGTAGTGATCATTTAACTCCGAAAGCAGTAGCTGGTCTACAAATGGAGCCGTTTGTATTCTCTCGGGGATAAACGTTTGTAATCTAACCTTTATTCATGCAGGTGTTTCTCATTTTTAAGAGACCTCAGGGTTAAGCAGTATCCATTTTTAATTACATTGTGAATTTGCGATGTTACTGGAGGTTCGGGCGCCTTTGGTGTGCTCACAGCTATAGTGCCACGTCAAATAAAATAGGGAAAACAAAACGTGACTTGCCACATAACCAGCCATAGCCAATAGACCTTTCAGTAAGCCCCACCCTCTCCCCATTGTCCAGACAAGGCTAAGACACTTTCCAGCCGGACTCATTCGTTCCATTGTAAATATCATGGACTTTACGCATTAAATACTGGTTCATTTTTGGAACCAGACCTTCAAAATCTCTTCCAAATCCATCAACAAGGCATGCCCTATGCACTGGAAAAATGTGTGTGTGACATTTATTTTTTTTAAAACCTGTGATTGGACTATAGCAGTTTGGGGAGGGACTTACTGAAAGGTCTAGTGTTTATCTCTGCACCAAGTGTTTAGTCATTTATAACCTGTTCTTCATAAAAAATGTATTTGACAAAAAGATAAACATGCTAAGTACCAGTATCTGTCATGACCAAGTGCAAAGCCAAATAACTTGCCAAAAATGTGGAGGGGAAGGTGCCATGTCATGTGTTGCCAACCCTGTTATATTTATTTCTCTGTATAGTTATTAGAAGTTTGCAGATTCCAAATAGCAAACTAAAATGTGTGTGTGTGCTCGTGCAAGCGAGTGTGTTCAAGAGTGCGGGCTTCAGGAGTGAGAGTGCAGCCGTGGGCGTATTTACATCCCATTCACATTGGACAATTATAAGTCAGGGACATGGCGAGGAGGGACTGCATGGCGCGGGGAAGGCAAGCCGCCACCCCGCCGCAGATTTGTGGCCCTCCTCCAACCGTATATTTGCGCCCGCAGTACACAAATCACAGGCAGAGTTGCTGACTGTTAAACTGGGCAAGCCAAGATGTGCGAGTAACTCAAAGGCTGTGTCAGGCCATCGAGATCCTGTGCATCTCGAACCGCACAGCTTGATCCTCTGCACGTATACTGTTAATGGCCCTATACGTCAACGTGGATTTGTGCCTTCGTTCTGAGGCCTTCCCTCTCGTCTAATATATATCCGAGGCAATGGGTCATTGCCTTTGTTGCCTCTCATTTTTGCAGTGAAGACGTTTCTTTGGGGTTCGTTTTGTTTTCCTTTAGCTGAGCTTTCAGTTTAGGGACCGTATTGGGGGTAAATTAGCTGAATAATAAGGTCAGAGAAGGCACAGGTCGAAGCGTGTGAGGGAAAAAAAATCATTAGGCATTGAATGAGTTGTCACCTGTTTTGATACATGCCATTCCCATAAGAGCTCAGGTTGTGCTGCGTCAGGATTGCCAATATTTTTATGTTCCCTCGCGTGGGACTCATAAAACGTCAGCCTTAGGCTCAAATATTTGTCCTGACTTCCATATGCACATTTCATATACACGTTAATAATAACCCAATATTATACCCACCGCTGTAATGAATAGTATGCACTGATTTCTCTGACTTTGCAACAGAAGTGGTCCATTTCTTTCAAGAAAGGAATGTTTTTTCGCCAGAGAGGCTGCATGAAATGCTGTTCCAAAAAAAAGGCGCTCAGCTCCCAAGCAGATGTGATTACCAGGGGCGGATCTAGGCATGGGCATGGGGAGCAATGCCCCCTAAATGCCCTGTCTGCCCCACCAAAGATGATGGCATGCAAAACAACCCAGGTTATTTCAAATTACAGTGCTTACATTTAAAATGATTTAAAACACTAATACTGCTACTACCAACTACAGTTGTGTCCCCACTAAACCAACAGCATTTCATCATTGAAAACAAAAAACTCTCTGAGTGAGACCTTTAGCTTCATGCATGCTGTGTGTCTGTTGCAACAACAACTGATTATTATTGGTGCTTATACTGTACTTGTCTAATAAAAGTCCTGTACCTGAAAATGGTATGGGGGCGGCTTCATTGCCCGTGACGCTCCGCGCCTCGGGCAATGAAGCCGCCCCCATACCATTTTCTCCTGCCCCCCCAATTGGGAAATGTTACATCCGCCCCTGTTGATTACACAACACCGTGAAACTTAAGGCTTTCAACTCGAGAAATAACGACCCCAGCAGAACTGCCTTCTCATCAGCGGTCTCCACACTGCGTCTCCACCATTTGGCGCGGTGTCTGCATAATGTAATGACAGAAACACAACAAAGCTTCAGAGAGATTAACTACGCTGCCAGCCATTAGCAACCATTAGCGAGGTCAAAAGGAATGTATTAATTCTACATTTTTATACTCAGTGGTGTTTCTAAGCAATTTGGAGCCCTAGGCAAGATTTTCCATGGAGCCCCCCTTACCAAATGGACCTGTAAGGGTCCATTTGGTAAGGGGGGCTCCAGGGAATATCTCCAGGGCTCCAGGGAAAATCTGAAAAATCTGGAATGGCGCCCCCCAAGGGATATAATTATGAACTATTTTTAAAATGAATAACATATTATATGCGTTTTAAATGTTCAATTCTAGTTATAGAGGATAGGTATAGTGTATGTATCCATATTAGGCAACCTTATTAGCCTGGGATCCTTTTAAAGCAGGTCTGGTGGTCTCCCCCTCCCCTCGCCCCCCTCCCCTCATGGTCGCCCCCTCCCCTCATGGCGCCCTAGGCAACTGCCTAGTCTGCCTAATGGCAACAACGGCCCTGCCTATACAGTTCTGTGTTAGGAAGAGATGAGTGGACAGGGTATACTGCTATCCCAGGGGGACCATGGCAGCAGCCTATAAATATTTCCATGCTTCCTCCCGACTGGTGTCAGGTCCAGTGCCGTCAATTTGGTATTTATATCTGGTCCCGAATCGATCCTTGCACATCCCACAACGACCCCCTCTAGCCGGCATCAACATCACAGGACCTATTGAAAAAATGCCTAAGCAGCAGTTCTCCAGTTCTATGCCAGACCGGACAGGCAAATGGAACTTAAAATCCTGTTCTACACCTGGGTCCATTTACGTACTCTGAATGCATGCTGTGACGTTTTTTATACAGGAAGGTTGTGCAGAGTTGTTAAAAGCCTGCCTACATACACATTCAATGAACACAAGAAACAGCCAATTAAGACGAGAACAGCTATAGCTTCAAGGCAGGAGGCAAAGCGTTATGGGTTTGTTTTCTATTGCCTCATGTGGCTATGTGTGTACATTAATAGTCGTGGGCCTACTGGCACCTACTGGTGGTGTTCGCGTGATCAAGGTTGGATTCTGCGTGTTTCTGCACTTTTGCCTTGCGGTTGTTTTCAAGGCATTTTCCACAAGACATTTTCCATCTGCTTTGTTTTCTAAGCTGTGTGTGTAGCATACTTTTCCTTTGTTAAGACGACTCTGTCCCTACTCTGCAGAAGGTAACGGAAAAATCCCTTTGAAGTTGCACTATACCAGGAGGTTTCAATAGGTGAGAGGGTTCCAGGTGGTCCCCAGGCTAAATGGTGGAAAGTTGGTTAACTAGATGTAACTCTTTGAGACCGTAAAAATAGCTTTACGGTCTTACACAGCATGCCGTTTTTCATCGTTTTGAGGATTTCTAAAAAATGTCAAAATCTCAAAAAAACGCAAAGGCTACAGCCTTACCATTTTTCATCGTTTTGAGGATTTTGGAAAAATGAGGAACCTGGCAAAACCACAAGGCTAAAGCCTTAGGCCTACAGTCTTGCACAGCATGCCATTTTTCATCGCTTTGAGGATTTTTGAGGATTTTCGAAAAATGTCAAAATCTCAAAAAAACGCGAAGGCTATAGCCTTACCGTTTTTCATTGTTTTGAGGATTTTCGAAAAATGACGAAACCTGGCAAAAACACAAGGCTATAGCTTTACATTACACGTCACACTCTGAAGAGTTAAAATATTCATCATAATTAGCCCAAGTATACACAGCTAGAGAATGTAGAAGATGAATGCTCATTTTAATCTGTGTGTTTGACTGTTTTGCTTTCTCTGAAATCCAGCCTGGAATTGTGGACAAAAGAAATCTTTAATTTTAGGGGTCTGTCTGTGGGGCTAAAAAGTCATCAAAAGGTGTCTGAAATTCTGGATAAATAGTGGGCCGTGGTATGAAAAAGGTTGAAAACCACTGACACTGTAGGCTACATGTTCCTGTCTTCCTGACATCACACAGTAAGGAAGCCGAGCCACGCGCACACACACGCACAGATGCACACAAGCACGGACCTTGCACGAGCAGCGTCGCCGTTTGCTGCTGGATGTTCTGGAGGTCGCAGGTCACCTGCCCCTGGTGGCTCCGCTCCGTGTTGCTGAGGACAAACAGCCAGCTGGCGCGCTTGGCGGTGGAGCGGTCCTCCGCTCGCACGTCGGGGTTGTTGGACGGCAGGGCGCCATGCTCCCTGGACACGGTCAGCACCGATGCGCCGTTCACCATCCACACCATCACGGTCCACTGCTGCTCCGAGGTGCTGCACGTGTACCGCGCCTCCTCGCCGCGCAGCACCGCCAGCGCACTGGGCTCCAGACGCGCCTCAGCCTTGGTTGCTTAAATAGAATACATACGGCCAATATCAGAGTAGGTGTTATTGTCCCTTCCGTAACTTTTAACTGCATAAAAAGAGAGGGCAAAAAGAAACTTTTAAAATGAGAGAGAAAGCACAGTACAAGGTATTGAAGGTATAGTAAGTGATATTCAAATATTGTTATTTTGTCTTCTTTTTTGGCTAATCCTCCCTACTACAGAGTGTGGTGACCATATAAGGAGTTCCTTTCTGTCCCCAGTGAGTAAACTAGTTTCAGTTTGGGCCTTGGGATAAAAGCCTTTCGTCCAATCAGGATGAGAGGAGTCCTTCCTTCAATCAGGATTGAGTGGGCTGCTCCTTGTTGTATATGCTGTTGGCCTGTTGCACTTCCCCTCACTGTAGAGTGCGTGCATGTGCACATCGTGGTACCAGGGGGGACTGGAGGGTTTTTCAAATCACCCAAATCACTTACTATACCTTTACATACTCTTAAGATTGAAGTGAATACCCAGGATTTCAGAGGCACAGTAATCATTTAATTACTTTCTATATTTTCAACCAGGGACAGAATCTTGCCAAGGGCGAGTTAAGAGATAGACTGTGTGAAATGGGGCATATAAATACTTGCTGTTTGCAAACAAAGTTTCTTAAACTGAATGAGCCCTCAAGTTATGTCAAATAGGCTCCCAAAAAAAGAATGAGATGAATGAGAAATAGAGGAAACTGAAATGGGGGGGGGGTTAGTGAATTTGACAGATTAATAGCATGAAGAGAAAAAAGAAAAGGGCAGTGGAACAGAAAACTGTTACGCTGCCTGTCAGGAAGAGAACAATGATGTAAAAAAAAATCTGAAAAGAGAATGGGCAGGGGAAATAAGTGAACATGTGAGAGTAACAGAGAGAGCGGGAGAGAGAGAAAGACAACCGTAGAGAGATGCTGTCTACTAGATGTTGTCGTATAGGGCTGAGCGATATGGAACATTTTCAGTTAAAAGAAATAAATAAAAATACCTGTGACAATATAATATCGTATTGTCACAATATCAAATTACTTCTTTTTTTTTAAGTAGCACTTCAACACTTTTCAACTTATCTTCATATAATGGGCTCTCACTAATGTTCAAAACACTAGCACCATTTTTTTTTCTGTCTCGCACAGGAGGGCTGTTGGAAACCCATCCACCAGTGACATCATCGCTGGGGAATCCATCCTAATAGAAACTGCAGGCTTTTTTTCTGTTCCTGAAAAATGCAATGCGAAAATGGAAGCCATCGGTCTCACGATAATAAAAATATGTTTTCAATAGGGTTTAAAAAAGAAATATGCCTAATGATGATGCGCATGAACTGCCCACAGCCCTATCATGAACATTAGTGAGGACCAATAACATAAAGATTGGAAAGTTTTAAAATAGCTAATATTGAAACTATAAAATAAGGCTGAAAAGTGATTAGAAACCAGGAACATTGAACTACATCAAGATCCAAAATCTTCTATCAGACTAGTATAGAATATAATATATCAATACATTTGCCCAGTCCTACATCCTGCCCCGACATCCAGAAGGGTATAGGATTGTGGGTTTGATCTGGCAGGAATGAGGGCAAGCAGCTTCTATGGGGAGATCCCAGACCAAAAGCACTAGTGTGCAAATGAGTTTGTGTGGCCTTCAGTTGTAAAAGCCACAGCATCATCATCCTACTGGGGTAAACACTTAACACAGCTGAAGAGAGAAAAGCCCCACAAGCCTGTGCGCCAGATTAAGACTCGAATGAGACGGAGAATCATCGGAGGAGCAAAGCGATCCATTATAACCTGCCATGAGCCATTTATTAGACCCCTCTGGCACTGGGAAGGATATTACACACAAACACAAGCCCCACACTGTAGACCTAAACGCCTGCATGTGCGTGCCAACACATGCACTTACAGTATGTGCATGTGAACGCACACACACACACACACACACACACACACACACACACACACACACACACACACACACACACACACACACACACACACACACACACACACACACACACACACACACGTACACATGCGCACAAACACTTCTCCAATTGAATTTCACAGGAGCCTGCATGGTTCCCCATCATCACTGACAAATCGAGGGGAAAGGGGGCGAATATTAACGGTCAGGGTGGAAACTTTTTGGAATATGAAATAATAGGGTTATGCCAGAGCTCTCTCAGGGTGATATATAACTTGTTTGGAGAGCTAACTGCTTTAGCTGCGACAGCCCTGGCATGTGGAGTCATAAATTATGTATCCGTTTAGGAAATGAGGTCTGAGAAAAATATCTAGGCCAGCCCTGTACAGCTCATTTCTTGTCATTGTAATCAGAGAATGGCAGAGTTAATGAACATATTCATCTGGATATCCATTTGGGAACATGAACCAGCTGACTCTGAAGTCCCCCAGCCACTGGCTATATCTTCGCTGCGAACAAGAACATTTTGATGAAAATAAAGTGTGTAGATACGGCAGATGATTTGGCCTTCTAATTAGACAGTGGCAGTGGGTTTAATATCAAGGGTGTTGTAACACGTCATTAAATAGATGGAGATAAAGGTTAATACAATTTTGAGGTTATGAGCATGGGGTGACTGCTGTTGTACGATAAAGCTTACTGGTTTCGGGTGAGGCGCCACTTTAGTGAAGATTTTTAGGAATAAATCCTCTGCTGTGTTGTGCTTTGCCGGGACAACCCTCACCTTGAATCAGGCATGTCAGCAGTAGAGAGAGAATCGACGGGACAAGGTTGTCCATGCTTTTCGGGTAAACAGTCAGGTCATTGTTTTCCCTCTCTGGATCTACCTGAAAGTGAGGTAAACAGATCTGAAACAGTAAACTCATCTATTATACGGTCTGTCTCTCTACTACACACCAGTCAATACGGTATGCATGCCAGGAGTCAAATTGCATTTGTACTGCACTAAAATTATCTCAGTTACAGTTCAGTCAGTGAAACAGGCTAGCAAAACAAAACAAACAAAAATATAGTGATTCGTTTGTGAATTGTACCATACAAAATTACCAGGTCAAAGATCCACTGTCGTAATCACAACACATAAATTAAAATGCAGCATATCCAATTTTGCAAGCAATGACAAAGGGAGGTAAATTCCAAAATACCGGGAAGCGACATTTCTCACACTTTCACATTGTTCAAATAGAAACAAAACCCATGATAGTACAACTCAATTCTGCTGTCTAAGTGCAGACTGCACCATGTCTCTTTCCCATTTACATACGACTACAACCTCCAGCAGATATCCTGACAGTGCTACATTACAATTCACTGAATAAAACAGAATAAGCCGTCATAAACAAACTCTCCCACTCACCTGTGCGTGGCTGTCTCATGTGGACTTGTAGCAGGTGGCAGGGAACTGTTTTGTAGGTATCTGGGCCACCGTGCTGGAGACGATGCCGCTATCGCCGCATGTTTACTTTCTGAGCCACATCACCCAAAAACCATCCTGTTAAATATTACCAAAACATTGATGGGAACTTTAGCCCCTCGCTTTCCCTGGGAGTAAATACACACTGTGACTGATACACACCGAGAACAATGTCCCCTATAATCTCCAGAGGCCTCATACAGTAGCTTGGTCTCCCCTCCCTCCTTAAAAGAATGGAACAAGTAATGTCTGGTTTAAAAATGGCAATACCAGGATGACGTGTTTTGAGCTATTCTTTGATATTTGGCATTACGATTTCAACCAATGGCCATATGTACTGTATGTGTGTGTGTGTGTGTGTGTGTGTGTGTGTATCTTTTGTTTATTAATAGTAGCCTACGTATTCTAAAATCTTCACACAATACATTCCCTCCCTCTGACAAGTGTCTGAAAGGACCTACTGTAACATTCCCTTATTACATCCTGTTGACCCACCACCATATTTCACTATTGTGCGTGGCTCTAGAAATAGCCCAACAATGTATCATTTCAAAACACATGGAATTCAAGAATCCAGGTTTGTTTTTATACCACGCTAGTTTATTATTGGCCTTTTTGTCACATCCAGGGCTGTAGTCCCAGGTTTTGTTCTACATTACAACAAAGTGCATTGATTAGACAGCAGTAGTAATAGTAAGAGTTATAGTACAGTGGCTCTCAGCATTTTTCCTCCGAGCACCCCCCTCTCAGGTTGAGAAACACTGATAGAGCACATACTAACATTCATTGAGACAATTTCTCATGCTGCCATAAGAATCACTGGGTTACATTCAGAACTTTTTTGCAGTCATCAAGGCACAGCGTTGACAGTTCTACTCCAGTGCGAGAGTCAGTCCCTTAATTCAGTTAGCAGTTATCATAGCCTTAGGAAGTGAAGCAACTCCACTTAAACCAATTCATGTTATACATCAAGCAGCAGATTTACCAGCTCACAATGTTATCGCAACACATTTTCAGCTTGCAAGTACTGAATTTTAACCAAATGTTCTCCTTTTATGCCATGTCCAGCTAGGGGTTCATTAGGTCGAAACAGTTAAAGGGTTTGAAGCTAGCGTATGAGTCTTAGCACTGCATGGCAGCACTGTAATCCATTACAAAAACGGTGGTACAAAACAACTGTTTCTTTTCCGCGTGGAAACAGAAGAAATATGCCCAAATTATTTTCTCAAATGTTTTAAAATAACGACTGTTGTATGTACAATGTACAAAAGTTTGCTTAGTCAAAAACAGCTACAAACCGAATATATAAACTAGAATATATTGTGTTATTTTTCTAGTAGTTCTCACATGCAACACCAATATAAAAATCATGTTGAAAAAGTGGAAAAGGGGGGAAAGGTAAGGGTAACTGGGGTTGGATCATGAGCCCCTTCGACATGGATTGACCCTCGTCAACATACATGACGGATCGGTTTCCAGTAAGACTGATGGTTTCCAGTGTGATGGATAGTTCCCAGTAAGATTCCAGCAGGCGAGGCAGTTGGAAGGGGGAGTCCAGTTGCAGGGGCTTTGAGTGTCAGAGGCCAAGGGTCGGATGGACAAACGTGAGGCTCTCCAAGCTAGACGAGACAAACATGACGATGAATAAATTGGCGTCACCACACGTGCCACCCTTCAACCAAATTTGTTCAACCCAGATACGGCACAAATAAGGGCCTACACTCATTTCGCTCCTACGCCACCAAAATGTGGAACGCTCTACCAGCGGCCATGAAAATGTGTGTATCACTTGCCTCCTTAAAGGTTATCTAAAAGAGGCCGCAACTCGAAACTGGCCTCAATAATCTACTGTCATTCACTATCTTGTTATCCTTCCTTCATTTATATTCACATGATTTTACTGTTGCTGTTTTTTGATTGATTTTACTTTCTCTGTTTCACTATTGTTGTATTGTCTGTACGGGACCCAAACGTAAATAACACCACTAGGTCTTTTTTTGGCACTCCATTAGACCAATACCTGTCTAACTGTACAATGTACTGTTCGCTATTATTGTCTAATAAAATATTCAATCAATCAATCAATCAATCAATCAATCAAATTCTCGTCACAGTGGCAGCCGTAGGGGCAATCAAAAGTGTTATCAATGTTGTCGGTTTGCGGTTACACATGGGCATTCCGCGCGTAACCTACCACAATCCCGGCTCGATCAATAATAAACCTAGATCAAACCCTAACTGCTTGCGGAAGACATGTCGGAATGATGGCCGGTGCGTCGGGATCAGTGTTGCCAACCGCCAACATCCAAAATGCACTAGTGGCATTTTCAAAATACACCAGAATGCGCTAGAGCAGTGGGTTTTCAACCATTTTTCATACCAGGACCCGCTATTTATTCTGCATTTTAGCCACAGAGGACCCTCACTTGATGTTGAGTGTAGTCTCTCTGACAAAATGTTGGTCAAAATAGCAATTCTACATTTTCTAAGTGTATAGATTCTTGAAAATTAGGTAATTCAGATGGTTAAATATGATTTAAATCTTGAGAGCGTAAAATGAAACCAAACGGACCCAAAAGGGTCCGTTTGGTTTCATCTTACGATCTCAAGAGTTACAGATCTAAAAGGTTCCATTTGGTACCAATGGTCCTTTCTAGGAAGGAAGGAGGACTCTATCATGGAAAATGGTGAAAAACAAGGGTCTCATCTCTGGTGCCTGTCAACCAATTTCGCCCCAACTCACCAGCAAAAAAGCACCAGATTTTCCCACCAGGGGTTTTTCACTAATATTGGCACTAGGGGGGTCTGGAAAAAAGCTAAATATAGCGACAAATGCACCAAGTTGGCAACACTGGTCGGGATGCCACTCTGGGTTCAACAGACCATGCTAGTAAGACCCTCCCCAAACTATGGTCCAATCATAGCTAAGCATAATATGTGATCAGGGGTCGACATTATAATTGGCCCGATGGCCCGAAACAGGTTTGAAAACACGTGCGGACCACCAGATGGCGCCCTATACTGGCCCGATGGGGCCAGTGGTAAAATGCCCTTGTTGGCGCCTGCACCTTTGTTGTACAAACTTTTGTTGTATGGTCGCCATGACAACCTGTATTAGTCTTTGATCTTGGGTCAAAAAAGGTTGGGCACCCCTGATATACATATTGTATTATTTTTATTTCACAATATGTTGGTGTTGTTTTGTAATTGTTTAAGTTTTATTTATATTTTGTTTATTAGCACAAAAATATTTTAGGCATTCTGCATTGTATATGGGTCAGTTTGCTGAACGGTCTACTGGTTTTGACCCCCATGAAAAGAGTGCTGTTAACTTGAATGCATTTAATGCATTAATAAATGGTGGTCTTTTTTGCAGACTATGGGGATCGATTACCTGGGCCAGTGGTTACAGTTGTGGGGCCAGTGATTCTTAAAAGCCACTGGCCCGAAGGGCCAGTGGCAAATTTCCCTTAATGTCTACCCCTTGTGATAGACGCACTTCTCCACCAATAGTTTTCCTATATGATAAAACATTGTTTTAAAATATATGACACACAAACGTTTTTTCCAGTTCATACAGCAGGCCTTGATGATGGATTTGGAAGCTGTTTTGAAGGTCTGGTTCCAAAAATGAACCATTATTTAATGTATAATGTCCATTATATTTACACTGGAATGAATGAGCCGATCTGGAAAGTGGGAGAGGGCGTGGCTTTTACTGCAAGGCCTATTACCATGCTTGAAATGATTCAACATGCTGATAAGGGGGTGGGGGGCTGGGGGGTGCAAGGACTGTTCATTAAATTGTCATGAAACCCTACGGCTCATTCTGTATATTTGCTTTCTGGTTCGGGTTAAAAATGACACAAGGGTTAAACATGGAAGGCTGCTAAAGGCCAACCTTGTAGTTCACAGGTGCAACTAATCAAATTAATAATTAGACGTAGGTGTGCCAGTGTG
This sequence comes from Benthosema pterotum, assembly GCA_039105355.1. NCBI lineage: Eukaryota > Metazoa > Chordata > Actinopteri > Myctophiformes > Myctophidae > Benthosema > Benthosema pterotum. Next base: position 18,070,177 of record CM076977.1, read on the forward strand.
CAAACATGGACAGTACTGCTGACTATACTGTACTGCTGACTACCATCTCTGCTTGCACAATGGATCAGCCATAGCTGTAGTCATACCTAAATCTAACACATATTATACTACTGTATATGCGCCGGTATATTTCAGTAGCACTGTGGTGCTTTCACCTGAGGCTCTTTAAAAAGCATCATCCAATTAAAGTGGTTAATAATACGGATCCCAAAATCGAATAACATAAGGAAAATCATTACATAAATTATGTTCAAGCTTCTAACAAAATATGACAGGTTTAAGTGTATGTGTGTGTGTGTGTGTGTGTGTAAGGGGGGGGTGTCTACCAAATAAAAACAAAGAAACCAAAATAAATACTGTATCTCCTGCAGTGAGGCACATATGTGCTTGACACAGAGACAGAGAGGAAACTGGGGAGCCTGTCTTTGAAGATTACGATAATTATTATTAACATCATTATAATCTTCACCATCATCATCATCACTAATGCTGCCTTGAGAAATGAGAATGGGGAGATATTTTTATTGTGGCTGCAGCCAGCTGATCCCCCAGGTGCTCACTGTGCTCATTGAAGTTATTTGCAGAAAGTGGAGCGACTGTTCCTCGGGTAAACAACTCGATATACACTGCAAAATCGCCAGTGCTCATTAAACTCAAAGTATGACTTGAACCATTACCCGAGTTAGAGGATTTTTACTGTGTACGAACCCACATGAGACATGCTTCCGTGTACACGCCAAGGTCAACCAAAGACAGTATACTATGAGTATCTGAACTCATTACCTACGGCATTTATTACACACTTAATCTCTGGGTTACTTTAAATGATCTAATCGTGTCATAATGATGTGGACATTTGATACGAGGGTCAAGGCAAACAGGGTTCAGGGTTATCTTTTAATTACGCTCCAAAATATAATGGCAACACCAGGAAGGCTCATTCATCTCTTCAGTCTTTTCTGCTCTAATCCACGGTTATCTTTTACTGCCATCTGGTGGTAAAACTAGAGGAGAAAGATAATGGTGGGAGAGAATCGTATGCAGTTACCTGTGTAATGAAATAACATCCTCAGCCTCTCCGGGGGTTCAACTACTCCTCCACATCCTCATCCTCCTGTTGAAACAGAGGATCACGTATTGACAACAGATAAACGGAAGAGTAGAAGAAGTAAGATATCGAAGAAGAAATCCAAGAGTATCTACAGTACTACTTTGGATCAAAAGCTTTTGTGGTAAATACAAGAAGAAAGAGTCTGCACACCAAAATCTGCTTCCAGTGTACACTACTTCACCAGTAAAATACAATCAATATTGTTGATTGACTATGTTTCGTGGCTCTCACTCTGATCTTGCATTTTGTTAAGTCGCTCTGGTCATGAGTATCCTAAAATGTCGAAATTGTACGACTCATAGATCTACTTTGGCCATTTCCATACAAAGTGAGCAAACGGGACCTGTCTAACGTGGCAGGTTGGGTGGCAAACCTGCTGCAGTAGAAAGATAAAAAAAAATGTCCCCTTCTAAAAAAGAAGAAACAGCAATTACATCTTATCTCTGTGCTTTTCCTGATTGCTCTTCAATGAGCCTGTAGAGAGCTGAAAGGAACCGCAATATTCAGACTACAGATACAAGCAGCAATAAGTGAAAGAAAAGACTTGAGGAAGAATATTGGCTGTGTTGCACCACAGCTGCCTCTTCTCAAACAATAGTGGAACAAGTGATTGACGTCAGCTGTTTACGTGGGACACACTTAAGTGCGTTTGTGTTCCTTGCTATAGCACTACCTTTGGTTCTTCCATTTCTTCTTCTTCCTCCTTCAGCACATCGACAAAAAAAACAGAAATAAGATTGTTTTGTGAAGTAAAGGAAGAAGAGGTGTCAGTGGTTGAAACCACATGGAGTTAGAGGTTTTAGGTGGAATGCGTTCAGACAGGGAGAAGCGGCTATCCGGCAAGAAGCATCCAGAAAAACAGGTATGTAAAAATGCCAAACAAGGGAAGAGCTTGAGTCTAAACTAAACTACAGGCATGACACTACATTCTACTTTGGTGAAAAACTAGTTAGCAACATGACATGCTATCAAATTTAAGTCCCGAAGACTTTTTAACGCCTAAGACGTCTCCAGACATCACTGCAGGGGATTATTATAAAGACGTATGGCAACGCCCTGGGCACACAGTGTGTTAAATGGGTCAAATCATAATGATCACCCTGCAAAAGACTCAAGGTCAAATTGTCTTGTCCACATTGTGGCACAGGCCACACACCAGAACTGTACTCTTATTCCCAAATAAAAAAATAGTAAATGGTAATAGTAAATGTTACAGAGTTTGCATAAGTCAGCAAATCGAAGGAATGAGGAATGTCTTAAGAAGGAAAGAAGGAATTAGCTAAATTTAAAAAAAAATCCACATACGTCTTCTATGCAGTTGCATCATGAACAAAGGTCATATTGCATCTATATTGGGGTGGAGAATCTATGATCAGAAAATATCTCTACTTCAGGCTCTTCTTCCATTTTAATAACAGAAAGACTAAACATGAATGTCAAAATTATCATTATTTGTTTAAAATGTCAAAGTAACTAAACAGGAGGAACCATGTTACTTTATATTATATTTCTGTATGAATAGTTGTCACTTCAGCACCCTCTGGTGGAATGATTTGTGGACAAAATTATATACATACAGTAGTATACTGTATACTGTACACACATACATAAATACGTACATACATACATAAATACATACATACAAACAAACTACTACTACATACTACTACATACAAACAAACTACTCAACTAATGGCACATTGTGGTTCATGCTGAACACATCTCCATGGAAAAACCTTTACAACCCATGCATCACACAATGAGGAAAGGAAAGGAAAGGAAAGGAAAGGAAAGGAAAGGAAAGGAAAGGAAAGGAAAGGAAAGGAAAGGAAAGGAAAGGAAAGGAAAGGAAAGGAAAGGAAAGGAAAGGAAAGATGGGATGTTTCCATGCAGGTTGCAACAAATAGCAACCAGGGGAAACTACCTCACTGGCTGGGTCATCTTGCTCCTGCAATGGGAGCGGGGAAGTAAAGAAAGAAGAAAGGTGACGGAGAAAAGCAAAGCAGTGTTGTGGTGACAGTGGTGTGTGGAAAAAGTGTGGTGTGGTGACAGTGGTGTGGTGTGGTGGCAATAGTGTGGTGTGGTGACAGTGGTGTGGTGTGGGGACAGTGGTGTGGTGTGGTGGCAAAAGTGTGGTTTGGTGACAGTGGTGTGGTGTGGTGACAATAGTGTGGTGTGGTGACAGTGGTGTGTGGTGACAATGGTATGCTGACAGTGGTGTGGTGTGGTGTGGTGACAATAGTGTGGTGTGGTGACAGTGGTGTGTGGTGACAATGGTATGCTGACAGTGGTGTGGTGACAGTGGTGTGGCGACTGCGGTGTGGTGACAGTGGTGTGGTGACAGTGTGTGTATATGCAGAGCAAGCAGGCAGTGATCATTTGGAATGTTGAAAAGACAACAGCCATTTTCCACACTGTACTAAACCCAGGGATGATTACTTTGTAAAATCCTTAATCAAAACATGTGCACACAAATTGTGACCTGAGCTGGTGCATGGGAAAATCTTGCCGGTACAGCACACATTTAGTTTTTACTGTTCATAATTGCAGGGAACATATTATTTAATGTAGTCTGCTTTAGGGTTTTGAAGGAAGACAAAAAATAATTGTGTAACCCTGGGTTCAGACCCGCAGAGTGAAAAAAGGCTTCGATTGGAAACTCTGAGTCCATAGGCCTCATGATAACCCCAGGCAAAGAATATGCAGTGGGAAAACACAAGCATGTGTGCATGTGTGTATATATTATACTTGTATTTATTGCATTACTAAAGCTTGTCATAATTTCAGTGGAACATCTATTTATAAACTAGGATCTTTTGTGAAGACAAGGGGTCTAAAATCTATACTCCCCTGTTCTCCTCCTATTCTAATAATACCCACCAAAACTGGCCAAGAAACAGTCGGTGGGAAATTGAAGGAATGTCAGATAAATGCAGTGAAAGTGTTGGAAGATAAAAGAGAAAGAGGAAATCAAAAAAGAGACTGTTGCAACATATCAGATCAAATTTAAGCATCAATCTACCTCAAGCTGTCGCAGTTCTTCTTCCTCCTAGAGGGAATAATAGATAGCTGGTCAGAGGCTGAGCAGAGGGGAGATGGAGAGAGAGAGAGAAAGGGCACCGATGGGCATGCGCTATTGGAAAAGCTGTGGGTTTTAAAATGGCAACTACACAAGGACCGATCAAAGTGTCTGGAAGCAGCAACAGGACTGGGAGGAAAGAAATGAGGAACGGGATGTTAAAAGAAAGAGAGACAGAGAGACAGGTGAAATGATATGGGTTAGAACAGTGGTTCTCAAACATTTCCATGTCCAGGTCCCCCAAACTGTAATGAGTACTGTTGCAGAAGATTATATTTGAGGTCAACTGCCTTGTATTTCTACACTTTTTTACCTGGGGCTCTCTGGACACAACTTTGAGAACCACTGGGTTGAGAGGAAGAAAGGTAAAAGAGGTAAAATACAATTACTTAAAAAAAGGTTAGACAGAGGAAAGTACAAACGTGGTGGGGCATCAGATCATAAAGCCACTTAAAAGAAAAAGGAAAAAAGTAACATATACCAATATCCTTTTGATTCCTGAATTTCCACAACCTGATTCAATGCTAATTTCCGACGGAAGCGTTAGTCCGACATGCGGGAACGACAGTCGGACTAGCTCTCGGAGCATGCGCTGCCGGTTAGGTTAGGGTTTTGAGGTAGGTTGTTGGGTCTATTGACTGTCGGACCAATAACGACAAAACCCACGCTGGTGGTGGTAACTATAAGGAAGGACGCAGAGAGACGGACGCCGGTGCAGTTACCTCCGAATGCAAATCCTCTTCTTCCTGGAATGGGGGGAGAGAGGGAGAACCAAGAGATGGGAGAAGAAAGGGCAAAGAAGTGGGTCAAAGGCCATTAGATGTGTGTGGAGGAAGAACATGACTGACACCAACGAAAACAGAGAAGACATGGTGTGAAACTAAAAAGGGTCTCCACCATGAATTGGACATGTTTCAAGATTTTTGGTCTGTTTAGGTTCCCCAGTGCATCTATTTACACCCCCCAAAAATGTTTTTTTTTTTTTTTTTTACAGTCAGACTTTCATTGAGAAATTTGTGATTTTCTGTATGTCAGGATGGGTGTGTCTGAAGGGGCACTCTCAGATTCTTCCAGTGGGTGATGTAGGTCACAAAAAGCAATTTGAATAGCCCTCCCCATGCCCCCCCACCCGCTCTCCCCAAATTGTCCTCCACACTTTAAATGATTGCTATGCATGGATCATCCCCACCTCCTCCCTCCTCCCAACATCCACCTGTTGGTGGTGCTATTGCAGTGTGGATTGGGCTAATGATGCAGAGATTGGGCTGATGATGGATGGACACCCATGGACAGAGTGCAAAACATGTTGCAGAGTGCAAGTGTCTACCTAACAATGTATAACGGACGTTATCACGTTCATTTGAGGTGTTAAATAGAGAAAACAATGACAGTGTCACAGCCACTGATGGTAGCGTTTAAAAACAACAGAATAAAGTAAGAAAGGGCTGGACTTGGATGGCAGGTTGGAAATTGTCTGTCTGTCGCTTCAATGCCCATATATGAAGACCTGTGTCAGACATGGCCAAATATGAAGATACCAGTAGTATGATGTCAAATTGATTGCATCAGGGTACTCCATAGGGATTTGAGGGTTTTATCGATATTTTTGGTGAGTGCCCCCCGTTCCACTGACTGAGTGTAATGCAAAATAATCGAAATCTATGAAGCATGCTTTGGTTATTTGGTTTGGTGTTTGGTTATTGCGTTCCCTCCACATGAGACCTGCAAAAAAGATGGAAATGAGCACAAAAGAGGAAACCGAAGATGTTTGTCATTGCCTATGAAATGAAAGATCACTTTTCAAGCACTCAACTGACTACAAAGGGAACGTTTTGTTGGTTTAGTTGTACTAAACAAGACCTGAGTTCATGAGACATGAGAACAGCACCAACTCCAAATATAAACGCACTAAAATGCCATTTGCACAGAGACTGAAAGACTACACTACATTAAATGAGTTGTTATGACTTGAGACAGACAGCTAGGAATGAAATAGTGATTGACGTTTTAAAGTCAACGGTTAATACCTCAGAAACTGGATGGTCATCTTCACCCTAAATAGTTGTGAACAGCATTGATTAGCTTAGCAAATGAGACGTCACAAGGCATTCACCAGGATGACTAGATCTAAATGGGGTGATTTATTTCAGCAGATTCTCTACACCAGTGGTATTCAACTATATTCGACCAGGGGTCACAACTGTCAAATTATTTTGTGGGGCCACTTACAATGCGTTGGTTAACAAACTACATATTGTTTGATCTATTATATATATGCAAATGTACATATGTGTGTGTGTACAGTAATGCGCAGCATAATAATGTCTACACAGGTAAATGCTACCTGTTGTAAACCTACCGGTATTTGAGAGTGCATTGGCTTAACAAACACACATCATACTTGTAACTTTCATTAGCCCTAAAACATTCTGTGTTGGTCTGACCTCATCAAATCCTGTATACTCAAGACTCTCCATATATGGCCAGTACATGATTCATTCCATATGTTTATGGATGTTCTGTATGTGGTATGGGTGTGATCAGTTCTAACATTCCGTGTTGATCTATCTGACCTCATCGAACCCGTACACTCAAGACACACTCCATATATGGCAGTACAAAATTCAGTCCACATGTTCATGGATGCTCGCCTAACGATCTGCCCTCGCCAAGCTCAGGGTGTTTTACTGGTATTATTTTATTACTTCTTACTTGCTTTCAGAAAGAGACTGAAAGTCAAAGAGGTTTTACCGTTTGATGATCAACCTGAAATTAAGACTTCAGATATCATCTACAGCAGCATCTTAAAAACTGCTTGTTGTTCAAACTACATACTCTATACACGAGATGTGCAGCTATATTATATTTTAAAATCTATAATTAATCATGATTTTTCTTTAAATGAATGGAATGTGAATTATTAATGCCACTTGAAAAGAAACTGTAACTGTGGAAATGCGAGTGAGATTTATGCCATACAGGCCATTCATCATAGGACAGATATTTGCTTGGGCGGTTATTTCAATTAGACATGATGACAACACACTCCTTCTTACCTTCTCTTCTCCTCCTTCTCCCTCTCCTGCCTCCTATTTGAAAAGAGAAAACATTATATACTGAAATGAAAAACCCAGGTTATGAAGAAAAAAATACAAAAGATTACAATAACACTGACAGATAAAAAAAACAACAACATTAGAAAGGTTATTCTGTGACTGAACTTACCTCTGGTTGCTCAGCTACCTTGACCTTCTGTTAAAGATGGAAAAGATGATATTAGAGATCTCAGAGAGGAGATGTGGATACAGGTTGTGTGCATGACGTGTACAAACACATGTATCGCACTTAAAAAAAACCTCAACAATCACAGATATCAGGCACATACAGAGTCCCACAATCCTCCCATGCTTGATTCCATCAAAACAAATGGACAAATGCCGTTAACAGGTGGAAATTAATGGGAATGACTGGTGCACACATTCTCACCGGAAACACACAGAATCACAGTCTGCAAACAAAAGTCAATACAAACCAAGAGGGAAAATGAAGAACACAGTTCAGTAGTGGTGCAATGGAAACATGGTTAAAAGTGTCTCACCGTATGCTGATGGGGACAAATAGGGTGATCAGTGAATTGGAATGTCATAGGGTGTACAGTAGGTTAGTAACGGGATTCGGAGAGAAGAAGGGACAAGATATATATAGAGAGAGTCTTGTTGAGTTGTGGAGTATTTCAACAAAGACAACGTGAATGTGAACTTCCTTCGCTTGTGGAAGGAAGACAAAAAGGAATGCGAGAGGGATGCTGGAGGAAGTAGAAAGAAAACATTACAGTGTGGAGAGTGCACACGAGAGGGACGTTTAACACGTTACGGGACTGGAGGAGTGAACAAACACGATGGAAGAATACACGGCAGAGTGGCACCACACGATTCTTGGTAATTGGCAATTACAGTGTCCTCTGAGTCTTCGTCCATTTCTTCATCTGCTGCCTCCTCCTCCTCCTCGCCTTCCTCCTCCTCATAATCTCCTGCCGCTTCTCCTTCTGTGGTCTCCTCTTCTGCAATCTCTCCTTCTGCCTCCTCCTCTTGCTCGCCCTCTTCTGCAACAGCCTCCCCCTCCTCTCCCTCTACTGCCTCCTCCTCTCCTACGGCCGCCTCCTCTTTCTCTTCTGCCTGCTCCTCCTCTACGTGTGCATTTCCGTTGCGGTGCTCCTCTGGCACCTCCTTAGTCTGAGGTGAAAACAACAACAACTTTGCAATCAAGGAGTTAGGAAGAAGAAAGCAAGTCATTGTGGTAAAATTATATAATGGCAGTTGTTATGGGGACCGGAGAAGTCGGGCCGCCGCGAACTCGGACCGAGCAAAAGTGCGGAGAGGTCAGCCCGGGGCTGTGGAGAGGTCGGCCAGGGGCTGTGGAGAGGTCGGCCAGGGGCTGTGGAGAAGTCGGCCAGGGGGTGTGGAGAGGTCGGCCAGGGGCTGTGGAAAGGTCGGCCCGGGGCTGTGGAGAGGTCGGCCCAGGCCATATACCAACCATCATCAAGCCATTTATGCTTGATATTGCTTGCTGTTGTGACAATAGACATGCATAGGCACCATTATCACTGCATAACAACCATTATCAATCTATATGCATGTTCAATAGACATGCATACCAACCATTATCACTGCATACCAAGCCATTATCAAGCCTAAGAAAACAGAATTCCTTATTATTCCACACTCAAAGACTTTTTAGTACACTTCTACATTCTGATATGTAGAATTAAAAAGTGCACAATAATAAGGATGATAAGGATAATAATATACAACGGCCTAAAACAGTTGACACTAGCTCACTAAGTAACTAACTATTCCACAGACATGGGCCGACCTCTCCACAGCCCCGGGCCGACCTCTCCACAGCCCCGGCCCGACCTCTCCACAAGCATGGGCCGACCTCTCCACACGTATGGGCCGACCTCTCTTTACGATTCGGGCCGACTTTGCGGCGGCCCGACTTCTCGTGTGACCGTTGTCACAGGCTCAAAAGCCAAAAGGCAGGCAGGAAGGCGGCTGAAAATCCTGAGGAAAGAACAGGGATGAACAAAGAAGGAATGGTGTTATCGAGGTGAAAGGCTAGAACTTTGCTCATTTATTTATTTAAAAAAAATCTGAAGTTTGGAAAACTGTGTCCTCAAAAAAACTGTCACTTCAACCTTGCCCTTCACTTCCCTGAAGGTTAAACAGTAGGCCTAGGTGGGATAGCAGCAAAAAACGAGAGCCAATGAATATTTACCCTAAAGCTAGTCCTTTCAATTAACTCAATTTGCACTCTTCATGAGGCAACACCCTTTTAAAGACCATATACACAATTTGGGCAAGAAGGTGACAGATTCAGTTTGGCAGAACTCTTTGACTGTGTTCCATGCTCCCCTTCAGGGACCAACTATTTAATTCACAGCTAGGTCATATCAATGATTATCAGATGTGAGTTCATTCACATAGGCTACTTTAAAACTATTAATTGCCCAACTATTGCAATCCATGCAAAAAACATTAACATTGTTTCCAGAGTACCTTTGTCAGTGTGAAATGTAGGTATTACTAGACAATAAAGTAATAAATAGTAGTAGTAGTAGAAATAGATAGTAATATAATAGACAATAAAGACAATAATTGAATATATTTCCATTATTACCGTACTTTCCGGGTTATAAGCCGCGACTTTTGTCCCGTGCTTTGGACCCTGCGGCTTATTCAGCGGTGCGGCCAATGTATGGATGTTTACGGCTAAATGCACGGTATGCACCCCAACTTTAAGCCGGCCCGAGCAGGAAATGTAGGGGGACAGGGCACAGGCAGTTCGCTAAGACAGACACTACTAAATGCATCATGGAAAGCAAACGAAGAAGTACATACAACGCAGCTAAAGTCAGTCGGGCTGGTTGAAAAATAAGGAAATCTATCTGCTGCACGTAGCCTTGGGATCAATGAATCAATGGTTAGACGGCGGACCAACGCGAGGAACGCCAGCGCGGCGGAGACGCCACGAGCTCCGCGGACCGCGGAGCACCAGCGCGAGCAACATGCTGAAAGCAACTTTTTCTCAAGTCTGCCAGTGGATCCTGACAGCGTGGAAAAGTGTCAAAACATCCACGAACGGGTTTAGAAAGGCTGGCGGCGGCGGCAGCAGCAGCAGAATCAGTGCGATCAGGAATAGGAGGGGGTCCGTGGAGGCGGCAATAAAGACGCCTCGTCGAGCGTCTTAAACATTGAGAGGATTCCTGGTGGTCCCCAGCTAAATAGTGGACAGTTGGTTAACCAGATGTACGGTGGGCTACCTTTTTTCATGAACCAAATGGACCCGCAAGCGCTCATTTGGTTTCATGAAGTGATCGGAGTTTGCGTATCTCCGGCTACACTCTAAAGCCAGGCCTGGATGTAATATTTCTCAATCGGGGGGGCAGCCGAAAATGGCAGTTGGTTTAGTGGTGCCTTAATTGTAGTTAGTCAATGTTTAGCCTGGTCTAGCCCTCAATGATTTTGGCCTTGGGGGGCGGGGTGTCGTGGGATCCACACGGCGGAAGTGCTGCGCTCTGATTTGATCTCACTAACGTGTCGTCATCTCCGGCCCCTCCCCCTCCCGTCCACTGCTGTTCTACGTCACATCATTTAGAGCGACGCCCACCCCGGAAGGTTGACTCCGCCCTCAAGGCCACTTTCCAACGTGCGTTAGTCCAGGCTTTCCGTTTTCGCGCAAGGCGAACGAAAATGAAAGCCTGGGTGTCGAGGCTAGTCAATGTTTAACTACCGCTATAAGCATTTGATTTGAAATATTTTTGAAGTTTTCATTGTTTGCATTCCGTCATGTTTGGTGGGGCAGTCAGGGCGTCTAGAGGGCACCCCCCCCCATGTCTATGCCTAGATCCGTCCCTGGTCTATGGCTCTAGCGTTAATTACATACAGCACGTGCAGTTCTGTAGTCATTTAAATAATAAAAAGGATGCTTCTCAAACAGCATTTCGTTGCCGACAATCTCATCTGTGCAAGAACCCTTACATATGGTAATTAAGCATTAAAACACCCACGGCTAATAGGCCAGTGCGTCTTGTATATGTACACAATTGATTTTTTCGCTAAATTTGGCCGGTGCGGCCTATATTCAGGTGCGCTTTATAACCCGGAAATTACGGTAAATAAATAAGCAAATACATCCAGTGCAGAATGTAAACTATTTGTAATGTTACACTTTAGTAGCTACATTTTCTCATGTGTAAAATGTGCAGTGCAGCAGATGGTGTTACAGCATCGACATGTCTGTGGAAAGGTACACATTACAACAATGCATTCTTCATATCATCGCTGTAGGGCAGAATCATTGTATATCCATACTTCATATTGGAATAGAATAGCTTTTAGATGAGCTATTCTGATCATTCTTTAGAAAATGACATGGACATGGTTAGGTCTGTATGTGGGTTTTATAAATAATTAAACCAATGAGAAGTATTAAGAAGATCATGTCAACAATAATAACTTTTAATGGTTTTGAACATATAATACGAGGTATCCAGCCAACGGTGACAATTAAATATTTAACTTTGCTTCAAAATGTAAGAAACAGATGTGCCCAAACGCTGTCATATTACACACACTGATGGAATGTTAAGCTTGTCAATGGACGATTAACAGTATAATAGGGTGGCACTGGTGCCAATCATTCAGGGCTAGAGTGACTGACAGAGCAGTCCAGATGATTAACTGAGGTTGCCAGTTTGATCCAGCGCTCCCTCAGAGTCGGTGTGGAAGTGTCTTTGAGCAAGACACTGAAGCCCAACTGTAATTTCTCCCGAAGAGCAGGTCGGTGCCTTGCATGGTTTCCTCCAGGCAAGGCACCAAAGCACTATCATTATCAAAGAGCTGTCATTTACCATTTCATAATCCCACCATACATTCAAGCAACACAAAGATTAGCCTCATTCCTGCCATACCCACACCGACTTGCCAATGGGAAATTAGGAAGTCTCATTCAGGATATACTGGATGTAGAGAGAAAGAACAGTGAGCAAAGACAGTTAAGGTGAATTAATGTACGGAAGTTTCTTCTGAATTTAGTTTCCTCTGTTCTACGGGATGAGAGAATTTTCAGTTGAGTACTGCAGTACTGTTATAATTTGGCTGGCTAATGTATTCATATTTTTAAGTATTCAAGTACAAGTATAAAATAAAGTACTGACATACCCCAAAATTACGTGATGTACCAAAAAATATATATATTTAATAAAGGGGAATTCCACCGATTTTGGACCCTAGCGTGTCCATTTTGGTTCCATTTGTACACTGTCAGGGAAAAAGGTCATAAAAGAAAAGAACAGGTTGTGTTTCACCATGTTAACAGTTTTCATGCCATTGAAATAGATCTACGTCTCCCGTTATCATTATGATTTACAGTAACAATTGATGCCGCTGACGTTAACGCTACTGTACGTGACGTAGTTACCGGCGCCGGTTTAATTCGATCCCCATGCTAACAGCAGCTAGCAGCGACCGCATCCACCATTGATAGACAATAACAAGAGACCCACCAAACCGCAACCGGAAGTGTGTGTCGCCAACTAACTTGTCCGTGGGGAAACATGGACCGAAATATGAAATATGAGTTTTTGATATTAATGGACATAGTAAAATGCTGAAAATGGGTGGAATTCCCCTTTAAGTAGAGTAAATGTCCTCAGTTACTTCCCACCACTGACATAAGTGACAATTGCTGTACATTCATGCTTAAACCTACGGTAGCTTCCTGTGCAGGAATATGGTAAATTGGGTGCAGTCAGCCATATCAGAATTGACTCAGCTTAATTGCGCGTAACATGACCTGGAGGACAAAACATTAGCTGCACTGTTTGATAGAGCAAACAGTGGCATCACCATCCTAACTAGACAGCTAGGCTTCACAGTCTTGGGTGAACAATGAAACAGCCGGATGTGCGGATATGTGGGGAGAGAACCAACCTTGTATCCAGGTGGAGGTTCGAGGCCCAGAAATTCATACACATTGTTCTCCTCCTTGGCATCGAAGAAGTTTTCATAATCCTGAATAAAAAAAATAAAAAATAAATCTAAATGTAGATGTTGTAAATTGTAATGTACGTTAATCTAGCTGTTTGGGCATTGGAGAAGACATAAAACTTACATCTTCCATCTTTAAAGGGTAAGACCACTTTTATAGATACTCTTTAAGTCACTCTTTTAGTTTGCAAAGTGCAAACACAAACAAAGTTAATTCAGACAATTTAGGCTAGGGCATCAACAAAACCCACATTTTTATTGTGCGAAAATGTTAACTTCCAGTTGATTTTGCCAGTTTTATTAAAATCAACGGATAGTTAGCATTTTCGTATATGAAAACAAAACACAGTAAGTTTTGGTGATGCTCTTAAAATCGGTGTTGTTTGTTTGTTTATGTACTAAGAGTGACATGGAGAGCTGTTTCCGATTTCTAATCGTTATAATTGTTATTTGGATTGTATCATGGCATGGTAACTAACTAGTACCATGCAACCCAAACCATTGAAAAAGAGCTTTTAGGGATACTGTGCAAATGATCATGTTAAAAAGTTAAAGTTCTAAATTTTGATGCTAATCACATTTCTTCAGAAACAGAGTATTCCTGTCTCCCAGAATCTTTAATAAAAAAGAAAATAAATCTTCTGGTGGTTTGCCAGTTTCATCCAATCAGGAGAGTATCCATTTATCCACTTCAGTTTTATAGTGTTCCCGTTAAGATTTTGTCTGCTCATTCTGTTTGTTTCTCATTGCCGAGTTCTCTCTCCTCCTATATTTGGATGAAATTGTTGTCCCGACCTGAACATTTATTTTCAGGGAGACCCATGTTAACTTTAGAAAATGCTATGAAAAAATGCAAGTCTAAGACGAGTCTAAAGCAATGATGATCAGGAATGGATGAAGACTTTTCAATGGACACTGTAATAAGCCAGCGCTATCTGGCTTATCTGGCTAAGTGACAAATTAACCCTAATGTGTCCATTTGTATGTATGTATGTACTTTCAGAGGGTCACCAGAGAAGTCGGCCCGCCGCGAAGTCGGACCAACCGAAATGTTGCGACATTGAGGGGTCAGAAACTGTGCGCAGGAAGGCTGTTCAGCCTGAAAGAGGGACAAACTGGAGTTTGAAATACATTGTTTTCAACGATGGCGGTGCAAATAAGAGCTATGTAAACATCTGTTGGCCTGTGAGCTTGTAGATCTATTTTTCAAAAGCTAAAGTTTAACATAATGCTTAAAATAGCAATATAGTGGGTTAAACAACATTAAACTTACAACATTGCAGCTGCGTGGAAAGCCAAATTATCCTCTTTCTAAATGCAAAGCTTTTCTTTCCAACTCCATTAATGTAACAGTAATGCCTGCTGTTGAGAAATATGGCCTTTCCTAGACTTCACTAGTGTTATGAGTTTATCTGTTTGTTATGCTCCATCATTGAGATAATGTGAATTTGGGATAGGCCTACTAAATTAGTCAGCTTTCTTTGTGTATCTGGCTAAAAGCAATGCTGACCTTTGTCAAAAACTTGTGTCCAGGACAGTAACTATGTTCAACTCTTAAATGTGAAATCAACTCTTCAAGAGTGAAATATGTATTTCACTCATGTATGCCAAACGACCACCAGACCACAGACTCAGGGAGTTCAGGCATGTGTCAACCTTTTGTATCCTAAAGCATAGAATGTATCCTTTTAGCCACATTACTGCAATCTGAAGCATAGATTTACATGCATTACTTCAATAACTTTAAAGTAAAATTAACTCCAGCAACTCTGACATGATCAACTCTATGAAATAACTCCGACACTGAAGCCAATTTAACTCTAAAGGTGTTTAAAATACACTTTGGGAGTTGAAATCAACTCTGAAATATGTAATACTGAAATTTTAACTCTCCAATTTTTGCTGTGTACTGTTTCCCACAATTGGGAAATGAAAATTACGTAATTCAGATGTTTAAGTATAATGTAACATTATACCTGCTGCAGTTTGGAAGAACACAAACTGTTTTAAATATGTGTTATTGTCTAATTTCTTTAACTCTGGTAAAGAGTGAAATATGTATTTATTCAACTCTGGTAAAGAGTACAACATGTAATTATGCAACTCTAGTTGAGAGTAAACCAGTATTATTGACATGCATATGTCTTGATAATGGTTGACATGCAGTGATAATGGTGCCTATACATGTCTATTGTCATGACTTGATTAAAGACATGTCTATTGTCATGACTTGATTAAAGAGTGAAATATGTATTTATTCTACTCTGGTAAAGAGTAATGGTGCCTATACATGTCTATTGTCATGACTTGATAATGGATAATGGTGCCTATGCATGTCTATGATATGCAGTGATAAAGGTGCCTATGCATGTCTAATGGGCCGACTTCTCCACACCCCCTGGGCGACTTCTCCACACCACCTAGCCGACTTCTCCACACCCCCTGGGCGACTTCTCCACACCACCTAGCCGACTTCTCCACACCACCTAGCCGACAAAGCTGGGTTGTTAATGTGTATGCTGTAGAAAATGACGTAAAATAAAGGGATTTATGAACATCAGGCTATTGCCTGATGTTTTTACTATATCCTAAAGTATTACGAAACAATCTAAAATAAAGATAATATGAAGTCTATGTAGGAGAGCCGCCATTGGAATGATCCCATTTAGTGATCAGGGTTTGCAACAGCGTAACTCTGTCTATACTCAGGGTCCGAGTTCGCGGCGGCCCGACTTCTCCGGTCCCCACTTTCAGAGTCACAGAGCCGTGAAAATGGCCACTGTTATTCCCCACACCCATATAAAAAACATTGTGACCCGAGGTCTAGTTTATTCAGATTTTTACTTCAAAATGTAACTGTTTACTAAGCTTACCCCACAGTAGCCCTCTTCATTAAAGATCTGAGGGGGTAGAGGGATGCCGTTGGTGGGCTTCTTATCCTCGGGGACGTTCTCCCTCATCCACATGCGGTTCTGCTCATTGCATGCGATGTCAAGCGGAGAGTAGTCCACTTTGAGAGCTTCTAGGTAGCCCACCACATCCTGCTGCTTCTTCTTGATCTGCAAGGTGGATGAAGTGTAAAGGTACTGTTAGTCTTTAACCGCTTCACTTGAACTTCTAGATCAGGGGTTTTCAACCTTTTTGACTCCAGGGACCACCATTTATTCAGCATTTGAGCCACGGACCACCAGTTGATGACATTTTCACCCCAAATACCTAAAATTAAAGAATTCTTTTGATTGTGTCCACAATTCCAGGCTGGATTTTGCCAACAAAACAGTGTAACCTTCTTAATTAAGTGGTGCTAATTCAGATGAATATTTTAACCATTGAGAGTGTAAAAATGGACCCCCTCCAGAATATGAATGCTGGTGTACATGTGGTTCTATGATGACGATGATGATGATGATGATGATGATAATAATAATAATAATAGGCCTGATAATAATAATAATACATCAATGGGCCTAACTAGCTTTACTTCATGCCTGGTCGAGGCTTTCCAAGTACCTCACAGTACCTTGAGTGTGTATATTTATAGTACTGTAGGCCTACTTGGCACCAACTGGAATCAACAACAGCAATAGCCTACTTTGGCAGTGTTTAAGGGGAATTCCACCCATTTTCAAAATTTTCCTGGGACAATACAAATGTGAACCAAATGTTGGTTCCATTTGTACCCTCTCAGGGAAAAGTGGTCTGAAAGAAAAATGATTAACATGGTGAAATACATCTTGATGATGTCATCATATGTATTTCACCATGTTAATGATTTTTTCAGACCTCCATTTTTGGGAAATACAGAACTGGGGGAACTTTTTTTATCATGTCCACACAACATCTCTACGGTATATTAAAATTTTGAAAATGGGTGGAGTTCCCCTTTAATGCAATGTTCTAAACAGACAGTCAAACATTATATATTAGTTCGGCCGTTGTTACAATAGGCCAATGCGTGCAAGATGTCCAGGTGTCAATAGAAATGTTGCTGTATCAAACGGATAGAAACATTCCACTTTACAAAGGCTGCAACTAACTAAGCAACCATGTTAGTCAAGCCTGGACATTAGGCTACACACAAAGACGTTCTAGAAGACTGCAAGTGAATGGTGGTGCACTTTCACGAGATTGCCGTTTAGGTTTGGAATGTGAACCAAGCAACTACTGAAACAGTATTTTTGCTTTGGTGCTACTCAGACGGAAACATCGCTATTAAAAGTCAATTAATGTGTAACCACAGAGACTTCACAATCAATTATGAATTAAAGTAGGCCTAGTCTCGAACTTATTTTAAGAACTCTCAGGTCTCTTCAGGGAGAGCCAAATGTATACAAAGGATCACTTAGCACAAATAATAGTTAATCGATACAAATAATCGCACGCGGTGGATCCTTACCGCAGTAGATCCAGAGGAAGACGCGAGAAACACTTTGATAACCATTTTGTTACAATATATTGTGGAGAATGTAACAAGTAGGTTCTTAAAGGAGCAGGCAGTGTCCCCCTAATATTAGAGCGCGAGCCAGCAGGGCATAGCACTGTGATCACACACCACTGAAGTTATTTTTGTCTCCAGACTCCATCACCGCTCGATTGGTGGGCTGGCTTTTACCCCCCCGAGTGATTGGCAACTTCAGCTGTCCGTCCGTCGGCTCTTGAACCTAGAAGAAGTTAGTTTGCATATATGGACCGAAATAGACACTGCAGTCAGTGCAGTGCATGGTCACTCACTTAGTCACTTCGGGCAGCAGCAGCAAGCTAACTTGCATTTAAGATCAAGACACTGATCAACACAGTATGCTGCATGGTCGCCAATTCAATATTGTTCATAGGCCTACTCAAAACGGGCTTGATTTGTTCACATTATAATTCTACAATAATTTAATTAGGATATTGTTCAATGGAAAATGCGAATAACAAGAATGCTGGGGGAAAACACCAGCCTCTCTTGAACACGTTTTTTCTGAGGGAGGAAAAAAAAAACTCATGGGTCATTGTTGCCCAAGCGTCGCGTAGGCCTACATACATTTTGAGTGGTACTAGGCCTACAACCACTCCAAGGGCTGGTTTTGTCCCTATCTACATAGAGGCCTACACCTCTCGTTATGTTTAGCCCATCAATAGGGGGCGCTGCTTCGTCGAACACAGCGTACACACACACGCGCACACACACACACACACGAGTAGGCAGTGTTGGGCAGTAACTAATTTTAGATTACATATTACTGTAATATTATTACTTTTGCTCCAAAAAGTAAAGTAACGAGATTACTCTGCAAAAATGGGTAATAAGTAACGCATTACTTTGCAAGTAACGCCAAGTTACTTTTTTAAAATGAGCTTGTTGTTGCATGCAAAAATAGAACAGATTTACAAGCTATCGACAGGTACTGTAACAACAGAGATGTGCGGTGTTGAGAACTTGGGAAAGTAATAACGTAATATGTAATATATTACTCTTCAAATCCAGTAATAAGTAAAGTAATGATATTACTTTGTCTAAGGGGTAACGAGTAAAGTAAAGAAGTTACTTTCCTAAGTAATATAGACCAACACTGCGAGTAGGTACCACTCGGTTCATATCAATTGGTGTGGTTATTTTAGGCTGTGGTAGGTTATGATAATATTGTCTTTATTTGACTGTTCTGTTCATACTGGTAGTGGCGACACTTTGAAACAAGAAGCTGCAGGCTATGCCAGACCTTATCCCCCAGATGTACAGGTCATGTAACAGTTCATATCAAATGTAGACATATTAGACCTTAGTTTATCAAAAGTGAAATTTTACTTCTGTCCTGGCCATGGAACAACTGATCCTGGAGATGGCCTGGGACTCAGAATGCATTTCCGGTCTGCATGAGTTTGTGGACCCTAACCCTTTGGAGAAGGGAAATGACCGGCTCCCTCAGGAGGTGCTGTGGCAGTATGGTGTGAAGGAGACGTTGTTGAGGACCCTCCAATCTCTGTGCACCAAAAGCGAGAACTAGTCAGGGGCCAGAAAAAAAAGAGGTGACATGGCATTTTTAAGGAAAGTTACTTAAGGTTTTGTTTCTATGTGATTTTAATGTGCTGAATCCAATTCTGCCGTATGCCGAGCATACGACACACCATTTAGTCAGAAATTGGATAATTAATCATTATAATAAAAGGAAATGACTATCAAATTCATAAATAATTGTGCTTAATGTGTGATTTCATGTGCTGAGTCCATTTTTGCCATATGCCAAGTGATACAAGTGACCGTTTTGTCAGAAATTGAGTAATTAGCTCAAGTAAAACACCTCAATTAAGCACTAAAAACTGGAAATAGCTTTATAGTCCAGTAATAATGTAATTTGACCTAGAACTAATTGCAAAAAAATCAAACTCAGCTGATATTGTATTTTCAATATATCCTGAATAACAGATAAAAAGTTGCCTGGAATTGTCTGAGGGGAAAGCTTTGAAAATGGCCTTTACAGTATGTCCACCATTAACATTCTATTGAAGGCAAATATTTTCTAAATTTCATTGTGCTTTAATTAGCAAGGGGCATATCAAACGAGAGAGTTTTCATGATGCTGAATCCATTCTTAGCATTAGTTTTGCACAAAATCACTCATTGGGTGAAATATCGCCATAACAACTTGCCCAAATGTGCTGACCTCGTCATATTTGTCAACATGGTTATGGCTGTTTCCAACCCAAGGAAGATTTTTTTGGGCAGAATTAATGCTTGGAATGGATTCAGCATCATGAAAACTCCATAGTTTGATATGTCACTTGCTACTTAAAGCACAATGAAATTTAGAAAATATTTGCCTTAAATGGGGTGTCAATGGTAGACATACTGTAAATGCCATTTTCAAACCTTTCACCTCAGACAATTCCAGGCAACTTTTTATCTGTTATTCGGGATATATTGAAGAATACAAAAGCAGCTGAGTTTGCTTTTTTTGCAATTAGTCCCAGGTTGACCCCTTCTATTCCATATAATGCTTGTACTATTAATTCTGATACATAATTGTACATAATGCACTGTATCTATATGATTTTTATGTGCTAAATCTATTTCTGCCATATGCCCGAGTGATAGAAGTCACCATTTGTCAGAAATCACTAAAACTGGAAATTTACTATAATTCTGATAAATTGTTTTTGTGTTGTTTCTACATGATCTTTATGTGCTGGATACATTTCTGCCATATGCAGAAAAGTACGAGTTATCGTTTTGGTAGGACACCTACAACAGTACACCTATAGTCAAGGGAGTGAGAGCAGCGCTTTGATGTATGGCTATTACTTACTACAAAACGGTGACTAATGGTACTAGGCATATGGCAGAAATGGATTCAGCACATAAAAATCATAGAGACAATTTCCAGTTTTAATAAATAATCATTCGAATTACTCGATTTCTGATTAAATGGTGACTTGTATCACTTGGCATATGGCATACATGGATTCAGCGCATAAAAATCATATAAACAATACATTATGTACAATTATGTATCAGAATTACAGGTATTTCCAGTTGTGTTTAATTAAGGCAGCTTTACTTGTGATAATTACTCAATTTCTAATGAAACGGTCAGTTGCATGACTTGGCATACAGCAGAAATGGATTCAGCACCTCAAAATCATGTAGAAATGACCCAACGTGTCCAGTTACTCATCAAATTCTAGCTATTTTCAGTTTTAATATTGATTAGTGGTGCTAATTTTGAGTAAACGGTGTCTCATATCACTCGCCGTATGGCAGAAATGGATTCAGCATGTCAGAATCATACAGAAACAACACAACACAATAACTTTCCACAAAAATGCCATCAGCTGAACACCAAATTATTGTACTTGTAACCAAGTTATCACATGCTGTCATCTATGCCATCTCTTCTTGACTGGTGTTTTTGTTTTGTTTATGTTTTTTTTTTTTTTTTTTTTTTTTTTTTGTCTTTTTTTTTTGTCTTTTTGTTTTTCTTTTCTCTTTTTCCTTTTCTAGTTAAAAAAGAAGGGTTGTTTCTATTTGTTCCAGTACATTTGTCATGTTAAAATGAAAAATGCCATCAGGGTCATTTTATGAAAGTCTTGAATTTTACTTTGAATTTCCTAGCTGATCATTTCATTTCAACAGATGTAAGGATGGGCAGTCACTCAATTCAGTAGCACTCTACAACAGAAGCAACTACAGATAAGAAAAACAGGACAAAAGATAAGCAAATAAAAGACAAAACTAGTTATGGCAATGTCAACCGAAGAATATACTAATATGTATTCATATGAGATCTTGAGATGACTCATCAATACCTTAATTTCACCTTAGTCTAACACATTCTTCCCATTTTATTTTTACCAGTGTGCCAGTGTTTTTTGTAGATAAAACAAACTTTTGGCTATGAGTTGGCATAAAACTAGACATACAGTAGTAGGTCATCCAGCAATGATCCGTGGGTTCGAATACTGGTGTATTCATGTCCTTGGGCAAGACACAACTCTGGCTGTTGCTTGATGCCTTGCATGGCTTCAGCAGTAATTGGTGTATCAATGTGTGTGAGTGAGAGATTGTAATGCACTGTAAAGCGCACAAAGGGGCACAATTTAATTTAATTTACATGCACAATTTAATATTGTGTTTGCCCTGCCTGACTAAAAGGAGCATTTCCGAGTGTCAGGCAGGCAAAACCCTATGAAACAAACCGCAAAGCCCTGATGTTCCATCAATCAATCCCCCAGTGAGGGTTAGTGCACAGGCCCTGGAAAAGCAGCCAAGTGTGGGGGCTAGAGCAGCAGCAGCTGTGCAAGGACACCACTGAAAGAAACTGAGACAGACCCAGCATTGCCACAGGATGGCACTGCAGCACTTCAAAGACTCACATACATGCCTTGGCGGGATCTTTTTGGCACATTATGTTCTTTACCCTTATTGTCTTTTTCTTTCACAATCTATTCAAGATCACTGCTGCTGGCTTACAGTAGATACGATTTTGCTTTGACAATATAGCCCTTACACACCAGAAATGTAAGCTTGATTTTGGGACAATATTTTCTCTGGGAGCCAAGTGTGTATTTCTGTGCTATATGGACATACATTTTCCCCAGAATATATTGACACAATAATCTGAGCAATCTGTTTTGGGCAAATGACATTCATTCTTCACTTTCTCTAAAACATACAGGAGCAGTTTTGGGAAACTTCAGCCATGGGTTTACATTACTTCACTGTGTTGTCTGAAGCAAGCCATACCTTGTATCTGCAGTACATGACATGTAACAATCACAAGCTTGAATCCCACTTGGCTTTGAAGCTGCCGTAGGCTACCTGAGGCTGCTCAGCCAGAACAACAGCCTTTTGGGCAGAGATGTGACTAAAGGCAGGCTTAAAGGTCACTTCTAAGGCGACAACGATGCACGGTGAAGCCACACACATGGGTTCACAGAGGCACATTTTCGTCAAAATTATATTAGTTGGACAGGTAGAGGTTAGGGTTGATGTGGCAGATCTTTCAGGCACGGGGACAACAAATGAACATATTCACCCAGTGTCCATTATGCCTATAATTCATCAGGCGGTTAAAAAAATGACTCCATGCATTTGTTTTACAAATCAGTGTACATATAGACCTACTTTTTTTTTTACTTTTTTGTTATCCACTGTATAGGATATGGACTAAGGACACTTTTTTTTTTAACTTACTGCAGATATCCAAACGGAACAAAAAGGTAGACTTAACAGACAATTGTATGATGCGCATGATCCAGTTAATTTTCACTTTAGTGTTATCTCTAATTTAGCAAGATAAAAGATACAACCAAGATCGTTCAAATGGATGAAGTATTTCCTCAACTCTAGAACTTTGTAGATTTCTTTCCATGTTATCTCTTTATTTTAGGTCAATAACAGTTACATGGTTGTTCACACAGGCAGATGAACTAACCAATGCAAAGACACCTCGAGTTGATTTGGAGCAGTTACTGTATAGCCTATAGTACAATACATGCACGATTGCACCTGCAACATCATGTCGCTGACTTCAGTTGACAAGGAATGTCTTGGAAACAGGGAATCTGCCTGCGTGAATGCAACATTTGGAGCAATTTGCTACTGAATAAACAGATCAAGAAGATTTTGAAGATGACAAACAGCAAGATGGAGGCGATGGAGCTGACATGTGCATAAGCCATGGTGCCAACTCTGTGAAATACAGTATGTATGTGCTTAAAAGCACAACACAGATGTGAATTGATAACATGTTTGCCAGGGGGGAGTTACACATGACAGTGTTTTATCTAAACAGCAAACCAGGAGTAACCTGATGAGCAAGCAGTTTGAATTCAGGGGTTGGACAGATGGGCCTGGGGGCAAACAAACAGAATTGACTTGTAGCCATACGAATGTAGCAACCTAATCATCTGCTGGAAACAATAGCTGTTAATAATTTATATAAATGACATTTAACTATACAATAGTGTTTTTTTCTCAATGTATGAGTGATTATTTTGTTGTGTTTTTCCAATGATTGAGAGCTTTTCTTTATTTTCTTGTTTTATTTACAAACATCATTTACAATGGAAATCAGATGAAAATTCAAATGGGCACAACAAAATAAATATGCAATTAGAACAATTATGTTATGACATAACTAAACAGTAAGTTCACATAATGTGACCATTTGTGCATAAGCCACAGGGAGCATGTACTATCACACTACATAAAAAACAGTGTACCAGTAAATTAAAACATACAGTATGAGCCAGCCATATGAGGTGTGATATATTCCACCACTTCATGTAAAATTATATACATTTCATAGCTTCTGCTCCACTATATTCTTGTTCAAGACCCTGAGGAACTGCTTTATTTACATTTTGAGAACACACCTTATGTCTATATTTGATATTGTTCTGTTTTTGTCTCACTTGTAAATATTTATGCAACTGCAATTTTGGGGAAGATAATGTCACACACTCTTATGTCTTGGCGAGGCTGACGCTGTGTTTTTTTTTTTTTTTTTACATCTGGGAACTTGGGTGTAACAAAGTTGAAGCTATGTTTTTTGTTTTAAAGTAAATTAAAAGAAGCATCATTAAGCACTGAATATTTCCTCTGGGAATGCTATTCAATAAAATGATAATCATTGGACACCTAGCTAAATGCATGCAGACCAAGTGTAACTACTTTGTTGCACACCACTAACCAGCATGTGATTCCCACTCCACCTAAAATAACAAAAGAAAGGTAACTTAATTAGACTTAAGTAAATGAGTAGATTAATATGTAGACAAAACCTTAAGCCAAAGGCCACACCCGACTCGACTAATTAGCATACATTTCAGCCGGCACAGCATGAAAACGTTGGCTCAGGCCCACCTGCTATTCCTGTTGGGAAAGCCACAAGTCGTTCCACTGGTGCTATCCATCTACTGGGCACCACCGTCACCGGGTCAGAATAATACTTCCAGATTAGTGAAATCATCAGAGCAGCCTGACAATAAGAACAGATCAATTTACATACTGTGTGTATTCTACAGAGTAATAATCTGCGTGCGTATGCGTGTGTGTGTGCGTGTAGGGGTAGTGTTTTCCACTTACCTGCAGTATATAAAAGGCTATATTCACCACCCATTTCATTTTAGATTGTTGGGCTGTTCTTGACTGAACTGGGAAAAAAGCAATACATTCAATTAATTGTTATGGTAACTTTGTGGTTTTATACTTCGTTACGTTGAATAGGAATTACACACATAATAATTATGCAGTGAATTCCCCCATTTATATGTTCCTCATAACCATAAGATCACTTGACCAGCATCAGACTATAGTACACTCTTTGTATGGTACATAGCAAGGGAGGAGCTCCAACAGACAGATGCCCATTATACCCATGCATGATGATACAGTGCATATTGCATATACAGTAAAATGCTTTTCATTCCAGACTGTGCCATATTCTCCCTTGATGGACACAGCAGGAGAAAGTGAGAGACAGCTGTTTGGGAGGAGCAAGTGAGAGTGTGTGGCTGCAGAGAAATGGCGGGTTTTTCACAAACCCGAGGAACCATATAGGGGGCCATAAGGGCTGAACATATAGCCCATATACATGCTGCGAATAGCCTTCAAATTGACTACATATTTGGGCTTGGTATATTATTAGTTCTGGGGTAAAAGTAACTACGAACATGTGGACACATGTAGTTGTATGACCAACTTTGCACTGTTATCTGGACGCTTAACACCAGTTATGAAGGTCTGGTGGGTTATTTCCTGTGTGTACAGCACAATGCAGTAGTTGAGTGTGAGGGACGGCAACAGGCACCAGTTTTCCCCTCCCCCAACCCCCAGTGAACACTCAGACTGTTATCCAAAACCCACCTGCCATTTCCCACACTTGGTGTTTTTAACATGCTAATCTGCCGCGGCTGCAAAGCACAGAATACAGTGCCATACGTTGAAGGTGTGAATAGCACAGATTTATGTCTTGCAGGAATGTGCTACAAGTTTTGAAAAAGGGGCCCCAGCAAAGGCAGGCTTTTACCTACCATTCAAACTAGTCTATTTTTACCTAAGGGTAAAATACCAATAATGAGGGCCCACTGTATCTTACCATGTGTCTTCAGCTTGTCTGTCATCTTGTTGATTTTGCGCTCTAATCTGGCATATCTAGCAAACTCATCCATCATGCTTATTGAAGAGTGTTCCTTCTTCATCTCCTGTATTTCGGCCCTCATCTCACTTTCTTGCTCAGCATCCTTTTGGAAGACCTTGGACAACTTGGAAAAGAGCACAATAATCTGTAAAAACAGTATTGACCATCT
Source organism: Benthosema pterotum (assembly GCA_039105355.1). NCBI lineage: Eukaryota > Metazoa > Chordata > Actinopteri > Myctophiformes > Myctophidae > Benthosema > Benthosema pterotum. The sequence goes on from CM076977.1 coordinate 18,096,209, forward strand.
TTGACCTGATATCTATCATTATAGCTTGATCTTTGTGCATTTGTACATTCATATCCATGCAGTCCTAAATGATTGACTGGACTGAACACCAGAAGTGTGTTCAAAACAAGCCATACATGAACTGCTGCAGCTTTCATCATGGAATGTCATGCTATGGGTATGCAAAGCTTCACGATATTCAGCTATGTGTTAGCTATCCTACCATATACGTCAATACAGGAAACAGTGTGGGCAACTGAGGGAAAAAAAACTATGCAAGGCGAATAGTGCACAAACAGTACAAAAAAGATGTTGTTTTTTTGTAACCACACCCTCCGTGGTTGCATTGTTTGAAGCTAGCCACTTATTCCTGGCCAAGTAGTAGCCATTAGCCTGTGTTTACTAGTAGCTATGGGCTAGTAGGCAGCTAGACTGCTTGGCTTTACGAGTCTTCAATCTATGTTGACAGACAAGCGTTCATAAAATCTACGATGTGAACGCAAACTTCATTGACAAAATTAATCAGAAACCCCCTACTTACGAAGGATGATATGCTCGGTAAAAGCGTTTTCATTAGATTGCATAGAAAGACAGAGCCCAACACCAGAAACCAAGCGCAACCAGCCGCCATGTTTTCTTTTCCACCAGTCGTCAACATTTCTGTTCATGCATCTGCCTGCATACCTGCGTGCATGGTGCTCTTTAAACTAACAATGAAGGGATACACCACAAGTGACATTTTTTGGGAATATATTCATATTATTCTATATATTCTATTTATACCATTAGGCTAGTATTATTATGATTATTATTGTAACAATCAAGTATGCACGTGATATTGGCAACAAACAAATAAATGTTTATGTTGAATTCATATTTTGAACAGAGTATGCATTGGGAAATGTATTAGTGTTGTTTGAAGGTTTTTAAACTGAATATCACCACAACAAAAACAAATCTGAAATCCATGACGATAGATTGTGAAAAATGAGAGTGTAATGTATGTGTACGGGGGGCGGGGGGTCTGTTGTAGGATTGATTGATGAACTGAGCCGACCAAACACGTACCTTGCTATGGTTTAAAAACGTGTTGCCTAGAGCCCCGGGCCAATGAGCCAGGTCGGGGGCGGGATATGTGGCCTCCTGCCCGTGAGGTTGGTTAGGATCAGGAATACAATATACAGAGGGGGATCCAATCCGGTTTGAGCTAGTTCTCCTACCGATGGAACATTTATGTTCGTAAGTTACAGTGTGTTCCCAAGGTATAGACTAGACTCACTGAGCGGGGTGACATCGAGTAGTATAGCTCTCTGTCTCCTCTCACTGTATAGCTGAGCTGCCCCTGCCTGCCAGTTGATTTTCTTTGTCTGCCCGACCAACACACAAGCTAAAAGACACCATGCCGAAAAGAAACAGCAGAGGAGTAAGTGGAAATGTGCACAATTTGTTAAATAATGGCACATATGGTGTCATTTCACGTGTGTAGTTGTATTCCTTGCCGGTAGTGTTTTTTAACGTGTTTATACTTTGTATGGGGTGCTTGATTATGCGCATGCATGTTTAGAGCGAGATTGGAATGTGTGGCGTTGCAGCACGCTGGTTCTGTTTAGGGTCTCCCTGTTGATGGCTGAGTGGCGCCTTTTTACTTAGTGCACTTAGTGGGGGGGACGCTAATCGCTCTAACTGTTTACATTGCGTTACATGATATTAATATGCTTGTTGCTTGTTCACTTTGTGCTGAGTTTTGTTCCATTTGGTCGGTTTTTCTGGTCGTCATCAGATTCTCCGGCTCAAATGGCTAATTAGGCTTATCAGACAAAGGGGTGTGTAACCACCAGAGCCATGCAACGTTGCATGCCGTCGTGCGAAATATGCTGTGCTTATGGGCATTAATCGTGTTCCAGAAGATGTTTCTTTAACTTTGAGTGTTCATAAGGCTACAGTCTATAACTGGAATCCATATAGTCCACTTTTTGACCCGTGTCAAGTCTGAAGCGCGACACCATTATGGGGGGAGAGGTCTTTTCTTTTGAGTGTCATGGCAGCCGATGCATGTTCCTAGAGCATTTGGCACCGTCCTTCGACGGCTTTGTGTCCCGGAAAAAACCTCGACATGGTAAATTCGTCGTCGGTGTCCTTAAAAACAGTGCAAGGGATCTGTTGGAACTGATGAGACTAGACGACGTTTTGTGCCTTTTTGTTTCTGCTCGCCACGGGCTGCTCGGAACAGGTATTTTTGTGTGGTTATCGGCCAATATACGTATATCGCGCTCGAACGTCCTTGTGGGGATACGTATGGATTCACCTGGGGATAGTAATGGCGGGAATAACGTCTGGGTGTTTACGTAGACTCGGACTGGTCGTGTTTTTCTATCTCGAAGTCTCTGAAAAACACATAACCAGTGTGCTGCTGGCTGGATGGAGGAGAAAGCACGTGGGGGCGGGGCACCGTTTTCCCTCCTGCGTGCGTGCAGTAGGGCTCGAGTAACTTTCGAATAACATTTACATTATATCAGAACTTATTTACCAAAATGCTTACATTACATCGGGACACTTTTGGCGCTAACAATTATAACTACGTTATTTTTTTTCCTCCTGTTGATTATGTCACAGATTCCCCTCCCCCACACGTCGACGTTACATAATTCCTCCTTTAACTTGTGGGGTGTGGGGGGGCACAGCATGTGTGCCCATCCCCCTCCAGTGCTTACACACCCACTTTTGCTCGCTCATGAATGTGGGTTTGTTGTTGTTCCCTGGACTAACTTATTTTCTTCTCTCTTCACAGAGTAATGACGTCGAGGAGGAGGTCAGTATTTTTAAGCTCACAAAATATTGTTTGTACATAGTTTGAATGGCTTTTTGTTGTTGAGCCAAAATGAACATTTTGTTCCGTTTCATCCTCTAGCCAAAGAGAAGATCGCAGCGGTTATCTGCGGTAAGTTCAGCAAAGCCGACATTGTTTTCTGCGTACATTGAGGACAATTATTGCAATTGTTTTGGTTGTAATTTCACTTAACCTGTTTTTTGTATTATTTCTGCAGAAACCAGTGCCAGAGCCCAAGGCAAAGGCAAAGGTAAGCCAGTGCTGAGTTTCACCACTAGGGGCGTTAGAGGTACACATATTTTTTGCAGTCTATTGCATAGATGCCTATTGTGCATCTTATGGTTGCTTGTTCGTTTTGGTGTCTTAGCCACAGAAGGCACCTGCCAAACCCAAAAAGACGAAGGAAGTCATAGAGAAGGCCAAGCCAGAGGAGAAGAAGGAAGAAGAGCCTGAGGTTGAAAAGGAAGAGGAGGCCCCAGCAGAAAACGGAAAAGCTGAACCAGAAGCAGAAGCGGAGGCTGAAGCAGAGGCCGAAGCAGAGCCTGAAGCTGAGGAGGTATTGTAGATTACTTATTTCAGCCATCAGGCTGAAATTACAATTTCATCATAACTAAATTATATGCATCATTTTAGTTAAGACTATTTATTCCAACTCCTTCTCAATTCTCCAGGAGGCTCCTGCAGCCGCAGCAGAGGAGGAGGAAGAGGCAGAGGAGGAGGAAGAGGAAGTAGATGGAAAGGAAGATGAGGCGGATCAGAAAGAGGATGATGAAGCAGCAGAGTAGAAGCACCCCCTAACCTATTCACCAGCGCTCCCTGTACCTCCTTTCTTGTATAATGCAGAGGATATTTTTTATCAACTATTTTCTTAAGAAAAAAATCAGACAGTTTTTAGTGGCATGATTGTAGAAACACATTTTTAAAACACAAAAAAATATACAAAAATAAAAAATACAAGAAAGTTTGCAATGTATCTTATGGTTTCACATTGTTTGAAGGGAAGGTTTTGGTTCGAGAGTTGTGTTGCTTTTGTTTTTTTGTTTTTTAAATAAGAGGGAGGGTGCAGGTCGCAGCTATCTGCATGACATTAAATCATGCCTATATCAGGAATTTGTTAAGCTGGGAGAGTTGCCTGAAACATTCCAGAGGCTATGAGGGACTGTATCTGTATCCTGAATTGTTTGGGGGTTTTATACACTCTAATACTCATTTGTTTATGATGGGGTGGGAGGGTTAGTACAGTTGTTGACTGTTAAAGCTGTGCTCTATGTTGTCATTTATTCTTCATGCAATTTGTTCTAGAATTCACTGTCCTATTTAATCATCACACACACTAGTACTGGAATCTTGTCGGGCTCATCTGCGCTTTGTGAATTGCTTTCCGTTTGACAAAAACATTTGAAATACTGTTTGTATAGCTGCTGTGAAGTAACGGTTTCTTCTCTTCCATTATGTCATTGATTTCAAATGCAGTATGTGACGGTACATTGTGAGGATGGTTAAATGGGTATGTGTTCGTTGGCCAGGCTAAAACACAACATGCATTACTTTGTTAATCATGCTTGGTTGTAGCTTGTTCATTTTGGATGCTGATAATCAAATTACTGTGATTTCACCTCATAAGTGAATATAATGCCAGAAGTTGCCGGACATCTGTTGTGGTCTTAGGATGATTTATTTACCATTGTACAGTTTTCTCAGTTTTTTTTTTTCTTTTTTTTTGTAGCTGTATCTGTGTTATGACTGGTATGAAATGCCAATTAAATGGATGGAATTTCAAAATATCTTTGTTTTAGTTCCTTGCATGAGTGGAGTTCGTTAAGCAATCGGTTGTTTGTGGTCCCTCCAAGTACTCCAATTGGAGAGTTTTGGTGATTAGGTGATAGGTGATGACATAATTTATAGATCTTTATGTATTGTCAAAGTGGGGGTGAGTGGCAAAGTCAGGTGGGCCCTCTCAAAGCTCAGATGAAGGGGCTTTGCAAACGGAGTAATGGATGCCCCTGAGACCATGGCCTACTTGTGCGCAGAGTGCAAGATTGCACTGTTGAGTGCTGATCTTCAAAGTGTACTAATGTACAGGTATAAATGTAATGTTATAACATTTCATAGAGTTTTTATTACAAATATAAACACCCTGAGCTACAGATAGGCAAAACAAATATCCATGATTATCTTATTGATGCAGGTGCAACATTTAAAGTGTCAATACTTCATTTATAGATTAATCATAGGTCCCACTGGCATACCTTTTTGCTTTGCAACTTGTAGCCTATCCCTAAATTCAAAGTTGAGAGAACATTGCTGGATATTAGTGGGAACTGGTATGCGCTGTCTAAATGGTAATAATGTGGTAATATTGTGTTATTACCATTTTTAAAGTGTGTAACAGTTCCCACTAATATCCAGCAACTTCACATAGCCATTGAAGAGGAGTGGACCAACATTCCACAGGCCACAATTAGCTCTTCACTAAGCCCCTCCCCAATCCGGTCTTGTCCAATAGGCACGTTGGAAGAGGAAAGCTTGACCAGGAAAGCTTGTCCTGGATAGCAACAGTTGCTAAAGTATGTGGATTGGCATTGGACAGTGAACAAACCCCTCCCCAAAGGGTGGGGCTTAGAGAAGAGCTCATTGACAATCTGATAAACTCTATGCGAAGAAGATGTGTTTCACTGCATGAGGCAAATGGTGGTCACACCAGATACTGACTGGTTCGGAGGCCCATACACCCAATAAGGCAAAAGAAAATTGCACATTTCAGGGTGTCTTTTTATTGTGGAGAGTCTGAGGTACACCTGTGCACTAATCATGATGTCACATCTGCATCTTGATGTCACACCTGTGAGGTGGGATGGATTATCTTAACAAAGCAGAAGTGCTCAATATCACACATTTAGGCAGATTTGTGAACAGTTTTTGAGAGAAATGGTTATATTGTATATCTGGAATGAATTTTAGGGCTTTAAATCCATCCCCTGAAAAATGGGAGCAAAAACAAAAGTGTTGCGTTTATATTTTTGTTGAGTGTGTGTGTGTGTGTGTGTGTGTGTGTGTGTGTGTGTGTGTGTGTGTGTGTGTGTGTGTGTGTGTATGTATGTATATATATATATATATAGCTATAGCTTTTATATAGCTTTTCATCAACTCTTTTTCTTTGTATTTTGTTATATATCCTCTCGTATATTATCTTCTGCCAGTCTTATTATCTCTATCCTTGAGGTGTTTTCTTCATAATGAAAGATTATGTCTTGAATTAATATGAATAAGAGTATAATTATCTCTTGAAAATCACATTTTATTCAATTCTGCTTAATGATCATTAATGATGTCATTAATGATGTAAATCATTCACCAAATTTAGGTATCTAAATTCACGGTACACATTCTCATACACATTCTCAGCCGATACATACAGTAGCCTACCCCTCAATGATCTACCAATTTTGAAACATGCTTTAGTTACGTCATTTAGAACGGTGGTTAGTCATTGGCTGAATGATTACAAAATAAATATTAGCTTTAATTAAATATAAAATCTTCAGATAAAAGTTTATAGCCATCAAATTAACAATATAGGGATTTTTCTAGAAAAAAGCCATGAAATTAACAATACAGTGTAGCTTGAGTTCAATGCATTTCTTCCTGCTGTCACCAGGGGTTGTCCCTTTTTGTTGTCTCCATTCTCGGTAAAAGAGTTTGTCTGTCTAAACTCTTCATAATCACATTTGGTACAGGTACAGGTCAATACAAAATCCGGCTGGTAAGAGGATAAAAAATAAAAACGGATGTACGGAAAGAAAAAAGGAAATATAGAAATAGTGGAGAGGTGACACAGTGGCACAGCATTGCTGTTGTCTCACAGCTACGGTAGGTCCTGGGTACGATTCCCTTTAGGAATGCTGTTGTTGCTGGCAGTGTGTCTCAGTGCCCATACCCAAGACATGTTCTCCCTGAAGTTCCCTATTCCTAGGCACAAAAACATGCAGTCATCCTGGTCTCTATAGACTGCCTCCCCCTGGCCAGCTGGGAACTGGTTCCTTCCATGGCTATGTCCCACCAGAGAAACGCAAACTCCCCCGTCTGGTGAAAAGAAGGTAGCCCGACTCCTAAGACATTGAAGGAAGCATGAGGCCAGTCTGCTGCCTCCCCAAGAAGAAGAAAGAAGAAAGACATAGTGGGGAGTCTGGGGACTAACTTTTTTTTACATTAGGCAGTGTAGAATTGCAGCGAGTGGCGGCTGGTGACTTTTTCTTTAGGGGGGGGCGCTATTAAAAAAATCATAATAATAATGATGATGATAATAATGATGATAATATAATAATATCATCACATTCAATGGAAGCAAAACAATGAGTTGGTGTGAATGGATGCTGTCAGCCAATCTTTACCAGCTCTTTGAAAAGGTCCTGGGCCTCCTGGGTAGGCTACTGGTGTAGGATACTCTCTTCCTCTGTCCTTGGATTTTTGTGTGATGATTACATTTATCTGGTTCCAGCTCTTTAGTTTAAAAAAAAAAATCCTGCAGTGTTTTGCTTTCAATTGGTGTTTTCTGCATTGCTTTATAGTTATCTTATAATATCTTTGTCTTGTTATTCCATTATCAAAATTAATTCAACTACTGTATATTCCTCCCTTTACCTGGCTCTGTGTCTCTTCATTCATGTCTGTGGTGGAGTTGTGTTCAACTCTATGTAAAACTGTGTTGTGTGCTGCCCTCAAGTGGTTTGGTCGTGCACATTTTGCGACCGGGATCGCTCCTACCGCTTGCATTGAAGTCAATAGGACCGCAATGCATTGCCCTTCAGTGCAGAGCTCAATGCCTAAAGACGAATGCGAACAGCCGCTTCGACCCGTGAGACTCAGTAACAGCAACGTACAACGTAAACAACTTTTGACATTTCATGGCAGTATATTACAACTTTTAATCACTTTGTGGTTAGAGTGGGCTTTAGTTACTTATATTATATACAATTTGCCATGATGGACTGCTTATTTAAAGAAAATGACAAGCTGCAGATTTCATTTCTCCGTCATTCATGAGGTAGGCTATTGCATGGTGGTGCGGCGCACATGCGCCCCTATTCACCGGCCGCCACCGAGTCCCATGCCTTTTGACAGTGCTTTATCAGTTGACTGAGCACACTTTAGGTCAGCGGTCTAGAGTTTGAATGGAAGATGGAAAAGGAGAGATTACAGGGGGGGAAATGAGTGGGGATGGATCGACACATGGATTGTCAGAACAGTCTTGCATGATTCCCTGACACATTTCATGGTTGTATTCTGAGTTGCACTACTCCACTCACGCAACCAGCTGACAGTAGCTGTACCAGCTTCTATAGGAATACAAGCATCATCCAAATCAACAGGTCCTACCACAGTTTTAAGAGTAGCACCCACTACCATATTCTGGAGCAGATTTCAGCCGGCAGACAGATTTACCGGTGGATGATTCCAGGAGCTACTTGGATTGCTAGCTCTTTTTTGGGCATGTTGATTTTACAGATGTGCCTTTTTTCTTTGCTCTTCCATATGGACCTACTTGTGGTTTAACCGATGTCAGTGTACTTTATGTGGATTATGCATCTTATGTACCGTATGCATAGTATGTGTCCCAAAAAGTGTCAGCCACTTTGGTCCAAGGTGTGCTGCTTTTCTTTTGACCTTTCATTACACAGTAGGTTATGACCTTGTTTATGTATGAAACATGAGCTTTTGAGTAAGTTTACTATGTGTATATTTCATCATGGTGGGTGCCAATCACTTACATGTAAGCATTTTCTTTATGCTAGATTTCAATTTGCTAGATATTCTAGATTCACGTATGAGTGAAGTAAATAAGGCACCAGTACTTTCAGAAGTTATGTAGGCCATACCGGTATGTATTTATGACATTTGAGAAATATCTTGTGTTGCCCAAATCAATATAACACATTTTACAGGCAAACAACAGCACACAATTTTCATTTTTTGGTTATACAGTACACCTATATATACATTTCTAGCTTGAAATGGAAAAACTACTGCAGGATATCACACAGAGAACTTTTATCACAAAGTCCAGAAGTGGGGCACAGTGGTTAGTGCACAGCAGCACTCCTAGGAGTGCTCCACAGGAGTGGAGGAGTGCTACACAGCAGCACTCCTAGCGTGAATCGAACCCATGGTTCGATTCACGCTAGGAGTGCTGCTGTGTGTGCTGACGGCGTGTCCCCTCCTCCGCGTCATGCAGTACCCATACCTGAGGCAGAGTTGGAAAATGTAAACATGCAGTAATCCTGAGCTCTAAACTACGTTGTATTTCCCCCTGGCCAGCCGCAGCACCTGATGGAGGGGACTGGAACTGGTTGGAATAATGTGTTCCTTACATGCTACGCCCAACCAGGGAAACTCCCCCCTGTCAGGTGAAAAGAAGGTGGCGAAACTCCTCATTCCTTGAAGGAAGCATGAGCCCAGACTGCTGCCTCCCCAGGTTGTCGCAGGATGTGTAGAGCCCAGGATCACATTAGGAATTGGCACTGGGTGATAAAAATGGGCTTCTGAATCGTGGGGATAAAAATATCTTAAAAAGAAGTCCAGAAATGTAACCCATATGGAAAAAACTGCGAACTCTTGAAAGTGGCACCTTTCACGCCAAGAAAAATACTTTGGATATTATTATTATTATATTATTTGTTTTGCATAATTTTTTGAATGTCATAGAATGTCATATATCATTCTCAGAAATCACAAAATGATATATGTTTTATATATGGATCTTATAATAACTTTATTCTGTTATGTGAAAGGTGCCACTTTCAAGAGTTCACGTATAAAATATTTTCCATTATGGTATTGAAGAAGGGTATTCTCTGCACAAAAGTAGTGCCAAAGACACAGGAACGAAAATCATTTCTGGTACTTTTTCTTGTGTCACAGCAACAGACATTGCCCATATTCGACAGCATCCTGAGCTGTGCTCATTTTTGAATAAGCATAGGCAACTATACATGTCACAATACTTGCACCCATGTTTCCTCTGGCATTTGTGTGGTTTGTGTGGTACAGGTGTGAACTTGAAGCATTTTACGGCACACATCCTTCAATATGCAACTGAAGTAATTTGGTTTGACTAATGTATTTCTAGTTCTAAAATGCTCAAAAAACAACTAAACTGACTTCAATGAATGCAGCACTTTATATACTGTTTACATGAGATAAATGGGGTGATTTCTTTCATGTTAGTAATAGCTCCTACACACACACACACACACACACACACACACACACACACACACACACACACACACACACACACACACACACACACACACACACTTTTGCACACACTTGCACACATACAAACTGACAATGCTATACTATTTGGGGGCTCAACAACAGGGAAGGGAAGGGAAGGGAAGAGGCTGGGAGAAAGAAAATGGAAACTGAACAGAAAGATCATGATGCTGCAGGGTAGAAAATCCCTGCCTAACATTCACCAGCACTCCTTGTAAGTCAGTCATTTCTTGTATTGATTATTTTCCTGTATGAGCTGCTACTTGTCAACTGCAGACATGCACATAATATGCTGACACAAGCCAATGCTCCTGACTGTTGCATTGCAATTGATAATCTAAAATTAGTTAATCTAAGATTATCAACTAAGATTGTATGTAGAAAGCCTGCTTAGAGCCTATTTTTGTTTTATTTATGGACACAAAATCACATGCTTATAATGTAAACGTATAGTGTACATATTAGTCAATAAGATAAACACAAAATGCCTGAGAGCTTATTTACATTGTGGTAATCTGTGTAAAGCAGAGATAGCAGTTGCATACCATTCAATGTAGACAAAACATTGACATCATAATCAGTATACCTGTATGGCCACAATGGTGTTGTAGATTGTTTCAAAGGTAATGCAATCACTGTTCATGCGGTAACTTTGCATGACACTCAGTTTGAGTCTATCATTGTGTTTCCCTTCATTATAAAATAATTGAAGATGGTCATTCAGAGCTGGAGCCATTCAAGTGGTGACTTTAATTGACAAATTCATTACATTGTAGACTATGTGTATGGCACATACTGTAACCAAATGTGGCTGTAGTTTGCTAATACTGACAAGGAAAAAACTGTATGTTTATACAGTATGTGAAATGGGTGACCTGAAGCATTCAGTTGATGCTGTTAGCAACTTTTATGTATTTGTATCAAATACTATTTCATACTGTTATTGCTGTATTCTATATTGAGCTGCTATTGTATGAATTACATTTGCTATGCCCTCATGTGACCCAGTAATTCAAACGCACACAGACACGCACATGATATATCTTTTGAATTATCTTGATTAAAAAGTACAGTTGTATTGTTGTAATTGGCTTGAGTCTGTTTCTCTGTTGTTGTTATTGTTGTTTTGTTTAGACTAGCAATTAAAACAATAATTAAATGTACAATTAGCATATACAGGTGGGCAGACATGTTTTTCAATAGGGCGACATTGTAATACAAACCATACAAACTACAAACTTTAAACCCATAGGACAGATCATATTAAAAGGTTCTATTTCTTTAAATTCTTTTTAGCCAATATAAAAAATATTACAACATCGGTAGGCCTACCATTTATCTACAGGTATGTGTCGGTATACACATAATTCATTCTATATATGTTGATCTGACCCCCTTTGTCAAAGTGCCAGTTCTTGCCTAGCAAACAGTCTGCCATGTCACAAGCATGCGCAGCAAGCACACAACGTTATCGTTATTGTTGTCTCCGCCAGGCCAAAGGCATGGTGAAGAGTATGTTTGTCGCCACCAGGCCAAAGGCATGGTGAGGACTCAGGTGTATGTTTCGCACTTCGTCCGTCCGTGTGTCCATCCGTCCATGTCACTGTGTCCTCTGTCTGTTACCAACTAATCTCTGGCACACACAATAATTGGATGCCAACAATGAACCTCTGCCCCACATCCCCCCCAGAACAAGGATGAACCTTTTGCTGTATTTTTCATATGTGCTTTTTCTAGCGCCACCAATAGTGGGGTTTCGTCTCCATGTTAAATGTGGATGTCATTTACAACTCTTGTAAAAGTTTCACTTTCAGTCCCAATTTGTTGGTGAGGGTCTATAGAACCATTTTGGTTCGAGTGGCCCGCACACAAATTAAATATTTGGCCTGTAGGGGGCGTAACAAGGTGCCAACCCTACCAAAACATGTAAACTGTTGTAACTTTTGATCAAATTGTCCAATCTGTACATATGGGATATCTATGGATTCACAATCAGGAGTAGCATTTGCTACCTAAACCTAATTACACATAAAATATATTTTTTCATCCATTATTGGTGTATATCGACAAAAATAGCAAGCAAAACAAGCTAAAATTAGCTAAAACCGAAGTGAGTTTCCATCTCCATGTTAAATTTAGTTGTCGTTTACAACTTTAAAAGTTTAACTTTCAATACTAAATTCTAGGTGAGGTAACCATTTTGGTTAGAGTGGCCAGCACGCAGATAAAGATTATTAGGGGGGGCTTCCAAAATATGATATAAGACTGTCGTAACTTATCCAATCTGAACATATGACATATTCACATTCAGAAGTAGTATTTAGTCATTTAGACCATATTACCCCAGCCCCCCCCCCCCTCCCCACCCCCTTGTGTGTATCCACAAGAATAGTCCTGACAGCTATTTTCTAAAATATTAATTCTAGTAAATAGTCCCACATTGTCAATGATGAGGAATTCATTGGTACTATTTACATTTGTCCTGTGACCATGGCAGATATTTCTCATAATGGCCACCACCTGCTGATATTTTAACAGTAATTAAAATTCTCTGATCCTGATTCTGGTAACTAATCCTACGTTTTCAAGGACAAGGTCTAAAGGATGACGTGGGGTGAGGGCTTCCAGCCAGAGTTTCTCCTCACTTCTTATGGCCTCAGTGTTCTGGGGCTATGTCAACTATGTCAATGCCATTGTCTTTGCTGAAGGTTTCTTTCCAAGTCTCTAGCTCAGCCCTGCAGGGTCTAACCCAGACTTGTGCAGATGGCTGCTGGCTCATCTGGAGGCCCCAGTTTGTGTGATTAGGTGGGGTTGACTGCCGCAATCAGCATTAGGGGCTTGACCCTTTCAAACTGTGGCAGTCTAGCCAAGTGTCTGCATTTGTTTTGGAGGCTATATAGAGGAGACCGTTGCTCTCCAGCACCAGGTGTCATGAGGTGAAGGCTCCTTCAATTGACATTGTTGTTGAGTCTTCATGGGGAGAAGCATTATGCATTCCAAACCATCTTCAAGAAGGACATGAGAGTCGAAAAGAATGGTCACCATGGTGCAATATAACTACTTTGAGTATGACTATTTTCCTGTCAACTAGCTTGTGTGTGAAGGTACAGCACTTCAGCAGTGGTTTTCACCAGACAGCTTTTACTGTATGGATCTGGATGGGATCTGGCTAGAAGTACACAGACTGGTGTTGGATCTGGATGGGGATCTGGCTAGAAGTACACAGACTGGTGTTGAATCTGGGTGGGGATCTGGCTAGAAGTACACAGACTGGTGTTGGATCTGGGTGGGGATCTGGCTAGAAGTACATAGACTGGTGTTGGATCTGGATGGGGATCTGGCTAGAAGTACACACACTGGTGTTGCATCTGGGTGGGGATCTGGTTAGAAGTACACAGACTGGTGTTGGATCTGGATGGGGATCTAGCTGGCTAGAAGTACACAGAGTGGTGTTGGATCTGGATGGGGATCTGGCTAGAAGTACACAGACTGGTGTTGGATCTGGGTGGGGATCTGGCTAGAAGTACACAGACTGGTGTTGGATCTGGATGGGGATCTGGCTAGAAGTACACAGACTGGTGTTGGATCTGGATGGGGATCTGGCTAGAAGTACACAGACTGGTGTTGGATCTGGGTGGGGATCTGGCTAGAAGTACACAGACTGGTGTTGGATCTGGGTGGGGATCTGGCTAGAAGTATACAGACTGGTGTTGGATCTGGGTGGGAATCTGGCTAGAAGTACACAGACTGGTGTTGGATCTGGATGGGGATCTGGCTAGAAGTACACAGACTGGTGTTGGATCTGGATGGGGATCTGGCTAGAAGTACACAGACTGGTGTTGGATCTGGGTGGGGATCTGGCTAGAAGTATACAGACTGGTGTTGGATCTGGGTGGGGATCTGGCTAGAAGTACACAGACTGGTGTTGGATCTGGATGGGGATCTGGCTAGAAGTATACAGAGTGGTGTTGGATCTGGGTGGGGATCTGGCTAGAAGTACACAGACTGGTGTTGGATCTGGGTGGGGATCTGGCTAGAAGTACACTGGTGTTGGATCTGGATGGGGATCTGGCTAGAAGTATACAGACTGGTGTTGGATCTGGGTGGGAATCTGGCTAGAAGTACACAGACTGGTGTTGGATCTGGATGGGGATCTGGCTAGAAGTACACAGACTGGTGTTGGATCTGGGTGGGGATCTGGCTAGAAGTACACAGACTGGTGTTGGATCTGGATGGGGATCTGGCTAGAAGTACACAGACTGGTGTTGGATCTGGATGAGGATCTGGCTAGAAGTACACAGACTGGTGTTGGATCTTGGTGGGGATCTGGCTAGAAGTACACAGACTGGTGTTGGATCTGGGTGGGGATCTGGCTAGAAGTATACAGACTGGTGTTGGATCTGGGTGGGAATCTGGCTAGAAGTACACAGGCTGGTGTTGGATCTGGATGGGGATCTGGCTGGAAGTACACAGACTGGTGTTCTGACCTCACTGGGTACTGGTCAATCGGGTAGAGCTGGTTTGAGTTGGAGTGAGTACTAAGAATATGTCAGCTGATTTCATGGGCTCACTTGATTTTCACATATAGGGTAGAAGACATGGATTTACTGCCTACATCAATACATCAATATTACACATTTTGATGATTTGACTATTATCTAGCATTTTATAAAAAATCATAATCCTTGAAAACGTTTTGTCATCAGAATCAAGATTGTATGTTGTATGAGCTGAATTGGTAAAATAACAGCAGATGATGGCCACCATAGCTGTCATCACAGACCCATAGCCAAAACAATTCCTTATGGCAGGCTTTAACTTTGTGCCAAATGTCATGCTTTCATTGAAAAGTGCACAATTTTCACACATAGAGGCAATTTATACCATTACTCATTCATGATAGGTAGGCACTAACTTCATCCTTTAAATTAGGTGCCATTTGAAGTAATTTGATGTACATGGGCGTCCATTTTTTCCATATCATATTCCAAACATTAATATTTGAAATCCATTTAATTCCTGGGTTAGTATTGACTTGATATAGCAAAAGAAAACAAAGAAAAAACAGCAATTGTGAGAAAATAAAGACTTTTAAGAAAAACAAAAATCCGATTTTGGTCAATTTTGAAATTAGGCAAAAAATGCATATTTTTTTCATCTACAGATGGGCCACTCGAACTAAAATTGTTTTATAGGTCATCATCTACAAATTAGAAGCGAAAGTCAAACTTTTACAAGAGTTGTAAATGACGGTGTGTCGTGGGACCCCACTACTACAGTCCTCTGCTCAAAACATATCTGTCCGATATTTCGGACAGATATGAATTTATTTTATTTTTTGTTTTGAAGAAAATAAGCATCAAACCATGAACATGGCGGGCAAATATAACCACAACCTTTTCACATTGGCCTATTACCCTCTTGCACAATTTGCTGGAGCGGGCGGGGGGAACTTCCGGTTCACGTTCGCTCACTTCCGTTTTGAGTCCCCATCCAGTACTGTATTGACTTTACATGGAGCAGAGCCTGGAGTTGGCCGAGTCGTTTTTCTACAGACATACAATTATTTTCGCGTCATATATTTCTATTTTCACCACTTTGTAACATAACTTACATTAGTATGCTTCATTAATTTACCGTTCGTTTTGATTGGAATTCGGTTATTGTGTGTTTATTTGCAAAGCAAAACAAGTGGATTCTGCCCCCACCACCACACTGGTCTACTCTAGGCTGCTGGCTGCTGTGTAACAGGTAAACATTCATTATTCTATAATCTAACTTTGTTTACTGCTTTTATCAATGTTGTCTTGGCTTTGGTGAGTCATTTAATGTACATAATGACAATAACTATTATAATACACAGACGATTATGCCTTCTGTTATGTTGATTTAGAGCTGCTGGCTTTGTGTAGATCATTGAGACATAACCATCGCGTTTTCTTAAGACACCTATACAGACTAGCTTGGTAATACAAAAGACAGTGTTGCCACTTGTGATAATGCATTATTCATATCCCAAGAAGTTACATTAGAGCAGACCAAACGTTTTCATGTCGTGGATAACCCAAACCACCCCAGTTTGAATCCAACCAAATGTAGGGTCCATTTGGTTCCAAGCTATATTTAGCTAGGGACCCATTCAGACCAGGGGTTTTCAACAGGTGGTCCGGGGACCACCAGTGGTCCTTGAGAGGGTTCCAGGTGGTCCCCAGCTAAGTTGGTTAACCAGATGTAACTCTTGAGAACGTAAAAATGAAACGAAATGGACCCTTGCGGGTCCATTTGGTTTCATTTTTACACTCTCAAGAGTTAATAATTAATATTCATCATCTGAATCAGCCATTTTGGAATGTATTGTTTTGTTTCCCAAATCCAGCCTGGAAATGTGGACAAAAGAAAATTAAATCTTTAGATTTGGGGGTCTGTGGGGCTAAAATATCCTCATATGGTGGTCCGTGGCTCAAATCATGAATAAATGGTGTGGTCCCTGGGATGAAAAAGGTTGAAAACCCCTGATTTAGACTACTACTATTTACTCAAAGTCTCAAGAGTACCCTGCTTCAATAATAATATTGAATAATAATTTGGTTTTGTCCTCAAAGTAGCAGAGTTTGTATTGACTTCTTTTTCATGTTTAGTAAATTTAAAAAAAGTATTTCAGTATTGAGAATAATATGTAATGTACCCATGTATGGTACATACTAGTTACATGTGAACATCTGCGGTACATTCATTTTCAGACCTATCCACACGTTTTGTAGAAATTACCAATATTGAGGTGCCAACTCTGCTGCCATGACACTGGACAACAGAACATATCAGTCATTTTACCTCAAAGTTCAAAATTTTTTCCACATAGGAACAAAAATAACTTTCTTTTGTTTCTTTGTCTTTCAGGTTACCATGGTCTCCAGGAGATGTACATCAATACAAATCAATTCTGCTCTTCATGGTTTTAACTTTTACATGCACTTGAAGTATATGTTGTAATCCATCATGTCAGTCATTTCAATTAAAACACATAGATGTCTGTCAGTGTCAGCTTTATTCAAATACACCTGGACAATACAGATACTATCCTCTTGCATCTATAGTTAGCCATGTATTGAGGAAAATAGAATGAATGTTGTATTTTGGGTGGATTTTCTTTGTATAATGTGACTGGAATTGAATACAGAGATGTTCTGAATAATGTAATTATAGTATACACATACAGTAGTTAGGTCAAGTAAAACGTGTGTGGTGAATCAAATCAATAAGTTAAATGCCACCTCATTGTCTTGGTACATAACTGAGATGAACAAGTATGCTACAGTCCACAACAACCTCCCTCAAAAAGGAACAGAGAAGAGAACAGTTTGATGCTGCATTCTCCAAATCGAACGGCTGCTTCTCCCTGCTGCTGGAATCCAGATCACCGAATGCTGAATGTAGTCATGTCATCACAATTCCTGAAAGATACAAAATACACCCAAAATGATGTATACTGCATTGTATTTTTACTACAGGTACATTGGAAGAACAAATCATTGTACCATCTGTTTGCATTGAATTTAGTCTGTAGTCTACAGCAAATTTAACTCCTATGGTGTATACGTACAGATTTGATTTAAGTATTTGGTTGAAAAAATGTACAGGTATGGGTAGATTTCAAACTAAAGGGTCTCTCAATTTCACTTCATAAGAACTAACCATCGTGTACACTTACATCCAACATTGAGTTAGGGGTCCAATCTATAAGTAAATGATAGTTTGGAACCAAATGGACCCTTGTGGTTCTGTAACTCTGAGGGTGTACAAATGGAATTATATAGATTTAGTTGACTTTTTCTCAGAGTTACATTAACATTTAAATGGGTGCTAAATGGTGTCAACTTTTGGAGCTTCTAGGGATATGAATAGGCCTAATGTGTTTCCACAAGTGGGATATTTACGATATAATGGTCAATCTGTTTTGGTAATGTGATGCAAATTTAGGTGTCTAAGAAAACGCGATGGTTATGTCTCAATGATCTACACAAAGCCAGCAGCTCTAAATCAACATAACAGAAGGCATAATCGTCTGTGTATTATAATAGTTATTGTCATTATGTACATTAAATGACTCACCAAAGCCAAGACAACATTGATAAAAGCAGTAAACAAAGTTAGATTATAGAATAATGAATGTTTACCTGTTACACAGCAGCCAGCAGCCTAGAGTAGACCAGTGTGGTGGTGGGGGCAGAATCCACATGTTTTGCTTTGTAAATAAACACACAATAACCGAATTCCAATCAAAACGAACGGTAAATTAATGAAGCATACTAATGTAAGTTATGTTACAAAGTGGTGAAAATAGAAATATATGACGCGAAAATAATTGTATGTCTGTAGAAAAACGACTCGGCCAACTCCAGGCTCTGCTCCATGTAAAGTCAATACAGTACTGGATGGGGACTCAAAACGGAAGTGAGCGAACGTGAACCGGAAGTTCCCCCCGCCCGCTCCAGCAAATTGTGCACATTGGCCTATAGCGCCACCAGGAGGCTTCAGCCTGGTTTGTTTAAATTAATTGACCCTTGGGCTATATGTTGGCAACATGATATTGTTCATAATGCTGAGGAGTATTTGAACTTGGAAGTATTTCCAAAATATATAGGCACCATCAAATTATTTTATTGGTTTACAACTAGCTCTGGTCCATAGCTCCACTGCTCCTATGATACAGACCTCCCAAAACAAACTGGTAAGTAAAGTTACTTAGCCTCACTCCCTGAACCCACTTTCACCCCTGCTACTTTGACAAACTGTAAGGAGGCGGAGCAGCTAAAATGAATATCAAATATCTAATTAATTACCAAATCGAGTAACAACTGTCTGGGTGTTCAGTGTTCACATAAGTAGACGATAAAATCACAAGACTTTTTTTTAAAAGTAAAATATCCCTTTAATTGTCTTACGCAGGCTCATATCAATTTGGGGGTCCTTGACACATAAATGTTATAGGGAACCACGTGTTGTTATACTATGTGTATGTGTAACAAAAAGTCAAATTGTTAGAAAGAACATTGTTTGGCAATCATAAGGTATTACGTCATCGCTCGACCTTGTGAATAAAAGGAGCTCCTCGACACATGCTTTTTAAATGTTTGTATAAAGCTCGTTCAGTCAGTCAGAGAATGAAAAAATATTATATATTATTACAATTATATTAAAATAATACATAATGTTGATAAATATATGGAAAGACTGACAGCAGTAACGCTGCCTTGGCTTTGTTCAGAGCCTTGGAAATAGACAGAGTTACGCCAACTCCGTTCACTTCATGGGGCCAGTCCATCTATAAACTTCTGTTGGATAGTGACAAGAATAGTGACAACCGGAAGTTACTGAATGCATTGAAGCCTATGGGCTCGCGCGAGTACATGAACCACGTGACCAGGCCGTTTTCTGACCCCTCAATGTCGCAACTCTTCTACTAGAGGGCCTTGGCTTTGTTGCAGCAGACAGAGAGAAGAAAGCGTTGTTCTTCTTAGAGCCATTTAGTAGAATAGTGGCGACATTGACGGGTCAGAAACTGAGCGTTCGAGCGCTGTTCATGCAGCCTGGATCAGGACAAGCTGGATTTTGAAATACATTGCTTTCAATTGCTTGCAACATGTTTCAAAGTGTTGTGTACAGTAACGAATTGCCTATGCGATATTTGTGTTCTACTGTTACTACGTAGGGTATAATTAAAATAATAAGGGAATTCAGATAATTAAAGCCGGACAATTTTGCCTGACGCCACTGCGTTTCTGCTTACTTCCGGTTGAGTACTTTCCCTATTTGAGTGTGTAGAGGAGACGCCATTAGACCGGCCCCGTGAACTGGACGGAGTTTGCGTAACTCTCTTCATAATAAGGCTCTGGTTCTTCTCTCTGCTGCTGCTTCTTCTTCTTCTTCCCCACCCCCTGTTTCCTCTGCTGTGGCGGAAGTAACGAGTATTTGCCGAGGCCTCCTCGTCCTTCCAATGGCGACTGCAAACGGGCTGAATAGAAAGCGGGACGAGCAGCAACCGTGGAGGGGGTCACAGCAGCTGTGCAACTGAAATTATTAAATAAATATATCGTACTCGCCGCCCGGGGAGTCATAATAAAGTTAGGCAGAAATTTGTCCAGCCCCACCAAATCACGGCCGATTCAATGGCCAAAAATCGGAACATTTCGCTCCTTGAGTCGGGTAAGCAGCGGCGTTTTAAGTTATCTAAACGGTAGCTCCGCTTTCACAGCGACATCAATCGGGTTCATTGATATCCGTGTTTTGTTTATAATGTTCCCCTCTCTGTTCGTTTCGCAGAGCTGTATTACTTGATCTCTCGTTTTCTAACAACGGGTCCCTGTCGAAGAGCGGCTGAGGTGAGCTGGCGTGTGTGTCAGTGTGACTGACTACGATCACGTCTTGCGCTTCGCATTTTATGTTTGACTAGTTGATCAATACAAACCACCTCATGTAAAGATAAAGACGATATTGTTTTGCTGTCTGTTACAGGTTTTAGCAAGCGAAATAGAGGAATATCAGGTGTGTATTTCCCCGTGCCGTGTCTTCTGGCTACGTGTTGTGTGCTAACCGAGTCGGGGAGTGATCGGGAGCATAAACTTGTTCGGGGGCTCTGTGTGGACTTTTAATGCCCCGGTCTGAACCGTCTCACTCGTTTGACATCACACGTTTTTACTTCATTTGTAGCTCTTGCTATTTTTTTGCTATTCACTCGACTAACCTGAGCTCCCTTGTTTTCGACAGCTTTTACCGAGGAGATTGGACTGGCAGGGAAATGAGCACCCAAGAACATACGAAGATCTGGTACGCTATGTTTTTCGATCTCTTTTTAAAGTTCATTGTTTTGCGATCTGTTATTGTTTTGTGTGACAGGGCGAGATCGAACCACGCTTAGGCTTGTTTACTGTCTTTGTTCCCCATTTCAACACAGCTGTCATCGGACTCTCATGTTGTGGGCTGTATCGACATGGTTTAACATAATGTGTAGTGGATCCTTTCCCCCTCCTCCCCACACCATCAGATCGGGGTGATGTCTGTGTAATGAAAAGTGATTTTTGATAGAGGTTTTGTATCATTTTAGAGACCCGAGTGTTGTACTGCAGATAGGGTGGGTGCCTTTGGCTTCTCTCGCGACGTCAAGATGGCTCTGCCGACCAATAGGAGAGCCGGATACGCTGTCTCTGCGTTATTTTACATGTGACCTGTGTTGTGATTGGTCCATATAAGGAATGTGTTTGCATAACAAGCCCATGCCCTCTTGGAATACACACAGTATCCCGGTGAACGAGTTCAAAAGCTCACCACACTACCAAAATCACTATATTAGTCAATTACATCAGTGTATTTTCAACCAGTGGTCCTTAAGGCTGTCCCAAGTGGTTTCCAGCTAAATGAGGAGAGTTTGTAACCAAAACGGACCCTTATTAGTTCTTTAAAATTTGAGGTTATTCATGTTTTTCCTCCCTCTTGTTTTGACTGTCAGCCCATTTCTGTTGACTGTTTTGGCATCTGTACAGACTTTGACAACTTTGATAGAACAAAAACATGTATGTGTCCATTTGGTTTCATTTAACAGCCTCAAGAGTTACATCATTGTTAAACATGTGCATTATTTAAATTTCCAAGAAGTCGACATACTTGTCATTAATAAAAAGTGGCCAAAATCTTATCCAACAATCAAAATTCTTTCGTTTTGGGTCAGGAAGTCTATAGTTCTTATCAATCAAGTGGTGGTCTGTGGCTCTAATGCTGAAAAAAATAAATAAATAACCGGCCTTCATATGAAAAAGGTTGAAAACCACTGAAGTGTGTGTCTGTGTATACGGTATGTTATAGGCGACGGTGCAGAGCTACATATTGGTTAACGTCGTATAGCACTGTGTTGGCCTAGAATGATTGTAAAGACTCTTTGCAGAGTGACAATACTACAGTATTGCATAGTCATCGTTACACTGATTGCATAGTCATAGTTATGACCTACATATAATTTTTTACAGACGATTCATTCAAATATGGCCTTATGACGGTATACCTTGAAAAAAACTGTCTATACTGTATACTACATCACCTGGCACATTCCTAATGCTGCATTCACTTTGCTTGCTTATGGAAGGTTGCTGCCAACCGACACATTGCACCAGACCATTTGCTCCAGATATGTAAGCAGATTGGTCCACTTCTGGACAGAGAAGTGCCGTCATGTGTCCCTGGCGTTCATTCTCTCCTGGGGTCCGGGAAGCAGTCTATGCTTAGAAAGGCAAAAGGTATCTGCTTTTGAAGATGTTGTGCTTGTGCTATGGTGCTGTTTACGTGGAATGGATTGTGCACGTAAATTAGCCTATATATTATACTATGTAAGAGATGTAAAAAAAAAAATCAAATACTCAATACGCAGCCCAGGTGGAATCCTGTTAATTGAACATCATGACCTGCATGTAGAGTATTCATCATATAGAAGCCCTTCCAATTCCACCCTTCCAATTTCAGGGTGGACTCTCTTAACTATTGATGCTGCTCGCGTATCATAACCATAGAACTAGATAGATGATTCCCTTTCAATTCATTGTGCGCAAAGATTATTATTACTAATTATTATAGCACACAGCTGTAGTCATTACCATTTACATTTTCGTCATGTCTGTTTGGAGAAATAAGTTTGCAGGTGTAATAGAACGTTGCAGGTGTAATAGAACTCTGCACAATGCATGTTATTACTCTGCACAATGCACATGCATTCATTGTCACATGCATTCATTTGTTTGGCAAAGTCCAATCAAAAATATAGTATTTATAACAAAGCTATAAAATATTTATTTTTAGTGTTAATGTACACTACTGATGCATGGTTGCCGAAGCCTGTTCAGCGGGCTGGTTTTGGGGAGCCGCTCATCCGATCTAACGTTGCACTTCCTTGGGTCCTCGGCAATATACAGACACAAGTGTGAAGTCTATTGAGTCGTATTGCAACATACAGCAGAGATCAACGACTCAATAATCCTACTGCTTTCTCCCTTTCATTTCAGACTGTGATGGTGTGCGGTTGAAAGCTTCATCATATGCAGCCCTTCATAGGGGCAGACCACCAGAGAGGCCTTTGAACTGCAAGCACCCTCCACACCTAGGTGGGCACTGTTTCGCTAACCGTTGGGCCATTTGGTGCATACTTCTGTTCTCTTCAGCACACTGGCTGGTACTACATTCTAAACAGAGAAATCTTTTCAAGATCATTTCAAGAACCCCCAGTTTGACATGCACCACAGAAATTATGGACAGTCATAGAGGTGCTTCAAATATATTTAAGCCGCACTGTTTCAACTTCAACCAAAATGAAAATTTGAGCCCGGACTTTAGAAAACTCTGGCTGTTTAAACCTGTTGATGTTGTGAGCTTAAGATTAGCTGTTTTTTGCCGTGTTCTAGCGATGGAACAATGACTGTCAACCCCTGTCAGTTTTTCACTCAAGGTTGAATTGGGCTTGAGTAGGAATTGAATTTGGTGATGATACAATAAACCTCATACTTAATTTTGTGTTGCCAAGTAAGCCATAGCCTCTTACGAGTTATTGTCATAATATGGTGTTGCTGCATCTTGGACTTTCAGTTGAATACATTTTCACTCAGTCTCAGGCATTCCTGACTGGCTGTTCTGGCTGTTTATTATTCTGTTACTTTGTTTTAAATGTTCTCTTTATTTTTATTTATTAATCTGGAATTTACTCTACCTATGCTATTTCGATTATTGCTCAATTCAAGCTGCACACACAACGAACTATAGTACAGGATGAACCTCAATTTTACTCACTGTTCACCTGCCCAAAGTCTTTCTTGATTTGTAGTGCAAATCTAAATCATCCCCCTATATTTTTGCCTTAAAATATCTCTTTGATAATGCTGTCAGGTCAGCCAGGCATGTTCACTTGATGCCGTCTGCAGTAGTGAGTTGGTGCAGTCTGTGATAACGCTGTAGAACCACATGATTCAGTATTCATAAGCTGCTTGGTTCTTAGTGCTTCCTGTGCTTGGGAGTCTGACATTGTTTGACATGCATTGTTGACAGTGGAGGTCCACAGAGGCAGAGAGCTAACAGGAACTCAGCGCTTCAGCTCCATCAACCCAGTCAGCAACTATCAGCACATACGCCTGCACAGGCGGATCCTGGGCCATCTCTCTGCAGTGTACTGTATTGCATTTGATCGCACCGGTCTCAGGATCTTCACCGTAAGTCAGGGCACCAATTGAAATTGGTATTTTAGTTCACATTTTACTTCTTGCTAATTGTATATTGCATGATAATAATGTGGTGGTTGTCATGATTTGTCACAACCTGTGTTGTACTGCGGCATAATCGTCTTTATATTAACAATTTTCGAAAAGTCTGTGAGGAAAAGAGGATTCCATTTCTGGAACATGAACGACGTCATGAAAGGGGCGGGACTGCCCAGCTCTATTGGAAAAGGATGGATTGGGGAGGGAAGGCCTAATTGCGCAAACTACATTTCTCCAACAACTTCAACAATATCTGACATTTTTTTTGTCTTTGTGTGTGCTGCATGTGTTTTGTTCCAGGGCTCGGATGACTGCCTGGTGAAGATATGGTCTACGTTTGACGGAAGTCTCCACTCGACACTACGAGGACACTCCGCAGAGATCACTGACCTGGCGGTTAGCTATGAGAACACGCTGATCGCCGCGGGCAGCTGCGACAAAACCATCCGGGTGTGGTGCCTTCGGACCTGTGCCCCTGTAGCGGTGCTACAGGGCCACAGTGGATCTATTACCTCCCTACAGGTAATAGAAAGTCAGAGCTTTTTGTGGGAGGTCTATGGTACTGGGGGTAAAAGCTCATTCATGTTTTCTGATTAATTCCATTCCTTGTGTCCCTCACCCATGGGCTGGTGGATCAGTTTTTAATATATTAATATAATTAGAATTTCTAACATAAATATTAGATAATATTAATGGAAATGTAACATGATATTTGTCATTACATATTGCATAGACTATAGCTTTTAATCAATGGTGGAAACACCAAAGTGAAAAGTCTGGTTCTCTCTCTCACACACAGACACACACAAGGCACGCATGGCATACACACACACGGCATACACACACACGGCACACACACACACACACACACACACACACACACACACACACACACACACACACACACACACAGGTCCACCGTCTCCTCATTCACAACAGTCAGAGTGAGACTTTCTTTTCTCCTTCCGTAGCTGAGATGAGGTTTGCATAGTTTCTGACCGCTTGCACTTGAAATGTACTTTCTGACACACTTAATTCACAGGGATTTCTAGAATGTTAGCGACACCCGGACAGGGTGAACCAGGTTCATTTGCCAATGAATATGGTTTACACATGCGTGCTATGATTAGATTAGCATCGAGAGATTGTGTGTGTGTGTGTGCGCGGGAGAAAGTTGTGGAGAGACATGGAGCGCTCGGTTCCAGACGGATCATGTATCTCATATTGTGTTTGTTGTGAACTAATATACGTATACAAATGTAGATTCCCCACTCAAAATGCACTCCCAGTCCCAACCTTCACCTGTCCGACCATATTTGTTGCTTGCCCCGAACAGTCAGGCAGCCATTGGCTTCTTTTGCATCTGCAAATGTTATGCTTTCGTGTAGTAGTGTCCCTATGATTGAGACCATGCCTTCCACAGAAAGGTAAAATTTGGTTCACCTTTTTCACAACTGAAATTCTCAGTCAAAATTCTTGCAAGTTGGCCCAGAGTTTGCGACAAAAGAAAATCTGATTTGATCAGCATTTTGCAGGGCTCTAGGGATGAGCATGGGTTTGTTTACATATTTTTTTTTATTAAGAAACCTATTATAGTCATTATCCATGTCGCTCAAATCACTTGACTAGTGGTTATATGGTATACCTCAGAGATGCAGCATCTTAATACATTACCTGTCTGTACTTGCTCGCACCATACTTGAGGAACATGGCAATGGATTGATTCCATTCTTTAATCCATCTTTTGGTCGATTCTATTCCATGCATTCGAATGGGATTATCTCAGATTTGCCCCCTCAATGTCCTTGTTCTTGGCAAATCAGCTATTTCTAGTGAGACTGAACGGAATATCTGGGACCTGTGACACGTGTACTTACAGAGGGTTAGAGGGCAGAATGGTCAAGACACCAGAAATACATCATACATCCTGTATCTGGCGCTTCAAAATAAGGCAGAAGACGGTTAATTGGGTGGCAATAACAATAACCTAACTTTAGTTAGGAAGAATCTCTCATGGTGTTTGGGTGCATTTGTGGTATTATAAGAGTGTGTGTGTGTTTCAGTTCTCACCATATGCCAAGGGCTCCAAACGTTACATGCTGTCCACTGGAACTGATGCAACCGTCTGCTTCTGGCAGTGGGATGTCAACAACATCAACTTCAGGTAAGTTATACTCTCTCCTCAAATTCCTTGTAGGGATGGCCAAATGAAGAGATTTTGACCAATGAGCATCAGGCCTTGTCAGCCTAACGGTCATGTTTTAATTGGTCGCACACTGGACTAAAGTAAAGCTACAGTGGAAATAAACTTCTTAAAATTTGAACGCAAGTCTGGTTCTGGACATGTATAATGTGGAGAGAATCATCCTAACTGGTGGAATCATCGTGTGATATAATGGGACTGCACTGTCTGTCAGCAGAAGTCAGGTACTGCAGAGATTGAACACCCCAGCGCAATAGTTGTAGGTGAGATTCCCTACCTCCCACGGAATATACGAAAATATACATATGAAAGCCAATCCGTGGTCTTGGCAAAAGAGATTGCTCAAGACGTGCACCATCCCATCCACAGCCTGAGCCATCAAAGTGGCATACAAAGACAGTGGAGCACTTTTTCCCGCCATTAGACTTAACATTGAACACTGTAGTGTCATTGACATTGAACTCTACATTGACATTCTGGATTGTATGGCCAAATTGGCCATATGTCTGGCTAATATAATTGAATTCTGCACACTGCATCAGAGCTCTTGCACTTTTGATTGTTTTTTTTGGCATTATAGTTTTTAAGCAAGTTCTTTAACATGGATTACTTGGCACTTGTGTGTAGCTGTGTGTGGGGGGCAGGGGGGGGGGGGGCTTTTAACGCACAATGACTTGTGCGTTAAAAGCATTTTACTTGCACTTGGTATTGCAGACAATAAAGTTGAAGCTTGTATCTTAAACATTGGATCAAGTCTCAAACAGTTTGTCATTTCTGTTTCAGCGATCGGCCGCACAAGTTTACTGAGAAACCCAGGCCAGGCGTTCAAACCGTCTGCTCCTCATTCAGCCCAGGTATATTTTTGAAAATTGTGTGTGTGTGTGTGTGTGTGTGTGTGTGCATAAGGTTAGCATGAATGTTTTACAAATATGTTTATTTATTTTGTGCAATATTTTAGGTGGCATGTTCCTGGCAACAGGGAGTACTGATGATGTCATCAGAATATATTATTTGGGATGTGGGAACCCGGAAAAGATATCGGAACTCCATGATCATACAGTAAGAAACATTTAAACATATCAGAAATAAATGATCATACAGTAGGAAACATTTAAACGTATTAGAAATCCATGATCACATAGTAAGCAACAGGTCACCATGGTCAATTACCCACGGTGCTTTAGAATTAATGTAGAATGTGTTTGCTTATATTCACCTCTACGCTTATGTTGGTTTAGCCCATTAAGGACGGGGATCCATTTTTTGACTCTGTATATACGGTGCTCAAAAATTCAATTTTATTTCATGCTGCTATATAATTATTTGAAGTTTTTCAGAAAACTTAGGTCAGGCCTCTGTTCATTGGTAAGTGTGAAGTAATGGCCTCAAACTCTATTCCATGTAACTATTTCTCTCTGTTCAGGACAAAGTTGACAGCATCCAGTTTTGCCACTCCGGAGAAAGGTATGTTGACCACTATCCCCGGACTTTATCGGGATATTCACATTAACTGAAATAAGTTTTGGATGAAGAAAACAAACAGGTGGAAATGTCCTTCTCTTCCAGGTTTGTGAGTGGTAGCCGTGATGGAACTGCACGGATATGGAAGCTACACCAGCGGCAGCAGTGGAGAGGCACCTTACTCAACATGTCTGCCACTCTGCCAGGGTATTTAGAGACTTAAGACTTTATAGGACCGGAGAATGTAGTCAGTTTTCATTATTTGTGTTGTACTTTATGGAAACGGCAGAGAAGGGGATTACAGTACTTTTAACAGCGGCCATTAGACAATGTTTCTGGACGTTCATTCTTTGTCTAAGGGACCAGGCGAATGTGGCGATAGCAGGCAAATGAGAGATGGTCAAAGTGGGCAGAGCAACGTCGGACAAAAATATTAATACAGTATAAATGATGTTTTTGGGCGATTTAGGCGATAACCAATGAAATTCAAGCTATGATCGCCAATGGTGTCTGGCTGTTAAAACATACTGTTAGGAGCACATCAGTTCTGCTCAAGCATGCCTCAAGGACACAATTTTTGAATTGTCAATGAACTAGGCATTCATTCCGGCTCCTGAGCCTTTAGTCATTCAAATGCAATCCTCAGATAGTTGTTTAAGTGCAGTGATCAGATGTATTTGAAGTGTAGGGCTCCTGAGCCCTCATGCTCTGTTCTCTTCTTCCATAGTGGTGATGAACCAGTGCCGGAAGAGGATAGCTACTTCAAACCCAAGGTCACCATGGTGGCATGGGATCGCCATGATAACACAGTCATTACAGCTGTCAACAACCATCTCCTCAAAGTGTGGAACTCGTACACAGGAGAGCTGCTACATATCCTAAAAGTAAGGCATACATGCATTATTTTATACCTTTCAATCCTATCGCATGCGTCTTTGTTTAGGGACTTAACTGGCCTTTCTGGTGTAATGCAGGTCCAGTCCAGTGCTATGCTACTTATTTAGTGTTCGTTTCAGGTTACCGTGAAGAGAAGACCCAACATAGTCATGTAATTCAAGATATCTAGGTTTCAACAGCGGTTAGCACAGCCCCAGTCTGAGACAACAGTCTGTCCCGAGAGACTAGCATAGCCCTGACACTGGCTTGTGTTCTCTAGTGCATTTTCATACATGCCCTGTGGTTCTGCATTTATTCAAAACACCACAATGGTCTATTCACATGCACAGAGGCCTCTATGTACCAACCTTATAGAGAGCAATCGGGCTAGTGCACAGTGTTTAGTGACCACAGATATACTTGTTCAATGCAAAATATACTGTAAATGAAAACTGAATTTTGTTTTCCATTTGTGAATTGTTTACTTGTCGTCACTTTAACTAAAATTGGATTAAGCAGCTAAATCTGGATGTCTTTGGCAGGGCCATGAGGCTGAGGTATTCGTTTTGGAGCCTCACCCATTCGACCCCAGGATAATCCTATCTGCTGGCCATGATGGGAACGTCTTCATATGGGACCTGCTGCGTGGGGCTAAGACCCAGCACTACTTTAACATGGTAAACGAACCAACACAGCGTGCGTGTGTCTGTGTGTCGTTGTTTAATAAACTCTTTTTGCTGATTTTTCTTGTTGTTTTGTCCTCTAGATTGAGGGCCAGGGTCACGGAGCTGTGTTTGACTGTAAGTTCACCCCCGATGGCCAGCGCTTTGCTTGCACAGACTCCCACGGCCATTTGCTCATCTTTGGTTTCGGCAGTTCCAAGCCCTACGAGAAGGCAAGAATTTCATGCGTCTGTTAGAGATGGGCTGCAATTGCAACTTAATTTGTGTTGCTACATCATTAGATACTGTAACACAAGTTAATATTTAAAGGATGATACCGAAGCAAAATTATTATTTTTTTTATTACCAATATGCCCTTTCTTGTATTGTTACTATATAATGAATTTACTTTCACTTTACTGCCTGTTTACCTTCATATCTCAGATTGACAGTCACAGAAACAAAATGTAGGATCACTAGCCTGTAAGCCACACTCCACAAGTTACCTGGATGGCCTGATGTGTGTATTTATTAGTTTGTGGCCCTTTCTTCCAATTTGTCGACAGCTACCAGACCAGGTGTTCTTCCACACCGATTATAGACCACTGATCCGTGATGCCAACGGCTTTGTGCTGGACGAGCAGACACAACAGGCACCCCACCTCATGCCCCCACCCTTCTTGGTAGATGTCGATGGAAATCCACATCCACCTAGGTTCGGCCAAAACCACATTACTTTTGAATCTCTCTTTGCAAGTAAACAATCTATGATGTGCTTTTCTTAAAGTTATTGTTTGTAAACCCAATCCTCAGGTACCAGCGGCTTGTTCCAGGACGGGAGAACATTGCAGCAGAGCATCTGGTGCCCCAACTGGGATACGTTGCCACTAGTATGTATGGACCTCCTAGCAGGCCTGTGTTTTTAAATGTAGCTTACTGGCACTTGTGCGTGCATATGAGTGAGAGACTTGGAACTCCAGTCAATGTAGCACTTTCCCTTCAGTATATGAGCTGTAAAGAAAACTTCTTTCTGCCGGTCTTTTTAGTCCTAAAATCATCCATTTTTCCCTTACTCCAATATGAATGTTGATGAATACTTTTACTTTACTACAGGAAAGGTACAGGGTACAGTCGGATGTAAATGATATCATTACAGGGTACAGTACACAGGCAATTCAGTTCATATCATGACATGGAAAAACAATAATTCAAATCATAAGACAGGGGTGGCCAACCTGTGGCTCGCGAGCCACATGCGGCTCTTCAGCTGGTTAAATGCGGCTCTTAAGAGCTTCCACATGAAGCCGTCAATAATGCTTGGCCTCATGGCGCAGTCATTCATTCCCTATACCAGTGGTTTTCAACCTTTTTTTCTACCAGGGCCCACCATTTATTCAGAATTTGAGCCACAGACCACCATTTTAGCTCCATAGACCCCAAAGCTAAAGATTTCGTTTACTTGTGTTAACAATTCCAGGCTGAATTTCAGAGAAAACAAAGCAATCAAACATACAGATCAAAATGACCATTAATCTTCCACATTCTCTAGTAGTGTAGACTTGGTCTAATTTACATGATGCATATTTTAACTCTTGAGAGTGTCATATACTTTTTTGGATTGTAAACCCCGTTTCAAAATACATGTATATATGTTTTAATAGTGTGTCTTTGCATTGCGCACCTGCACACAAATGCACATGTCTTATGGCAGGAGAGGGGGAATCTATTTGCGACCGTGACGGCCGTGACGGCCGTCGCGGCGGTTTTCTAACTGTTGTGACCATTTGATGTGGCTCTTTGCCGTAACACAGTGAAAAACGTGGCTCTTAGTCTGTGACTAAGACTCTCTTATGACCCCTGTCATAAGAGATTACAAATGGTTAGTTTGTGGAACAAAGCTGCTGTTATAAGGGGATGGGGGGCTAGTAATGAGACTAATTAGGCGGCACCAATTAATCGCTGAGTTCACATACACTTAAAATCCAATTGCTGTCCAAGCTACATAGATGCAGATGGATAAAATTTGTTTGGCATTAGGATGAAGGTGGAATATAAAAGTCTTGATCGCCATTAAATTGCATTCCGAGACTTATCACTACCCATACAGGGAGTGGAAAATGTTGATCTGTGCATCAGATGCGAACACATTCCTGTAAGCTTGAGATCCAGATTGAAGTCACACCATTCTTAGACTCTTCTGCTGTCACACAATATCATTGGTCTCGATGGATTTTGGCTAATAAAGGATGCAAAGGATGTGCCAAGACACAAGGTGTGGTGTGTGTTCTGTCCTCAGGCGACGGGGAGGTGGTGGAGCAGGTGATCAGCCAACAGACGGCGGAGCACGAGGCGGCAGCGGTCCGACGGTCGGGCAGCGTTCTGGACGAGGCCATCAGACAGCTCCAAGAACAGCAAGACCTTCAGAACCAGGCCGGGCGAGAGGCGGCGCAGGGGGCTGGCGCTGAACCGCTGGCTACAGGACAGGCTGAAGTGCAAGGCCAAGTCCCAGTACCAGCACCGGCACCCAGCACACCACGCAGAGGTCTGTTCTAGTCTCTTTTTCGCTTGTGTGATACATTGGCTTCCCCTTATGCTAGTCTGCTATGTTATCTATTCTAAACAGGGTTTAAAGTCAATGCCCATGGTCCTTTAAGGCAGTGATTTTCAACCTTTTTGATACCATGGCCCACTATTTATTCAGCATTTGAGCCACAGACCACCATTTGAGGACATTTTAGCCCCACAGACTCAAACTCCAGCCTGTCCACAATTACAGGCTGGATTTCAGAAACAAACATGCAAATCAAAATAACTTTAATCTTGTACATTCTCTAGTTGAGTAGACTTTGGCCAATTCAGATGATGAATATTTTAACTCTTGAGAGTGTGATCCACTTAGTTTCAAGTTTACCCTCTCAGAGTTACATCTGGTTCACCAACTTTCCATCATTTAGCCTGGGGACCACCTGGAATCCTCATGGACCACTGGTGGTCCCCGGACCACTGGTTGAAAACCCACGTTTTAAGGAGAATTTGAGACTAGAAGGCTTTCTTATCTTTGTGCAACAAGTCCTTAGCACTCAATTAAATGAAGAATTGAATGGGCCATTGGGGTCTTGCCCCAATAACTCAATTATTTCCATCACCCCAAATTCATTTTTTTTTTGTCCCAAATGGCACACTGTATTTCGACCTCTTTTACGTCCCCACTTTCTTGGTGGGGACATCCTTCCATCCATCTGCAACTGCTTCTCCGTTGTTGGGTCGCGGGGCATAAGGGTAAGAAAGCCTCATAGTCTGAAATTCTCCTTTAATGTGGCCAGTAGGATGAACTTTCATCTAAAAAAAATCAATGTGCTCAAATGTATTTATATTCATATACATGTTTATTTTTTCAATGCAGTGTCCGTGAATGAGCGCCCAGACGTGCAGTCACCCCCTAATGTGGGTCTTCGTCGCAGCGGGCAGGTGGAAGGGGTCAGGCAAATGCACCAGAATGCACCCCGAAGCCAAATGGCCACCGAGAGAGACCTCCAGGCCTGGAGACGTAGAGTGGTGGTGCCAGAACTCCCACCCAGCAGTTACACGTAAGACTCATTACCTGGTGCATCATACTTCACTTCACAAAATAAATTAATAGTAATCTGGCGTAACACTCAAGAGTGTCAAAGCCATTAGATGCCAAATCTGGGGTTTATAGCAGTTACTTATATCCATATCAAAATTCTATTCTAAAAACAAACCTTTAGTTCTGTACAGGTTGATAGGCAAGTGTATGCACATGCCATAGAGATCCATTCAAAACAGAATGTTTCTATGCTTTTATCTCTGAAAATGGCGAAGTCTGTGGTTATGGCCAATCGATACAAGTCAAATGTGAATTTTATTTATTTATTTTGCATCGCGCCCAACATTACTGTTTCTTGTGAAAGAAACATTATCGGCAGCTGCCACCCTTTTTTGCAGACTCCCATTACCTTAATTTTGCAAACCTAGTTTGATAAATGCTTCTTACTCCATATGACACAACCACCCCTCCTACTCTCGCTGCCCCCTGGTGATCATATTGTATATCACATTCATTGTTAATGGCCAAACATGAAAGTATAAAGGCTCACCCCCAGGCCTAGTGCAAATGTTGCCACTAGTAAGCATGGACCGCATGCCACACAACAGGCATGTGTTTTGACTGTAGCCTCTTGGCACTTTCATTTGCGCACACAATGATTTCACGATTCCTGTATTGTTCGTGTGTGCAATTAAGGAGACTCGATTACATTATTGTATTGGAATGTTTTTAGTTGCACTGGCCATAAAGGCCAAAGAACATATACAAAAAAGTATAGATTTAAATAAATCATACTGCCTTAGCCTTATTCAAAGCACATAGGTGCCAATGTGAACCTTTTTCATTAGTCTGTCATTTTGTCTCCCAGGAATCAGGAGGATTATCGGGCAGCCAAAGGAGAAGAGGAGACTGCTCTGTACAACGCCAAGAAGAGACGTGTGCTCTACGGCAGTTGTCGAGTATGTTTTCTATTCATCAGGCCATATTTACATTCTTGGTATCTACAAAGATAGCAGAACTATATGCTTAAAATAAGGGTTGCACTGGAAACAATACAGACACGTCTTCATTTGTTTTTTTTTCCCCCCAGGATGACTCGGAAGATGAGCTTCCCTCATCAGTCAAGCGAGCTCAAGCCCGCAAGAAGCAGCGTCACGAGGCTCTTTTTGGCTCGCAGGGAAGCGACGCAGTGACGGGAGAGGACTTCATCGAATTGTCTTGTGAAGAAGGAGAGGAGACATCCGCTAGCTCTGAGGTACAGACCCTTCCTGCCACTCTGGTCCTAATGGTGGGGAGGATTTTTGACTGTATAATAGGCATGTAACGATATATCTATTTATATCGATGTGAAATGGTGACAATACCAATCGATTTTAATGAAAAGTTGTATCACGATCATTATTGATCAGTGGTGCTGCGCTGATCCAGTAGAGCAGGGCTTCAAAGAAAAGAAAGGGGAGGAAAACGGACACTGACGTTCGCATCATCATCACTGTATATATCCCAATATCTGACATGTTCAGCACATCTCCGTTCACTTCCATGGAAAGGTCTAATGGTGGCTGCTCTTTCCGTTTACCACCACTATGATTTGCTGCTTTTGGCTTTGCAGAAGTGAATATTTGTACGTCTGTCTTGGTGAAATGAACCTTGTGGACCCTATTGTAGGGCCAGTCATTATTTGCCTGTGTGTAGGCTAGGGGTGCAACGGTTCAGTTACCCCACGGTTCGGTTCGTACCTCGGTATGGGGGCCACGGTTTCGGTTCGGTTTCGGTACGTTTTGCATTTTTAAATAAATAAAATCCAAAATGTTCTTTAATTTTTTTTTAAAGTAGGCCTGTTTTCCTTTTCATTATTTACAGAAGAAAACCTTTTTGACACCAGGGCCCACCATTTATTGAGCCATGGACCACCATTTGATGACACTTTAGCCCCACAAACCCCAAAACTAAAGATTTATTTTGTTTTTGTCCACAATACCAAGCTGGATTTCAGAAACAAAACAGGCAAACATTAGTTATTTGCCGCACCTGTCTGGGTTAATATAGACAGCAGTGTAACTGCACATATAACTCCTGTCTTAAATGTTTATGCTGTGAGGGGGGCAATAACCACGATGTGTTTCGACAAAGAAAAAGCAGCAGCCTTTTTTTTCCAGCCGTCAAATTTTGCTCCTGAGCGGGCGGGGCTGAGCGGAGCGAGGAGCGCGGAGCTGCCCAAATGAATATGAGCGCGGAGCGGGAGCGGTCTGGGAGGGGGTCCACGAGAGCGGATTGCGAGCGGGACCAAATACGTCGAGAGCGATGAGCGGAATTCTCGGCCGCTCCGCTCCGCTCACGAACTCTGCTGTGGACCCCCTTAAACCCCCAAAGGACTACTAGGTCTTTGAGAACCAATACAATATGTGTGTGAAAATACTGGATTTCTTTCTTAAAATACTGGAGAGAAAAAAACATCTAATTTCTCTGGATATACATATGTTTTATTAAATATCGTAAAAAGTCATATTGTGAGTTGAGTGTATCGTTACATGCCTACTGACTGTATACCATAGTATTCCAAAATGTCATTACTGTACTGCACCAGGAGCACTGTGTGTATGACATGGATCATACAAGTTTAATGTCATGTTTTTCCACCCCCCAGGAGAATGAACTGGAGGGCAGTGACCTTGAATCTTCCAATGATGAGGAATGGAAAAGTGACTCATCAGGGTAAAATCTTTTATCTTCAAAAAGTTAGCTTTTTGACTTTTACATACCCATTTATTTATTATTCTGTGCTTACCAAAGTTTTTACCTTATTTAACTCAAAACCATAATTAACAATAATACTAATAAAATATAATCCTACATGTGGGTGCGCTAAAAAAACTTTCTAAAAAACTATCTGATTGGACAGCCACTCCTCCAGCGAGTACTCTGATTGGACAGCAGACGCCGGCATCAACCTGCAACCATCCACACCCCAGCAGTCATCACGGAAACGCCGGCGGCGCCAGCTCAGCAGCTCGGAGGACGAGGACGAGGAGGAGAATGAGGAGACTAACGAGGACAAGCACCAGAGCGACGAGGAGGAGCAGCGTAGTCCCAGGAAGAAGAGCAAAGCCAAGGCCAAGAAAAGCAAAAGCAGGACCCCCAAGGTGAGTAGCAAGCTCTTATGCAGGCCTGGTCTGCGGGTGCGTGCGTCTTGAAACGAAGCAACAGAGGAAGCAAGCTTCTACATGTATCATTCAGGGTATATCCACTCTGCTCAGAGCCGTCGTCACTTCCTGTTTTTTAGACTGCTAGTAGATGGAAAGTGAAGCTTGGCCATGCTTCCATTTGCCGCAAGGGGGCAATGCGCCGTCCCTTTCCGTGACCCTGTTCCAACGCAAATTTGTACACAAGTGTGATCATCCCAAGTCATTTGTTCCTGGTTTCACCCTACAAATGTCCATGTACTCAACCTTTTTCATGTCAAGGACTCCCAGAATTATCTGTGTTTGACTGCCGATCCCCATATGAAAATGTTGTTACAGAGCCCCCCCAAGAAGCAAAGAATGAATTAACAAAAGTGTTTGCTCTGAAAGAATATGTATATTTTCAAAGATCTGGACCACATTTTGGGGAAAAAATAGCACACTACGAGCTTCTAGATCTGCTATTAAAACACGAAAACCCCTGTACAGAACCATCTCATTTCAAGGGATTTCCATCTCTAAATAATAAAAAAAATAACAAAAAGATGAAACATGGATATACAAGGTTTTGGTGTGTGAATGATGACAGAATGTATGTTACTTTCCCCCATCCAGCGGCCCAAGGCCAGACCTCCTATCAACAGGGAGGTGTCCAATGAGTTCAGACCCTCGTTGTGGATCACCGACGTCATTCCCAGGAAGTCCCCCTTCGTACCCCAAATGGGGGATGAGGTATGTGTTTCCATTTCACAGAAAAAAGATGGCCAATTCTGGTCTCCCTGATCAACCTCACCTGCTGTCATCTCCTCCTGCGCTGGCTGAGAACCACTGAGAATCACACGTCTCCTAGCTGTGTCCCGAGGTATAAAGCGGTGCTTGTTTGTTTTTTGTCAGGTGATCTACTTTCGACAGGGCCACGAGGCCTACGTGGAGGCGGTGAGGAGGACTGAGGTGTACCCCATCAACATAGACAAACAACCCTGGAAAAAGATGGAGCTTAGGGTAGGGCTGCTTCGTAGTTACTTAACAAGAAGCACAAGTTTCCATTTTTAGTAGTACAAATGTGTGATTATATTTTGCATGTCGTGTAGTCAAAAATACTTCAGCCATAGGACAATGAGTGTAAAATGACAAAAGAGAACCATGTTTTGCCTCTGCTTGAAGATTTATTTGAACGTTCAAAAACCTAGAATTCTGGGTTTTAATGAAAGTCGTTTTTGTTTTTTTGTAGGACCAAGAGTTTGTGAAGATTACTGGAATCAGATATGAAGTTTGTCCTCCCACGTTGTGCTGCTTAAAACTGACGCTTATTGACCATGGCACGGGAAAGATCTCTGACAAGTCCTTCTCTGTCAAGTATGTAGGATATGAAACTTTTAGCTGCATTTAAAACACATTTCATTGACATGACGGTGACCACAGAGGATGAATTGCCTCTTAACATATCTACATCAAATCATGTTTTAATGCACATATTAGTGGTGCTGCACTTATGGAGCATAGTATGTTATGTGCCGTCTCTGAAGATAGTAGTACAATACTGTATTATTGTTCATTATGTACTGTTGAGCTTGATTATATTGCCTATACATTAAATCAACATCAAATAGTGTACACATAACACTGATTGTGAGTCTGTGATGTTCTCCCACAGGTATCACGACATGCCAGATGTCATAGATTTCCTGGTGCTGAGGCAGAATTACGATGAGGCACTCCGGAGAAACTGGCAGCCAAGTGAGTTTTACCAAAGTCTTTGGATTTTCATGAGTTGGTTTGTTTACGTAGCCAGGCCTCGGACAGTTGAGCAAATATTTACCCAGCATCCCTAACGGCTTTCATTAAGGATAGATCACATATTCCAAGATCAAGTATTGTACATGTACATGATTGCTGATTCGTGCACATGTAACTGTATTTGTGTATTTTTAAATGGCCTGTACTGTTAATATTGTTTTCTCTTCTGCTTGCACTTCATTGTATACTGTACAGCTCTGTAAAACATCTTTTTGTTTGGCTTCCATCAGACGATGCAGCTGCATATAGTATAACATCAAACAGAGAATAAAGAGTGCAAGACAGAGCTTAAAAAGGAGTAAAAAATAGTAACTTGTTTACTATTATATAGTAACTTATGTGGATGTTTTGAGATCAATTTGTAACCGCAAGGTACATTGCACCATTGGCTACTTGATGGGTGGTAAAACGGTCGTGACCGTTATAAATTTGTTTCGACCAGTGAACCGTTGCGACCGTCTGATAACGTTTGGCCGATGGCCATCGTTTTGGCCCTCGGGTTAGGGAAAGGTCACGACTGTTTTGCACTAAACCTATTCCCTAACCCTAAACACAATCTCATTTGAAATGCCTAAATCCAACCTTAACCCCTGTTATGCCACGGTCTCGGCCGTTATGAAACGGTCTCGACCGTTATGTAAAGTGATCACAACGTATGCCGCGGTCGCAAAATGATGTCACGAAAGTTGAAAAATAATATAAATTTGTTGTGACTGTTTTGGCAACTGGTTGCAACCGCTGGTCACCCATCGCAACCTATATTATTGCAACGTATGTCATGGCACAGATTGATTTTGTCCCTCATGGATGTTTTTCCTGTAGTAGCAAAGTTAGGGAAATTTTTCATCTCTTTGCCATAGTATAAGCTCACCGTTCAAGTTAGGGGAATTTTTTAAAAAACAGTTCTTCTTTAGGCGGTGAGGCTTTTGGCCTCGGATGAATCGGAAAAATATGGTTCCCGAGCGAAATGTGGCATTTTTGTGAATGGGTACAGTAAATGAATAAATGGTAAAAACATGACATTCCGTCCCTGCTAGATGACAGGTTCCGCTCTGTGATAGATGATGCCTGGTGGTCTGGCTCCATTGTGTGTCAGGAGCCTTACCAGGCAGAATACCCCGACAGCCACTTCCAGTGCTTCAAAGTCAGGTAGGAAGAAGACTGTTTGGTTTTCTACTTCATTTGTGTCCATTTCTTTGCCTTCTGTATTGAATAACCTCGCGCCACTGAAAATCCATGATGCAAATGTATTTGTTTTTAATATCAGAATGAGAACTCATTTCATAGCCAGCTGTCCAGGGTCACAGAAACATTCCTTAGATCTTGCTTGTCTGTCTTTTCATGGCCACCAGGTGGGACAATGGAGAGACTGAGAAGTTGAGTCCGTGGGATTTGGAAGCTATTCCAGATGATGGTAAAGAGAGGACTTCATTATGTATTTGCCTGATGCGTTGATGGCATGATTATTAGTTGCAATTTTATTGTTGCCATTGCAAAATCATCCAGCTTTTATCTTGCCATGTCTCTTCAGCCCAGGTGCCTGATACGGAAGGTGGAGGTATTCCAGTGACTGCAGAGGAGATGAACGAGCTGATGTACAAGCCCCAGCCAGGGGAGTGGGGTGACAGGAGCAGAGACCAGGAGTGTGAACGCATCCAGGCTGCCATCGACCAACTGATCACCATCGGTATATGTTCATTTATGCTCTCTCTGTTTGTGAATACATCAGATAATATCTGATGAAGCCTTGCCCTAGAAGAGAGGTCTTCAACTCTCCGCACAGTCCATCAGTAACTGCAACATTCACAATAACAAAGCCAATTGTTTGACGTTAATCAAAAAAGCTTTTTTTTGTTCTTCCTGTTATTGTTTCCACATTAGAAATTGCAGCTCCGTTCTCTGGACCCGTGGACATTGTCCAGTACCCCACCTACTGTACCGTTATCGCCTACCCCACTGATCTGGGCACCATTCGGCTCCGAATCATCAGCAGATTCTATAGGTCAGTTCCTACCTGTCAAAACAAGGTACAGCTGGTCACCAGAAATCAACATGAGACCTTGGCATTCTTTTGTTTTAATAGCTAGATATACACATTAGTGAAGATTTACTGCATCCAAGCAATTCAGCGTTGGACAACTAGATAGTAAGAAAATTATTTCAAATCCCCTTGCCTATGCATTTCTGAGATGGACTTAATGTGGTATAATTCAACATTTAAGAATTGCTTACTCATGCCCTATGTATCCCAGGTGCAATGCAGATTTTCACGTTTGCCCAAACATGTTAACCACACAGAAATGTCTGTGGCATAGCTGATTTTCCTCTTGTGGTTCTGTTTTCACAGGCGCTTGTCTGCGTTAATCTGGGACGTGAGGTACATCGCACACAATGCCCGCACCTTCAACGAGCCAAGGAGTAAGATCGCACACACTGCGAAAATGATCACCAACGTCCTTCAGAAGTTTATCAAGTATGTTTTCCTTGAAGATGAAGCTTCATGCCCATATATAAAAGAATGGAAGTATAGTCTGTTTAAAGGAAAATAATAGCTGCAATGAAAAGCGTTAAAGCTTGTCACTATGTGCATGCAATGGCAAAGATCTTTCTCTTTCCTGTTTTTTCTCTATTACTGTAACTGTTTTTGATGTAGCTAAATGTTTTCCACCAGACAACAACCAAGAGCTAAGAAAGAAATGAGAGACTCACTTCTGACCATCTAACTTACTACTACAGTCACATTCTGTGTGTGAGAGTTTTCACTGCATGGCTCTTATTAGTGTTCGTCTGTCATTCTGGGGATCATTTTTAAAAACCACTGGACCAGTGAACACCAATTTTCTTCTGCGTGCTGTCAGTAGGCCAAGACAGTGACACAATATTCATTC
Organism: Benthosema pterotum; assembly: GCA_039105355.1. Lineage (NCBI taxonomy): Eukaryota > Metazoa > Chordata > Actinopteri > Myctophiformes > Myctophidae > Benthosema > Benthosema pterotum. Next base: position 18,137,212 of record CM076977.1, read on the forward strand.
ACACATTCACATTGTGAATAGTATTTTAGTTTTTATTATTCTGTCTTGGTAAGACAAATAGATTTACTGTTTCGTCACTGTTGAACTGCAATATTGTCCTGTTATTTCTGGAAACATAAATTGCTTATGAAGTCCATGGTGAACTTTACCAACTATTTTCTGACTTTGCTATAGAGGTGTTTATTCACCAATACTGACTGGATTCATGAGGAGTTGGCCCCATGAAAGTGTTGAAGTTGATGGATTACTCTCGTTCCCACAGTGACCCGGGCTGTACAGATGTCATGGCGCTTTATAACGCTGTTGAAGAGATGGATGAAGATGATGAGGTAAAGACTTTACTTTATTTGTTAATTTAGACAGGACAGCACCAGTTTGATGAACACACAGGAGACAGACACATGCAGAATATGTACAGACATCCCAGTGTAAAACCGGTCAGAATTAGCTACAGCTAAATTTCATCTGTTGTACTCATGAAACAGAACATACAGACAAAACATACAGACACACATAATGTTGTAAGACAATGTTAAAGATAGTTTTAAATAGAATACGTAAAAAGTAAAAAGAATCAGCACTTGGACATGATTACATATTTGTGAACTCTTCAGCCACAACTTAATTTGTCTTTTAAAAGCACCACATGTGGGGATCCCTCTAATTGAGGCAGGGAGTGAATTCCAGTATTGACAGCCGTTTATGGAAAGTACATTTTTGCTAAAGGTGGTTCTTTTACAATCGATTTTACAATCAACCCTGGAAGTTGACCTGGTGCTGCGTTCGCACTCTTTTTTTTTTTTTTTTTTTTTTTTTTTACGAATAAATTCCATTAGGAGGAGCCTAAAATAACAAGGTCCCTAAAATGGATTCATGTGGGACGCCTACTGGGTTGTCAACAAACGGGGACCGGACAGCATCAATCACCACACACTGTTTACGTTGTGATAAGTAAGATTGTATCCACTGAATCGTGTTGATAGAGAAGTTGAAATATGATAGTTTAGTGAAGGGAACCTGGTGGCTGACTGTGTCAAAAGCCTTTTTGAAGCCTACATATGGGTTTGTATCCAACCACTTTTTGGTTCTTTCAATGAATACATTATTTGCCGTTTCAGTTGAGTGTTGTGTTCTAAAACCAAATTGCATAAGGTGGAGTGGTGTCTCTTCCTTATTGAGATGTTTGATTTGTTTAGCAACTCACTGCGATTTTCGATAGGCAGGGGGGGATACTAATTGGCCTATAGTTCTCCACCAGAATTTTGCTACCTGATTTGAAGATTGGAGTGATGAGGGCTATCTTCCATAGAATGGCAATCGGTTTAGCCAGGGAGTCACTGTGAGTCTTTATGAGATTGGTGTCAAACCCATATGCATCCTTAGCTTTGGAAACGTTCAGTTCATCGATAATCGTTTTTTACCTCCCTTTCATCTATTTCCTCTAGCTCCAGGATGGGCTGAGCCATCGAGATTGGGCAGGGAGAGATGCAAGGGGGGGAGAACAGTTTCATTATATCAGTGATACTAGATAAAAAGAGTATTAAAAGTACTGGCCTTTCAGGGTCAGTTATAGTGCCCTCATCTGTTTTTAGTTCTATTGTGTTAGTATTGAGTGGTTTGCTTTCCTAGTAACTTATTTAGAACTGACCAAACTTTTTTTGCCGAACCCTTTGCATTCTCTATAAAACTGATAAAGAAATTTGCCTTAGCCTTCCTTATGAGCTGTGTTACAGTATTTCTGGCTACGACAAATGTAGATGGACCTGATCTAAGACTCTGTTTAAGTGCTCCCTAGTTTTCATCATGTTTCTACAATTATGATCCAACCATGGTAGAACATGTTCTCTCCTTGACCTTTTCTGCCCTCTTGTGGAGAAAGAGGTCAATAACTGATCTAATTTATCTACAAAAGCAGAGCTCTTTGACTCAATATCAGTATAAAAGAGAGTGATGCCCCCGTCAATTTGCCCCACTGCAGCCCCCAGCTCTTCAACTTATTTTTGACGATGTACTGGGTACATGATGGTTTTTTGGGGGGTTGGGTTGTAAATCTTGGTCGTGGTCTGATGGACTAGTTAAGATCATTTTTGTTATCCTCTCTGGTTTGTCAGTGAACACTAAGTCAATTTAATTTAATTTTTATCTGTCACCCTGGTTGGTTTTTCAACCAGCTGCTCTAAATTGAAGGAGTCTGTGATTTGTTTTAGATTTTTCCTGTTTTGTTTATCATCCCAATTAATATCCCATTCCCCTAGAATCTAGGGGACTGGAATATTAATCTAGGGAGTCAAAAAACGAAATTATTTATCTAGGGCCTAGATAAATCGTTTTGTTTTTTGACTCCCTAGATTTCATGCGATTTGAGTTAGTCGTAAAATTCGATCTTAGCCAGGCATATAACGGTAAAGGGCATTTCTACCGATAGAGACACTTCTACCCCTACACAGTCAAAGTTTACATCAGAAGGCAATACAATTTCTCTGCATGTCAGAGTGTCTTTGACATACAGAGCTACCTCTGCCTGGCATGATGTCTGTTATTATGCTGCCAGGGAAGTAAGAGGAAGTATGAGAGAACTTATAGCTAGCATAATATCTGCTGTAAAACTGGTTTGAAAAACAAAGAACACACGCACACTTTGAAAACATATGCCATGGTGACAGCTATTCAACAATTATGGCAATATCTTTGTGCATTCACTATTTTTAATATATTCTCATTTGGATTGCATTCCTATGCACCTGTCCTTGTAGGTGTGTGCAAAGCTATTTTCTCTACAAACTAAACCATTTCTGAAAGGATAACCGCATCATGTTGCAACCTTTCAGCAGAAGATTTGTATTTATTTGCAGAGCACTTTGCCACCAAAGCATAAATGCACTGTACAAAACATTAATTGTGATTTGGATGGATTCTTTAGGACGACGATGGAGAAGCACCAGGCACATCCTCTGTGCATAGACTACGTCAGGTATGTAGAAACAGAGGATGGATGGCATTTCCCATAGATGATATTCCATGCATGCTGTATAAACCTGCATTCCTATTGGTTCCTAAGTGTTTAGTTCCCCTATTCATTTAACATTTTGTCACAGTTGGATTTGTGTCACTTAAAGGGATACTTCGCCGAAATTAAACCTCGACTGTATGGTTATACTATTGTGCATCCGTGTCTCTGTGTCCGTGTCTTAGCGCATACTGTAGTGGAACACCAAAGGAGGGGGTTCCAGACTGTTTACCACCTACGTCACTGCCCTAAAAGTGACGTACAGTAGGTGGTAAACATTTCCTAGAGCACTGAACACTAAAGGAGGCAGAGGAGAGCAGCAATGCAGGCACAGAATATACTTTCTCTAGCGCCACCATGTGGATTTTTTTTACATACATATATATATTTTTTTTTTCACAGTGAGGAAAATAATTATTTGATCCCTTGATGATTTTGTAAGTTTTCATGATTAGAAAGAAATGAGCACTCTGTCATTTTTATGGTACTTTTATTTAAACAAATAGAGACAGAATATGAACAAAAATATCCATAAGAAAATAATATTTAAAGGTTATAAATTAATTTGCATTAGAGCTTGTGAAATAAGTATTTGATCCCTAAGCACAATCTGACTTAGTACTTGGTGGAGAAACCCTTGTTGGCAAGCACGGAAGTCAGACGTTTCTTGTAGTTAGTCACCAAGTTTGTGCACATCTCAGGAGGGTTTTTAGCCCACTCCTGTTTAGATATCCTACCTAAATCCTCAAGGTTTCGAGGCTGTTGCTTGCCAACTCAAAGCTCAATCTCTCTCCATAGATTTTCTATAGGATTAAGGTCTAGAGACTGGCTAGGCCACTCCATGAGCTTAATGTGCTTCTTCAAGACCCATCTTTAGTGCTCTGGCTGAGTGAAGGAGGTTCTTGTCCAAGATGTTGCAGTGCATGTCTCCATCCATCGGCCACACAATGCAGTGAAGTTGCCCTGTACCCTTAGCAGAGAAATAGCACCAAAGCATAATGCGTCCACCTCCATGCCTGACGATGGGGATGGTGTTGTTGATTGATTTGAAGGCAGCTGGGACCACAGTCACCAAGAAAACCATTGGTAACACAGTACACCATAACGGATTGAAATCCTGCAGTGCCCAGCCATGTCCCTTTGCTCAAGAAGGCGCATAGAGGCCCGTCTAAAGTTCACCAATGAACACCTAAATGATTCAGACCAGGCTGCGGGGAAGGTGATGTGGTCAGAAGAGACCAAAACTCAACTCTTTGGCATCCATTTGACTTGCCGTGTTTGGAGGGAGAGAAATGCTGAATACAAACCCAACAACACCATCCCCACCGTCAAGCATGGAGGTGGAGACATTATGCTTTGGGGCTGTTTCTCTGCTAAGGGTACAGGGCAACTTCACCGCATTGTGTGGCGGATGGATGTGGCCATGTACCACAGGATCTTGGAGAAGAACCTCCTTCCCTCAGCTAGAGCACTGAAGATGGGTCGTGGCTGGGTCTTCCAGCATGACAACGACCCAAAACATACGGCCAAGGCAAAAAAGGAGTGGCTCACGAAGAAGCACATTAAGCTCATGGAGTGGCCTAGCCAGTCTCCAGACCTTAATCCTATAGAAAATCTATGGAGGGAGCTCGAGCTTCGAATTGGCAAGCAACAGCCTCGAAACCTTCAGGATTTGGAGAGAAGATCTAACCAGGAGTGGGCTAAAATCCCTCCTGAGATGTGCGCAAACTTGGTGACTAACTACAGGAATGAGGAGTGCTCTCAGCCAGAGGCTTATAGCCCCACGTCAAAGCACTAAACGTTTTGGACTATCCTTTGTGCCCACTGCCATCAGGCTTCATAACCAGGCACACCGCAGAACGGGACGGGGGCCATAGAAGGGAAAAAAGGAAATAGAGAGAGAGAGACAAGTTCTCCTTGCACATGAGCATATTTGCACGTGTATTTAGACTGCACCTTTGCACTTTTGCACTTGACTGTGACTAACATACCTTGGTTTTCTTTTTTAACTGTTTTTATTTATTTATTACTGTTTTTAACTTATCCTTTTCTGTGATGAACTGACAAACCGCATTTCCCTACGGGGACAAATAAAGGTTTTTTTTTTCATTCATTCAAGAAACGTCTGACTTCCGTGCTTGCCAACAAGGGTTTCTCCACCAAGTACTAAGTCAGGTTGTGCTTAGGGATCAAATACTTATTTCACGAGCTCTAACGCAAATTAATTTATAACCTTTAAATATTATTTTCTTATGGACATTTTTGTTCATATTCTGTCTCTATTTGTTTAAATAAAAGTACCATAAAAATGACAGAGTGCTCATTTCTTTCTAATCATGAAAACTTACAAAATCATCAAGGGGTCAAATAATTATTTTCCTCACTGTATATATTTTTTCACATTTCGAGGCCGTTGTACAGCATTTAAAGGCATTCCGTACCGGCGCAGCACTCCTTTAATGCTGACCATCTTTCCTTCACAATATTCCTAGCGCTCGGAGGAGGTAGTGCCAGACAGGGATGCCTGGAAGGAACAGTGCACCAGTCTGATCAACTACATTTTCGACTGCGAAGACTCAGAGCCGTTCAGACAACCTGTTGACCCACAGATCTTTCCGGTAGGTCACAAGAAAATCATCAGACTCTGTCTGCTAAACATCCTTAGTGATTCTGTGATAATAGAACTTTTTCACGGCGTCCATATTGACATTTTTAAAATGGTTATTTCCTGTCCTTGATTTGCTGATTCCTTTGGTAATATACTTGATAAACATGCACTCCTAGGACCATGTTTCTCAGAATCACTGAGCCATCATCTTGTTTATAATGGTCAACATTAATTTCCATTTACTCCTTTGATATTACCTTGAAAAAATATGCTTTTCATTGCAGCAAAGTAAGAGGCATGCCGCTTTTCATCCTATGTACAAGGTTATACAAATCTCTTTAAAACGATGCCGATACCCTGCTGCAAACAATTGGGTGCTCAGTTGGGGAAAAATACAGCCGTACTACCGACCCGATAAATTAAATTAAATTAAATCATGTCTGCAAATTGATGTTCATGAATGGCAGACAACTTGATGGAAAAATGTTTCCCAAAAACAGTGGATGGACATGGTCTATCATGCATCTCATGTGACTGGTAAAATACTGCTACCTACTGCCCATCTGCTAATAATCATAATAGTATTTGAAATGTGAACAAATTAATTTTTCTTCTGAAAATGTGTGATAGATTTAATGGAAACTCGTTTAGTTTTGCTCACAGTAAAACAAACCTTGGAACCTTGGGGCATGCAGAAAAGAAAATGTAGTCTACACACTACGTGTAACAAATTCCCACTGAATGTGATGCAGTGGTTGAGTTCAGCGCTGACTTGTGGAAGTGTTTTGTAAGCCTAGAGCATGGGTTGCCTACTTCATACAGGAGCAAGGAAGTCACGATAGCTACAGGGAGGCAGACAGGCAAAGAGAGGCAGAACAACAGGTAATAGCTAGGATGGATAAAATCCAGAGAACGAATGTAAATAGATGTTGCATGATGTTGCATGTCTCAATCTGCAAGTGCAATATATATTTTTTATAGACGGTATGTGTGTGCACATATGTGAAATCATGATTGTTTTATGCAATCAGATGGGACTTTTCTGTCAAGGCCAGAAGGTAATCCTTTGCCAACCAGTAGGTATTCCTTTTACGGGTATGATAATGTCACGTGCATACCATCTATATATAGTGTACTGTGTATATATTTAATTGGTGTAGTTGTATAAACAAAAACTTGTGTCACGTATTTCCAATGTCTCGTGCCGTCTTGTGGTTGTTTTGAGCTCTCGTTCATTAGGAAATATGCATGCACGGTGCCACAGTCGGTAGCCTAGAAGGTGTTCTCACTTTTATGTTGAACCCAGGGTATGGACCCCGTACCCTGGCTGGGTTGGGGTTGAAATGTAACTTATCCCCGTGACCCCATAGGGTAGGTACAACCGTCACAAACAACATGCAGTAATCCTGGGCCTAGATTTTCGTAACCTCTAAATCCCTTAACTTCTTTGCCTTTTTAAACTATTTTAAACATTTTTTCAATAGTTAAAATGGCCATAATACAAGCTCACAATGTGTCAGTAGATTGGCATGTTGAACTATTCCAAAACGATTATCAAAATAGTAAAAGAGGGATAAGGGGTTTAGCGTGTGACGAAAATGGAGCCCCTGGTCTCTAAACTGCCTCCGGATGGAGGGGGGAAAGAAACTGTTTGGAAATAATTGCGTGTTCCATCCGCACGCTTGTCCAACCAGGGACAATCTCCCCCTGTCAGGTGAACAGAAGCAACTGGGTCTCGTCACGCATAGAAGGAGGCTTGAGTTCAAGTTCATTGCCAAAGAGCGTCTGGAGTCCAGGATTACTTTACATAATTGACAGTGGGTCGGGAAAAAATCGTGGGATACAAAATGAATAACATATGCATGCATAAAGGAACATGAAAGCTAGCACATAAACGTATGGAGAATGGCATGTTTGTATCTTTTTTTTATTGTATTTTTTTTTAGGTCAGACAACGTGACAGCATTGTCTCAACAATCCATTCATACTGTTTTTTTTTCTCCAGGACTACCATGATATCATTGATACCCCAATGGACTTTGGCTGGGTGAAGAGGACCTTGGAGCAAGACAGATACGAGAATCCTATCGAGCTCTGCAAAGACATCCGTCTGATATTTGCCAATGCCAAAGCCTACACTCCCAACAAACGCTCCAAGGTTACTTTTACTACGGCTGACATAACCCCTTACGTTCAATGCAAAACTACAAATTTGCATAACGTTGTAGATCAACCCTAGGGCTGATCTATAGTTTTGTATTTAACCTAAGGCCCTGCCCCTCGACTTATCATCTCACAACTCTACGTCACATAATTCCTTTAGACAACGTTCATTGGCTATATTGATGTATTAAAAAAGTCAGTTTTGCACATCCTCAGTTCTGTAGCTTGTAATTAAGGCTTGATCAGTTGGGGTGCGTGGTAGCATAGTTGGTGTTGTCGACGCCTCACAGCTAGTAGTTCCGGGGTTCGATTTCCGCTGTTGGTGTGTTTCCTCTGCCTCATCAGTGCCAGTATCCGAGGCAGGATTTGGAGAAAGGGCCTTTCTGTGTGGAGTTTGCATGTTCTGCCTGTGTCCGCTTTAGTTAGGTAGGTTAGGTATTACCCTCACAAAAACATAAATTAATCCTAGCCTCTAAACTGCTTGAGGCTGATGGAGGGAGAAAGGAATTGGTTGGAATAACATGTTCTTCCACATGCTACGTCCGGCCAGGGACCTTCTTCTCCGTTGGGTGAAAAGAAGCAGCTTGGACTCCTTTTCATGCATGGTTGGCAGAGGAAGTGTAGTGTCCAGCATTACATCCATATCCATACTATAAATAAGGAAATGTCCTTCTGAATGAATGTCGTACTGCCGTAACTCCTCACTGTCTGCACCAATCACTTTTCACACAGGCATTGACCATAGTACGAACTTAACAAAGCCCTTTTTTTCAAATTAACATTGTTGATTAATAATGCATTTATAGGTGCATTCAATTTTCCCATACACAAAGCAATTCCCTTTCCAGCCACAGGGGGCAATGCAAATGGCAACACACGTACCATACCATGGTGAAGTTAGTATCTGCTTGTTGATGAAAAATGAACAATAAAGGAACACTTAATTTTGAATGATAGTACTTTTTTTTACAGTATTTTTTGCTGCATTTGTGCTGCCCTAGGTTACAATGTCGCTGATGGCTGTATTCCTGTTTTAGATATACAGCATGACCCTGCGGCTCTCTGCCTTCTTCGAGGAGAAAATGCGGACGATCACTTCGGAGTACAGAAGCGCCATCAAGAGCAGCGACAGGCTCCGGCGCAGCCAGAGATTCCGAAAGAAGAGTCAGCAGCCAGAGTCGTCTGCCTCCGCCGCCAACGCCTCAAGGTCTGCTGTCTTTTCTCTCCCAATGAAAGAACTTGAGAATGTAACGGCACATGCCGTTTTGCAATTCCTCTCTGTGCAGTGAGATGAGATGTAGACAATTATGGAATGTGTGTGTGTATATAATATAGCACATTTCAAAAATCTTTACAAACATCTCTTTACAAACTTCTTAAAGGAATGCAGATTGTGACAAAAAAAAATCTTATTTTTGAGTCATGCTCACACGTTGTGTGGATGTAATTGAGGTCATAAAACCTAAAATCAAAGCGGGGAAAATGAAATTAATTAAAAAATAATAACAAATAATGATATAATCGTTTTCCACTCCGCTTCTTCCAGTCATAGGAGGTCTGCTGTCAAGACTCAGGAAAAAGTGGAGTTGATGTCTGCAACCAAATCTACCTCAGCCAAAGTGTCTGCTCCTGAGAGAGCCAGGAGGAGTCGTCGTAGTAGCAGCTCAGGACACATCTCCTCTGACTCCTCAGGCTCCAAAGCTGCTTCTTCAACACAAGGTAAAAAAAAACAATAAATTAAAAACACTTTAATTTAGAGAACAATCTGTCAATCTGTTTGACAGACAGACCTTTTTGGGAGAAAAAGATGTCTATATGAACCCAAATCCTGTTTCACAGAATTGTGTTGGTAACCTCGTTATTCTTAGGCCCGGTCTACACCAAAGCGTCGAAGTGCGACTCCTTGCGTCATGTGTCAGGATGCGTTAGCTTGCGTCCGAATGGTGCTTTAATTGCACATATCACACCAAAGGGTCAACATGTGCCGACCTGCGACTCGACTGTCAATCATACAGTGCTGCCAACAACAGCACTGTGTTTAATCCATTAATCACACAATCATGGAAGGAATCTTCTGCAGCCGGAGATATCTTGTGCTGCGCAAATGTATTCAATATAATAGCACTGCATGTTACACTCATGTGGAAAAAGAAGAGTTTACTGTACTTCATAAAGCTTGAATCACTTGCGCCACCTTGCAACAACAAGCTTCAACATGCGCCGAGGTGCGTCAAGACCAGGGCTTGAAAACAAAATTATTTTTCAGGAACGTTTCAGAACCGGTTCGGGTAGATCTAGAACGTTTGTTCTTATCGTTCTGTTAATGTTTGGACACACAGAACAGCTACTTCTCCTCCAGTGCGCATTCGAGAGAGAGAGAGGGCGAGTGAGAGAGACAGAGAGAGAGAGTGCGCATTCATTCTCTTTTAAAGACACGTGCAATTTTTAGGACCAGCGGGAGGAGGAGAAGGCATTCAACAAACATACATGCGTAAATGTGAAATCAAGGAAGTATATTGTATTCTGATTACGTGGCTGCTATGTTTAAACCTCGTATTTGTCGTTGTTCTGTGGTCTGTATTGTTAATGCTATGTGTTAAGACCCGGGCCTTTGTGCTGCGCTGTGTGCCAATATGTTTATGCTTTGATACACGCACACACGCATTTGATAATTGGATGCTTATTCCACCCGTCCCCGAAATTTAATTTGTTTCTGATACAGAACGTGTCTATACAACTAATATGCGATGTCCATAGAACTGATGCAGCCATTGTTACTGCTTATTGCTTGAGGTGGACAGCCGGTGGTAGCCGCTAGTGATGCGTGGGCCGGCCCAGTAGTGACGGGTCCCGCGGGTTCTCCCGCGGGCTGGGCGGACGGGTTAAGATTTTGGCACAATTAGCGGGCTGGCAGGCAGGGCGGGCAGGGCAAGCTCACAGTCAGTGCATTCCGTCGGCATTGTGAGCTTGTAGAGTGGCCATTTCATTCATTCATCTGGAGTACCGACAACGTGGTTACAGGCTAGACACAAGTGAGTGAAGTGAACAGAATTGAACTTATTAAACTACGATGTCACCTCTCTCTCTCGCTCTCTCTCTCGCTCACTCGCTTGTGCACGTTCTCTCCCTCTCTCTCTGTCTCTCCCTCTCTTTCTTTTTTCTCTCTCGATTAGAGTATACAAGCGTCATTCCAATGCTCGTATAACCTCCCGGCTAATTTTGCAGGGGAGAATGCAGGTTTTGGGTCATTTCCAGCTGTTTATACTGAGATATTCTTGCGCGTCGTTATAGGCTGCTTTTTTCTTTTGCGGGCTGGGGCGGGCTGTTGATTTAAATGTTGCGGGACGGGTTGCTGCGGACGGGCTGGCACAATTGGCGGGGCATGAAAAAAAGGCAGCCCACACATCACTAGTAGCCGCATATACTTGTTTAGAAATATAACAGTCACTATGTGTGTATATATTTAAAAAAAAAAATAAAAAAAACACTAAACTTTAAGCAACTATCCGAGAGATCAAATGGTTGCGTTACAAAGAGCACCTTTATTTATCATTGTTTTAGAACGAAAAAAAAAAAACGTTATTAACCGGTTTTGTGGATTTCAGAATATTGTTTTGTTCCCGAACAGTTGAAGACCATTTCGTTTCCGTTTTCGTTCCTTGAAAAATCCCCTAGAATTCCGTTTGTTTCGGTTTTTGGTTTCCGTTCTTTGAACCGGTTCGAAGCCCTGGTCAAGACCTATCACACCGAAGGGACATGCGCCAAAATGCTCAAGTCCGTCTCAACGCATTGGTGTAGACAGGGCCTTAGAGAGCATAGATTTATGTACCGTACTTTCCGGACTATAAGCCGCGACTTTTTTCTTGTGCTTTGGACCCTGCGGCTTATTCAGCGGTGCGGCCAATGTATGGATGTTTACGGCTAACAAACACTATAGGGCGTTCTAAGTCTAAATGCACGGTATGCACCCCAACTTTAAGCCGGCCCGAGCAGGAAATGTAGGGGGACAGGGCACAGGCAGTTCGCTAAGACAGACACTACTAAATGCTTCATGGAAAGCAAACGAAGAAGTGCATATAACGCAGCTAAAGTCAGTCGAGCTGGTTGAAAAATAAGGAAATCTATCTGCTGCACGTAGCCTTGGGATCAATGAATCAATGGTTAGACGGCGGACCAACGCGAGGAACGCCGGCGCGGCGGAGACACCAGCTCCTCGGAACAGCGGCGCGCGGTGGTGGTCCGCGCGCCATCGTTCCGAGGAGCTGGCGCCACCAGCGCGCGCACCACCAGGGCGAGGAACATGCTGAAAGCAACTTTTTCTCAAGTCTGCCAGTGGATCCTTACTGCGTGGAAAAGTGTAAAAAAAAAAAAACATCCACGAACGGGTTTAGAAAGGCTGGCGGCGGCAGCAGCAGCAGCAGCAGCCGCCGCCGCCGCCGCAGGAGGAGGAGGAGGAGGAGGAGGAGGAGGAGGAGGAGGAGGAGGAGGAGGGGTCCGTGGAGGCGGCAATAAAGACGCCTCGTCGAGCGTCTTAAACATTGAGAGGATTCCTGGTGGTCCCCAGCTAAATGGTGGACAGTTGGTTAACCAGATGTACGCTAGGCTACCTTTTTTCATGAACCAAATGGACCCGCAAGCGCTCATTTGGTTACATGAAGTGATCGGAGTTGCGTATCTCCGGCTACACTCTATGGCCACTTTGCCAGGCCTGGATGTAATATTTCTCAATCGGGGGTGCAGCCGAAAATGGCAGTTGGTTTAGTGGTCCCACAATTGTAGTTAGTCAATGTTTAACCCCCGCTATAAGCATTTGATTTGAAATATCTTTGAAGTTTTCATTGTTTGCATTCCGTCATGTTTGGTGGGGCAGTCAGGGCGTCTAGAGGGCATCCCCCCCCCCCCATGTCTATGCCTAGATCCGTCCTTGGTCTATGGCTCTAGCGTTAATTACATACAGCACGTGCAGTTCTGTAGTCGTTTAAATAATAAAAAGGATGCTTCTCAAACAGCATTGTTTGAGAATTGCCGACAATCTCATCTGTGCAAGAACCCTTACATATGGTAATTAAGCATTAAAACACCCGCGGCTAATAGGCCAGTGCGTCTTGTATATGTATACAATTGATTTTTTCGCTAAATTTGGCCGGTGCGGCCTATATTAAGGTGCGCTTTATAACCCGGCAATTACGGTATTCAGTTTTTGTCTTGAGTTAAAAAAACCAACACAATCAGAGGCCGCTGAAGAGTCTGACGTAGAACCTGAGTGGAATCGAAAAGGGAAATATTTTTTTTGAGTTACGGGTGGTGCCAAAAATTCAAACCCATTTTTACTCTTGCTTTTCAATGAATTACTTAGCCCCAGAGTCGTGATTTTCATTTCTACACAACAACAGACTACAACAGTAATGTGGCTTGCTTTGCTACAGACTCCCATAAGGGGAACGTTTTTCAAATGTGTATGTCAACCAATTTGTTTCCCTTCCAGATTCCGACAGTGAGAATGAGCTGCCATTGACCGACTCGGAGGAGGACAAACGGTCAGGGTCGAGGCACTGTCGGAGAAGAGACACCAGATCAAAAAGGAGAGTTACCAGGAACAATGTGGCTTCAAAGAAGAAAAAAGGTCAGATTTGATCTAGCAAACTGTCCAATTCTCATCTTGGGCGTGCTGTTAGTCTACATTTGGGCTGGATGTATGCACAAAAAATGTCTTTATAGAATGTATTTGCTATTCCAATGAGCACTGATTTGTCTTTCCTTTTTCAGAAAAAAAAATAGAATTTTGATTCTACTAAAATACTGCACACACATGAATACTGAGTTTGCAGGAAGTTCTTCATTTCTGACGTTTCCCTGTTCAGATTCTGACAGTGAAAGTGAGCTGATGTTGACCGACTCTGGGGAGGAGAGTCAGCCACGTTCCTCCAGGCACCACCAGAGCAGAAACACCAGAGCCAAAAGGAGAGTTACTAGGAACAATGTGGCCTCAAAGAAGAAAAAAGGTCAGGATTTGATCTAGTGTACTCAACTAAACACCTACAGTGTCCAAATTGTCATCTTGGGTCCGTGCTGTTAGTATACATATGCACACAAAAAAACAAATGTATTCATAGAATGTACTACTTGCTATTCCTATGAGCACTGATTTCCAGAAAAAAAAAATAGGTTTTTGATTCTAACAAAATGCAGGACACACATGATTACTGAATTCGCCGGATGTTCTTCATTTTGACTGACGTTTCCCTGTTCAGATTCCGACAGTGAAAGTGAGCTGCTGTTGACTGACTCGGAGGAGGAGAGTCAGCCACGTTCCTCCAGACACCATCAGAGCAGAAACACCAGAGCGAAAAGGAGAGTTACTAGGAACAATGTGGCCTCAAAGAAGAAAAAAGGTCAGGATTTGATAAAGCATACACAGTTTTGGTGGATGCTGAAAGGGGGGAAATGATAGTACCTGAGAATGCTGACAAAAGCTGTGTTCTCTTCATGGCCAGTTGCCAAAAGTGACAGTGAAGATGAGGAGGAGTCAGAGTTGGAATTCTCCAGTCAAAGCGAGGACAGCGAAGATGAAGAGCTGTCCCACTCGTCGTCTCGTCGCTACCCGAGCAGGGCCAAAAGCAGCCGGAGTTTGCGGCTAACCAGGAATAGTGCTAACGCAGACAAACGGATAGGTAAAGATAACCTCCTATTGTATGTACTGACCAAAGAAATGTATGGAAAATCGCTTTATCGATAGCACAAGTTCAATGAAACCCCAACCATATAATGTGATGAGAAAATAAATAGCACAGAACAGTAGGCGTTCCAGTTTGATGATGGATGTCACCCTCTAAATAAAATAATTACAAATTACTGGTACCTAATTAGAAATGTGATGAACAGCTGTGATTTTTATCTTGAGCATGTTCAATGTCTCGTTTGGTTTAATGTGTTAATAAAGTGAACTTTGGATTGGATGTAGACATTATTTGGCAGCTGCACCCATGGTTAATGGCGTCCAGGTTGAGAAGGGGCGTTCTAGAGCTTCATGTTAATCATGGTTCTGTGGCTTTTTTTTCAGCAAGCAGAGCTCAGGTGAACGGACATGGTGGCAGAACATCACGCATGGAGAGACGCCGCCAGAGCGACCCTGACACGAGGTCGTCCCAGGGCTCCGACGAGGAGGAAGAAGAGGAGACCGGCGGTCGCAGCATGCTACGGCGTAAGACCGCCAGGGCTGCTGCCAACAAAATAAAACTCCTAGAGGTGTTGGACGAAGATGACGACGAAGATGACGAGGAGCAAGAGAAGCCGACACGGGGCACAAACAGTCTCCGCTCCGGCACGCGGTCCAGCAAGCGCACAGCAGTGATCCAGAGCAGCTCAGAGGAAGAGGAAGATGAGGAGGCATCTACACCAGGTGAGCTAGAGGCCTGTCCCATGTTTATATGCCTTATCCCTGCAATTTCTATGTTGTACATTGACTATGTTCCTATCAACCAACAGGAATGTAAGAGTCTGAACCATTTTGCCCGGATACTACATGGAACAATTGGCAAAGATTTGAAAACATTATCTTATTTTGAAAGAGTTCATTCTTTTAGCACACAAATGGAGCCCATTTGGTTCCATTTGTGCACTCTCAGAAACAATCTTGAATATGGGTGGAATTAGTATCTTATGCATCCAAATAAAAAAATAACTTAAAGGTTTGAAGTTTTAAAAAGGTGACTGTCATCACTGTGCGGTGTGTGCAATTCCATTGTAAATTACTTTAACATTCTACAGTATAAGAGATGTCATCGCTGTCAGGCAGAAACCCGTATCCAACTTTTTTTTTATCCATCACTTAATGGAGAAGGAAAGGAGGTCTGCACAAACTGGTGTGCACTGTGCAGACTTGCTTTTCTTCTCCAATGTAGGTGTTGTTGTTCAGCATCTATTGGGATCTGCATGCTTCCCTATGTTTTTGTCAAGGTCTCACTACGTTCTCCTCTTTCGTCCTCCTTCCAGCTTCTAAGGAAGAAGAGCGGTCACCTGGCGAGTCAGAGGACAATGAGGACCGCAATGAGAGTGACGCGTCAACCTCGCTGCAGCAGAATGGTAAACCTATCTGTAAAACACCAGAAGCCAAGAGCAAGGCATCAGGTGAGAGCTTTGTCTTCATTGCTTAATGTCTTTTCCCTGCATCTCAGAATGGATGATGAACTCATCATCTTTACTTGTTCTTTCTTGTTCCAGATGTTTCATCACACGTAAATGGACATTGTGTAAAACACCAGAAATTTGACAGCAACTCGGACAAAGAAGATGCTGCAGGTGCAAGTTCTGCCAATGCAGATGAAGAGAAAAAAGAGGAGGAAGACGCTGCTTTACCACAGCAACCCTCAAAGAAGACTACTTCAGATCATAAAACTAAGCCTGTTCTGAAAGAAAGCGATGCAGAGGACGTGGTGGAGAATGTATCTATGAATGCAAAAGAAAAAGCTCCCCTCAACTCCGACGAGGAGGCTAATTCCGAGAAGCACCCACACCAAAATGGGAGGAAGGTGGAGAGGGAAAACCACAAGGCACCTGGGAAGAACGGGGAGGTCTCGTCACCACCAAGCCGAGCACAACAAACATCTGCCTCAAATAATAAACTGGAAGGTTCGGACTCGGAGGAACTCGGTGACACTCCAAAGACATCCAACTTGCACAAGAAAGTGCTGAAAGCGGAAGAGGAGGTCGACAGGGAGCTCTTCGAAGATGAATCTGAGGATGAATCATTGACAAAAAAGCCAAGCCCGAACAACAAGCGTAAATCCAAACGGAGGAGTAGCAACTCTGCTTCAGACAGCTCAGCTAAAGAAACCCGACCCTCAAAGAGGTCGAGAAGAAAACACTCCACCGGCTCCTCGGAAGACGACACGGATGACAAATCGAAGAGCAACCGGTCTGATAGATGCGTTCGCCTTCGCAGCATCCCTAAAAAGAAATACATAAATGATGATGACTCTGAAGAAGACTCTGCCTCTGAGAGCCGAGAAAAACACAGGAATGGTAGGGGTGACGCTGCCACCATCTCCGAGGACGGAGTCAAGCGAGAGTCCGGAAGGGCCTCTCGCCACAAAACCAAGTGCCAGCTATCTTCCAAGAGAAAACGCATCTACACCTCTGACTCTGAAGATGGAGAGGAGGCCACAGAGAAAGAACCTGCTGTAAAGACAAAGAAAGAAGGTAGAGACGCAGACAAAGATTCTGCCTCATCCAAGCGACCGAAAAGGGAGACTAGAGGCAATCCTGGACGGGATGATGATTACAACAGTGGGGCCTCTTTTTCCCAAGGCTCAGATGAAGAGGACGACGAGGAGGAGGAGGTTGGTCGCTCAAGGAGGGGAAAGAAGAATCCAAGGCAAACGAAACGCATCCGGAAAAAGGAAAGCAGCGGCCACAGCTCTGAATCAGAAAGCATGCAGTCATCCGCAGCTTCTGACAACTCGTTTTCCAGCTCAGGGTCCCATAGTAGTCCAAAGAGGAGAGGTCACCGACGGCCGTCGCGGCTCCGCAACAGGACTGCCCCACGCAGCCTGAGGCAGCGCCGGCAGAGGGCTGCCTCGGACGAAGAGGACAGCGACAAGTCTTCCGGCAATCCGAGCCGGAAGTCGCGCGTGAATACTCGGAACCGTGGTAAACGGACGGTTAACTATCTCGACAGTGAATGAAGGACTTTGGGGATGATACAAAGGAAGCCTTCAAAGGAAAGAAAGGAACGGAAGGAAGAATTAGAGAAAGACACTGACCAGAGTCCTTTTTTGAAGAAACTTGATGGCCACATTAAAGGTAGTAGCACTGGAGTCCTCAAGAGAAACATGCTGTGAATCTGTTTCATTCAGGGATATTTATATTTTCTATGAAAAAGAAAATCGAGAAAAAAAACATGTTTATAAATGTAATATGAATTTGAGCATTTTTGAACTGCTGGTTTTCCACAAGGATTCAGAGCAAAAACACCTCCCATACTGCTTTTTATTCTGATTTGGCCAGTGGAGTTAAGTTCTGGAGACATATTGTGAGCTTGGGTGCTATCTAATTACCTCTGTTTAATCAAGCATATTGCTGGCTTGCACTAAAATACACTGTAATGAGGTATTTCATACACTAGTTTTTGCATTAGAAACTCAGGGGTCAACTAAGTTTACTGTAGTCTCAGACATGGCAGTTGGTTTTGTAAGAGTTGAGAGCAAGGGTAAGGGACGAAAAAAAAAAAAACGATTCCATGGGTGGAAGGTGTCCTGCACACTCACTGGAAGAAATCTAATCCACGTTCACAATCTTCTGACTACAGCACTCCTTCGTAAACCCACACAACTTATGCTTGACTGTACAGTGAGTTGTTGATATGAGCCAAAATGTACAATATCAATCCCTCCTCTCCCACACAATTTAAAGATTTCTTATTCTTTTGGAATACTTTTTGTGTTGTGTTCTAGTTAATGGATGTAAATATGTGATTGAGAATGGCATCCTCTGAAAGGTTTGAGGATCATTCAGTAGCAAAGTTTCTTATTTAAATTTGAGCATTATTTTTTTTCTTTCTATTTTTATGGCAGACTGCATTTGTCTTGCCATATGTCATGAATTGGTACTTATTTTTTATTTTTTTTATTCATTGTTTTTCCTTTTCTTTTTGCCAAGTACAATAAACCAAAAAGTACTTAATGCAAAATACTGTGATTTCTCATATTGGGAAGACATGCTATTGTTGTCCTGTGTTATGTACTTTCAGTATTAAATTCCTTTTTTCAGAGTTGACATATTTGCCAGTCACATGAATTTTGTTTAAGGGGGAGATTTCTGACTACAGTTGCTTTATGAATTATTATTTTTTTGCTTATTGTTTTTCATACTACACCTTTATTAATAAACAATTTCACAGGAACAAAAAAACTCAATGTTGTTATGGTGTGCAATTAATGAGTTATTCCTCATGTTAAGGCAGTTCAAGGTTGATGTTTTCAGCTTCAATAATTTGACTGCTTAGAGCATCCCTACTGTTTGTGCACTACATGAAAACGGTTTTAAGTAATTTAAGCAAAGTAGGCAATACAGGCAAGGATGGGGCTGGAGCTCCTTTTAAGAAATGTATGTGAAATTCATGTTAGTTTCAAATGATCAAAAGCAGCAAATTTTTGTGATATTTGAATTGAAGTGAAATCACTGTGAATATGCCTTAAGTAGGTGTAATCTTTGCACCAGATTAACACAAAACCCCATTCCAGTTTCCAGATATACGTAAATGCATGACTTGCAATTATAGAGATGCTGTTTAAGATTACTGACACCAATACCATGTTATCTTTTAAGGGTTTTAAAATACCCTATCTACAGTACTTATTGTAGCAAATTACGTCACTTCACTTCCGCCAGCACGAAGAGTAATTATTTGACAGTGGTACGTGATTGTGAATCCCGCCGCAGTTCTTGGATTGACCCGCCTTACCACGTGTCTGATTGGCTCCTAAGCAAGCATAGTTTTGACTGAGGTTAGGTTTCGGCCAGTGATTCATAAAGTGGGGTCCGTCCGAGGGGACCCTTTAGGGTTCTTTAGGGAGTTCCAGGGGGTCTCCGGCTAAATAACAGTTTGGAACCAAATGAGCCTTTATGGTTCTGTAACTCGGGGACGTCCTTCACGTGAAAAGGTTTGAGAACGAGAAGTGCCACTACCAATCACAGCGGAGTTTTCCCACAACTGCGGTGGAATCCATGCTAACGCCACTATGACAGTGGTTTGTTGTAGCTACGTTAGTAAACAACACAAGGGGAGGTTCATCATTTACACACAAGGTAGGTACAACGAGTTATTTCCCAACGATTACTGCTATATCACCTATTAGTCGAGGCTGTCGTGATTATATGAGCTATTGTTGAATCCGTTTGAAGCGCTGTCATGTCATCGGACGTTGATCTTGTTTTCCATCGAGATGCTTATGGATGGGGGTCATCATCATCATCATCTTGATGCTGAGACTGGACTATAGAACAGTGTCAACAACAACAACCTGCCTGCTGCCTGGCTGTCTTTATGTTGAACAATGCATCTCTTGTGTGCAATCGGTTTATATGCGCTTGTGTTATTGATTCTAATAATTCAGTGCCTAATCCTGTAGATTCTTCGCATTACATGGTAGCTACTGTGTATGCTGTGTATGCTCTACACTTTCATATCTGTGTCATCATGTCTATGCTGTATTGAAAAGGCTCAGTAGAATACAAAGGGTTTAATTGCGTTACACTGTTTTCTTTTATTCTGTTCTTCATCTTTTGTGTGTGTGTGTGTGTGTGTGTGTGTGTGTGTGTGTGTGTGTGTGTGTGTGTGTGTGTGTGTGTACATACTGTATACACACACACACACACACACACACACACACACACACACACACACACACACACACACACACACACACACACACACACACACACACACACACATAGAATACATACATATACCAGGCACCATTGGCACTCTTTGTGTCTCTTTGTGACCTTTGCTTCAGCATCATGTGCTGAGTTACGTGTCAACTCCAAGCCCTCCCCTTTCTGGAAAGAGAGAGAGAGAGTTGACTATGAGGACATATCACAGGAGCCTCTCTGACTGATTGCTTTTGGACAGAGGTCTGGAGTATGACAGAGTAGCAGCAGCCATATGCCTTCTTTAATCATACACATAGTCCTGCAGCAGGGCATTGTCTCGGGTTTCACCAGAGATTCATCATCTGCATAGTTTGAGTAGACATTTATGCGTATTTTGTAAATGAATATAGTATGTATCTTTCAAGTGAATGGTAGAGTAGAGTAGTGAATGCTAATGGTACTATAGAATGAATGATTAAGGGTTCTTTTGCACTTCCTTTGGCAGGCTGTGGGTGCAGAAACGGAAGAGGACAGTGAGCAGTGACCGTGGTCAGGTGGAGGAGGGGGCCGTCACTGCAGGTAAAACAAACATTATTTATTTATTTGTGTGTGTGTGTGTGTGTGTGTGTGTGTGTGTGTGTGTGTGTGTGTGTGTGTG
Source organism: Benthosema pterotum (assembly GCA_039105355.1). Taxonomy (NCBI): domain Eukaryota; kingdom Metazoa; phylum Chordata; class Actinopteri; order Myctophiformes; family Myctophidae; genus Benthosema; species Benthosema pterotum. Next base: position 18,158,020 of record CM076977.1, read on the forward strand.
TGTGCGTGTGCGTGTGCGTGTGCGCGTGTGCGTGTGTGTGTGTAGGCTGTATTTGAATCGCAGGCATAGTATACTGGTCCATGCATCTTTGTAATAGTAACATTGACCAATTGAGTAGTGAGTTACTGAGAAAATAATAAAACTACATTCTATTATAATAGAAAACCAACATTCTTAGAAAAGATGACCTCCTGTAACATAATGCCATAATGCGTGATTCTCTCACCTCAGTAGATAAAACAGCTATTGTAAGGCCTGCCAGGCATATAACTAAAGTTCTGTGACTTGTCAGCAGCAAAGAGCCGACGATTACAGTAATGATGGATAATGTGTCTGATGGCACAGCTCAATTTGGGTTTTAAATATTGTAAAACACAGCAGAATTGGGCATTTAAATAGGACAGTGCTTCTGTGTTTTGCTGATAAGCAGTACGGGACACCTCCCAGTGGCCCTCCCTGGTATCATTTGAGATTGGACCCTTTCTTCTAAATGCAGCCAAATGCCAATTCAACCACTAAAAAACCTATACACTTTGTTGTGTGTCATGCAAATATCCAATGTATTAACTCATTTATTTTTCGTCAATGTTCACCTGTTTTTTTGCTTTGTTTTTAGGGGAAGGGGGGGGGGCTTTATTTGCCAGGGGTCACCAGAGAAGTCGGCCCGCCGCGAAGTCGGACCCTGAGTATAGACAGAGTTACGCTGTTGCAAACCCTGATCACTAAATGGGATCATTCCAATGGCGGCTCTCCTACATAGACTTCATATTATCTTTATTTTAGATTGTTTCGTAATACTTTAGGATATAGTAAAAACATCAGGCAATAGCCTGATGTTCATAAATCCCTTTATTTTACGTCATTTACTACAGCATACACATTAACAACCCAGCTTTGGTCGGCTAGGTGGTGTGGAGAAGTCGCCCAGGGGGTGTGGAGAAGTCGGCTAGGTGGTGTGGAGAAGTCGCCCAGGGGGTGTGGAGAAGTCGGCCCATTAGACATGCATAGGCACCTTTATCACTGCATATCATAGACATGCATAGGCACCATTATCCATTATCAAGTCATGACAATAGACATGTATAGGCACCATTACTCTTTACCAGAGTAGAATAAATACATATTTCACTCTTTAATCAAGTCATGACAATAGACATGTCTTTAATCAAGTCATGACAATAGACATGTATAGGCACCATTATCACTGCATGTCAACCATTATCAAGACATATGCATGTCAATAATACTGGTTTACTCTCAACTAGAGTTGCATAATTACATGTTTTACTCTTTACCAGAGTTGAATAAATACATATTTCACTCTTTACCAGAGTTAAAGAAATTAGACAATAACACATATTTAAAACAGTTTGTGTTCTTCCAAACTGCAGCAGGTATAATGTTACATTATACTTAAACATTTACCAGAGTTGCATAAATACATATTTCACTCTTTACCAGAGTTAAAGAAATTAGACAATAACACATATTTAAAACAGTTTGTGTTCTTCCAAACTGCAGCAGGTATAATGTTACATTATACTTAAACATTTACCAGAGTTGAATAAATACATATTTCACTCTTTACCAGAGTTAAAGAAATTAGACAATAACACATATTTAAAACAGTTTGTGTTCTTCCAAACTGCAGCAGGTATAATGTTACATTATACTTAAACATTTACCAGAGTTGAATAAATACATATTTCACTCTTTACCAGAGTTAAGTATTACATATTTCAGAGTTGATTTCAACTCCCAAAGTGTATTTTAAACACCTTTAGAGTTAACCCACTATATTGCTATTTTAAGCATTATGTTAAACTTTAGCTTTTGAAAAATAGATCTACAAGCTCACAGGCCTGCTGAGTGGTACAGTATGGGCCTGTAGATTGCTATTTTTGAAAATGTGATGCAAATCTTTTGAATATAATATATTTCAGAGCAAAAGTTTTAACTCAGTTTTAACTTGCTGGCTTACATATAAACCATACATACTATGATTGAAATACATACACTAATAATTAAATTTTGAATAGTTGAAGTTGTATAACTAAATGTTTTCTCCTATTTTTGGGGTGGGGCATGGGGGGTGGGCATGGGGGGGGGGGTCGTTAGCTGTCTCATATGATGGCCATTCATATATGGTAAAATGGGTGGAGCAAAGCGTAGGCCCACCTTTAAAAGGACAGCTTGCAGAGTCCACTATTCAGAATTACTTCTGTACTGTCACTAGTACATTGAAGATGCCAAGGAAAGTCAGGCAAGTCAGGCTACCTGCGCACCTTGCCAAGGACTTCATCCTCCATGGAGGTACAAAGAGAGACACTTTGCAAAAAGCTCCTCCAAAGAAACGACGGCTACAACCAGCAGATGAAGCTGAGATACAGCCAGCTGTTGTCATGGGCAACCTTTCAGCAGCTGACAGCACACCAGCAGCAGCAGCAGCAGCAGCAGCGGCTGAACCTGACTTTCAGCCTGCTGTTGTAGACGCTGTTGTGATGGACAACGTTCCAGGAGCAGCTGACAACACACCAGCAGCAGCAGCTGCAGCAGCGGCTGAACCTGACTTTCAGCCTGCTGTTGAAGAAGCAGCAGCACCACCAGCTATTGAGCCTCTGCAGTACACACTGCTAGAGCACGGATCGCAACGTGGCAAAAAGCTCTTAGTTGATAGTCTCGGCTTCAGCTATTGCATCAAGAGGGAAGGCGTAAAACAGACCACGTGGCGTTGTAGTGTACGGACACGTACGCTTACCTGCCCAGCAATACTGGGGCAGATTGGTGATGTCTACTCACCTGGACCACATGACCACAACCATAGTGGACAGCCTGGATATGAGAACAAGGTATGATGCTGCTAATGCATAATCTTTTTAATATTATATTTTATTGTTTGTGCAGTATTTATGGGTGGTTAGCATGATATAAGATCCTAATTCTTTCATGTCTTTATTTTGTAGGTCAAGATCTACAAAAAGACCATCCAACTCTCTCAGGAGAATGTGTTCACATCGGCGGAGAGCATAGCAGAGGCAGTGGTGAGAGAGCACAACCCCAACCCTGCAGAGCCTACCTGTGTTGTCAGCCTGAACAACCTTACCAGGGCCGCCAATTTTCACAGGCAGAAAATTCGGCCCGCAGAGCCAGATCAGTACAACTTTCACCTGGAAGTTCAGCATCTACCAGAGGGCTTCCTGCAGAAGGATATCTGCATGCCATCTGCGCGGCAGGTGGGCAGTGGTGCACGCCATCTGATATTTGCCACAGAGAAACAAGTGGCCCTGCTCCAGACTGTAAAACAGGTCTTCATGGATGGCACCTTCAAAGTTTGTCGCAAACCATTCAAACAGCTTTTCAGCTTGCATGGATTTCTTGCAGACGATGAAGGCAACAATGTCAAGCAAGTGCCACTGGTATTTGTGCTGATGACATCGAGGAGGGCACGTGACTACAAAAAGGTGTTCAAAGCCATAAAGAACCTGGCTCCCAATTTGGACACAGTTGGCATGGTCACTGACTTTGAGCGTGCCATTTGGAATGCCGCAAACGAGGTTTTTCCTGGAGCTACAGTACACGGATGCAGTTTCCACTGGGGCCAAGCCGTGTTTAGAAAAGTTCAAGAATTGGGCTTGGCAGTTGCCTATTGTTCCAATCCAGATGTCAAGAAATACATCAGATCGCTGCTCTCCCTTCAGTTCATTCCCGCTGAGGACATTGAGCAGCAGTTCAATCTCCTTGCAGAACGTGCCACAGAGCAGCTGCGGCCCCTAGTTGACTACATGGAGCGCACTTGGATCAGAGGAGTTTGGGAGCCATCACAGTGGTGCATGTACAGATGTGCGATCAGGACGAACAATGACGTGGAAGGTTGGCATTACCGCCTGAATCGCAAAGCACAGCGTGCAAGCATCCCAACCTATATACTGGTGTCCTTGCTGCACAAGGAAGCTCTCCTGATCGATTATCAACTACATATGATCACAGAGCACCACTTGCGCCGCCACCAGCGACAGAAGAATACGCACACAGCGGCCAAGCTGAACCAGATGTGGCATCTCTTTGAAAGTGGCGGCCTAACTGTTGAACAGCTGCTTTCCAGGGCTGCTCGCCTGCATGACCCACTGTTCAGAGCCCCACTTGACACAGATGTGCAGGGACCTTGAAACGGGCCTCCAAATTGTGGCACCGAACTGTTGACTGCATTTTTTTTTACCACTTTTTGGCCACTTTTAAACTTTTTTAACAACAGAATTGTTGTATTGTTTATTTTTACTTTTGTTCTACATATTTCTTTACTTGTATTTTTGACTCAACCTCAAATAAATGGTTACATTTCTGCAATTAATCTGTTGTTGTTGTTGTTGTTGTTGTTTTTACACCTGAGCTGTGGAGGTACAATTTGATCAATAGACACAGCCATTAGCAAGCAATTTCACCCTCAGCAATTATCAGTCAATCACATCACTTTTGTTGGACCAGGGAAACAAAGCAGTCAAAACATTCACTAGATCAACATGACAATTAATCTTCTACATTCTGTTGTAGCCTTAAAAAGTGCACAATAATAAGGATAATGATATACAAGGGCCTAAAACAGCTGACACTAGCTCACTAAGTAACTAACTATTCCACAGACATGGGCCGACCTCTCCACTCCCCCGGCCCGAGCTCTCCACAGCCGCGGCCCGACCTCTCCACAGCCGCGGCCCGACCTCTCCACAGCCGCGGCCCGAGCTCTCCACACGATTCGGGCCGACTCTCGTGCGACCGTTTTATTTTACAATGTTTTATAGCCTACTACTACTAGTAGGCCTACAGCCTAGACATTAGAGACTTTAGTTGTCACTGTGCAATGCTTTATAACAGATGTTTACATAGCTCTTATTTGCACCGCCATCGTTGAAAACAATGTATTTCGAACTCCAGTTTGTCCCTCTTTCAGGCTGAACAGCCTTCCTGCGCACAGTTTCTGACCCCTCAATGTCGCAACATTTCGGTTGGTCCGACTTCGCGGCGGGCCGACTTCTCCGGTCCCCTTTGCCAGGTACTGTAGATAGGAAAAGAGAGCGAGACATGAGGGAGATACACACAGCAAAGTTCATTGAACCAGTAACACTCTGTAAAGCTGGCTGAACCAGCCAAGGTGCCTGCACCGCTGAGCCACGGGCCCAGGTTCACCTGGTTTTGATGAATATTTTGCTTACCATATCCTGTAATTGATGAGTATGACACACTAGCAATAGGGACACAGCTTCATGGGGCTATGGCCTGTCGGAGACTCCATTTGCGACAACGACAGCCTTCGCGACCATTTTATAACCGCCACGACCGTTTTGCATAACAGCCTTGACCACTCCCGTCTTAACGGCCCACATAGGTCTCTAACCTGCCTACAGAAAAATAAAAACTTAAAAGATTACCACAGCAAACTTAAAAGAACAAACAGAACCCTCCCCAAAAGACCGGATTACCCAAGACCCAAATTACTAGTGAAAAATAGATCAACGGACATCATGATAGGGATAAAACAAAACATAACAGCATCCACAAAAAACTGTGTCTATCTAATCACATGTAACAAATGTAATTTACAATATTTGGGGAAACCAGAAACGCAGACAGATAGCAGACAGACTTAACCAGCATAGATATAACATAAAATTGCCAAGGAGATGCCGCTAATAGTACAGCATTTTATGGGACATGGATTTGAGGGAGTGGAAGTGTGTGGACAAGAATGTGACCAAATGTGGACAGAAGGAGAGAGGAAGTTTGCAGAAAAGCAATGGATTTTAAAACTTAATACAACATTTCCACAGGGTCTAAACCACTATGAAAGATAAGTAAGATTAGTTATCTCAGACATAGATAGACTCTTCTTCAACATACATAATGTTGTAAGATACAAAACACTGAAGTCTTATACCACAAACCTAACCTCAGTCTTAACCGGCCCACGTAGGTCTCTAACCCTAACCTCAGTCTTAACCGGCCCACGTAGGTCGGACTAACGGGATGTCGGACTTATGGGCAGTCCCCCCCGGGACGGCAGAGGGAGAAGAAGTCGGACTGTGGGAGGGTGCCATGATGGAGCCCGAGGGCCGTACGTTCATGCAGGTCATCAGCGAGAAGTACAGTCCGGAGAACTTCCCGACGCGACGTGGACCCGGAATGGGGATAGTGGTGGTACCCACAGCCGGTCCCCAGGGCTCTCCCATGAAAGGTGAGCTGGAGAAGCTGACCACAGCGATTGTTAACTGAAGAATGGACACATGATGGGAATATACCGGTACATACTGGGCCTTTATTGCTTTCTGTGTTCCCTCTCTTCTGTTGCTTATGCTTTGTCTGCTGTTTACTTCATAAAGTGTGTTGGAAAGTAACTAAAGTAACTTTATTAAATTATTTTAAAATGTTCTGTACTGTACTTGTGGTGTTTTAACTTTCATTGAAAAATAGCAGGCGTTCATGGCTGCTATTTTTGGTGAGAATGTGGGAATGCACCACAAATCTTTCAGTATGTTCTTTCAGAACGAATGTTTTGTAGAATTTACTATGTCAGGACGAATTGGGTTAAGTAATATTATCACACTTTTCCAGTAACACACCAATAATAATTTTTAGTTATAATATTACTAATGTCACATTTTCCTTGGCGGCGCTGACTTATTAGTCGTAATGGTAGACTGGAAAATGGTAGACCCTGTACACATAAAATAGCATCTGCCACTCCATTCCAGATCGCCTGAACCTCCCCATTTTTCTGGTGTTGAATGACTGTGGGATCAGCCGGGCAGGTGACCAGACGGAGATCGCAGCCTTCTGTGCCCACGTGATGGAGCTGGACCTGTCTAACAACAACCTGAGGGACTGGCAGGAGGTTAACTGTAGTCTCTGTTCATTCCCAGCAATACTTACCAGACAAATAGTAGCAAACTATGAAGAAATGAAATGAAATGAAGTCTTTGGAGTGTTTCCTCTAGCCCAGTGGTTTCCTCTAGCCCAGTGGTTTTCATACCAGGGCCCACTATTTACTCAGAATTTGAGCCACGATTCACCATTTAATGTCATTTTAGCCCCACAGACCCCAAAACTAAAGTTTTCATTTGTTTTTGTCCACAGTTCCAAGAATTGCTGGATTTCGGAGAAAACAAAACAGTCAAAGATACAGATCAAAATGACCGTTCATTTTCTACATTCTCTAGTTCTGTATACTTGGGCTAATTCAGATGGTGAATATTTTAACTCTTGAGAGTGTAAACATGAAACCAAATGGACCTGCAAGGGTCCATTTGGTCTATGGTGTGTAATTCAACGCTAAATGTCATTACAAGGCTATAGTTATGTAATTTTGTTTTGATACATTTTAAAGGTCCCAAGATTTCAGCTTTTTTTTCTTCTTTTTTGTGTGTTTTTGGGGAGTGCAGTATGTCTTCTATAACATTTTTTAAACAATCAGGCTTTCTTATAATTATATGGGTGGGAAGAATGGCGTGTGGATTGTTTGTATATGCCACTATTCAAACATCCATGACTTACGAACTAGGCATATGTTCTGTAATGTTTGGAAAAAATGTAAACCAATGCTACAATCTAAAAAATAACCCCCTAAATTCTTTATGTTTGTGCTATGATACATGGCCCAAGATAATGGATGTTGTATTTAACCCAATATGGTCCTTCAAAGCAGCTCATGCTCAAGTCTGCAGCACTCTGCAGCCCTGGGTTGATCTTGTTTGTGTTCATGTTTCTGTTTTCAGATAAGTAAGATCGTGTCCAACATCCCAAACCTGGATTTCCTCAACCTGAGCTCCAACCCCCTGGCGGGCGTAACCCTGGAGCCACACTTTGCAGAGGCCTTCTCCCGCGTCCGACGCCTTGTCCTCAACAACACACAAGTGTCATGGAACACCGTTGCCACCTTTGCACAAGAGATGCCCGAGTAGGGATAGCTTTGTTCTATTTCTATTATATAGTGTACAGCTGCCCCACAACTTCAAATAACAACTGATGTTATTATTGATGCTTACTTGCCTATAAGTCCTGCACAAGATATACATCTTCTAAAGAATTTAAATGAAAATGGTATGGAATGAAAATGGCCCGTGGAGCGAAGCAACACATGCCCCCCCAATCGGGAAATGTCTGCCTTATGCCTGCATTATCCTGTAACCTCTGAGTTACAGCTTACATTAATTTGGCTGCACAGACACTATGATTGAATGGTTTAAAAGGAACAATGCGGCCACATTGTTGACATACATTGCTAATGTACAAAATGCAAAGAATAAGAAACATTTTCAAACATAAAAAAATGGAACAGTTGCAATAGCTGGGCATATCATAAAGAATTGCATAGTTTGTAAATTCGCTATTTTAACTGTAAAAAGAACTTTTTTGAAAATAGAAAGTTATTACATACTGTATGTCAGTCATGTCTTTTTTATATTGAAGTGATTTGTGATATTTGCCCAATTGTGCAATTTCTGTTTACAAAGCCTAAAAGTCAAACAGAAGTGTAATTTCTGTTCATTTGTGTGCATGCGTGCGTGTGTGCGGGGTGACACGGTCTCTAGGCTGGAGGAGCTGTTCCTATGCCTTAACGAATACAGCTGCGTGTCGGCCTCGGCCGTGCCCTGCAGCACCACGCTGCGTCTGCTGCACATCACCGACAACCACCTCCAGGACTGGGCCGAGGTGCGCAAGCTGGGCGCCATGTTCCCCCGACTGGACTCGCTGGTCATGGCCAACAACAACCTGGCGTCCATCGAGGACAGCGGGGACCTCCTCCAGCGACTCTTCCCCAGCCTGCGCTACATCAACATCAACAACGCAGGTACGTCGCGAGCACCAACAACGCTGTCGTCGTTGGTGCTTTCTCCTTGCATGTTTGTCTTGGGCAGTGGTCAACCTTTTTTGATCCCAGGGAAAATTGGAAATTGGTCAGCTATAAAGTAGGCCTAGCAGCAAAAAAATAAAATAAAGAAGAAAATATTGATATGTCTCATATTAATGATCTGAGAAGATTATTAATATATTAATATTAACATTAATTAATTAACATTAATTTAGCTTAGTATACGAGTGGTTGGGAAAAAATCCAATCCTTCTGTTTAACTTCATAAATCAGACATCACGTCTGTGTACTCTACAGCAGGGGTTTTCAACCTTTTTCATACCAGGCCCCACTATTTATTCAGAATTTGAGCCACGGACCACCATGTGATGACATTTTAGGCCCACAGACCCCAAACCCAAAGATTTTTTTTTTTTTTTTATCTACAATTCCAGGATGGATTTCGGAAACATAACAGGCAAACATAGATCTCTAGTTGTGTAGATTTGGGCTAGTTCAGATGATGAATATTTTAACTCTTGAGAGTGTAAAAATGAAACCAAATGGACCCTTGCGGGTCCATTTGGTTTCATTTTTACACTCTCAAGAGTTACATCTGGTTAACCAACTTAACTGGGGACCACCTGGAACCCTCTCAAGGACCACTGGTGAAAATACAACGGCGAAACAGAGTTCCACACAACAACTCAATTGTAATACTGCAAGTATACTAATAACATAGATCAATGTTGAAAATGAGTATTAATCCTCTTTAAGACATGAGGCCGATTTCACAAATGCCTAAATCGGTAGTTCTCAAAGTTTCAAGATTTTTTGCAAAATATTTTGAATATCCAATGCGAAAATTTAAAACGACACAGATTCTTATATTATCTACTTTTTGACCACCTAGGACACCCTCAATGACCTATGGGACTACCCGGGCCCTACTTTGAGAACCACTTGAAAATACAACATGTTACATAACTACACAATACATTTATAAAAGGTTTATTATGGGACCAGGAAGAACTGATTATATGGCCCCTGATACGGTATATAAAATTATATTGGCCACAGCACTGCCAACACATTAAGGATGTGTTCGTATGAGAACCTTCTCTACTTTAAGTATGTATTTAGATTTAACAAACATTTGTTAACACAGCATCTTACACACGGCATCTTACTCATCAGGGTAAGTTTGGAAATGTTTTAGCCTACCGGAAATCATTATTACTACTCTGTCAGGAACGTAGCGTTCTTCTTTTACTGGCGGTGTGATGACGAACTGGGCCTTGGCCTTCAAGGCAACCATTGTCATAACTGCCTTTGAAGAGTAAAGTTTGACGTCCAATAAAAGCATAACGTGGCAATATGTGCCTAAGCATATATTTGCCCAGGGAAGGCTGACAAGTTTTATTTATTTACTTTTTAGCATAACAGACTATGAACAGTATTGCTTTGATCCTCTTGATTAAAAGCTTGATTCGACTTGATTAATTTGAATGTGAAATATTTGTATTGTCACATTACAGCTAATAATAACAACAACAACACATTTTACTGTGTGAATGATTCTAAGTGTGTGTAGCTGCTTCTACACAGAGACTGTTCTACTGTCAGGCAGACAGGCACTTGGGAGGGAGGGATTGAGGATTAGTCTTTTCAAAGCTTATTATTGTTCTTCTTCCGGGCCTGCTCATTCTTAAACCTGATTGTCTGGGGGAAGTAGCAATTTCATAGCCTATCACTGGCGGCCGTGTGTGGCTGCAAAGCCACTTGCCAAGTGTTTGTTGTATTGTACCCCCCCCCCCCCCCCCCCCCTTATGATACATTGGACTTGACCACTGAGCAAATAGCATTGCACAGCAAGCCATGACACATCGGAAATCCAAACGATACTTTAAATGATGTTAAAAAGAAATGATGCGTCAGATCATAAATTTTGTGAAAGCCATGCCGATTCATATAAAAGGAAAAGAATATTGGATGCAATTGTCAAATCAATTCCATTATGACAAAGCCAGACAAGCCATGGTCACATTTAAAGGAAAGCAGATCTGTTTCTTGGCCTGTCCATTTAGGGATTCAGCGATCAGATAAATGGATCCATTTGGCTTCCTTCTTTTGAAACACTCTTGGACACAGTTGTATCACTGCCGGCTCCTCTGTGGTCCTCGGACTCCTCTTTGACGCCAACTTATAGAAGAGAAAGTAATCATCAATCCATTCCAGCCTGTATGAAGTTGTTTTGGTTACCGGTATATCGTATTTATAGCAATAGCAATAAGCACCAGGTCACATACGTACAAGACCGCGAGGTCTTGTACTGCATATATATTTGTTTATTGTCTAATAAAATTATCAATCAATTAATCAATCAAACAAAAGGATAACACAAAAAATGTCTAGGATGTTAATAACACCAAAATACCTATTATCAATAAATATACCGAATAACACTATGTGTGCAAGTAGAAACGAGAAAGGAAGGAGGAACAATGTTTGGCAGTCAGGGGAGAAAATTGGGCAAAACAAAATCTCCATGCTTCTCTTTGTACTGTTTTTTTTTGCTGTTCTTTCATGCAGTGCCTTGATGGTGTCTCTCTGTGGCTCATAGTGGATATATTTTATGACTTTGTGTTGTGAATGTGTTTTCTCAGGTCTCAGCCGCTGGGAAGACATTGAGAAGCTGAACTGTTTCCCTAAGCTGGAGGAGGTGCGACTGCAGGGTATCCCCTTACTGCAGACCTACACCAACACAGAGCGCCGCAACCTCATGCTAGCACAGTGAGTCCCTGTGGAGAGGCTCTCTCTGTGTGACACCGTAGTGTCACACTTATTATACAACTCTTATTATACAACTCGCAGTATAGGTATGGCAACGCTCCCAGCGGAAACTAAAGATTTCTTTTGGTTTTGTCCACAAAAGGACAGGCTGGATTTGGGAAACAAAACAGGCAAACATACAGAACAAAATGACCATTAATCTTCTACATTCTTTAGTTGTGTAGACTTGGGCTAATTCAGATGGTTAATATTTTAACTCTTGAGATGATGTGGAGTTATTGCTAGCCTGGTTCCAAACCCATAGACGCAGCCCACTCTCGGAGGGAACTTCATATATGGAGACGGCCATACTGTATGTGGTGGCGTGATGTTAAATGTACTCAGTTACTACGTTGTAGATCCAACACTTGAGACGAAAGCACCATTACGGATGGCTTGGCATGTTTAGCCCATTCCACTAGGTCCCCAATAATGTACATGATAAAACACCACTATTTTTTCCTACTCAGGCTGTCTCACAGGAGGGCTGTGGGCAGTTCAGAAACTTCTTCCAATGACATCATTAATGGTGGAATCCAAGCTTCAGGCTTTCTTCAGGCTTTCTATTCGTGAAAAGTCGCAATGCAAAACTGGCAGCCATCGTTCTCCCAATAATAAAAATATGAATATTTTTTCAAAAACACATTGTTTAAAAAAAATCTGCAGAATGATGATGTCATTGGAAGAAGTTTCTGAATTTGCTTTCATTTTACGATCTCAAGAGTTACAGATCTATAAGGATCCAACTGTCCATCATTTAGCAGGGGACCACCTGGAATCCTCTCAGGGAGCACTGGTGGTCCCCGGACCACCTGTTGAAAACCCCTGGTCTATAATGGAGAAAATGGAAAAAAATAAATAAATAAATAAAAAAGAGAAAATATTCTGTTTATGTACGACGTATCGTATGGACAAAACAGCAGTGAATGTGTGTTGTCCTATTATATGTTAAGTAAGATTATCTTCATGCCACTCAGGATAACATTAAATCACTTTAGCTACTCTGCTTGGGCACAGCACGCCTCAATTTCCATCACCCAGGACTTCCATCTGCAGTTCTCCCAGCAGAGTTTAATGGATCACATAACACCAGCAGAAGCATCCTCGTATCATACAGCATGGTGTCCGGTAACACATAGGCAAAACAGTATTAAGCAAGCACTCCATTCCATAGTCTATGGCTGGACACCAACATTGTTCTATCATACTGTGGATTTTCAAGTTTGTGTCCACAATTTAGGAGAGATACCTGGCAAGACGTTGGTCAAAATAACAATTTTCTAAATGTGTAGATTCTTGAAAGTTAAGTACGGTAATTAAGATGTTTAAATATAATTTAACTCTTGACAGCATCAAGAGTTAACAGATCTATAAGGGTCCATTTGGTTACCAACTGTCCACCATTTAGCTGGGGACCACCTGGAATCCTCTCAGGGACCACTGGTGGTCCCCAGACCACTGGTTGAAAACCTCTGCATGAGGAGCTGAGGTTTATATACTACTTTGTGCGAGATCTAGGTGTTGTTGTGAGCTGTGTGTTGTGAGCTTGTAGATCTGTTGGTGTGTTGTGAGCTTGTAGATCTGTTATTTTTCCTGTTTCCTGTTTTATAAAATCAAAAAAGTAAAATGTCTAATGATTGTTTTATTTATTTATTTATTTATTTATTTATTTATTTATTTATTTATTTATTTATTTATTTATTTATTTATTTATTTATTTATTTATTTATTTATTTATTTATTTATTTATTTATTTAATCCTGCAGGCTTCCCTCAGTATCATTGCTAAACGGCAGTGTTGTGACCGACGGGGAGAGAGAAGACGCAGAGCGGTTCTTCATCCGATACCATGTAGATTACTCTGAGGAGGAGCTTCCTTACAGGTACTGTGGACCACTTGTGGACCGCATTGGGGACCCAATTGTGTGTCGCAGACATATGGGTCCCTTTTGTTTCTTTTTGTAATTCCTACATTTTGTTTTTAAGAATTATTGTTTGTTATTCACTGGATGGTAACCGCAAGGTTGCCGGTTCGATCCCGGGCTCCTGCAGAGTTACTGTCGAAGTGTCCTTGGGCAAGACACTGAACCCCTAATTGCTCCTGATGTGCTAGTAGGTACCTTGCATGGTACCTACTACAGTGGATGAATGTGTGTGTGAATGGGTGAATGTGATGCACAAGCTATGTAAAGCGCCTTGGATAAATGTACCATTTACCATTTATTGTGAGTTGCGTTGAACACAGCTACTGGTTTGACACCAACAAAAAATGACTTGGATGGTTAAGTCTGATATGAGATGTTCAGTTAAGATTGATGTTAGAGTAAAAATTAGGATTAGTTATGTTGAACAAAGCGCCTCGTTTCTGTCAAAACAGTAGCCGCAGCTACCCAGATTGACGGCATCTACTGAGCCCATTCAATGACAGGGGCGGATCTAGGCATGGGCATGGGGGGGGTAATGCCCCCTAAATGCCCAGACTGCCCCACCAAACATGATGGCATGCAAAACAACCCACGATATTTCAAATTAAAGTGCTTATATTTAAAATGATTTGAACACTACTACTGCTACTAACTAACTACAGTTGTGTCACCACTAAACCCATGCATTTCATCATTGAAAACAGAAAACTCTCAGAGTCAGACCTTTAGCTTTATCAATGCTGCGTGTCTGTTGCAACTTCAACAACAACTGATTATTATTGATGCTTATACTTGCCTAATAAAAGTCCTGTAACTGAAAATGGTATGGGTGCGACGCGGGCAATGAAGCCGCCCCCATACCATTTTCTCCTGCCCCCCAATTGGTAAATGTTACATCCGCCCTGTTCAATGATCTGATTATATGTGTTTTGTACCTTTCAGCGTATTGATTATTGATACCATTTGAATTGGGTGATTTTGTACACTCTTGAGGGTTACGGGGGTACTTTAAAGGTACTTTAAAAGGTTTTAGAAGCACTGGGTGTGTTTATAGATGGTGAAATTTCTCTCCTCTCCCTTTGAAGATACCACTGCCTGGTCACCAAGTATGGGAAGCTGGAGCCGCTGGCAGAAATTGACCTTCGACCGCGCTGCCATGCCCAGGTGGAGGTGCACTGCGAGGATAAAGTGGAGCAGGTCAGTTATTTATTTCTTTAAAAAAAAAAGATGCGGGCAGATTTGCTGTGACTTAAAGCAGTGGTTTTCAACCTTTTTGATACCAGGGCCCACTATTTATTCAGCACATGAGCAACGGACCACCATTTGATGGCATTTTAGCCCCCACAAACCCCCAAACTAAAGATTTATTTCATTTATTTATTTTTCCAGAATCCCAGGCTGGATTTCGAAAACAAAACGGGCAAAACAAAATGACCATTAGTCTTCTACAGTCTCTAGTTGTGTAGACTTGGGCTAATTCACATGATGAATATTTTAACTGTTGAGAGCGGAAACATGAAAACAAATGGATCCGCAAGGGGCCATTTGATTTCAAGAGTTACAACCGGTTAACCAACATTTAGCCTGGAACTCTCTCAAGGGTCACTGGTGGTCCCCGGATCACTGGTTGAAAACCACTGATATAGGGTTATAGGCACCAGGCAATAGTATGGCTTGTAGGCTATTCACCTACTATGATGATATAATGATAATATAATGGTCAAAATACCAGGATGATCATGATTAACTTTTCTCCCTGGGTCATAAAACCAATATCATTATTCAAGTGCATATGCATCCTTATTCTGTCTACTCTCTGGGTAATAACTTTAACCATTGCAGTCTTTACAGTCGGTTGCGTATAAATGCTGCCTATGTAAGACGTATTGTACTAATAATTGCAAGTCGATCAGGATAATAGCTCCAGCACCAATGCTGAAATAAAATAAAACAATAAATCATACCTCTTTTATTAGGTAAACATCCGCTTGGACCAGACTGTGGCAGAGCTGAAGAAACAGCTGAAAAGCTTGGTCCAGCTCTCCACCAGCAACATGAGGATCTATTACATCGACAAGGATGTGTGCAGCGCCTTCGGACCCGAGGAGATGAAGTACAGCTCCCGCGCCCTGCACTCCTACAGCATCCGCGACGGCGACGAGATACTGGTGGTGCCCAAGACCAAGTGACCAGATCTCTTTCTCAACTGGCTTGGTTAATTTATTGATTTGTTGGATCACTGGGTTAATTCACTTTGAGAAACGATTTGAAAACGGGGCACATAAAAGAATTGGTGGCGCATGTGGATGGGGAAAAAAATGTTAAGATTCCATGAACCACCTCACTGCGGAGTGTGGTTTTGCTGGTGGAACTAAAAGCTCTTACCTGGAAATGGACAACACTGGCCTGGACTCTGGATGGTGTAAAACGTATGTTTTCCTTTTATTTCAATCCAGCATTATTTGAAGGCGTCTGTTGGAAGTTAATGGACAAATCTGTTGGCAGAGGAGACCAGGCCAAGATCGCGAAACCATCCCAGAAGCAGTGGGGCCGGGAAGCACTTACTAGACGGCACACTAAAGCACCTACGGTACAGTACAGTAACATAGACCAAGTATCCAAAGCTCCACACTTGACCTTCTGTTGAAACGTCCTAACCCCAAATAAGTAACGGCACAATGTGCAAGAATGATCTAGTTTATGCTTTAGCATAATGTATGTGTTGTTTAGATGAGAGTCGTTATGAACAATGGATGCAGCACTTAAATACTGACCAGGATGTTTATGTGTATTACAGCGCCATACACACACATAGTACTGTATGTAGATAGTACACTCACACACACCCACGCAAAGATGTTTGTGTCTTATTGTGTGCTGCTGCCCTCCACAGGCCATCACATGTTTCAGCCCTAAATTCCCTTGATACCACACAGCCAACCACAAGCCTTGTGGCCTTGAATACAAGCAGATGAGAGTTTTGTCTACTGAAACGAGATTGAAACACACAGATGTAGGGACAAGTAGAGTACTTGAAGACAATCTCAAATTGCAGACTCCTGATTCCAGATAGAGGCACAAAGTGTATGATGTTGTGTAATTGGGGATTTGATCAAATTCAGAAATGCTTATTTCATTTAATAATAGTCTCAAGAGAAACTGTTTTATTAATTAAGTGTCAAATTGTTTGATTGTCTTATT
Source organism: Benthosema pterotum (assembly GCA_039105355.1). NCBI lineage: Eukaryota > Metazoa > Chordata > Actinopteri > Myctophiformes > Myctophidae > Benthosema > Benthosema pterotum. The sequence continues at coordinate 18,174,817 of CM076977.1, forward strand.
TTGAGTAATCATCCTGGTTCAGGCTGATCCGTCCATATGTGATTCTCCGTCACGTGAAACACAAAATTACGATATTACAAATAACATCACACTTTTTATAGGATTTCATTTATTTATTTATTTATTTATTTATTTATTTATTTATTTATTTATTTATTTATTTATTTATTTATTTATTTATTGTGATTTTATTATTTTTTGAATGGAACAATGTGGCATTTCCATTTTGTATCTTTTTAATTTGATTTATTTAATTGCATAAGCATATTAGTTAATTTATTTTCCTGTGCGATTATGTAACTGGTGGTCATTTTGTATGTAATCATTTATTGCTTTTTTAAAAACATAGCCAGTAATGCCCCCTCTAGCCCCTAACATTTGAAGAGTTCTGTGCTTCCTTATTTATCCTTCATCATCCGATGTGTTCATGAAAGTTTGTCGGAGAGTTATACCTCTATGCCACTCTTTCCTCAGCCCAGAGCAAGTGTCATCTACATTTCCTACAGGTCCACAAGTTCATTCTCCACATAGTATTCCTTTTCTCACCAAAGATTGTTCATCATTGCATTATTATTATTATTATTATTATATATTATTCTTGTGAGATAGATGTGTAATAATGTATTAATCAATAACCCCGCCTTCAGTGTAATTTATGCTTTGTTGCATAATGATGTTGCTTGCCAAAAATCTGTCATTTTCGGCATGCGATTAAGGGTAGTCTAGGCTTTTAAGAGAACCACCGATAGTTGGTGCTATGTTTCCATGGCAACGGACGGTAAACTGTTTTTTGACGACAGCGAATACATGTCAAAGCTGCAATATCATCTGTTTTAAGTATACAGTACATTGAAATATATTGTACCAGAACATATTTAGAGACTTATTGGAATTATATACGCTGGGGTTGTACGTTTTATTTGTATTTGAAGATTATTGTCGCTTACTGTGTTTTACAGTACTGACTAACGCTAGGATATTTATCTACATAATTGGAATTTCCATTCCCTTCCTTGCTCAGTGTGTTTTGGCGCCTCAGTTAGTTTTGTCCCAAAGACAAACGTCACTCTGTAGAGAAGACGATCGCAGGCGATAGAGTAGATCCCCTCCTATGATAACTTACTAATGTTTGTTATATGTCACTACTGCTATAGCCTACTTGAATATTATCATAATTACAGGATGGTATTATAATTAACACAATGGCAAATGGATTCAGTAAGAAACAATGTTATATAACTGCAGATACAGATTTTGAGTGAAAATCAGTGAGGCTGTGGCAATGGTACCTACACCAGCCCCCTCCCTCAGTCATTGCTGTGCAATTCCCCTCTACGGCAGTTCTAAAGCTTTAGTGTAGCATGAGCCACAGCCATAGAACATGCAGTTAAAAGCACCCATGTTGGCACAGACTGTCCTGAGAACACTGTTCGTTCATTTGTCTGTTAACTAATGTAACATTTGTTTGAAGTGTAAAACTGTAGCTTAGATTGTAGTAATTTATTGGGTGAGGGATTTTTTTATTGGGGGGGGGGCATGCATGTTTCTTTTGTGTGACAAAGAAGGAGGATGCACTCTTCTTTCCACTAGCTGTACAGTATGTATAGGCTATATTTACAGATGGTGTCTAAATATCCAGACTGCTCTTCTTATGTTGTGTGGCCTGAATTTGTTTTCCCTGCCGTGTTAATTTTTATGTATTTTTATTTTTTATCCCACCCTTGTCTATTGTGGCTGTCAACCCTGCCATAACCCTGCCTACATGTGATCTATAAGCCATCTCACAACCACTTAAAGAGAATCAGGTATATACCATACACAAACACATCTTTAATTGAAGTTATACTCAATTTATTTCGTGAACGGGATCACTTTACATCAGATCTGATGTAAACAAAAGAAAAACTTGAATTCCTTTGCTGTGATTGATTTTTTGCTGTTTTGGTGTAATTTTTGTGTCACCACTTTGGCATTGGCAATAAAGTTTGAGCCAAACGCCATTTGTCTTCTAGTAACTGTGTAAACCTGTAATCCTGTATAGACACCTGGCAGCTATAGGCCTACAGTAAATGTAATTTCGTTTTACTTCTTCGCCAGAATATACAGTATATATATATTTTAATGGGCGTGGATAGCGATTCAAGGCTGGGGCCAGGCTACAGTAAATGTAAATGTACAGTATGTAAGCCACCCAATGGATAATTGTTACTGGCGGTATATTCAGTACAGTGGCCTGGTAGTCTGTCTTTTGCATTTGTGTCTCAGAGCTGTCATTATTATCATATTATTCTAATTTTATTATTATTATTATTATTGCATGATAGTAAGGTCAAGGTCAAGCAGATCAATTCACACCAATTAAAAAACAGATTTTCAGGTGAGTGGACAAAGCTACTGAACCCAATCATAAATTCAGTGTACATAACACAAAGTACACTGATGTCATCTTTCTCTATACACTGAAATAGTATGTATAGAGAAAATAGGTCTACATTAAAGAATGTTAATAAAATAACAGATTACTTTCTGTTATGTGAAATTCCTTTTTGGAAGAATTCAATTAAGTAGCATCTGGAATCAAAATAATAAGCATTAAAGTAATGAGAATATATATATATATATATATATATATATATATATATATATATATATATATATATATATATATATATATATATATATATATATATATATATATATATATATATATATATATATATATATATATATATATATATATATATATTTATTTATTTATTTATTTTATGAGTTGAAAATAATTTACAAAAATATAGTTATTTTTATTGCTTGTTTATTATTATTATTATTATTATTATTATTATTATTATTATTACGAATCTGTTTTTATGCTGTTGCCTATCGTTCAGGTTGCCTCTACTTCCAGATGTCCTCTGGCAGGCCTGCCATCAAAGGGCTGTCATTTTCTTTTTTCTTTTTTTCCCCAACAGCAGCTCTCTCTTTTTTCCTCAATGAAATGAATCCGAGCTGTTTACGTTGGTCACCAAGGCGATACGTGTGGTGGAGGAGGCGGGGCGGTAGTGACGCCGGCGCGGCAGAGCGGGCCAATCAGACGCGTTTATCTCCCCTGACTGACGTCAGCCGTTAAAGAGAAAACGAACCGTTACTTGGTTGCTGCTGCTAAAAAAACTGTGGAACTGCACAGAGAGGAGGCCATGGTGGTGGTAGCGGTGGCTGCACTGGCCGGGCAACAGCGACACACAGCAGGTGCAAAGTTGTGTTCTAGATAAAACACAAAGCTACTTTTTAGGGGGGAGCTTTTTTGGTTTGTTTTCGTCTACCGACCGACTGACAGCTCTCTCCTCTCCGCTCGGCTCAGCTCGGCTCGGGATGATCTCCAACTGCGGGGTGAGTGGATGCAGTTCATACTGCTGCAGTCTGACTGATCAGGGAGCTGCTTGACTTCACTTACAGCCGTATGCGTTCGGTTAGACGTTGACTACCGTATGGCCGAGACATTCCCACAACTTCTTTGTAACACCTACCTACCGCGGCCATTCGTTCGCGGTCGATTATGATCTTTTTAAGTTTTATGTTTGAGAACCCCTGCCTTTTCCCTCCGCCCCCCTTTCACTTCACGCACTGTCACGGTGCGCGCTCCCGCCTCCCGTTACCGTTATACCGACCAGCAGCAGCAGCAGTGGTTAGATAACCAGCACTCTAAATTCAGGGACGGATCTAGGCATGGATATGTGTGTGTGTGTGTGGGGGGGGGGGTAATGCCTCCCTAAATACCACCAAACATCAGGGCAAGCAAAACAACCCAAAAGATTTCAAATGATTTCAAACACTACTACTGCACAACTAACTACAATTGTGGCACCACTAAAGCAATACCATCATCATTCAAAACAGAAAACTGTCTGAGTCCGACCTTTAGCGTTATGCATGCTGCGTGTCTGTTGCAACTTCGACAACAACTGATGTTATTATTGATGCTTAGGCTACTTGCCTAATATAAGACTGTAATCGCCTGTTACCCCCCCCCCCCCATTGGGAAATGATATATCCGGCCCTGACTCTAATCGCCGATAGTAGTAACAGTAGTGGTGGACACATTATCTTCGGTTATTATTTGAGGAAATCAGAGTTATATATCATGTACAACCCAACCAGACTGCACTGAGTGTGCTGTTTGCGCTGTGTGGCTATCTTTCTCTCCCTCGCTCTCTGTCTCTCTTCAAGTGTCATCACGTTTCCCTCTCAAGCTGTCTTGTAACGTTATATCCACCCAACTGAGACCATCATCAACCAGGCAGCCTAGGCCTTAGCTTCTACCTCTAATTTCCATTGTGGTAACCCTGACGTCAATTATTTGAACTATTTCCCCATAGCCCTAGTGTAACATTCAACTGTATTCAGACTACACCAGTGTGGAAGTGTCCAGTGTCAATTTGGTTTAATTTATTTGGCTATGTACACTCTCAGAGATTATGTGTAGGGCATGCTTTAAAAGGGAATTCCACCCATTTTCAATATTTTACTTTATTCGTTGATGTAGCCTACCTTCAAGGTGTTGGGTGGACATTCCCTCATTCCGTGTTCCCAAGAAATAGAGGTCTGAAGAAAACCACTAACATGGTGAAACATCTTGATGACATCATCAAGATGTATTTTCACCATGTTAATGGATTTTTATAGACGCTTCTTTTTTTCTGAGAGCGTACAAATGGAACCAAATGAACATTTGGTTGCATTTGTACGCTCTCAGATTAAAAAAGAAAATGAGTGGAATTCCCCTTTAACACTGAGGGGTGCTACATGGTCTGTCACTGGAATTCCACAGCATCTTTAGGAGACTTTTATCTATTTATTTATTTTTGACTCTGGGAATCTTACCTGTTCTTATTGTGGCTCGCTGCTTAGCCATGCAGTGGCCTATAAAAAGCCTTAATGCTAGTCCTTTAAGAGCCAATGAATGCCACAGAGTGTTGAGTGACCTGCAGAGGTCATAGGCGACTGCTATATTTACTGGCTCTGTAATGTGATCTGTGGCATTCTGGGCTGCCTGGCTGTGCTTTCATACAGCCAGTCCCCTCCCTGGCTCCTCTCTCTCTCTCACTCTGGGGCCCGCAGCCTCCCAAGTAGCAGTACCCCGTCCCGCTTGTCGCTCTTCTCTTCTCCTCTGTCCGCCAGAACTATACCAGGGTGAGCCACTTACATACCCATTTACCTGCCATGCCACACTTCTTCTTTACCTGTGTTCTTTTTAGGTGACCTGTCCTGCTGTCAGTTGCCTGCTGTGAGTGAGTGTGTGCGTGTGTGCGTGTGTGTGTGTGTGTGTGCACACGCTCTATGGACTTATTTGCTCAGCTGTGTAGGCTACACCTTGACAGGAAGGGGATGGGTTGACTGACGTACGATGCTGTATTAAGAAATGTTCTAGGAGAATCTAGATGTTTCTACAAAGTAGAACGAGGAGTGTGTTGAATCTGTGGTTGAAGCCAAGTTAAGTGTATCTATTGTGGTTTATGAAATTGCTGCGGTGTATGTAGTGAAGGCATGGTTTCGTCCGTATTGTCGCAGTGAAATATCACTGACAAAGTCTGTCACATGAAGGACACACGTGAATTTGAATCAAGCTTAATAGGCTTCACAATACACACAACTAAGTACGTATTTGTCCGATAATACGGGCTGAATCAATCTTTAACAGTCGGACATGAAATCCGGGAGAACTTGTTGATCGGTTGAGCCCTGTACGCTCGCTTGGTCTTACTTACGCTGAGCCCTGCTGTAAAGTGAAACATTTGGCCATGGGAGACAGCACAACGTGCATGGTGCCACCCATTCTTTGACTCCATGCCAGCATCGACCCCATCCATCCATCCTCGGGTGATATCGTTTGCTGTCAGGCAGATAAACCTCTACAGAAAGATCTCCCTGCATTTTGTGTTTTATTTTGTTTTTTTCTCTGTAAATTAACAACACAACTTGATCACTCTTCATCAAAATAATTATAGCTTTTGCTGCCTTTGAGTTTGAATCCTGAAAGCTATCCGTTTTGGTCATAACATGAGGTTTCCACCTGATTACAGAATGCCTAAAGTATAAATAACACTTGATAAGAACGCAAATGTTTTGCTATTCATAGTTTATCAGATTGCAATGAGGTCTCCAGTAAAGTCTCAGATAAATATACAGTCGAGGAGGATCCTGTAGCACTCCAGACAGACGCTACCGCAAACTGATATATTCGACTTCTACTAGTAGAAGCTCTTTCAGCCTCAGCTATATGTTTGAGCTGATGTGTATATTGTGTTCCCTCTGTGACCCCTTTGTGTGTGTGTGTGTGTGTGTGTGTGTGTGTGTGTGTGTGTGTGTGTGTGTGTGTGTGTGTGTGTGTGTGTGTGTGTGTGTGTGTGTGTGTGTGTGTGTGTGTGTGTGCATGCTTCCATATAGGTGTGACCAGTATCTATTCTATACCTCTGTGCATAACCGTGGGGGGTAGCTGGAATAGGATGTGCTGCCTCGACACAACCACTGTCTTCTGGGACTGAGAGACATAACTACACATAACAGGTAAGAGCTGTAGCTCTCTCTCTCTTTCTCTCTCTCTCTCTCTCTCTCTCTCTCTCTAGAGCTCTCTCTCTCTCTCTCTCTCTCTCTCTCTCTCTCTCTCTTTCTTTCTTTTTCTCTCTGTCGCGCGCATGCGTGCCCACGCACACACTCAGTCGCACACAAGCGATACGTTCTCAACCCTGCAGCCAGTGCAGGCCAGGCAGGCAGTGAGGTGAGATCCAGTTGTTTCCAAGGGGTCGATGATGATTATAGTACTGAGCGCATGCTTCAAGAATGCAAGAGCCTTTTTCATACTCCTTTGATACTCTCCCATTGGCCAAAGTGGACTGCTGCAGTGCATAAGAGCAGTGGCCATTTCACACTGGCACAATACATGTTTTCGGTATTATTCTGGCCCTGTAATGTACCGTAATAGTAGGTTTGGAGTAGTTTTAGCACTATGGCAGAGTTGACTGTTGAAGGATGTGTGGAGGATTTGACTATTGTGTGTGTGCGTGTGTGTGCTAGGGGTGTATTCAATGTATTGATTTTGCAATATATGGACTGAACACCTGAACAATAGGTACAGTATATTGATCGTGAGGTTGCTATATAGACATGGCAATAAACGGCATGAATTAGCTGGTGATCAGTGTTAACAGAGAGCTCTGTGAGCCCGAGCTGGTGTTTTATTGTATTTGTGCAACATGGTCATTATTTATGAATAAATGTATAATCAATATATACCGAATCGATATATTGATATAATATTGTGGCGTCTGTATTGTGATACATAATATCTATTGTGAGATAGCAAGCAATATTGATCGCTAGTTGTATGTGTGCACTGTGCATCTGTGCGTGCATCTGCGAGTGCATACAGTGAAATTTTGCTCACCTATACCTATCAAGCCCCCCACCCCACCCCGAGCACGCCCCAAACTCAACAAAGACTGATGGCTGTTTAAAATAGTAATGCATCTAATTGAGCAAAGATTGGCCCAATGAATAAAGGATCAGGCCACTTAACTGCAGAGGTCTGGGTAATGAATCATTGTAGCCCACAGTGTTCATCCTTTTTTACGAGGTCCTGGCCTTACGGCTTCCCCTCCGAGTCTCCAACAGATGGCGGTTATCGTCGCCGGCGGGGCGGAAACCTAGTATCTCCGCATTTCGTCGTTTTGTGTTTTGAAAGCCATACTTCATCAAGTGTCACATCAAAGTGTAGTGAAAGCAGCATCTTCTACATGCTCACAGTGCTTTGCCATCGCAGCGTGTTATAACGCATTTATTGTTGTGAGCTTGTAAATCTGCTATTTCCACTATTCTAAAATGTGTTCAAAAGGATGAAACAAAGGAATGGATTTGGATATACAGGGTTTCCACCCAATGGCAAGGATTTGATGAATTTTCCAGTGTGATTATGTGATCTCTTTTTTTTATTCCTGCCAGAAGGTAATTTAAAAGGAATATGAAATATTATGTTGTCTTCTCTCCTCATTGTACCTTTATCGATTGCACATGCCTGCCTGGGAACAGTGTTTTGTGGCGTAATCAGGTGGAAAAAACAGCCAACCCGAGTTGAATTTGATCTGGTCTTGAGTAACGTGCTGCTGTTGGCTTCCTTGCACAAGACCAATGGTTAGTTCTCTAGTTACATTATACCAGCAGATTCAAACATACGCCTGATTGTTGGTGTCATTGACCAGTGATTATTGCCCTGCAGACTAGATGAAATGTGATGTGATCGTTTCATTCGTCTTCGCGTTAGCCTCAAGTACATACTTTTCTCTGCTGTTAGCCTGGAAAGCTCGCTTGTGGATTTGTCCTTTTGGAGTCTAACAGAAAGGGATGTCGGAGGCGTCGGCACGGCCCTCACAGACACCAACAGCCCCCTTATCTGCTCACATTTCAGAGTAAATATAGCTTGCCTGTAAGACCAGGCCAACACAGTCCAGCTCAGAGCCCTCATAATAGCCTACATAGTACATGTTGATTCCCAACGCGAACCACCATGAGCAGAAGCTCCTCTCTAGCTCTCTGTTTTCTTTCTCCCCTGAATTATTTCCCGTGCAGGCTCCAATGTGCACATTGGTGCTGAGGATAACCACAGCTTTAACAACTTCCCCTCTAAATTGTCAGTTCTGGAGCTGTTTGGGTATAACTAAGGTGCTATACCAGACCTCCATCATCACATAACAACAGTCATTACAACCCTACTGTAGCCTTTCTATTCTGGGGACGTTTATTTAGCGAAAACAGCTGACCGACAAGAACTTGCAGATCACCTGTTTTCGGCCAACATATATAGTGCATGGCATGAGAGAAAACAGGAGGGGGGCTAGCAAAGAGCAGAGGCAGAATCCAGTCAACATAAAGTATTAGGAGTGTCACAGGAGCAATTTACCCCCCAAAAAACAATGTATCTTCCGTCAATTTTCTGTCAATGGCATTTTTAAAACAAACAAAAAATCTCCATGGAAGCTTCATGGGGTGTGTTTTGTGTGTAATTGATGGTAAGTCTAAGATCTCAATTGCCAAACATTGCTGGCGAAGGCCTTTTAGTTAGTGTGCTTACGTGTCGTATATAGCGCTGTTTGATATCCTTTGCCTTGTTTCTGTCTGCAGGGAATCAGCAGCAGAAAATAATCACTGGTATAAAACACACTACTCAGGCCTTGAAACAGCATTGACTCAGCTACAGTAAATGTATCCCCAGTTTGCAACAGCACAGCATTTCTTTGTGCCCTTTCTCCACGCATGCACGGCAAGCACACACGCGCGCGCATGCACGCACACACACACGTGTTTTTATTGGAGGGAACATATATTAAAGCGCCCCCGAGTGTCCATGCTGATTGTACATTCCCCATGCAATGTCACCCCTGGGCTGCATCATCACTCACTCACTCACTGTCTCTGACTCTCTCTCTCTCTCTCTCTCTCTCTCTCTCTCTCTCTCTCTCTCTCTCTCTCTCTCTCTCTCACTCACACACACACACACACACACACACACACACACACACACACACACACACACCACATATGTGTGTACGTAGCAGACACTTGAGAATGTATGTTTTTGCAAATTATAGACGAGCAAATGAGGGTACAATCTGTTCAGTAATAAATCTGATGAAATCCGATAGACACATTAAACTATGGTAAGTTAAATGTAGCGGACTCAAAGTCAAACTTTAGTGGTGCATTAATACATTCTTAAAAGGACTTAGTGGTTAGTCTATTGATTTGATCAATAGAATAATTGAGAAGAAATTATATGTCAACGTATCAGTGCTAATGGTTGACTGCCTACTGTCGCAAAAAGTTACGTTTGAGATGGAATTATTCTAGTTTTCTATGCAGAGGCAGACATCAGGCTACAGCCCTGACAGCAGTACGCAGGGATTAGCCGTGTTGGAATACACTACTAGTACTATTAAAGCCTTTTTTGCATTTGGTAGTGAGCAAACAAATGCCGTTTGTTGCCATGGTAGCCATGGTAACTTCCGTTGGTATTACCTCAAGGGACGCTGAAAATGCAGGATAGTCAAGAGAGTGCATGCACATGCAAGGCATGGTAGGTTTATTTGTACTCCCACATTTCAACAAGCCATATATCTGCTATACACACAAAACATTAAGAGTTTGAGGAAAGTATTAAGATGATTACATAACATTTGAAAACAATTAAAATAGCTCTCAGTGAGTTAAGAGTAAAATACGAATAAAGTAAAATCTTTTTAAACGGCAAACAGAAAAGTTGTCAGTGTGTATTTAAAGGGGAATTCCACCCAATTTGACAAATGTCTGGGGAAAAAAAATCAGTAACATGGTGAAGCGTGTATTAATTTATATGGTGAAGTAGGTCTTGATGACACCATCAAGATATACTTGTAACCATGATAATTTGTCTCCTTTTCTATATTAATATCATAGTAAAATATTTAAAATGCATGGAATTCCTGAAAGATGTATCAGAATGGCAGTTTTCTGTTCCAGATATAATATATCTGGAACTAAATGTGGAGGAGCAGCATCCCATTTTTAAGCTCTACATATTATGTAGATTAGAGCTTAAAAACGGGATCCTGCTCCTCCACATTTAGTTTTGACTCTGGAGAGAGAGAAAAACACCCTGTGTGCTAAACACACAGTTGTCTTTTGTATATCCCTTTAAAATTATAATAGGATGGCTTTGTGATTGCCTTAATGTTAAGGCAATTAATGTTTGAAATTCAGGTCTGGAACTGTGACTACACCAAGCATTTGTGTGTGTGTGTGTGTGTGTGTGTGTGTGTGTGTGTGTGTGTGTGTGTGTGTGTGTGTGTGTGTGTGTGTGTGTGTGTGTGTGTGTGTGTGTGTGTGTGTGTGTGTGTGTGTGTGTGTGTGTGTGTGTGTGTGCGTGCGTGCGTGCGTGTGTTTCCATGGATACGTAACTGTATTAGATGCTGTATAGTTTATCTCATCTCTTATCCATCTCATGTCCATATTGTTATGTGTAGGCTAGGCTACTCCCACAGGTATGTGTTCTTGTTTGCATTTCCTCCTTAATAGTTTGCCCACTAGGCTAGCCCAAGCTTGTTTCACTCACTGGGCCTCTGACAAGAAGACAGCTGTGAAAACAAAGTCTACGGATGTCTATGGACATGATCCGTAGACTTGTTGAACAGAGTCCTGTCCAGGATTCAAGGCACTGTGAAAGTATGACTGATGTACAAGCGTACACCGTTCTGAAAGATGTTTAGCTCGTGCTCAGTCAATCAGTGTTGTATAAATGAAATGGCCTGTTGAAACTGTGAAAACAGCAGATCTGCAAGCGCACAAGGTGTCACCGTGATGAGTGGTGTGACATAATATATTTGCTTTTTTAACCTGCGTACTTCCATCGTACAATGATGTATAAAATAGGTCTTAAGTGTAGAACATAACAATTCACTCACTTCAGTGCCTCCCCTCAGCATTAGTACAGCTAAATATTTTATGCCTCCAGAGGCATTACTGTATGTTGTCCGTCCGACGTCCGTCTGTACGTCCGTCCCATTCTTGTGGAAGAGTTTGGAAAACAAATGTCTTTGGCTGCAGAACTAATTTGAATTTGCTGACTTAATAACTTAATCGGGCATATGCTAATTATAGGTATGTGGCATCATAATGGTCTGCGACATGAGACATGATGGTGTTGTTGCAATTTCCCTTGGGTAGTTTATACAGAAAGTGTACTCCATCACACTTACTCACCTCTGTGCTAAAATGTCAGCACATTTGTGTGTGAGTGCAATGGAGAACGCCTGACAAACAGTACAAAATACACTTCTAGTACATTTGCTGTGTAATTCCAAACTTTTGTTGCTGAGTTTGGATATATGCTATGTCCCGATGAAGATCTGGAAGGGTTAAAGCATTGATTCCTGGTTTGCAGACATCCTACCTTCTTTTTGAATTTATACCTGTATATGCAACTAACATTGTGATGATGATCTACATAGCATGAGAATGACTACATCAGTTAACTCCCATCGTAACAATGGAATGTTGAAGTCTATCTATAAAATATAAAATAATCCAATGAAATAGTTCCAATGTTTATAGCTCATAGCATCCCACTTTGTGGCGAGATCAAAGCGCGTCGCCACTCTTTCATGGCCCTTGTACACATGACCTACAACTTCCATTGATGTTGTCAAGTGTAAGGATATGAGGGCTGATTCCGATGATGGCTTGTATTGCACTGTCCACTCCCTACCTACTGTATAGCTCATCTTCCATTTAAACATATGCTTGGTTTCCCCGAGCAATAGGTCTCCACCAATCTGAGAACCCCACCAAAAATATAGAAAAAATAACACCCCAACACTAAACAGTCCCAAGCTATCTATATCTGGGATTATGAATACAGACAACTTTCCAAGACATTCATTCTGGTTCATTGTCTTGTGCATTGCCAGTTTCAAGAGTGCCTGAAAGAACTGTGATCCTAATTTACTGCTTTCCAGTTGAAAAGGCACATGAACTAAAATCCACTTTAGAGTAATGTTCATGTCCATTTTTCATAAAGGTTTCTTTCTTGATTGTACTGACAGGACCATAACCGTATTCAGCACTGTAGGGAATGAACTCGCTTCCTCCTTCATTCTTCATTCTTCATTCCTCCTACTGTCATTCTAGCGTATGACTGCGGTGGTCTGATAAAAAATATAACATTTTATTTAGATTTCTCAGGGTTTCCTGGATTCATTCATTGCGTTGAATGAAAATACATTTGAGGCGTTAGCTACAAGTTTGTTGATATTGTTGTTAGCCTAGCTTAGCAGCAGACCCCGCTGGCTGCGGTTCTTCGCGGCCTGCATGGAGCAGTGTGTTTTGGTCAGCCTCCTGCCTGTCTGCCGACTCCACATCCACATTTGAATTATTGATAAACCTCTGGTAAGAGAAGGGAGGGCGCAGCAGTAGAACAGAGGTACTTTAAGAAGAAGTAGAGAGACTGGTGGGAGAGAGAGCGGAGATAGGAAGGGGGAGGCACACTGAGAGAGAGCATAGGGAACCGAGAGAGCGAGAGAGGATGGGGGAGAGAGAGAGATTAAAGAAATAGGAGCCTCCCCCACTGAACCCAACACGCATAAACAACACCAGATACTTTTATTTATTCAGACTCTGCACTGCGTTGTGAACAAGAGCCCTGTCTCTGAATATAAGTCAACACAGGAATAGACTGCTGCCTGCCTGCGTGCCTCGCTATTACCCAGCAGGCCTAACCTCTAGCATACAACTCTCCCATTACAGCCAGGGGACGACACATCACATGTTATGTGTGTTATTGTACATAGAGAGACAGAAATAATAGGTGACTGTTGGCCAGACAGAACGTTCTTCAGTGTAAGATGCCATGTAAACTCATGTTTTACTCCCAACTTGCCATGCTGGCTGCAAAAAAGGAGTGAAAAAAGATAATAAGAGCAGTGGTTTTCAACCTTTTTCATACCACTATTTACATTATCAAGATTTGAGCCAAAGACTACCATGTGAGTATATTTTAGCCCCACAGTGCCCAAGACTAAAGATTTATTTTTGCTTCTTTCACTTTTGCTTTAATGTATTTAACTTTAAGTCAACGTAAAGTTAATTTATCAAGGCAACAGTAAGAGAATCAGTAGGAAGAGGGAAGTACTGTAGTAGCACTAGCATCCACCCACAGAACTCGCAAGTAAGGGATTATTTTAAACTGTAGGCCAGCAGAGGTTCTTAAAAGCACTACACATTTCCTATGTGCATATTGTATTACAACTTCAGTGAATGTGAAAGGAACTTGTCCCTCGCACATATTAATCCATTTACTGCTTCAGCTGTAGTTTTGGCCTCCATGGTCCAATTCCCAGTAGGGATGTACAACGTAAAGGATTGGTATTTAGACGATGCGCTGTGCATCGCAGATACATCAGCAAGCCGTGTGTGTGTGTGTGTGTGTGTGTGTGTGTGTGTGTGTGTGTGTGTGTGTGTGTGTGTGTGTGTGTGTGTGTGTGTGTGTGTGTGTGTGTGTGTGTGTGTGTGTGTGCATGTGTGTGTGTGCATGTGTGCGTGCGTGCGTGCGTGCGTGCGTGCGTGCGTGCGTGCGTGCGTGCGTGCGTGTGTGTGTGTGTGTGTGTGTGTGTGTGTGTGTGTGTGTGTGCGTGCGTCAGACGAGTGCACGCATGTGAACTAGTGTTAGAGGTGCTGTGTGGGCAGAGATCCAATGCTCTCTCCTCTGGACAGAATACTGATGACATGGCCGCTGGTGTAATTTCTCATGTGTCATGTTCTAGCCTAGGGCTGCATTGAGCTTATTTAGTGATAATCCTACTTGATTTGCACATGTAGGCTACTGTGTTTTGAATGTCGCTACAGAAAAAAAAGCCAATTCATAAGAACATGGGCCAGAGTGAAACAAGACAAAGTGGCCCTTACACTGCTCCTAACATCCCAGGTAGACATTTTCAAGACATTTCCTATGGTGTGTTGTTGGATGCCTGGATGGACAACGCTGTTTCAGGAAGACATTCTTCAGCCAGCCCAACTCGATTTTGTGGTGTGAGAAATGTTGACCTTATGGCCTAAGGTTGGTGCTAGATACAGGGGTGTAAAACTGGCGATCCGTGGGACACATGCGGCCCAAGCAGAGGTCCAATGCGACCCGCAACATGATTTTCAAAAAGGAAACAGCGCTGCATCTGATCGTGGCCCCTCATCATGTCACCTTTCGGCGCAATGTGGCCCTTGACCCGAAATGAGTTTGACACCCCTGTGCTAGTAGGGTCACCAAGGGTTCACACTCTGGGGCAACTTGACACTTGGTCAGGACCCTTTGGTCACAGGAAGCCACATGTAATTTTTACCCCGCAGCAGGTCTGACTAACGGAACATCCGACTTATGGGCAGTCCCTCTTAGTGGGTAGTACTGGGTACCCCAGTAGCATCACCATTCAATGTCCATAATGTAGTGTACGTTGTTGCCATTGAAAACAGCCTGAAAATGAATTGCAATTCAAGACAAGATTTGATCCATGTGTGGCACCAGCCGAGCCAGTGCCCATATCAAGCAGTGTGCCAGACATTCTACACCTGTAGAGTTGGATTCAGTCCCTGCCAACATGGCATGCATTGTACATATCTAAAGACATCAACATCTGATGAGTTGGGATTGAAAATGAGCGGTCTGATGTGCATGAAAGGGCTTTAATAGCCACTTATACAGTATGTCAATCAATCAAGCCATTCATTTTCAGTATATAGTATCGTACTGTTGGATGCTGGGACCAAGCGACCCAGACATTGACCCACACAATGACCTCCTCAAATGAGGTTTTCCCCGTAAGCAAGAGGTTCTCCTCTAGTACGGTGAAAACCTCATTTGATTCGAGACACAGGGCCCCAAAATGCATCATATTCTAACACATTGTGTCTCTCTGTCAGAGGGATGCCGAGTGTTTCCGTTTGTACCTTTTGGGCAGGATGTACGTGGCTCACTTATCTTTTTAAGGTATCTCCATTTTCTAAAAATAGCGTTGAAGTGACGCTAGAGGTGACGAAGTGACGAAGAGACGAAAGCTCTAGCTGTACTGTGGAAAATACCATTTGCAAAACCCATTGCAGCCTTATAAGGGCTGGGGGAGGGGTCAGTGTTTGATTGTCATGATCTACAGTCCACCTAGGAAGCGACATTATTTAATGTATCAGATTGTGGTATAAATACGCCCTGCCCAATGTTGGGGCGTTCAGACAGTAGATGATAAGGACGGAGAGTGTCTGATTTTGTTCTGCTACCTATCTATCCACTTTTGAGACTTTGGTCCCTAACTTTTTTTTACCACTTTGCTGTTGATTTAAATACCTAAGATTTTTTTCTTAATTTGGGTTTTTGCCTCCCATGTCTTCGTCCTGAGGCAGAAAGTTTAATATCCTCTGCCTTTTCCTGTGACTGTCTTCTCGGTGAGTAATTGAGTCAAAGTAGCCGTTGGTGTTAGTTGAGTAAATAATACACGCTCTATCCCCTGAGGGGCTGAGGTGGCTGGACATATTGTTGTGGACAGTTACAATATGCAGCGGTTTTGTCTGAGCGTTGATGCAAGCTGCAGCGCTGGCTCTGTTGAAAAATGTGTAGTCATGATTAAACCAAAGCTCCCACCACCAACCAAGCCGAGTATGGGGGAAAACCTCTTTCGATTCAAGATAAAGGGCCCCCGAGACGGGTGGTCCCCCTAAATATGATGAGTAGAGAATATTACTCTAGTGATTTCTGTAAGTCTCTGTAAGTCAATAAAATAAACAACTGGTACTTTCTCTTAACCCATACAGGCTGTTTTAAGTTTTATTGAAAAATACCAGGTGTTCATGTCTCATATTATGAGACGTGAACATGTGAATTTTTCGGGAAAAACGTGAAAACACCTCAAATCTTTGAATATTATATGTTCTTTCAGAGTGTACGTTTTGTGCAATCTATAGTGTCAGGCCAAAATGGGTTCACAAAGGTTGGTTGGTTAAAGTTAGCGGTAATGATTCATGTTATTATTGCAAATCACGGCCAAGAAGACAAAGTTTGTGTTGTACACAGAGGCATCCTTAAGGGCCTGTCACACAAGTTGTGGTGAGAAGTCGCGGTGCGATAATGCAGGCAATAGTGATAGATGGAGTTCGTGCACATGCATTATCTTATCGTGCACACGCCTGTGATTCACCAGAGCTGGATACTATCTAGCTTTTTTGCGTCATTGTTGCTAACTCTCAATAGTTAAACTATTCATCATCTGAATTAGTCCAAGTCTACACAGCTAGAGAATGTAGAAGATGAATGGTCATTCTTTAGTTTTTTGGGTCTGTTGGGCAAAAATGTCATCAAATGGTGGTCCGTGGCTCAAATTCTGAATAAATAGCGGGCCCTGGTATCAAAACAGTTGAAAACCACTGCTGTAATACGATGGTTTTGCGTTGGGTCGATAATACAACAGCGCGCAAGCTAGTAAGGCCATTATACTAGAATGTATCCCACGTATCTACATACTGATCCCTTTGCTGAACTCACACTGAGCTCCTGTCTGTTCTGTTCTGTCTCTTGGCAGTCGATGTGTTCTTCCAGAGGCCGTCCCTCTCCTCCGGTGGCTGAGCAGAACCCAGCAGCAGCAGCAGCAGTCCCATCATGTCCCGCGTGTCATCCACGGCCAAGCGCTACACCGGCTCCACCTACACCAGCCACTACAGCTCCTACGGCTCCTCCCTGACGCCGAGCCTGGGCTCCTACGGCGAGCGGGACACCAAGCTGTCCTCCTACAAGTCGCCGGTCGCGTCGTCGTCGACGTCCTCCTCTTCCACCTCAGGCTACTCCTCCTCCTCCAGCTACCTGAGCGGCTCGGCGGCGGCCCGCGCCCGCAACTACAGCAGCTCGTCGGAGCCAGACCGGGGCCGGACCGTGCCCCGCACCGACATCCTCGGCAGTGGCAGCAGCAGCGGCGTCGGCGGCGTCAGCAGCAGCAGCCGCCGCAGCGAGAGTCTGAGCCGTACCCCCATCAAGGGCTACCTAGGATCGTCAGGACTCAGCGGGGGGTCGGCCTACTCCAGCTACAGTTCGTACTCGTCCTCCTCCGCGGCCCAGCCTAGCTACCTCTCCTCCTCGCCGTCGGCTTCTAGCATCTCCCTCCGACGCAAGTCTGTGTCCCAGAGCGACTTGAGCAGGGACCTGTCCGGCCTGGGCATCTCTGAGCCGTCCTCCTCCTCTTCCTCCAGCAGTGCCCTGAGGAGCTACCGCAGCCGGACCAGCGATGCGGCCGCCGACTCGTCGTATGGCAGCGGCGGTTCTCGCCTGGGCAGCACGGGTCTGTCCCGGAGCTCCACTCAGGAGGCCCTTTCACGGAGCTCCACCCACGAGGCCTTTAGCAGTAGCAGCAGCAACAACAACAGCAGCAACGGCAGCAGCAGGTTAAACTCCTCTTCGTCGCGGGAGGCAAGCAGCAATGGACACTCCAGCTCTCCAGAATCCACGGTAAGATGATTTCCACGCAGCCATACATGGGGGTGGGGTGTTATTGAACCAGACACCAAGTCAAAGTCACAATGCAAACTTTGGCTGGCACACTGAGTATATCCTGATGGTTGATTCTTGTTACGGCAATCAGAATTTGCCTCCTCGACTTCGTCTTTAATGATTATTCCTTTTCAAAGGCATTCAATGTGAACACAGGGGTTCTCAACCTTTTTGATACCAGGGCCCAATATTTTATTCAGCATTTGAGCCATGGACCACCATTTGATGACATTTTAGCCCCAGAGGCCCCCAAAACTAAAGATTTCTTTTGCTTTTCACACAATATGGATTTGGAAAACAAAACAGGCAAATATACAGTTCAAAATGAACATTAATTTTCTAGAGTAGACTTGGGCTAATTCAGATGATGAATATTTTAACTCTTGAGAGTGTAAACAACATTATTACGTTCTCAAGAGTTACATCTAGTTAACCAACTTTTCACCTGTTAAACCAACTTAGCTGGGGGCCACCTGGAACCATCTCAAGGACCACTGGTGGTCTCCGGACCACTGGATGAAAGCTACTGTGTTAACATGTTTGTACTGTTTGCCCCAAAACCTTGATGCTGTATGACGATAAGAGCATCCCTCACTTCACAAGTGTGATTTTTACTGTTCCCTGTAAAAATGGTTTGCCTTAGCCTTATTGCCTATACTACATCTGTCACAAAGACATTCTAGGTGTGCAAGGAGAGGGAGAAGTGATAGTGATATATTAACACAGAGGAGCTTTACTGTGTAATCTTGTCCGGCTTGTTTGTGCGGCTTGGTTTGAAAGATTAAGAATTATAAGAACTGGTAAAAATTACCACACGGTGAATGGCTCACTGAGGGCTGCTTTTCTCGGTGCCATGGACCATAGGAGGAGTCACGTGTTAAACATGACAGACATAAACTCATTGCTTGTTGACACGGGTCCCTCCCAATTTTTGCTATACACCTGTATGAGCAGTACTCACTACACAAGGCAAAAAGCTGAGAAGCAAGCACTCAATTGAGTAGTCCAAAAATGACAAAGTTGACGAGTGCATGGACCAGGCAGATACATTTCAGAGAAATACCAGCACTCATGTAGTTCTTATTATTTTTCCTGGGGGAGGGATTGAAAAATAAATAAGAATCCTATTGGAACTACATGAGTGCTGCCTGGTATTTCTTGCCCCTGCGCCTCTGTAGTCAGTGAAATTACTTTCTATCACCAGATGAGGGTGCTGTTGTTTAAATTATGATTTTTTTTTTACTGTATAACAGAGCCTCTCCTCTCTTTTATGTAATCGTGGTGACCATTACAAGCAGTTTAAGAATTTGGCATTTCTTAGAGTTGTTTTTGCGTTTCATTTGTCTAGCACAAAGGTTCTTATGCTAATGGATGCAAGCTGTTCCCTCACTTCCCTACATTACCTGTGTGACAAGTGAGCATGGATAAGTACTGGATACCTGACCCCTTGCAATTAGCCTGCTAACACCTCTCAAAAGGAGGCTACGGGCTCTGATGGGACAGGTCTAAACTGCACTCTGTCCAACTAGTATTAATGACCCTATAGTTCCTAGCATGGAGGTCAGAGAGTGAATTGACCCACTTACTTCCCATTGGGATTATAGCCCCGCCGGATGGATGCTTACAGTACACCAGGGAAGACTACATGGAAGATGGGATTGGGAGGAATTGCGCAGTAGGAGGGCAGTACAGGTCAGGGAACAAGGATTAATTATGATACTTTGGGAAAACAATGTTCAGAAACAGATCAAGGCGCACGTCATGAAGCTGTTGAAGAGCTATTGTACACTGTGCACAGTACAACTGTAAAGTGTACCTTTATCTGCCACAGCATTTTAAAGTCATTTCATTCATTCAACTTCATTAATTTTATTCATCTGACTTACTAGTTGATGGCTCTATACTTAGTTGGTAAGCAACTTTGTCCCTCTATAGAATATTATTTTTACAGTTACTCCAGAATAGAAAATGCTGGGGCTTAATCCAGGTGCCTGCCTATCACAATGTTCAGGTGAAATATCTAAAACAAGAACCAAATGGACCATTACAAACTACGAATAGAACCAAATGGACTGACTCTGAAACTTTGATATGATCAAAACAGACTCTTTTGGTTGTTCTGAGTGGCCAAACAGCTTCCCCACACCTCCAAGTTTTGACTTAAGACTTAAGAACTGCTACTTAAGACAATCAAAATAGCGCCCTTAGGGCCTTATAGGTAGGCTACCGTACATTTTGTTTTATTTGTACATCTCCTGCCTCCTCCTTGAAATTAAAAGCTTGGAGAACCACTGACTCAAAGTATTTCTCTATGTAGCTCTGGGCCATAGCTGGCTTGACAAAATCATAGAAGCAGTAGAGAGCTATTAATGGAGAGAGCTATTCTGTATGCCGTATCATAGTCATTATGCCGTTTGCTGCTTCTCGCAGCCTCCTAGCAATGAAAACATCACTCCTCACCAGGGACTAGGTTAGGGGCCGCGGATCTGACCCTATGACCTCAGAAAAACTCTCACTCTTAAGCCTAACAGTCATATTTAAGGTTAGCTTTATGCATAGTTTTTGTGGAGATTGGGGGGTTAGACACCCCCTGGGTCACAACAGGACTCAGGAGGACACAGCAAAAAAAAAAAAAAAAAAAAAAAAAAAAAAAAACACAGGCAGGCTCCAATGAAGAAAACAGGCTAATTGCAAGCTTTAACCACACAGCCTGTTATTATCATTTAACCTGTCAAAATAATCAACAGCCATGCACATGCCTCAGCCAGGGTGAGTGTGAGGTGGAGAGTTTTAATTAGATGTCACCAGATGGGAGTAGCTCCAGTGTTAATGAACAGCAGGTCTTTGTCACTCCAATCAAGTTTAATCACCTTATCTAACCCCCCTGGATTGGGCATCTGGACCGGCAGAGCTGTTAACTAAGTCTGCGAAATCAAGCTCAATCATGACGCGTGCGCTGAGTTCATACATAGGCAACAGTGTGTGTGTGTGTGTGTGTGTGTGTGTGTGTGTGTGTGTGTGTGTGTGTGTGTGTGTGTGTGTGTGTGTGTGTGTGTGTGTGTGTGTGTGTGTGTGCGCGCGCGCGCGCGCGTGTGTGTGTGTGTGTATCTAGGTTTAGGGCAGAATGATGAATTATTCTAAAAGATTACATAGTTAGTTGCTTGTGGGTGTAGTTACACACCCAAAGTTGCAGATTTACAAGGTCGCATTGCAGTGTGGTGCATAGATTGCTTGTAGATCGGCTATTTCCAGCTATAAGGCTGACGGTTATACTGTTGAAATGCACACGTTTTTTATGCCATTCATATAATTAACGCCCTATATAGACAAGATGTGTCCTCAGACATCATTTTAATACTGTATCTGTTCATGCGTGTACGTGCGTAAGAGTGCATTGTGTCAATTTGCGTGCAGTGATAATGTTTACTGTGAGAAATAGAGTAATAATGTGACTGAATGTGCAATTAAGCACAAATGACTCGTGTCTGATGACGTTAGTCAGTTGGGCCCATTAGGCCATCATCGCCTCTAATGGACACACATAAACAGGATTGTTTGTTACAATGTGAACATCTCTGACTCTGAATGATATGATAAATCATAAGAGCCGCCTGTGACTCCTCGTGATGACCTATGCCATTTTTAAAGAGGGGGTGCCGTGATTTTTGTATTTTTTCCAATTTTGTACATGTTGTACATGTTGTACATGTATGTTGTACATACAAGAGGTGGCAGTATGTAAATAGACCCCTTGGTGTGTTTTTATGAGCAATGATGTCTTCCCTGTATTTAGGATTTCTTACTGGGGGCTGAACCTTTCCAGTCAAACGTGCCAATGAAAAAAACTTCCATATAGTGACATCACGTGCTCAGCCCCTCCCCTAACTTCTCCACCCATCACCACCCACCAGGCAAAGCAGGCATACTTAATGAACTGGTAGGGTGGAATTATAAAAATGACAGTTTAACAAACACTGTACACTTTTTGGGAAAAAAATCTAAAAAGTAAGACTTTTACTGTTGTCTCGTGCTGCAAATAGCCAATCTACAAGCTCACATTGCGGCCACCGGCCACTTTAGCATGTTGTGAACTTGTATATGCCCCAAGCAGCACATGTTTGAAGCGTGATAAACGGATAGAGGTCACCGTGGCAGGAGTTTTGAGATTAGAGACTGTGAAATTCTGCCTTTTAATATCTGACTCATCTGTCACTATAACAGCAATCATGTCCCCATTCAGTCGTTTCTCCTTCCAAACATAGCAGGACAAGAGCGGAGGTACCTCATTTCCGTTACTCATTTGGGACGTCAACAACAATATTCGGCCTTCGCTCGTGGTCTGTCTCGTGACATACCTCCTCCCTGTTGTTCTTGCAAAGTTAACGCTGCCTTTTTGGTGTTATATACCGTACTTTCCTAGTCACATAACCTGAAACAAGACCTGAAAGTGGAGGGGTGGATTGCCGTATTCCCAGCATGTTATGGGAGATATTGCTATAGAAGGCCATGCACACGCCACATGACACAACAACCACGACACTGTTGCATTCATGGCACGGCGTGACCCTTGTGTTTCATTCGGTTACATGTGTAAACTCTCAGAGTCTGTATATAAATGAGGGTCTTGTTGTCTGTTATACTGTAGCAAACCCTCGCCTCGCTGCAACACAGGTCATGCTTTTTGGTCACATTTTTTTTTTCAGGTGATCCATTCCAGACAACACAACAACTTGTTAAATCAATCTTTCATAGATTGAAGTGGTCACATTTTGTGTACCAGAGTGGAGTTTGTTTCCAGCATGGCTGTCAGGGTGTTCCCACAAAGCAAAGATGACACTGTACAGTACTAAGTACACAGACAGACATTTAGAACGAGAGAGATGATATAATTAAGTTGTGTTTCCAGGGCTTTGCAAAATCATCGCTTTCTTCACGTTGTGAGACGGATGGTTTAGACTCACTTATAACAGCATTGTGGACGCGTCTCTAGAAATAGCTTTGACAAAGTAAGGTCAACACAATACTGATGGTCCCTCAGTGTAGCAGGACTCAAAAATAGCAGCTGATGAGGTCTGGTTGGTCATGTTCACCTTGCAACAGTGCAGGGACCTTTTCTCATTGCATTGATCATTATTATCGCTCTCTTATTCAAATAGATATGCACTTATGGGTGGTATGGCATGGTACTGTATCAGTATGGGTGGTGTGCGTATTTGTCTAAACAGTATATGAAGCAGCAACACAGCATTTCCATATTTTAACTTTAAATTTAAATGAATTCCCTACAATTGTGAGTTTATTTAAACAATGTCTTGCTTTGTATTAGCGTTAGATGAATTGTGTTCCAGGGTTCACCTAAATATCTCATCCATGAATACAAATTTAACTTGTAATCTAGTCATAACAACACAGAACTTTGTTTTAGCATGATGTGTGAATTTGGCTTGAGATAGAAAGATGGTTGTAATGAGTGGTTCCTATGTCAATATAGATAAGTACAAGATTAGATAGACTTGATAGACTTTTTTATAATATAATAAATACTCTAGTACAATTTCCCAGATGACATAACGTTGTGTTGCAGCGAGTCGATACACCTATTCAGATTGTCTGAGATTTAAAGAAGGCATTATACGCTTACTTGAGTTCAGGTACAGTGTTTACTCCGGCTCTAAGTTTGAAGTCGGCTCCTCTTGAAAAACATCAACACACTTTCACTCACCTCGTTCGACAAACCATCGATGTCGGGTGGAAACTTTGCATGTATCAAAATAGCGGATAGACAAGCTAAAAGCGCATCTCATTAGTTGCGTGTTTCAAGCTTTAGATCTACTTTTTTATATATAACGGTATACAGTATATATAAAATTCTGTATGACACTGTAGTGTACTGTGATCAAGTATATATGAAACATTTCCATATCGTCACCTTCTTAAAATAATCGCCTAAGTCATTTTTTTGCCAAATTGATTTTTTTCCATAAATCATTTCCTCCCAAATTTTTGGGCCAAATTGATCATATATATCAATTTGGCCAAAAAATGACTTAGGCGATTATTTTAAGAAGGTGACGATATGGAAGATCAAAATGTAAACATCTATTCTTTGCTCCCTAGTGTCTGTAGTTTTCCATCGTGAGGAACTTGCACAGAGTCCATGATGACACACGCACACACACACATGCGCACGCACAGTGTGCCCGGCGGTGGAATGTGTTCCTCACATATTTGTTGTGTACACATGCTTAAGCCCGGGTCATGAGATCTGTGCTAGGGAGTTGCGTCGGTAGGTATGGTGCTATTTTCCCTTGCAAACATGCCGGTAGGTTCAGCCCACACAGGGGGCCTTGTTGTTGGGTTGGGTGCTCCACTGTGAGCCCCCTGTACTGGAGCATGGCATGGTTTGGTAGTAAATGTTTTCAAAAGTACAATCCTTCTGTACGAAAGTGAACCAAATGGGCCCATAATGGACCCATTTGTACCCTCTCGAGAGGGTGCGAGAGTGGCTCATGTAACACAACACATGATTGAAGAGTAAACTATATCTTCACTGTTATCTCTCATCATGCGTGAAGCCTTTACCTCTGGGTTAAACAGCAGAGCAACTAGACAGACTTTAGTCCATTTAACGTCCACATTTTGCAGCAGAAAACATATATACATTTTATACATTTAAAAAGAAAACATTTTTAATAGTTAAAAAGGCCAGTCTACAAGCTCACAACGTGTCAATAGATTGGCATGTTGAACTATTTCAAAAAGTTTATCAAAATAGTAAAATAAAAATAAAAAAAGGATAAGGGGTTTAGTGTGTAACGAAAATGGAGCCCTATGTGTGTAAACAAAACAAAAGATTGAGTACCATTACCTTCCAGAAGGTAATAAGGGTTACCAAGACAATCGCACCACTGACTAAGTGACTAAGTGCTATATAATCAGGGGTGCACATAACTATTTTGGTCCAGTACTCAGAGGAGCACCTGGGGATGTTACTTGGTGCTCCCAAAATGCTGCGACCCGCATCGCCGGGCCCTGGGACCTCTTTTTTCCACTCCGTACAGCCCGATCAATGTACAATTTTACCGTACAGGGCAAGAGTTTGGGCAATAGTGGCTAGCCTAGTAGTAGTACTACTACCTGCATTCTACATCCATTCAAATACTAGTAGTATTTTAGACTTTAGTTAGAATTATTTCATTTTCAAGGCTTTTTTCCCCCTGGCCCAGTCAGGCAGTCATTATGAGCCCCAGCTGTGTGGTGCTCAAAGGAGCTTTCCACCCCTGGATTGACAGCTTATTGTAGGATTTTTGGTGCTCCTGAGCACTCGAGCACCACTTATGTGCACCCCTGTATATAATCCTTTGCCATCACCACAATACTCTGGGCACTACATTATATCAATTAGGCATATGGAAACTGCTACAATAAATAATTGTTTTATTTTACATTTAAGTACAGTGCAAGTTCAAATTCTAGATGAGTGGTTGCATTAACATACAAAGTTTCACATACTGTAGTTAAAACACATTCTGGTTCAACTATTTCATATACTATATACCTCCCCCCACAAGTAATAGGTATTTACAGTATCTTTCAATAATCTCAACATCGTTTTTTACACAAATGCGCTCGGTAAATTTGAGCTAAATATGACAGAATCTCTTCATAGTGTTGGCGCTTCAATCATATCTTAATAACCTGCTTGCCAATGTTTCCACCTTTCATCATGGAGCAAAACGCCTCTCCCACATTCTCAATGCCGTCCACCACCGTTTCCAAGACCTTCAACTGTCCAGATTGAACCCAGTGGCTGAGCTGAAGGAGGGAAGCCGGTATTTTCTCTGTGTAATTCAGCACCATGAATCGCTCCCTACTGATGTGCCTGCTCTGTAGAACCTCCTGCGTCTCCTTGCTCAGAGGAGGAGGGTAAGGCACATCTTTGTTGTACTGTGATATCTGACCGCAGAGGACCACGTGGCCGCCATCGTTCATCTGTGCTATTACAGTATCACTAATGGGGCCTCCCACGTTGTCAAAGTAAACGTCTATCCCGTCGGGGCAGCACGTCTTGAGCCTGGCGGAAATGTCTTCCTGACGATAGTTGACCGCCGCGGAGAAACCCAGATCCTCTACGAGAACTTTACATTTCTCGTCAGAGCCGCAGATACCCGCCACCCTCACACAGCCGTCCAGTCGCCCTATCTGCCCGGCTATGGACCCGCAGGCCCCGGCCGCTCCGCTCACCACCAGGGTCTGATTGGCCCCTTCGATCACATGACCCTTCTCTCTCATGCCGAGAAACGCCGTGAGGCCCGTCATGCCCACTGCGCCCAACAAGTGGGACAAATGTCCGTCGACCAGCTGGGGATCGACCTTCTGTAAAAGACTTGTTTTCATAACATTATGGGTCTGCCAGGGCCAGTTAAACGAAGTCACCACCTCTCCCTCGAAAAGGGTGTCGCAGCGACTGGACTCCACCACCCCGACACCTCCGCCGTCCAGACACTCGGACAGGGCCCACGGTGTCAGGTATGGAGCGCCTGTGTTTTCATTCATACGACATCTCATGTAAGGGTCGACCGAGAGGTAAAGCGTTCGCGTCAGGACCTCTCCCTGCTCCAGGTCGCGTGACAGAGTGGCTTCCTCGAGACGGAAATTGTCTGGAACGGGCACCCCATTTGTTCCGGGTCGAGAATTTAACACCACTCTTTGGACCTGCAACATATTTATTCATACATACAATGGCAGACGCCTGTGAGAATTCTTGAGACTCAATTCACCTGGAGGCACGGTACAGCCGTTATAAGCAAGCACAGTGCACACTGCTACCAACTGGCCGCTATAGGAGGCAGGCAGTGGTGGCTGAAATGATGACTTTTTGCCCCAGCCCTTCTTTGGGCAATGTGTTCAGACTTAGATAATCAAGGTGATCAGTAATCCTGTGATTATATTGAACAAATGACGACATAGAGTGCACTCTAGCAGTCATCAAACAGGTATATTATTTAGAGACGTTGACGTAGTACAGACAGAGGTGATCTTCTACAGTGAGAGCAGAACAACAGAATCTTGCATTTCCCCTGGCTACATAATTCATTTTGATTATTGAGGGGCACTCGCCCCTTCTATAATCAACTTCAGTGAATATTTTGTCTTTGCGCAAACATTAAACACCATTATCTAATGAATGGAAATTTTACATCTCATGGTGTGTCTGTTAGTATATAAAAAATATAAACCTTGGCTAATAACGGATCACCATTGGTGACCGGAACCAGACGGGAAGGTATGTTTCAAGGTTGTTCAAGGTCAATACAATCACACAGGTGTGATTTTTACCGTTAAAATGTGTGGTTTTAAGTGGGCTTCTGGTTATTTGATGCAGCTAGTATTACTTCTGCACTGGCTCTGGGCCACAGCTCCACTGCTTCTGAGTCTGACTCACGTTGAAGCTCTGCTCTTCTCCGTGCAATTGGCCATTTCTCCAACGGACCAGCCTATTTTGCTGTGTAGGTAATTAAAACGTTCTTTATATATCCACTCCAGAAGAGAGGCTGGTCGGGTGGAGTAATGGCCGATTGCACGGAGAAGAGCAGAGCTCCAATGCAAGTCAGACTCAGAAGCAGTCCTGAGACGTGCAAGGATAAATTAATGAATTATGTCTTCAATTTACAATAACTCCCACAACACCATTTCTAAGAGGCATAATTTAACTCAATATAGCAATAGGCTATAGGCCTATTGACTGACGTCTGTGTCTTGGTGGTCAAAAGCCTGCCATGCTCGTGTGCATTTGTCCATTATAGAGAGCCGTAGGCATACTTGGATGCGACCATCATTAATCCTTGAGATTATTCCAGCATGAATGGGGATGGATCACGGGTGGACGGATCAGTGTTGCTGTTTGACGTAAAAAAAAGCCTCGCAGGCTATAATGTCAGCATGACGTTTGGTGTGTGTGCGCGCGTATGCGTGTGTGTATGGAGACTCATCAGTGCACGGTGGAGTGGACCTACTTTACGCAGGCGAGAGGGAGAGAAAGGGGCGGGTCTTCAATATAGCAAGACTCTGCTCATCACCAGACCTATTACTTTTTACACTGACTGGATAATACGGACGTCGCGGAATTCTACTGATTGAAATAGAATGATATCGCAGCACTTGCGTCACGAATCCGCGTATATGTATGTATGTATTATTATGATCATTGTCAGTTTATGAAAGGGAGCGCCACAGGTCCGTCGCTGCACATAAATTGTTACGTGAATGAGGCGCTCGTTTCTTTACGTAAAACGGGAATCAATGGGATCGAGTGGGTCTAGCTCTTGCGAAAAGATTAGGTCTTAAAATAAATGAATACACCCATTCCGAAGCTTCTTCGACGAGATCGATCTGCAAGCCGAACAGAGCCGCCTTCCCTCCGCGACATCTGAGTTGTTGTATAATTCCATTCCATCGCTCCCTGCTCCGGGACCTATTATTATTATTGGGTATATAACCTGCGAGCTCCAGCAGCATGCCGAGCCTGCGGCAGTCCTACACGGTCACTGTCCCCGAAGAGTGTCCGCCGCCGCCGACAGCCCCGGCGGCTGCCTTCCCCTTTCTGAAGAGGAAGGCCAGCATGTCCGGCTCCGCGCTGGTGTCCACTTTCGTAGGACTCATCATAAACCAAACCAAGGTAAGAACCAGACGACCTGTAGCCTCATAACGGTGCGTTCCATCAGTCGCGACCTCAGTCCCTACGAGCTTTCTACACAGAACTAAAGCTAGCCTATAGAAGACGTGTACCAAGACGACTCAGAGTCAGGGGACTGGTGCCTGGTTGGGATGCCAAAATGGTTGAAACGGGGGACACTATTTATATTCCATTTAATGGGGATTAGTCTCGCATACCCCAACATTAAAGATTTCTTTTTTTTTTTTAATTCACAATTCATTTAGGATTTAGGAAAGCTAACAGGCATATGTTTATCAAAATAATTATATCTACACTTTCTAAATAGTGTAGAATCTAGATACTTTAAAATTAAATAATTTAAACCCAAATTGACCTGTGTAAGGGTCAATTTGGTTTTGCTCCAATGCAGGGAAGGATTTTCCAACAGGCAAGTTGGGACCAGGCCCTGGGGCCCCTGAGCTAGGGGGGCCCTGAGCTTGAGTGTCCCTGTGATCACTAAGAGGCTCAAGCTCAGCCCTAAGTTGTCACTGTTATTAACAGTGGGTTTGTTAATTTTATGTCAATAAAATGACCCCAAAAGCCCGAAACCATCATGATAAGGTACAGTAGGCCTACTGCAAGTGTTTAAAAACTTTGCATTTATGTGGGTTCGTTATTTTTTTGGTGTTTGTTATTTTCAATCAATCCCATGCTGTAAATCCTGTTAAAATGCTGGTGAGCTGCGCCGGGAAGAAAAATGCTGTGGTGTAGGGGGGGGGGGGGACTTTGGTTGCCATCATTTCTAGATCCGTCTATAGCTCCCATGAGTTAAAAGCTCTATAACGGTCCATTTGGTAACACCTGGAACCCCCTCAAGAACCACTGGTTGAATGAAAACCAATGCTACGGACGGACGCCTTCATTCTGTGTCCATTCATACTTCGCTTCAATGCTGATCAAAGATAATCCCTAGTTGTGTAACCAAATAAGAGTCACACATGAAAGCGTTTGCCGTTCGGCGCGATTCGGGCCGTGATATTTTGTGACTTGTGAGTTTCCGTTGTGTGCGTGTAAGCCCCCTATGTGTTTGGTTTGGTAATATTATGTTGAAAGGTTGTGAGTGAGAGTGACTCATGATGCCATAAGCCGCTGTGGGCTACAGTGCGATCAGGAGGCCCTAGTGCTGCTGTACTCTCTGCCAGGTCACTTGTTATATAACTCTGTTTAATCTCTGACACACGCGCGCACACGCGCGCACACACACACACACACACACACACACACACACGCTGACTGAACTTGGACCAATACGATCTGTTATGTATAGCTCCATATAACCTTTATAGAGGGAGGGTGGGGGAATAGCAAGAAAAACGGCCATCAGCAGGGAATAATAAAAAAGATATCCTTTCATGTATTCAGACGAGAGAGACATTCCGTATCAACACACAAGATCAGATGATTCTCTTTTACAACGTAGTTATGCGCACTTGCTGTACTTACTTACACACAGCAGTTGATGACTATAGCCTTGCACTGTTGTAAATCATATTTGTTTTAAAGGCTATAGTGTAGGGGTGGCCAACCCGCGGCTTGCAAGCCTCATGTGGCTCTTCATCTGGTTACATGTGGCTCTTAAGGGGCTTCCACATGAAGCTGTCAAAAACACTTGGCCTCATGGCGCAGTCATTCATTCCCTGGTTTTCAACCTTTTTTTCTACCAGGGCCCACCATTTATTCAGAATTTGAGCCACAGACCACCATTTTAGCTCCATAGACCCCAAAGCTAAAGATTTCCTTTACTCGTGTCAAGAATTCCAGGCTGAATTTCAGAGAAAACAAAACAGTGAAACATACAGATCAAAAATGACCATTAATCTTCCACATTCTCTAGCAGTGTAGACTTGGGCTAATTCACATGATGAATATTTTAACTCTTGAGAATGTCATATACTTTTTGGGTTTGTAAACCCCGTTTCAAAATACATGTCTGTATGTTTCTATTTGCGACCGTGACGGCCGTCGCGGCGGTTTTCTAACCGTTGTGACCATTTGATGTGGCTCTTTGCCGTAACACAGTGAAAAACGTGTCTCTTAGTCTGCGACCGGTTGGCCACCCCTGCTATAGTGTATACATTTTGTCTAAAAGAAGACAGGACAAGTTATGTGATTTCAGATCGGTACAACGAATAGAATAACTATGGTGCTGTGTAGAGTAGACTGACTACTACTACTATTATTATGTCTGGTCACTGTTATTGTTTCCAGTGCCCACATCTCTGGAACAAAAGTACAATGACAAATACATAATCACTTGCTATTCCAGGCTGTGTTATGTTGTGAATATATTGCTCATCATGGTACATTGAGGACATTACTGTGACAGCGAGTCACATGAGGACACACGACTTGCAAGTTTATTATTTTGGAAGACATCCATCTTAGCAACAGTACCCTCCTATACTATACACACACATCAAAAGAAATACCAAGTCCATTTAGAACTCATCATTTCTCCATCAGCTAAGGAGCAATATTACCTCTCACAGCCGAGGCCTGCTTGTGCTTGGAGACTATTCTGCTAAAGAGAGGATGGCTCAGTGGGTTTTAGAAATCATTACTGCCATCATTAGTGCATGGCTTCCAGCATCCAAGGCTACTGTATGGAGCGCATGTGGAGCAGCTGTGTGCCATGTGGGCTATGGTTATGTAATGGGAAATCACATTGGAATATACATATTAGTGCCACTGCCGACCACGTTAACAACGAGCTGTTTGTTGCTATGACTGTCCACCTGCTTCAGTCTAAAACACCACTGCTGTTCTGACATCCTCTAGGTAAAGACCACAGCCTGCATGTCAGGAAAATGTGTTGGCGGTTGGCGGTTCTACGTGTGAATGTGTGTGAATGAAAGATATAGGACTGTAGATCTAGTGGGTCATCATCATCATACAGTACCGATGTTATGCAGGAACACCTACTGTGAGTGGCAAAAAAAACTACTTTCTGGACTTGACTGCCCATATTGGGGTCTACCGGCCCTGCCCCACCCCCTTCCCTGCTCCAATACGAACTGACAAGACGGGATAATAGATGAAATACTTTATAAATACATACTGACACCAGTTATAATCAATTAGTAAGGTTTTTGTGCGTACTATTGTCACATGGGTGTACAATACACCTGTAAGAAGATTGCAGGCATTGCATTTGCAGCAATAAGAAGTTTCAACCAAACCAGTAAGAAAAATGTAGGCCCCACAAATCCCCAAAACCACAGTACACTAGTGTAGTACGGACACACTACAGTATAGCATTCATTGTGCAGCCATGTCTCGAATGTGGCTGGTCGAAGTGTTCTTGAGCAAGATGCCGAAAGGGGTTAGGGGTGTTCCAGTATTGTCATTTCTCCTGGATTTGGTCCCAAAAATCACCAGAACACAGGAACCTACATCTGCCATGTTAAAAAAAGTAATATACAGAGATGTTCACATAAATAATGAATCTGTTTGCATTAGGCACTTGACTATGGGCTTGGCTATAGGTTCAGTATGTAGCTGAAACCAAAAGTTTGCATGACCACTGCACGAGTTCAGTATGTAGCTCTAACTACAAAGTAAACCTTGTGTCTCTCTCAGCCTGTCAGCCCAGGTAAAGTACTGATGGAGGAATATTACTAGTTATTCTGGATTCGCAGGGATATTTTAGTTCTCTAGTATGATCCGCTCATTAGCTCCATTATGTAAGAACCTCCGGCTTTTAGCGTAGCCTACGTACTTCAAACGTCCTATTTTACTGATTTGTTCTCTTTTTATTTCTGCAGTTAACTGTATTACTTTGCTGACGCTGTTTGTACCCCGTGATTAACAAGAGAGAACATCTTGCTGACTGCTGACGCTCACAAGGCAGCTCAGCAGTCAGCACAAGCGCTTTACTTCCGTGGGTTTCTTTCTTTACCCCGGCAAAGATATGTGTGAAAGTGGACTCGAGAAGGTGTGAAGCGCAGCGCGGTCAGCACAGCGCGCACACACGGTTGCGTAACAACAAGGCAGATTTTTATTCCCCTTGTTGTGTTGCTTTGCCACCCGGCTACCGCTAGCTGTTATCTAAACCAGATTGCACACATTCTAGCTGGACACCTGCAGCAAAAAAGCACGGGGTGGCGGCGGGTGGTCTTCTCAATAATATTGTGAAACTTGACCGCAGGGTTAGTTGAGCGGTCTTCTCAGAAATCTTGTGTGTCTTGTGTGTGTGTGTGTGTGTGTGTGTGTGTGTGTGTGTGTGTGTGTGTGTGTGTGTGTGTGTGTGTGAGACAGAGTGTGAGCGAGAGAGAGAGTGAGAGAGAGATATTGCTGTGGATTTACATCACCTGGCGCTGTCACAGCTAGCTAGCACTGTTGACTCATCCCGGCTCTATGTGTTTTTCGAGAGGAAGAAATAAATAGACCTGCCTCTTGTTTCCTGCCAAGTGTTTTCTGTGAACACTCCATGTGTGTGCCGGTGAGACAGAGGGAGCTGGACAGCAGTGGTAGAGCTCCTAGAGAGGGAGAGAGAGAAAGAGAGAGAGAGGGAGGAGGCCAGAACAAACTGTTCTCTTCTCTTCACAAAGCCTTGCTATCCAATCATTAAGATGGCATGCCAGGCCATGCTGCCAGGTGGGCATGGGCATACAGCTGTTAATAGCAGCAGGGTGGTGTGTGGTTGCATATTGTCGGTTTCTATCTGGCAGTAACCTTCCGTTTGAGTGCCAGTGTTCTTTCAAATGGTAGCCAGAACCCAGATTGCAAATGCATCGTGCATCATATTGAAGTTAGCAGGGAACTCGGAAGGAATTCAGTGTAATATGTAGCACAGATTTTATTTTATTTTTCCTAGTAGTGTATTGTAGTTTGACAATCCGTGTTATTGCATTGGGGAGAGACATGCGAGGCAACCCGGTTCTGTAGTTCTCTGCAGTTCTGTAGGCTCGCAATATATTGCAGCACTACTTTGCGGAAAAGATAATTAAGAGAACAAAGACATGTATATCTTGCTGCCAATACTCAGCAGCTGGTGTTCACTTGCCTCCCTGATTTGCATGTTCATTTCTATATTTGCTAAATAAACTTAAGTCTGGGACTCTAGTTGGCGGCAAAAAAGGTACAAAGAACAATATTCTTTTTCCACAGAAATATATGCAGTTCTCTTTTTCCTCTAAGGTGCAGAGCGCATTACAAGAAAAGGGAAGCAGAACATGTCTATATAACATATCTAACTATAGGGCCATTCAGATGGGGAGCGATAGACGCATGCATTATCACAGAGATTCCACTGTTCCCCTCAAGTGTCTACAAAAACACAAACGCTCAGCATAAAAAAAGCTCACGTGCTAGAACACACGGGATGCCTTGTGACTATACGCTCGTGTCAGCGTAAGGCATCTTCTCAGCGCAAAACGCAGGTCTCCTTGAAAATGAAGTAGAGCCATGTTTTATCGCTCCCTGTGTGAAAAGCCCTTACGCATGTCTTGTAATAGGTATATCTACATCCAGGGCTAAGCAAAGTGCATAGTTGTCTATTCCTTAGAATTTGTCCGTGTTTTGAGTACAATAACGCTGCTGGACAGACAGTTGTACCCTCAGGTTGTGGGACATAAGACTCCATTGTGTGCTCAGGCCTTGGAATCATTTCCATCTTCGTTTTCCATTTCCAGATATTGACCTTGAGCTTTAATCCAGGCTGTCCCGTTTTTTTTCCTTAAGATTTAATCTTATGTGACTGACTATCCAAGTGCCTGCGACATTCTTCAGGCCTGGTAATAACGCAGTGGCTTTCTTTTTCTAGGTCAATGTATCTGCTTGTCATGTGAATAATGGGAGGTCGAGATGACATGGTTATTTCTCTCAGACCTTAATCCGGACGTGCTTAGTTAATTTATACTGGTAATCCGTGTCTCTCTTTGTCTCTCTTTGTCTTTTATCTTCCAGTCATGACAGAGTTATGTAATAAAAATGTCACGATCATGAACATTGGTTCATACTGTACAGTGGTCTTGTCTATTTCTGAATGTGACCCTCCACAGACACTTTACTAAGATTACCCTCAGGCCCAAACTCTATCATGTCAGCACGCCAGAAACTGAATAGATGTCGAAATGCTCTGCTCGCGCAAGCAATGGCAAAATAAAAATTTGGACCCTGATACTGAAACATATATCAGGAACTTTGGCTCCGACGTTGCTGGTATTGTCATGGAGTAAGTGTGGGAACGGCCATCTCTCTCTCTCCCGCTCTCTGACTCTTAACATTCTCCCATTCAAGTGTTGCATTTCTCTCCGCTTGCTCCCTTGCACTCGGCAAGCGGGTTTTAAAAGTCTGGATACTGTGTATTCTGTTCTTCCGGGGGCCTCCTCAGTTTGCTGGCCGTGTCACGGTCATTCTGGCCCACTTATACTTCCTCTGAAGTCATAGCAGTTGAGACGAGTGCCACAGGGAGCTGTCCTGTGTGTTCTCTTTGGGCCGTAGGATGGAGACCTATACAGTTGTTAAAGGTAATAGAGGCGACTTTAGTGTGTAAAAAAAACACTGTGTTTGTAAACAGATTTGTTTAAAAACAGAATCTCACCTCACCTCATATGAGCCTATTGGCTCATCGTGAATCTGCTGGTGACTCCTGTGCTGTGATTGGCTAAAGCGCTGCCTCACCCCACACAACCCCCCTCCCCTCACAAATTAGCACTGCCTTCCCTGAGCCCAACAAATGTTTTGTTGACAAGTTCTGGACCGTCTGCACTGCAGGACGAAGCAAGTGTCTGTTTGCAGGGAAACAGCTGCAGCATCAAAGTAGAAGCAACGTAGAGTTGAAAAATGCAAAAAATATAGCTATGTATCTGCTCTATAGTGACACTATCAGGAATGCTTCTTAGTGGAAAAAAACCCTTGAGAGGTGTTTTTTTAGAATGGGGAAAATATGGGATTTCTTTCAACTGTGGGTGGCAGGCTGAGCATGCATCTTTTACAGTTGTGAATGGAACATTTGTAATGGGGGTTTTCCTCCCCAAGGCGGTTGGCTTTCGTGTGCCAGCGCTCCTCCTCACCCGTTACGCTCGCATAGATGTAGCGCAAATACGAACAATGTGTTCCCTGGTGTGACTCGTGAAACCAAAACCAGGACAGATATTACGTCTCCTCCTCCTGTCCTCTCCAGGTATATACCACTCGTTTCTTCTAGCGTCTTCCGTCTCTTACGGCTGTCACTAAACATCAACCTGGCTCCTAATGTAGCTCACTGTATGTGTGTCTTACAGAGCCTCTGTCGTCGTTTACAGTCAGGGTTTTCCATCTGGTAAGCATAGAAATCAGACTAATTAGCCCTAACCAATTCAGAAGTGTGCTCAGGAAGGCATAGGGGTTGTTAATTAGCTCACATTCACCATCAGCCCAAAGGTATTAAGCTGTTGTTTGATATATATTATTGTGCAGCATGACAGGATGGACTGATATGAGACAAATAATGGAGAGGAAGGAAGTGTGTAGGGAGTAGTGTAAATAAATAACACTACAGTACATATAATCAAGTTGTACTGTACTAATTAACCCTTTGAAAGATTTACCACAACTTTTGGAGTGATTGCTTTACGACCGCTGTCTGCTTATCATTCCTAAAGTCGTTTTAGGGTTTTGGAGTGAGTAACTGTGCACCACCTCATGAAGTCCTTAAGTGGTGATTGCCCTACAATACCCAGAAAACTCATCGAACACATCACAACTTTAATATTTCTTTATAATATATTTTTTATGTGTAGTTGTTATGTCCCCACCAAAGAGGTCCAGGTGTTTTGTGGAAAAAACTCCTTATTGCCAATTTCTCCTACCATAAGCCCTCAAAGAATTGAATTTAATTGGGCACTAATTTCTTATTTCCATCAAAATGATTTATCTTATTTCCATCAGCAGTGTGCTGCTTGGGATATTATTTCCTATTACAAATCAGCATAACATCCCAATACCACATTGAATTCCAGTTTAATTCAATTCACCGAGGGCTTACGCCTTACGGTATAGGGTAAATAGACGATAAGGAGTTTTTGCACAAAATAACACATGGACCTCTTTGGCGGGTACATACTGGAACTATAAATAAAGCCTTAGCGATAGCGATGTAAGCCTTTTAGTCTCAAATTCTCCTTTAATTAAAAAAAGAAAAAGCATAGTGTTTTTTCCACCACTGGTAGAGAGGTGCGACAGGGAGGCAGGGGGGTGGGGTCCAGAGGTGGGGGTCAGACAGGCCCAGATGTAACATTTCCTAATTGGGGGGGCAGGCGAAAATGGCATGAGGGCAGCTTCATCGCCTGTGTCACTTCGCGCCACAGTTGTTTTTTTGTTTGATGCTGCTATATAAACATTTGAAGTTTTACAGAAAACTTAGGTCAAACCTAAATGGGCTAAATACTATGACGGACAAGATTTATATCTTGTACAGGACTTATATTAGACGAGTAAGCATCAATAATAATATCAGTTGTTGTTGAAGTTGCAACAGACACGCAGCATGCATAATGCTAAAGGTCTGACTCAGATGCTGTTGGTTTAGTAGTGCTACAATTCTAGTCAGTTAGAAGCAGTAGTAGTGTTTCAAATCATTTTAATTACAAGCACTTTTGGTTGTTTTGCATGCCATCACGTTTGGTGGGGCAGTCCCCCCCCATGCCCATGCCTAGATCCGGGCCTGGGGTCAGAGAGGGCAGGTTTGGAAACAGCGTCTGGAGCATACCAAACAGTGTGTAAGTGAGGGATTTGCGTTTGACATGAGGCTCCTCTCAGGATGATCAGCGGTCAACCAGCCAAGCCGAGGCCGGGGCCGGGGGCCGGGCCCCTCTGCTCTGCATGTGCTCTGGGACGTTTCACCTTTTCATCTCTAAACCTCCACACAGCTGGTCAGTGTTCCAGCTGCGGGTCAGGCTAGAGTTTTCCAAGAACCAGGAATCCATCTCTGGGTCGACTCGACCGGCTATAGGGAGACATTGCTGAGATAATTAGTTCCTGGGACCTTGTTCACATCAGGGGCGTTTTTTGCCATTAGGTAGCCTAGGCAGTTGCCTAGGGCGCCATGGGGGGCTTTAAAAGGATCTCAGGCTAATAAGCCTCATATGGATAAATACATTATAATTAGCCTTTATTGAACATTTAAAACACATATAATATGTTCTTTAGTTTAAAAATAGCTCATATTTTTATCCCTTGGGGGCACCATTTTGCTGTGCCTGTCATAGGTATGACATCACAGGAGATTTTCCCTGGAGCCATTTGGTAGGTGGGGGGCCAAATTGCTTAGAAACGCCACTGGTTCATGTTAAGACTTCCTGAGGAGAGAACTAGTTATTAGATATGTGTGGTTGTTTCTAACTGCGTCAACACCTAGCAAAACTAGGCAGATTCTATGAGGTCAACATGTGTCACATTGTGACTCGTAAGCTTAGTGTGTAGGTTGAAAGTGGTTACGCAGCACAATGATAAAATACAGAAACAGAGTCACAGTATGTAGATAGAGTTTATAAAGCATATTGTACATTTCAAAAATGTACCTAAAATGTCTACAGATCAGTAGGGCCGGGTCGGGCCTAGGGCTCTATGAAAAAAGCAATATATATTGAATTATTTTATTATGATAAAAATAACAATTCTGTTCTGTCTGTCTGTGTATTTACCTCTTATGAAGATGGTGCTGATTGGTATTTTCACTTTTACTCAGTGTAGAGTGCTCAAATTCTACCCAAACCCGACTAGGCCCGACCCTAGATTGTAGGGCCGGGTCGGGCCTAAAAACTACGCTAATTGGTCGGGCTGGGCCGGGCTTTGGGCCTGATCAGTTAGGGCCCAGTTAGGGCCGGGCCTTAATTTTCAGGCCTGTTGAGAACTCTATTCTCTAGTTGTACCCGTAAATGTGTCCAGATTCCAAATGGACCCCGTCCAGTTTCAGATCACTCTCTGTAACCATCGGTTAACCATGGTTAATTGCATTAACCATGTACTGTACTGCCTATCCGAAGAGCCTAAACATCTACATGCAGTACGTTGTACACAACCCTGGCTGGCTAATTGTTGTCACTGTGGTCTGTGTTTTCTGTGATGTCATAATTTATTCTAGCCCCCCAGTGTGTCTGCCTCACACAGTAGGAATAGTGTTGCCACAACAGAGGTGATGCAAAAGAAGGAAGGTCAAAACTTGGTATATGTGTCAAATATAGAACTAGACAGAAATATGTGTCACTAGAGAAGAAACATAGCAATTCAAACAGGAAATGATCTGAACTTGGTGGTTTGTTGCGTTGGGTGGTTTGTGTGACGGCGCGTGTGGGCTATTTATGTCGCTATGATTATGTGTTATGAGGCCAATAATTTACCACCTATTGTGAAATTTAAAGATAGCAGGGTGTATCTAAAGCGAAAAGCCATGTTTAATTCAACTGTTCTCTTTCTTTCTCAATTCTCACCCTATTTCACTCCCGTTCCCTCTCAACTAAAAGGGACAGATGGCTGAGTTTATTTCTATAATTGTAACATTCACAGACCCGAAGCGCTTTCTCAGTTAGTACACATAAGAGGATAAGATGGGGGTACAGTACATAACAGACCAGCAGGGTTTCTTCTTCACCAGGTGAATCATTATTATCAGTAGGGCAGCGGGCTATAAATAAAATATGTTACTATATCAGTGGGGGGCATTTTTTTCACAGTTACTGAAGGCAAGTTATTTGAAGTGTGGTCACTTTTGGGGCGATGTAGTGCCTATGGGCGGAGACCACTCTGGTGATCAGTGACCCGCAGTTGACCTTG
This sequence comes from Benthosema pterotum, assembly GCA_039105355.1. Taxonomy (NCBI): domain Eukaryota; kingdom Metazoa; phylum Chordata; class Actinopteri; order Myctophiformes; family Myctophidae; genus Benthosema; species Benthosema pterotum. The sequence goes on from CM076977.1 coordinate 18,214,380, forward strand.
GTGTCAGTACTGACATTGTTGCTCCTTCCCAGTGTGTGTGTAAAATAGTACAAATAGCAAGTTTGACTATTTCAAAAATGTTTTTCTTCAACATTTTGAAATTTCAGGATATTGTTTACCAAAGAATTACATTGTTTCGCTACTTTGCTGTTTAAACTTTAGCATTCCTAATAGAAGATAGAAGATAACAAGATCCACTGCTAGCTCATTCACGTACAGAAACTGATGTTTAGTAACCTGCCCAGTGCCGCTAAAGGCCTATTCATAGTTTGATTTTCGGTGATCACCGCGACCACCGTTGCCTATATGACGTCATACCACTGCAACCACCGCTCTTCCCAGCCCTCTTCTCTGATTTTACTAACCACCGCAGCTGTGCTCACCGGGAACGCCCAACAAACAGAGCTAAACCAATCACATTGGCCGGGAGCCGCCGGGCATTGTTGATTGGTCCAGAAGTTTGGAGCACCCGCTGCTTGTTTTGGACAGCTCAAGACGTAAAAATAGAATAGAAAATAAATATAAAAGCAGCAGAAATTATTATAATTGAGGCAAGTAGGCAGTAGCGAGAAAAATCTGAGACACACACACAAGGAGGGGGTGTATGCAGGCAGAAGTGTGCTTACTGCCTTATCAACACTATATGAGCTCTTCGTATTGCTACTTTGCTAGTCGCTAATACATTACATACTGTAAGAGCTGCTTGCAGTAGCTCTTATGTAATCAAATTTCACGGTAGGAATTGATGTGCAGTTCTGCTGAGTACAATGTGTTTTTCATTCTCATTAGTACCCTTCATGTATACTTACTGGAAACATTGAACTAAGTGCTTGTATGCGTTTTAGTAGGTGATGTCTTATCCGTCTTTTTGTATTTTATGTGGACCATTGTTCAAGAATATAGCTTGATGAATGATTGAATATTCCTACTCTACTGGTTAGTGCAAGCCTCTGACATTTTAGTATGTAAGAAATTCTGTTCATTGTGTTGAAAATCCATTGACAGATGTGGTTCTTCTATCTAACTGAGAAGGGTTTGACACAGGAGCCTGAGGCCTGCAGATTCAAATCCTATTCATTTAATTTAACTGTGAAGCTGCGCACAGCACAAAGTATTACTCAATGCAGAATGAAAAGAATGCTTATCAGGAAAAGGTCCACAGTCTGTCAGTCATTGCCCCCCACACAAAGACACGCACGCACGTGTTGAATATCACTGTAGTGCAGTGGTTTTCAACCGGTGGTTCGGGGACCACCAGTGGTCCCTGAGAGGGTTCCAGGTGGTCCCCAGCTAAGTTGGTTGACCAGATGTAACTCTTGAGAACGTAAAAATGAAACCATTTTTACACTCTCAAGAGTTAAAATATTCATCATCTGAACTAACCCAAATCTACACAACTAGGGATCTATGTTTGCCTGTTATGTTTCCGAAATCCAGCCTGGAATTGTAGATAAAAAAGAAGAAATCTTTGACTTTTGGGTCTGTGGGGCTAAAATGCGATCAAACAGTGGTCCGTGGCTCAAATTCTGAATAAAAAGTGGGCCCTGGTATGAAAAAGGTTTAAAACCCCTGCTCTAGTGTAAACTGTAAGTCAAGGCCACATGTCCTGTTTGTTAATTCTACTCCTTTGTCTCTCTCTGCAGAACTCAAAGAGTGCCCAGGGACTGGTGGGGTTAAGGAACCTAGGAAACACTGTAAGTATGCAGCACACTCAATGACACACACGCACGCGCGCTCACACACACACACACACACACACACACACACACACACACACACACACACACACACACACACACACACAGGGGAGGTAGTGACTCGGGTGTAGAAGTTTCTACAGTTGAAACCCGGGCTCATGCTTAAAGGGGAACTCCACCCATTTTCAACATTTTAATATGTCATTAATGTACCTTAGAGATGTTGTGTGGACATGATAAAAACGTTCCCCTACTCTTTGTTCCCCAGAAATGGAGGTCTGAAGAAAACCACTAAGATGGTGAAACATCTTGATGACATCATCATGATGTATTTTCACCATGTTAATGGATTTCTTTAGATGTTTCTTTTTTCTGAGAGCGTACAAATGGAACCAAATGAACCCGTTAGGGTTCATTTGGTTTCATTTGTACGCTCTCAGAAATGAAAATCAGTGGAATTCCCCTTTAATAGCTTCCTGTGTGCAGGTCGGTGCCTTGCATGGTTTCCTCCGGCATTGTTCTGCGTGCAAATGGGAGAATGTAATGCACAGCCTTTTATAAAGCACCTTGGATTAAGGTGCCATGTAAACGCACCATTCTCCTTTTACACGCAATATCATGTGAAACGCAAAGAGGCTGCCTGTCGTCATTTCATCAGTTTTTCTCTATAAAAGCTTTTCACCCACATGTCCCGGCGGCTCTAGCAGCAGTTTTGCAAAATGTCATGGGACACATACAGCCGTTATTTCTGCTGTTTTATCTGGAATAGAAAATGTTGGAAAGGGGCTCTTGTTTCATTCCTATTATCCTATTCCCAATATGGTGGGCCACATCTTCATATTTCATAGCAGCTATTATCTTGTTTCAAGAATCGTGTTTGTATGTCTAAGTAATGCATCATCAGATATATTCTTTCCTCGTTTTGCCGTAGCATGGTCTGGGTTTGAGATTTGTTTGGAATTGAAAAGGCGGCGTGGGTGTTGTGGGAGAGTATTCATTTGCCAGGCAACAGGCAGGCGAGGCTACTCCTGTGTGTGTGTGTGTGTGTGTGTGTGTGTGTGTGTGTGTGTGCGTGTGTGCGTGTGTGCGTGTGTGTGTGTGTGTGTGTGTGTGTGTGTGTGTGTGTGTGTGTGTGTGTGTGTGTGTGTGTGTGTGTGTGCGTGCAATAACCTAATCAGAGGCTCTGACTGTTCTTTTGAACTATGGACCAGAAAGAGTTTTTCCTCTCTCTCTCTCTCTCTCTCTCTCTCTCTCTCTCTCTCTCTCTCTCTCTCTCTCTCTCTCTCTCTCTCTCTCTCTCTCTCTCTCTCTCTCTCTCTCTCTCTCTCTCTCTCTCACACACACACACACACACGTCACAGTTGTGGCGGTCACAGTGTTCAGTTAAGCCATGTGTCCCTTTGTGTGTGTGTTGTCAGTCAAAACAACTATGTTATCTCTCTCTCGCCCCAGTTGATCATTTTTGAACTGACAGCTTCATCACTTTGTACACATGTAGTGTTATATCATCATGAGCACATTATCCACAAGGGACCCAATTAAACTCTGTGTACTGTGTCTGTGTGTGCGTGCGTGTGCGTGTCCTTGCAGTGTTTCATGAACAGTATCCTGCAGTGTCTCAGCAACACACACAGCCTGCGAGACTACTGCCTGCACAACTCACACCGCAGAGACCTTAACAACAACAGCCGTACCAACACGGCCCTCATGGAAGGTGAGAAGAACAGTCACCACCACCACACCATGTTCACCAGCCCGCTGCCAGCACCAAACGGGACACCTTTCGATCGACGTTCTGTTGGCAAAACAAAGCGGTCATCGTCATTCAGGGTTATGCAGAGGGCTAGGGAAATGGCCCGGGTCTGTTCACAGGACGTTCGGGAGTTGCTGCGAGCGTTTGGAACAAACAGGGAGAGTAGGATCTTATGTTACAACATCGCGTTATGTACAGTAGATTTTAGTCTCACGTTGACAAAGAGTGTCGCCTCTTGGAAGCTCCAAGCATTCCAAGCACTTCTGTCATACTGTCTGGAGCAACCCTTAAAGCAGTGGTTTTCAACCAGTGGTCTGGGGACCACCAGTGGTCCTTGAGAGGGTTCCAGGTGGTCCCCAGCTAAATGATCGACAGTTGGTACTCAAATGGACCCTTATAGATCTATAACTCTCGGGGAGCGTAAAATGAATTTTACACTCTCAAGAGTTAAATTATATTCAAACATCTGACTGACTGAATGAAATGTTGAAGAATTGTTATTTTGACCAACGTTTTGCCAGTTTACCTGTATAAATTGTGGACACAAACTTGAAAATCTTTAGTTTTTGATCTGAGAGACTAAACTCAACATCAAATGGTGATTCGGGGCTAAAATGCAGCCCTGGTATGAAAAAGGTTGAAAAACACTGCTTTAAAGGGATTGTGATATTAAAAAACGTTGTCCTTTTTTCTGAGCTCAATTGTTCCCAAAAGCGTCTACCGTCTACCATTTCTGAGGTTTTCTGTCTCAAACAAGTCCTCTGGTTTTCCTGCTGTTTGTGATGTCTCAGTGTCAAAGGGAATTGCCAGCAGATGTCACTGTTTTCACTGTTTTGCCTGTTTTCATTGGTGCTCAAAGGGGCTTCAAAAAACCCAAAGAAAACTCCACAGACCACAGGAAAATCTAGCCCACTGTTAAACAGTGGTTCTCGCTAAAAACGTCTTAATTTAATACATATCTGTGTCACGGAGGTCCCCCACAATAAAATGGAACGGAAAATAAAATAAATGTTTATTGAACTGTCCTTAATTTTGCTGCCGATCCTCTGGAGCAGTGTGGTCTACACACTTTCACAACCAGTATCCAATGTATCCGTTTTGTGTGTGTTTGCAGAATTTGCCAAATTGATTCAGACCATGTGGACGTCATCCAGCAGCGAGGCTGTAAGCCCCTCCGAGTTCAAAACTCAGATCCAGAGATTCGCCCCCAGATTTGTGGGATACAAGTAAGCCTTTTTTCACCGTATTATTACCTGCCATGATGAACCTTGTAGTGGCTTTACATTCAGCACCCGATGGCTGAGGCCTTATTCACACGTAAAGAATTAATGTTCTGTGTTTCAATACTTTTCCAATGGATGTCACCTGGTCTGGGGTCACCAAACACTTGTGTTTGATTGGGGGGAGGTGGGCAATCAAACGCAAATGTTTGCTCAAACCATGTGACTTCCATTTGGAGAATGATACCAAATGTTTGCTCAAACCATGTGACTTCCATTTGGAGAATTTTACGTTCTCAAGACTTAAGTTATCTTTAAACATATGAATTTCTTAATTTTCAAAAATCTACACTTTGAGAAAATGTAGAAGAATTGTTATTTTGACCATTTATCTGTCCTAAATTGTGGACACAAACTTGAAAATCCTTAGTTTTGGGTCCGAGAGACTAAACTCAACATCAAATGGTCGTGGTAGATGGCTAAAATGCAGAATAAATAGCGGTCCCCGGTATCAAAAAGGTTGAAAACCACCGCACTACAGAATACGCTTGGGATTTGTTTTGGCACAAGAAATATACAGTACATGCATACGAGATGTAACGATAAGAGTGTCCTTACTCCTTATTCTACCCAAGATAAAAAATCTCCCAGCCCTATAATGTTTGATGATGTCCTGGCTCACAGCGTGTGTGTGTGTGTGTGTGTGTGTGTGTTCTTGTAGCCAGCAGGACGCACAGGAGTTCCTACGCTTCCTTCTGGACGGGCTGCACAACGAGGTCAACAGGGTCACCGTCAGGCCAAGAGGCACTGTGGAGGACTTTGACCATCTGCCGTAAGTATAGCAGGACAGGGAGAGAGATAGATTGTGTGTTGTGCGTGCAGACGTATGTCTCGAGTGCTGAGGGTCAGCAAATGTGTTTGCGTACTGTCACGATATATACAAAGTGTTGACTCAGGCCGTCCTGCTCAGCTTTACAACCTTAGAAGAAGTGATTGCTTCACCGGGCGTCGCGGTCACTTTAACTGCCCCGAGTCCGGCATTTTATTACAGCCCATATCGGTCATGTTAATAGAGCGCCTGCCTTGCAACCTTAAGTGTTCCCACTTTAAATGCAAAAAAGGAAAACATCCAAGCGTCGTCCATTTAAAACCATATTTCCAGGTCGAGCGGCGGCGGGAGCCACTTGACACTCATTACTCACTGGCTAATATGGACCATCCCTGGCCTGTAGCCTCAAAGTGTCAGCACTTATAGTGAAAGATGATTTCACTTTGGCTTGTTAGACTTATTTCACATCAACCACCCCCGCCCCGCGAACAGAATTGATGGAAAACAACGTTCTTTCTTTCTGTGCGTGTGTGTGTGTGTGTGTGCGTGTGCGTGTGCTTGTGTGTGTGTGTGTGTGTGTGTGTGTGACAGGGATGAGGAGAAAGGCAAGAAGATGTGGGGTAAATATCTGGAGAGAGAGGACAGCAAGATAGTCGGTGAGTATCTCAGTCATCAGAAAATATGTCTAAAGTGGTGGTTTTCAACCTTTTTGATACCAGGGACCACTATTTATTCAGCATTTGAGTCACGGACCACCATTTGATGACATGTTCACCCTAAAACTAAAGACTTTATTTTGCTTTTGTCCAAACAAAAGAGGCAAGCATGCACTAATCTCGGTTTCGACAAGGACCGTGTTTTGACATTGTCAAGACTTCGTATTTAAGTGGACTAATTCAGATTATGAACATTTTAACTCTTGAGAGTGTAAACATGGAACCAAACGCTCTCGAGAGTAACGTCTGGTTAACCGACTTTTCATCTGGTTAACCAACTCTAGCTGGGGACCACTTGTAACCCTCTCACGTTTCAACATTTCCATTGCCTTGAGGATACGCTTTTGTTTTTGTTTTGCTTTTTCCTGTACATGCAGAGAAGTCGGGGGGCAACAACGCAAACCGTGTTTACGTGGGGCGTGCGGTCCTGTGAAATTGTCACGCACATGCTTTTTTCTTGCTTTGTCCAGATGATTGACTGATTGATTGATTAATTTATTGACTGATTGAACATTTCAAACAAAAGTACAGGTCAATACGAAAAATACCACTTGAGGATAGAACCAGAAAAGGAATTGTTTACCTAAGGGTCCTCCATTTTCTCCATCAATCAAAACACATTATTATATACAGTACAAATATCCGCTGCTATTCTCAAAATTTGGTTTTGATGTGGACAAAAAGGACTACGTCTTTGTCGTATTAATGCAATGTCTTTCTTGCGTTCTGTTCAACACCAAGTTCAAATATAATATATTCCTTGATCATTCCTTTTTTTTGCTCCAGATGTTTTTGTAGGTCAACTGAAGAGCTCCCTGACCTGCAGTCACTGTGGTTTCTGCTCTACTGTCTTTGATCCCTTCTGGGATCTCTCTCTACCTATCTCCAAGGTTAGGACACACACACACACACACACACACGCACACACTATTTGTCTTACTTTTCCGGTACACCTGGTTAGCTAGACACACCCTTTATAGTCTGTGTGTTGTATAATTGTTGTATTGGTGATTTTTGAGTGGTGCAACTACTCCAGGGCTTGGCTTCGTCCCTATGTACACCTGTACATCTATCCCTATGTTAAGCTTTTGCCAATAGTACACACACAGCACCACTCGGTTCACACAAATCGGCATGTTTTTTCCACTATATCTTTTGAATAGAATATAAAATTGCTTGACAAGACGACAATACCATATGTCTTAATTCTTAATGTCTTTAAGCTTTGAACTTAGGCCAGTGTGTGGACCTTCTTTTCTTTTATTTACCTCATCTCAGCACCTGTTGTTTTGTTAGTGGATGTCCATTCTCTGTTGTATCTTTTCTGTTTCTTACATTACTCTTCTCTGATTTTGTCATAACGCAAGCTATCTTCCTTTTGTTCTTTTCCCTGTTTGTGCTTTTCTTTGTGTCTTGTGTTTGTGTGGCTGGGTGTATGTACGCCCTGTTGTGTGTTGGTCGTTGGTTGTGTGCATGCTAATGTCAATTGCATCTATGTTTGCACCCAGAAGGGCTACGGCGAGGTCAGCTTGATGGACTGCATGCGGCTCTTCACCAAAGAAGACGTCCTCGATGGGGACGAGAAACCGGTGAGTCTTAACATCTCAAGCTTCTGAATACGAACACATCTTGTCAATTAGCTCGTACCCAAATAGTCCTGCAACAACCGTACCTCAGAACCCTGGAAAGCAGATGTCTGAAACCGGAGCCAGACAAGTCAAGCTTCTCTGTCTTTTTGCCTTTGCTATTGAACAATGATGGAGTGGGGAGGGACGTGGTGTAGGGCTAATTCCTTACTAAAGTCACGTGGGACATTGGCGGGAGGAGAAGGGGGTGGATTGATACTGTAGCCGTGACAGCCAGTAAGTGGGTCCAACTCAGGTGTTAGTGGAGCCGCCACTTATTTTTTTGAATTCTTGAGGCCCGAAACATACGCAGCATCTCTGAACCGACTCCGGAGTCACTTCTTGTGGAACTGGACCAGGCATCTGGTCATTTCGGATCTTGGGTGTTTTCGGACCTTAGGCTTACTGACCTAAAGACAAATCGTATGTGTATTTGGGCACATTTATCTATTTTATCTTCAAGTCTAAAATGAGTTAAAATTCTGGCCAACTTAGCACTTATTTTCTCTCTCATTTGATTCCAGATTTGTAGAGATTTGTATGATGAGTTGCCGATTTCAGAAAGTTTGTGATTAGTGATTCAAATGTCTCTTCTTTCTGTTCCCCAGACATGCTACAGGTGTAAAGCCAGGAGAAGATGCACTAAGAAGTTCACAATACAGAAATTCCCCAAGATATTAGTGCTTCGTATCCTTTCATGTTTACATTGTTGGCCAGTTGTCTTGCAGCGGAGCTGACCAGTTGGTCTTAGACAAAGGCCCTATTTTGGGGAAACAAAATAGGGCCCCATGCTGCCCCTGCTAAACTTAAAGACTAAGCCGGAGTTAGTCTGCTGGGTTTGCTTGAAGAACATGTTTGTGTGCAGCGTGTGCATCAGGAGTTGGCCAACAACAGCCTGTGAAAACACTGAAATATTAATCTATTTTCTGCAGCAATGAATCATCATGCGCTTTTCCTTATAAGCCCAGGCTGTTTGGGAAAGGTTTTTATATGGCCTATGACACCATGCCTTCTCTTGCAATGAGTAGTTGATGTCTAGTCACTCTAGTGAATGCATATAGCAGGAATAGTACATGATTATATCACAAATATTCAATATGCAATAGCAGGGGTAGTGGAGGAGGTATAAACTACAACATCAACATAGTGGATTTGTATTATTTCCTGCATAAAGTGTCCTCAAAATATATTATACAAATGAACAAACTATAATTCGAATCCTGTGACAGTGTAGTTGTTAAGTTAGGCTGTGAAGTCTGTTTGCAATTGTCTGTCATAGCAGAGCCACGCATAACGAAAGGAATACGGGATGTGTGTTGCAGACCTTTTGGGGATCCTTGTGTACAATGTGCTTATTTATGTTTTGGAGACGGGCTGCTCGGCTCTATGTGTGTACAACAACGACCCGGTCATTTACCTCTGATGAGAGAAGTCCATGTTTACATTGTTTCAGCGAAGCTCTGTGTGCCAAGTAAAAATACACATGGTTCATGTGAACACGATTACATGTGTCAATATGAGTGCGGGTGCTATATGAAGAATGCTTTTCAAAGCACCCCTCTGCCTGTGTGGATATGCCTCCTAAAGGAAAGCCTTTAGGAGGAAAGAAAGTTCACAGCTACAGAAGTTATAATGCTTCTGTAGCTGTGAACACTATCCCTTTGGGAGACTGGAATCGAACTGGTAACCTGCCGGTACCAAAGTGGCCCTCTACCTCCTGAGCCCATGACCGTTACCATGACAACAGATCACACAACCCAAATTTCGATTCCGATGTTCATACCAAAACACCCAATGTAGAATTTTCATAAAGAAATACTAAAATATACAGGTAATTAAAACAATATTCCTAAATAAAATTGTTCAGTAGAGAATTGTTCAGTGAAAAAAATAATCACAAACATGGATGAAATAAACTAAAAACCTGCCTTTAGAAAAAATGAATATCACATAGTCATAATTATCTGGGTGAAAGTCACCCAGGATTAACATGCTAGGGTTAAACAGGTTACATTTTGGGGAAGTCGGTCTTCCTCACAGTATGCATGTGCTAATGGAAAATGCCTGTGTGCAAGATGAAACCAATTGCTCAACTCAGTGGGTGAGAAGAGCGTACTGCCAGGGTGACAAAGTGAAGGTGTGACGGACAGAGATTTCCTTATTTAAATGGAGGATATACAGTATATTATATGACCTAGGAACAAACCAATTGTTTATGTAAGCACTTGTAAAGACGTATAAATTTAACACACTCATGGCAGGGCTCTAATTTAGGGCCAGGGGCATTTGTGCAATGGCGTTATGTATGCACTACAGTGACAATATCTTAAGGTGCAGTAGCGTGTTGTTGTTTTTCTTCTCCTATGCGTGTTTTGGTATTTGGGGTGCTCACAAAAGAAGAAGGCCACAGAGCTCATCGCCGTGATGCAAAAATGTATTTGAAAATATTTAGAAAGCCAACGTTTCGACAAGATATATAGTATTCCACTGCGTTTTGAGAGTTCACAATTTCAACCCAAAGCTTAATTTTGAAGGTGGTACATACCCCAGGCATGTGGTAGCCCTTGACTTGCCGCTTTACCCAGACCTGAAACGGTTCTCTGAGGCCCGCAGAACCAGCAAACTGTCCACTTTTGTCAACTTCCCTATGAAAGACCTCGACCTGCGGGAGTTTGCCTCAGTAAACAGCAGTAAGTACTGATTTTGCAAGTTCCTTCCCGCAAGGTTTGTGAAATGCTGCCGAATGTCTCACATGGGAGTTATGTGGTTTGAAGACACAAACTTGTGTCTTCAAACGTCTTCTGCCCCCCTATGAGAAAAATTTGTGTCTTCTCGCCATGTGACTCTGATTGGAAATGCTTGCTGTATCGGTGTGTGATACAACCTCTGAGTGTGTCTCATGCATGAATGGCCCCTAATGCATGTTTGGATATCTCAGCTGATTTGAATGTGTTTTGTGTCCTCTCTCTCTCCCAGTAAATGCAGTGTACAACCTATATGCAGTGTCCAACCACTCAGGCACCACCATGGGCGGTCACTATACAGCCTACTGTCGCAACCCTGCCTCAGGAGAATGGTACACCTTCAATGACTCCAGGTAGGTTTGAGTATCTATCACGTTGGATCTTAACCTGGGTCACTCGGTCACTTTTTGTTATATATGTTTGTTATATATTTACTTAACAGGTCATTTTGAGTACGGTAATCTGATTGCTTGAAACATGTCACATGCAGATATTTAAACCCCTGCACACAGTAACTCCTAATCACTACAAAGATTTTCTCTCACTGTGGCAGACTCTGTGGCTAGGACAGGTAGTTTCTTCTGACATTTGTGGTCGTAGTAACAATGATAACAATGATTAACAATCATTGTTATCATTGTAACAATGATAACAATGATTAACAATCATTGTTATCATTGTAACAATGGTGGCTCTTATTTTAAGGGTCCAAAAGAGATTTTGCACCATTTACAAAAGATTAAATGAAAAAACAAAAATATACGATATAAACTCACATTATTCACTATGAAGAATATAAAAGGTTAGGTATTCACAATAGAATATGCAACAATAGCTTCAATAATAAATACACTAAATGTCAATGTACACTCAAAAAACAAAATGATTGTAGGGTCAGTGTTAGGACTTAAAGATTGTTTATGTCAACAGCATCCATCCTCTCTATATTATATTAAAATATGGTTGCCACACAGCGTTTTCAAAGCACCAGCACTGTACCCTCTTGTGGTGTCACTCCACAAGTGAGACACACAGAGAAGTGTTACACGGCACTTGTGTCTATAACAACGCGCCTCTCTCTCTTTCTCTCCGTCTCTCTTGTCTCCTCAGAGTTACGCCAATGTCCTCAAGCCAAGTCCGCAGCAGTGATGCCTACGTGTTGTTCTATGAGTTGGCCTCCTCCTCGCGGATGTGAGCACTTTGGGGGACGGTCAGATGGATGAATGGATGGATGAATGGATGAACGGATGGGTGGATGGATGCGTGGATGGAAGAGGGGGCCTCATCTTGGACATGTATATCACAGACATACCCCACATTAGTAAAAAAAAAAAAAAAAAAAAACACACACACACACAACTTCCAACATATTGGAGACTGCGTTTCCCCCCCCCACACAAAACCCCTGATGCTGTGTCTACCGAGCCTTCTAAACCACTGAGGAAATTAATACTGCAGGAACCAGCACTCTGGAAACCAAGCAACCCAACCCCACCGCGTCTCTCTCTTTCTCTCTCTCTCTCTCCATTTTCCTATCCAGGCAGTTGCTGCCTCCCTCCGGGCAGAGGAGGTGCGCGTGTGTACTGTATGCGTGTGTGTGTTTTGTGTGTGCGTGTGTGCTGTGTGCGTTTGTTTACTGTATGTATGCGTGAGTCTCCCCCCGGGGTGGGTGGCAATAATCCCATCCAACGGACCGTCGTCTCAAAAGAGTCCCCTCTCTATGCACTGCAAAAACCTCTCGCCCCAACCGACTGCTCGCCTTCGCCTTCTTCTCATCTTCTTGCCCCCCCCCCCCCCCTCCTTCCCCAGACGTTGGAATGAATTAAAAGACTTGTTTCTTTTTGCTTTGGATTTTTTTTTGTTTTGTTTGTTATTTTTGTACGTGTATCACTCCAACACCCACTTTGGACTTCTTTGGGATATACTGTTTTAGAATTGTGCACCCCGTCTCCATCCTCCCGAAACCAACCCCTGTTGGTGCTGGACTATATAACGAAGTATGTCAGCAAAGCAGGAGCATTTTGAAATGGTTGTCGTTATTTATTTTTTGCTACACCACGCACACACTATATGCCTACCTATTAGCCAGCTCAGCCGGCCACCTCCCACAACACCGCTGTGTTACCACACTCCTGTTTCCCTAATTGGCAAGATGGCGCCGCACTCTCTTTCTCTCTTCCTCTCCTGCATCTCCCTCTTGTCTCTCTCTCTCTCTCTCTCTCTCTCTCTCTCTCTCTCTCTCTCTGCTGAACGTGGCCGGGGGAGGCTGGCGGCACTGTGCAGCGTGTTACATGATTTGGGAGGAGGCCCTCTAACTCGTCTTGTTTATTTAATTTGTCCCTCCCCTCCCCCCGTGTGGCTGCTACTGACGTTTTTTAAAAAGTGCTGTGAATGAACGAATGGACAATCTGGTACTACGGATACGGTTTAGAATCAGTAATAATACTGATGACGACGACGATGATGATATTGGCAACAATCCTTTTGTCCTTTTAGAACGCAGTCTTTTTTTTTTCTTCCTCTCGTTTCATGCCATTGAACAACAACGGAAAGAATGTTTTAAATGATGAAGAAAAAACACTATATCTGTATATTTTTATATTCCGATGCAATATAGAGAATGTACTATTCAGTGGTGCTGAAAAATGACCCATAACTGTTTTCAGTTGGTTAATTTAACAGATTTGAAGAGAGAAAAAAAATATTGTTATTATTTATGCTTATGATGATGATAATATGTGATGAGTCACAGCAGTAGTAATCAAACCACAAGCATACAGTGTGTATATATATATGTGTATATATATATATATATATATATATATATATATATATATATATATATATATATATATATATATATATATATATATATATATATATATATATATATATACACACACACACACACATTCTATAAAGCTGTGGTTTTGCTTACACCCTGTGTTTTGATTCAGCTGAAGCAGAAGCAATGCAAAGAAATGTTGTATTCAATTTCTATTTCCGAAGGATTACAAAATATGACACTGATGTAAAAAGCACACGTGGCTACTTAGTTTCGACTGGGGGGAGTAAGCGATCATAAGATATAGGGTTCCGTTTGTTCTAACTGCAGCTAATTTATCATGAATAAAGCCCCACAAGGGAAAATGTTTTAAAATGTTTGTTTGTTGTTTTTCCCCTTCTAACCGTTTACTGGCAGTATCTTTTTTTAGCATGCATTATTAATGCTAGCACAATTCTGTGACAAGTCTATTCCAGAGGAACATGGATAAAACATAACCTCCATAGTCCATACCATTTGGAGCAGGACAGTTCATAGTAAAGCTTAGAAGATGACAGATGTTGTTGCCATTGTTGTGGAGAGGAGACCTAATTGGGAGTTTGATCATTAATTGATTATTTCTTAACAATTTTCAGTTACAGTACATTTCACAACTCAATACAGAGATGATACACAGACTAATCAAAGCATTGCCCTACACTATTACACATTACCGGTACATCAGAACTTTTAGGTACAAATATACACTAACCATACATTCATAAGAGTTTAGTGCAAAATCCACCAAAAGATCTTTGATTTTAGAACCGGTTCTGTTCTACAGTCTTGGAAGGGGAACCTTGGCAATTTCACGTTCAGTGGAGACACAAAAAACTACCCTGGCAGACCCCTGAACAAGGGGCCTGGGATGATTTATTTAGTAGTAGAGACAATGGTATTGTGAAAATAGTTTAAATGTTGTACAAGGTTTTATTAATGATCAATAGAATGGGTATATTAAACCCTATAGGCTACTGATTGACTTGGGGTGGGTGAAAGACAAAACAGCGCTAATCATGGGACTGATGTGGCCTATTTCCTTGTGTACTCAATCATGGTCTATATCCATGGGCCAGGAATTTCAGCTTCACCTTGCACAACGTTCCCTGCCTGTCTACACTCTGGTTGCAAGGCCTGGCCCTATCCCAGAGAGTAAAGGGAGATGTTAACTATATATTGTTGATGTCGGGCAGAAAGCTCAAATTTGTTGTTTTTCGAAGGTGAATGCCCGACATCTTGACCATATGTAGTATGTCATACAAAAGCTAGTCTCTCGAGACAGACTGTCATTCAGAAAACAATGTTCCATTGACAATAATTCCATGAAACAACAACTATTTCTAGTTAAATAAAACCAATGCATAGTCCTCAAATTTCAATCAACCACAAAACAAATTCAGTTTTATTTAGTTTGCCCTGAAGTCTGCTGGTTAGAGTGGTTCTCTGTTGTTGAGAGGCACAAATGATACTGTGATGCTGAATTACTATGCTAGTCACCGATCTAGAGGAACTAGATGGGAATAGCCTCTCTGCAAGTTAGCATTGTTTATTACTTGGTTTGATTATTGACACAATAATTGCTTCCAAAGAACTCATTGTCAACGTAATGTTACTTCCAAAGAAAGTGACCTTTGGAACTGTGATTATGAATAAGCAACAATGACATAACCATGCTGAGTTAGTTGACTGGAGCCTTTAACGCTGGCATCAAAGGGAGAAGACAGCCAAGCCGATAAATCGAGGAAGGAATTGAAAATAATCAAAAAGAGGGTCTCTATATTTGGGACGGTCAAAACAGAGACTGTGGACTTCCTGGAAAATAAGATAGAAACAAAGTAAAATGGCAGTTTACAGACCAGCTTCCCATGGTAGGTTTACTATGAAAACGAATGTATGTGTATGGATTTACAGTGGCTTCTGTCTGTATGTCTGGGCATGTATTGCACTGTACTGTATACATCCTGTACTGTGTGTTTTGGGTCCAGACTTGTCCAAGTTGGTGATTTTGTTACTGGGTGAGAGACAGAGTGGGAAAAGCTCTGTAGGAAACACCGTCCTGGGCAGGAGAGCATTCCAGATTACTACAGAGACTGTTCAGAGCTCCAAGGAGACAGGCTGGATCTGTGGGAAGCAGGTGGATATTGATGCGCTGTGATGTATATTTGTATGGATGTTTAACATGAAAAGATGCTCTACCGCTGCGTGACGTAATTGAGTGCCAATGTTGTTGGCCATTCACACTACTGAATTATAGCTCTACAATTTTGACAGAGCAACTTAGCCTGACCTCAGTCTGAATTGTCATTTTGTTTCACTTCATTATTCAGACTGAAGTCCCTCTCTACCACAGCAGTTTCTAGGATGGGCGTTAACAAAGCAGCAGTCTTATCTGTGATTGGTTCATATGAACCCCTGAAAGCAGCCGACGTTGGGGTCGAAGTGATTGACAGGGCTGTTGGCCAATCAGGTGCTGGAATTGGATTTCCAACCCAGCACAAACGGCCTCAAAGGCAGGGAAGCCAGTCCTTGAATCACAGGGAAAAAATAAGCTAGTATTTTTTAAGGTGCTGATTCAGGGCTGAGCCAGGCTAAGAGCAACTTGGTAAATATTTAACATACACAAGGAGGACTGGGGGTTGAGTACTTATATTCGTCGACCACTGGTTGAATTTGAATGTTTGCATTTCTTGGCCGTGACTAACACAAAAGGTGGCAGTAGTCGACACGCCAGGTTGGTCGTCACAGCACGCCGCCGCCCCACACAGAGCTGCCAGGGAGATGTGCAGAGGAGTGGCTCTCTGCCAACCGGAGCTGCATGCCATTCTGCTGGTGGTCCCCACCACGTCCCGGTTCAGCCGGGACCAGTGGGAGACCATGGAGGCCCACCTGAGGCTGCTGGAGACAATCATCTGGAAACGAGCCATGGTCCTCTTCACCCATGGAGATACGTTAGGTAATTCGGGGAAATTAAATCAAATGAAACCTGGTGTGTGATCATTATTGTTCATTATTGTTCATGTTTACTTATCTATCTATCTATCTATCTATCTATCTATCTATCTATCTATCTATCTATCTATCTATCTATCTATCTATCTATCTATCTATCTATCTATCTGTGTATATATCTGTGTACTATATATATATATATATATATATATATATATATATATATATATATATATATATATATATATATATATATATATATATATATATATATATATATATATATATATATATATATATATACACACTGAGGATACGTCCCAGTTGCATCCATGCGATGTATCTTTAAGCCTTTAGTTTCTATTTATAGTGGTTCATAGGAATAGACTATGTGACAACAGGGTATAGTCTGGTGACCACCAGAGAGACGGGTGACAGCCGGAATGTAGACGGCACTCGGGTGAGCAGTATGGGTTAGCGCCCCAGCCTGTGTCCTCCGTGAGGAGGAAGCCCAACAACCCTTGGTGAGGCCGTTAGGAGGGCCATTATGATTCACTGCTCCTGAATGAAATGCCGGTGCTGGGAGTCTGGTGCAACGCACAGGTCCTGTGCCTGGTGAGAGCAGGAGCAGACCTGGTGAGACGTAGGAGGGGTCTGGACAGGAGTCAACCCACAGAGCCTAGTCCTTCCATGTACCAGAGTGTGGTGTCTCCCAGTACCGGCAGAGTAGTTCTGGAGCAGTGGATTGTGTGGCCTTGGGTCTTTCCCCAGTGGACTGACCAAGAGTAGCTACTGGGACGTAAGTCGGGACTTGATCAACCCCGGCTGGGTCGCCTGAGCGAGGGGTATGATGTTGCGAGACCCGAAACCCCGATGACCTTGGGATACATCACTGAGGATACGTCCCAGTTGCATCCATGCGATGTATCTTTAAGCCACATACAGGTATATATATATTGATCAGGCCTTGATTTTCGGGGCCGTTGAAAACTCCAGTTTTCACCGGCGGCTGGGGGCAGGCAGCTGGACATATACAGTACGTCTTTAGAGTTTGAATGGACAGCCTATGCATCCGACCAAAAAAGGAGACATCGAAGAGGAAGGACAGGTGGGGAAGACCAACATGCGATATGGCATGTGCAAACAGGTTACCTTCCATATATATCCATATCTAATGGTTTGAGGTCAGATGTACTGTAGAGTAGAGTTGCTGGCAGAATCCAGATATGCAGATCTAGGTGATGATCCAATCTTCTCCATGATGTGATCTTCCTATATGGAGACAGCCATATGTGGAGATGTGAGAGGCAGAGCCGAACAGAGGGTAGGGTTTGCAAGTATGCTTGCAAATAAACTTCTTTTTTTTTTTTAATGATTTGACAGGACACCAGCCTATAGAAACGCATATAAAGCATCAGGGGAGGATGCTGCAGTGGCTTCTAGAGAGATGTGGCAACAGGTACCATGTCATGAGCAGCCATGATGACACCTCGGCCTCGGGTCGTCGCCAGGTGCAGCTGATGTTTCAAAAGATAGAGAAGATGGTGAGGACCAACATGCAGCCTGTCGAAGTGAAGCAAAGGATGTACACCTTGTTGAGAGAGGAGTGGAGGAGGAAGACAGAGAGGGAGTGGCAGGGAGGCGGAGAGCAGGACACAGACATGGCAGGGAGGCATGATGGGATACCGAAGCAGGTGTGGCCGGCCTCTAGAACAACAGTTCTGCCTAGAGGTACGTTCTGTCCCGCGTGTAGAACTGTCAAAACCTAGTCAAACATCATGTATGATGTAAATGTGTAAACCACGGTATATTCCACTGCTGTATTTCCATAAAAACGGTGTTGGTCTGGTTTCTCTATTGAACTTTTTCTAATATTCTTTTTCATGGCTGTACCAAGAGTAATGAGATGGACATTTCCAGAACTGTTTCAGCAAATTAGAAATTGGACTGAAATTATGTTGGGAAGTACAAAGTTTTATTTAAAAAAAGGAGAGAGAGAGAGAGAGAGAGAGAGAGAGAGAGAGAGAGAGAGAGAGAGAGAGAGAGAGAGAGAGAGAGAGAGAAGAGGCTGTACACAAACAACCATAAAATCATAAGGGAAACATTGAACTCCAGACATTTTTCATTTTATTGAGAGAATGCTATTGTTTTTGTTGATTTTTATGAAAGCCATTGCTGTTTATCATTTCTCCACAGGCCTCCTGGCAGGGCCACCTGCTATGGGAACTGGCCTCGGTCTCGTCTTGCTGGGAAGGAGAAAGTCTGGCAAGAGTTTAGCAGGCAACCTCATCTTGGACAGGGAAGCATTTCGCACGGGCACAAAGACCACTCAGTGTGCTGTGGCTAGTGGACACGTGTCAAGGTGGGCTGTGACGGTGGTGGACACCCCTGGATGGAGCATGTTCGGCATGGAGCAGCCAGAACAAGTCAAGGTGGAGATGGGACGAGGCCCTTCACTCTGTCCGCCAGGAAGTAACGTGGCATTCATATTGGCTGTCCCCGTGGACACTTTCAAGGAGAGAGACAGGAGAGCAGTGGAGGAGTATGTGAGTGTCTTAGGCGATGAGGTTTGGAGGGGTACCGTGCTGCTGTTCACCTACGGAGGCCAGCTGAGGGGAAGGAGTGTCGAGAAGTACATCGAGAAGATGGGAGAACCCCTGCGTTGGCTGTTGGACAGATGTGGTCACAGACACCTTGTTTTCAACCAGTACACAACGGACAAGAGTGAGGTTATTCGACTGCTGGAGATAGTGGAGAAGATACCCTATACAAGGCTATAGGGTAGAGAGAGAGAGAGAGAGAGAGAGAGAGAGAGAGAGAGAGAGAGAGAGAGAGAGAGAGAGAGATTGTTTCACCATTGATACCGTATATATATATAATTATATATATATATATATATATATATATATATATATATATATATATATATATATATATATATATATATATATATATATATATATATATATATATATATATATATATATTTTTTTTTTTTATAATATATGCTTTAACTTTAAATAAAATTATGAATGGTGGTGGGCCCTGTGTATACAAATCATAATGCTTTCAAGTGAAATGTATGTAGCCTAACCATTCTGCAAAATGTTAATGAAATGGTTCCCAATGTGCGGTACAGGGACACCAGAAGTCCTTGAGAAAGTTCAAGCCTTAGCCCAAGTCTACACAACTAGAGAATGTAGAAGATTAATGGTCATTTTGATACCTGCGTGGTTGGCACACCGTGAATTTTCAAATTTGGGAAAAAATAAATTAATTAATGGGTGCCAACTTCACGCAGGTCTTTTACCTCTGTATGTTTGCCCGTTTTCTATCCAAATAGGCTTACAGCCTGGAATTGTGGACAGAAACAAAGCAAATCTTTAGTTTGGGGGTCTGTGGGGCTATGTCATCAAGTGGTGGTCCGTGGGGTCAAATTCTGAATAAATAGTGGCCCCTGGTATCAAAAACCCCTTTGATTGAAAACCCCTGCTGGTCTAGTAGAACGGATGCGGAAATGTAGCAGCAGTACAGTTACAGTAGGGGGCGGGCTCTAGGCCGGATCAGAGCACCGAGCAGTGAATGGAAACGCTGAGGTTACAGTATATTATGTCAGAAACCAGCCCCTCTCATGATGACGTGGGTCACTTCATAACAGTGTTGCCAACTAGATTTTTTCCAGACCCCCCCCCCCCCCCTAGTGCCAAAATTAGTGAAAACTCTTGGCGGAAAATCTGGTGCCTTTTTTGCTGGTGAGTTGGGGCGGAATTGGTTGACAGGTAGATAAAACCATTGTTTTTCACCATTTTTCCTCCTATGATAGAGTCCTCCTTCCTTCCTAGAAAGGACCATTGGTAGCCTACCAAATGGACCCTTTTTAGATCTGTAACTCTTGAGATCCTAATATCATTTTACGCTCTCTAGAGTTAAATCATATTTAAATATTAGAATTATCTAATTTTCAAGAATCTACACATTTAGAAAATATAGAGGAATTGCTATTTTGACCAACATTTTGTCAGTTATTTCTCCTAAATTAGGCTGAGAGACTAATCACCGTGGCTAAAATGCAGAATAAAAAGAGGGCCCTGGTAAGAAAATGGTTGAAAACCCACAGCTCTAGCGCATTCTGGTGCATTTTGGAAGTGCCACTAGTGCATTTTGGATTTTTGGCGGTTGGCAACACTGCGTGGGGTTACTTCATAATAATAACAGGGAAGTTGTTCAACTTTAGCAGCCGTAAAGCGAGCGAACGATAGGCTACTGGAATACGCGTACTATTGCAGCCTGCATCGTTCTTCTGGTCGGACATTGATCTCAGGTCCAACAGTCTAGGCTTGGATCAACAAGTCCTATCTACTTCTACTGTCTCAGAGTTCCTCTGAGGACAGAAAGTGGGGAAAAGACTTCTGTCCTCTCTGGCTTTTTTTCTGTTCGCCACGCTGTCGCGTTTTCTGATGGAAGTGGAACATCTCTGCATGTCCGATTATGTTGACAATCTTAGCATGCGGGGCTGTGTTTTTCCCCGGTCTTTTCATAACCCTGAGAATAGTGCTCAGATCGGCGTTCACGCGCTGGAGTGATGAGGACGTGGTTTGCGTTAGTGAGAGGTAAGAGATATTTTATAACATGTAAACTTTTTCCTACTTTTGGGTAGCCTATAACTATCTGAAATTTAAATAAGGGAGGCGCCCCCCTGCCGATCTGTAAGCTAACAACGAAGTT
Source organism: Benthosema pterotum (assembly GCA_039105355.1). Classification (NCBI taxonomy): domain Eukaryota; kingdom Metazoa; phylum Chordata; class Actinopteri; order Myctophiformes; family Myctophidae; genus Benthosema; species Benthosema pterotum. The sequence continues at coordinate 18,235,462 of CM076977.1, forward strand.
GGCTCTGTTTTACTTTGTTGGGGGGCTTGGAAGAGATTTGGTTGTGTAGACAGATTAGAAAAGAGAGGTCCAACCGAGTGACAACTCGAGGGGGGGTCCACGAGTGGTGGGTCACGTTACTGCATTCCAAAAAGTCTAGGCCAGGCAGGGTGTTAATGTTAACTAACTTATATAATTATGTATATGAGTTGTTTGAACTGAACTTGCAGGATGTGTGTCATAGCCATTGGTCGGTTGATTCCTAAAAAAAAATCAGTGGAAGAACAAAGTTTGTTCCAGATGAAAGGGACGTTTCTTTTAGTTTGCACACAAGGGGCGATTCCGTATTTAAAGGGGGATTCCGCCCATTTTCAACATTCTGCACAGTTCCCTAGAACCGAAGGGAACACAGGAAACATTGACGCGGTGAACTGAAGTACATCTGGATGATGTCATTAAGATCGCTGTGTTAATCGTTTTTGTCAGACCCGAGAAAGTGTTGAAAATGGGTTGAATTCCACTTTAAGGGTTGGCATTTGGCAACGCTGGTACAAAATAAGTGTTCTCCACCCACCCTCACCCCCCCTCACTGACCATTATACAATGTCCAACTGTTAGGTTGGTTTCAGCCATCCATGCCTCTTTGGCGACCGCTGCTGGATTAGTTGTCGTCGCCTCCTGCGAAGATGTCATGTATGACAGGTAGGTTCACAGAATAACATGACAGTAGTAGTCGTTTTTCATGTGTGGACCAATTCATGCACATTTTTTACAGTACTATGACTATTTGCCAGGCTACAGACAAAGCATACGTATAACATTTTCTTTCTTTTTCGCTCAGACACTGGTTGGTGGATGCTTTCGTGTTATTCGGAGCTCCCTACATGGCTTATGACATATTTGCCATGTACCTGAGCAACTACCATGTGGAGAAGGCCAAAGGCAAGGACAGTGTGTGTCACTCGCTGCACACGGTGAAGAGGTTTATCCGCAAGGAATGGATCTTAATACTTCATCACCTGGTCCTGCTACTCGCCTTTGTGCCTGGTGTTCTGGTGAGGATGAGAATCTTTCCCTCCCTGTGTATGTGTGTGTGTGTGTGTGTGTGTGTGTCTCTCACACCCACACACACTACACCTAACCCTACAGTACACCTGGTTGAATGTCTACAACAGGGAGATCTATTGTAATATGGACGGATGAATGCTCAATGCTGATTAGCTAGACACGTTCTGTTTATAGTCTGTGTGTAGTATAACTTCTGTATGTTGGTGTTTTTTCCACATTATCTTTTGGCTCTTCCAGGAACTTTAGTGTAAAAGCCTCGTGAGGAGGCGAAATATACATAAATACAAATGTATGAAGTAAAACCTTTCTAAATTCTAATTCCAGACTCAGCCATAACACAAGCTATCTTCCTTTGTTTCTCCTCCTATTCATGGTGTGTGTGTGTGTGTGTGTGTGTGTGTGTGTGTGTGTGTGTGTGTGTGTGTGTGTGTGTGTGTGTGTGTGTGTGTGTGTGTGTGTGTGTGTGTGTGTGTGTGTGTGTGTGTGTGTGTGTGTGTGTGTGTGTGTGTGTGTGTGTGTGTGTGTGTGTTGGTGTGTGGTGTGTTTGCGGTGCGTGCTAATGTCAATGCAATCTATGTTTGCACTCAGTTTGAAGGGCTCTGGTGAGGTCAGTTCGACACACACATACACTGTATGTGGGTGTCACGATTTTGTAAACACATTGATAACCATAGTGTTTTGCCCATTTTACAGTTCTTCAGACGAGGACTAGGAGACTTCTTCTGTGGCTGTATCTTCGCCTTTGAGTTCAGCACTCCCTTCATCTCCATGGGAAAGATCTTCATTCAGGTAAACAACATGATGACACCTTCGACACCCAGGCCCACCTCTGGGGCCCAATTGTCACATATGGTTGTTGTGGTTGGTAACAAGACAACTCACCACTTTTCCGGCTTTCCTCCTGGGATTTCCCCCCAGTGAGGGGTGGAAGAGGCTGTATGTTTTATTTATTTAGCTAAAACTTTTAGGGCAGCGAACAGCCTAACTAAGTGTTATATAATTTATGTAAAGGCTACTCCAGTGAAGTCAGTTGATGGAAATTGTTGCACAGTATGTGGGGATTAGTTGATGAGGTACGATTTGATTCTGCAAAACTTGACGTAATACTAAATCATACTAGATTTGTTTGTAGGCTCATCATAAGTAAAATAATGTAGCCTTTTCATAGGAGTATCTTTTTATATTTTTCCAAAAAGAATACAAACAGTGAATAGCATATTACAAGTTATCCCCTTCACTGTGGAACATTACTGGGGGAAAAAACAGGCAAGCACCAGGGTGAGCTGTCCAGTAATCGTGTGGTTGACTCTACCTACCTCTGGAGTAAACTATTAAAGGCTAATCATTTATCATAAGTAAGAATGTTTTTAGCAATGCTGGTTTCACATGAAACCAAAAAGCTCCACTTTCATACAACACAGATATGCAGTGAATGTGCTTTTGTTAACACGCAAGTATAATAGACTGTGATAGTACTGTATAATGTTCTATTATGTATTGTGTAGTCTCTTGGTTGTCTTGTTTTTTTTTACTGCATGGCTAGTGGCTACTGCATCTATAAAAGAGATAATCAAGTCATCTGCTGGCCTAGTGGTCCAGGCCCATGCCGCATATAGGCTCTGGCCCAGACCTGGGCGTTATACGGCCCAGGGGCCACATGCGGCCCTTTGGTTTACTCTGACCGGCCTGTGGAGGACAGGGAAATTAGAAAAAAACAACAGGCAATACAATACCTCTATTCACATACCAGCAAGTTTTCTGTTGTGAACCTGTTTACTCATTGGGAGCCTGTTTACCCTTACCGGTTTTCACTCTGGTAATACCGGTATTACCAGAGTGCCAAACCAATGCCATTTACTAAATTAAATTAATATTATGCAGAATTCAGTTCAATTTAGTTTTGGCCCGCAGCCCTACACAATATTTTCTGCTTCCGCTTTTCCCACCCCTGCTCTGGCCTGACAGTGCGTCACATGTTCAAGTCCCATTCATGACAACAGTTGCTGATCATACTAGAACGGGTGCTCTTTCCTGTCTGTCTTCACTGTAACTATCACAAAAAGCCAAAAACAAATCTTAAAAAAGAGACAATCAATGTCCTTGTGTTCAGAGCTAATCTTACAAACTGCTGGACTGACCCCGCGGCAACATTTCTGGTGCACACCGCCAGTAGGCCACAGAAACCTCAGCTAAATTGTTGTTTTCACATGTTTTATACAGGTTTTGAAATATTTAATCTTTCATTCTATGAAGGGGACTCGTTCCCGTGCTGAAATCCTGCCCACATTTACAGTCTGTTTTACGTGACTTTTTTTTTTTAAATTCCAATCACTGTGCTGTCACTCTTGTCTAGCTGAACCTTCAGGACAGCGTCCTCCACGTGATCAACGGGGTCATTGTTCTACTGAGCTTCTTCGTCTGTCGCATCCTGATTTTCCCCTATATGTATTGGATGTATGGACAAAAGTATGACATCCCCCTGCACCAGGCGGCCTTCCATGTGCCTCTTATATGCAACATAGGCTGCCTCGTTCTCCTGGCTCCTCAGGTATACTGGTTTAGCCTCCTGTGTAGGAAAGCCTACAGGCTCTATCTGAGACAGAGTCGGAAGGTTGAAGTCTCGGACAAGTCGAAGTCAGAATGAACATCATCTATTCTTTTAAATCCATTCCCAGAAAAATAAAATCCTGAAAATTCCTTCTTTCTAAGCCAGTTGTTTCACTTAGTTTCTTACAACTGTTGTCATTATTTTTTATTTTTTGGGGGGTGGGGTGAATGGGGGGTTGCTATAGCTTTAATTTGTTTGGTTTTGTTTTGTGCTGCGCACTTTATGAAATTCAGATCGAGTTAAAGTATCATTCAACACCGTTCGGAAGTGCACATTTTAAAGTCATGTAGCCTACATCGACTGATTTTATTTGCTATTTATGCAAGTGTTCCGTTGCATTAGAAGGGCTTAGACACTAATCTTGTTGTATACTATATAGTAAGTATATATACAGTATACACTGAACTGTACACACACTTATATTACTGGCAGTTATCCTTGTTTCATTCCACTGAAACTGCTTTGAGATGAAGTCTCTTTTCTACAGCTCGACATCCGTTTTCTCACATATTTAACATTGGAGGCCTTAACAGCAACAGGACCATATCTTGTATGTGTACTATGTACTGTAATTGTAATGTACTGTAAAGAGACTAACGCTCAGGATCCGGTCAAGGAGATTTTGTCAATGTCGCAGCACTAAGACATTTCTATATTTTCTGTGTTTGAACGTGTTTTGCATTTATAGTAGTAACTGTATGAAGTGCCTTTTATCCACTGAAGAGAGAAAAAAAAAGAAGTTTTAAAACACTATGAATAATATAACTTTGTCTTTATTGAAAAACAATTGCAGAGAAAAATAACCACTCCATATTTGCAATTTGAAATAAACAATGAAGCCTACTACAGACATGGTTCATTGATGTGTCGCACTGAGACAAGTGTAATGGGTTTAGTACTGACATTTCATGCATTTCTTATGTCATTACGGTTATAAAAGCATGTGGTATTTGGCCACGAGTCAACCTTTTAAATAGTTGTTCAGCTTGTTTGGATGGAACCTATTCTCCTGGAATTTAGTTGTCACACAAAGTAGTTTTCATTGACATGAATTTAGTAGCTACAGGCTGGGCTCTTGGATAGTTCCTCTGCCATTGTGTGTGACATTGCTCAGAAAGGACATCCTCTAGTGTCTTTATTAGATACCAGACCAGTCTGTTGTGTGAATATACCAAGGGATATACCATTGTTATGTAGTAAATTAGGTTTAAATCAAAGATTCCGGAGAAGGGAAATAATGTATTTGAAACAGGTTGACAAACAAGAATTCCAATATTGTACTTCACAAGTATCACAAAGTAGGTGAGGATATAAGCCATTTCACGCCACTGAAACCATGAGCTGAGCAATCTTCTGCTGCAGGACGGCTTTCATTTCTCTGCTCTCAAGGTTTTCTGTGATGGTGGAGAAGAAGTGCCTGGTGTTGTCCATCTCCAAGTGGCTGCAACTATCAGGGAAGGCGGCCATGACCGCCTCGTAGTGAGTCAGGATCTCCAGGGCACACAGGAACAGAGATTCGCACTGCCCACCTGGCATCATTACCTGAAAGATAAATCAGAACATTTTAACAGACTTATTAATAGTAGACTTCTTAATTAAGTGGTGCTAATTTAAATGATGAATATGGACCTGCAAGGGTCCATTTGGTATTTTGTTTTTATTTTTATACTCTCAAGAGTTACATCTGGCTAACCAACTTAGCTGGGGACCACCTGGAACCCTCTCAAGGACCACTGGTGGTCAGCGGACCACTGGTTGAAAACCACTGGTGTAAAGGGTGAAAAACGTAAAGGGCCTGACTAGAACAGACCACTGTTTAAATTGTCTAGAAGAGACAACATCATCGCCATTGTCAGAACAACAATAATAGAACAAGTCTTACTAATCCTACAACTGACTATTTTAATGCAGCGCCGTGAATTACCACAATTAGGCTCAGGTGGAACAAAATGTGAAATTATGTTGTGTTGATAAATGAATATGTCTGACCTGAGCATGTTGGACGTGACAGAAAAGCTGACCCAGCACAAAAAGAACCTCCTGGCTGCAGTCTGTCCTCGTCCTGTTCTTCTGTTGCTCCTCTGTTGAAGCAGCGACAGATGTCTCTGATGAGCATGGGGTGCCTATGGCTGTCTGAGGAGTGGTGGTGGTGGTGGTGGTCATCTTCACTGGAGAAACGCCATCTGGTGGTTGGTCCTTCACTGCTTTGGGAGATTTGGCCGATGCGGAGATGGGATCAGATGTTTTGGGAGAGCTTTGAGGAGAGAGGGACGACACAGTGCCGGACAAAGCGAGGGGCAGCTTCCTTCTCACAGATTCCAGCATCTCCCTCACGGAATGGGCGTAGAGCCTCCCCACGTGGGCCCAGCCTTCCGCCGGCAGCCAGTCGGAGCAACTGGAGCCGCAGAGGAACTGCAGGACGCGGAGGAGGAACACCGACAGTCGGAGCTCGCAGGAGAACTCCCTCAGATCGAGGAGGGGCAGGTAGTCGGCGTACTCCAGGGAATAGGGAACGTGGAGCCGGCCCGACTGAATCAGGGACCTCAAGGTTCCGAGGAGCCTGGCCCACTCGGAGACGGAGCACCAGGGCAGGGTCTGGGTGACGGCCACCAGCAGGCCTTTGCTGAACATGTTGACGTGTTCCGGCTGGCGCTGGTCGAGGGAGAGGCGGGACAGCATGGTGGACTGGAGGCTGTCCGATATGGAGCAACACTCCACCCATGCCAGCAGACCCGTTCCCTGGCCGTACGGAGCCAGTTCCAGGCCAGACCACTCCTAGGGAGTGGGAAAAGTAAAAGTTTTAATGTAGATAGGCATCATGTTTAATTTGATTATCCATTAAAGCAGTGGTTTTCAACATTTTGATACCAGGGCCCACTATTTAGTCGAGCTGTGGACCACCATTTGATGACATTTCAGACTCAAAACTAAGGATTTCTTTTGGTTTTCACAATTTCAGGCTGGATTTGAGAAACATACAGATCAAAATGACTGTTAACCTTCTACATTCTCTAGTTGTGTAGACTTGGGCTAATTCCGGTGATGAACCAAATGGACCCACAAGGGTCCATTTGGTTTCATTTTTACGCTCTCAAAGAGTAGGTTAACATCTGGTTAAACAACTTTCCATAATTTAGCTTAGACCACCTGGAACCCTCTCAAGGACCACTAGTGGTCCCCGGACCACTGGTTGAAAACCACTGCATTAAAGCAATGTGTCATGTAGCACAACAATGGCTCTTTGCAGGGGACGATTCAATAAATCCTACAATCTATATATTCCATAATCTCACCTGTTCTGGCAGATCGCACACAGCCAGCAGGGATGAGGGCACCTCATGTTTGAAGTGCTCCCCCCACACAGGCTTCAGATGGAAGCGAACGGTCCAGTCCAACTCCTCGGCCTTGTTGTATAGCCAGGAGAGAGCCCGGGACCAGGTGCCGGGTGCGGACGCGACCTCCCGGCCCACTGCACGTGCCAACGCTGTCAGCACGGAAACCAGGAGCTCCTTGAGGTCCATGGGCACATGGTGCGCAACGTCCTCCGCCGGCCGGTCCCAACATCTAGGTGGCAACAACAAATGTGGATTTGGTTTCCAAAGGTTTCAGGGTTATTTTTAGAGCATTATTAAAATAAAAATATTCATTACATGCATCCATCTTCAACAGCTTATCCGTAGTCGGGTGCTGGAGGCAATAGCTCCTCCAGAGAGTGTGTCTTTGGACATGTAGAGATGAGATGGGGAATCAAGGGGAAAGTACTGTATGTACAGTATGTGATCTATTGTATGACGGGAGTTAGATTCGAACTCCGGTCCTCAGCACTCTCGCTGGTGCACTGAATAGCTGCAATACCAGGCACCTTTCAAAAGATTTATTCTATCTCTACTTTTTAAAAATCTATCTTTTTCTGGCCTGTAAAAAGCACTTTCAACGAGAAGCGCAATAAAAACACCAAGGTGCTTATTATGACTACTGCACTCTAATGGGCATGTTAAGTGGAAGTGCCTGAGGACTAAAAAGCTTGAGTTACACTCGCTGCACACGGGTGTCACATCAAAAAGAACCAAAAATACGCAATCAACGCCAGGCTCACATGTTGGCAGCGTGACACATTCTGAGCTATTTCTGCACGTAACTTAAGTATAAATCAGGCTTAAAGAAAAACAAAAGCCACTATTCAAACAGAAAGTACATGTCATGTGGTCAGACTTGAACAAGGCCTGAACACAGCCGACACCAAGCCGGCTGCCGTGACACACTGGAACACTTTCTTTAAAAGGGGCATTTCACAGTTTTCGCAAAAATATAAATATGTATGTTAATGACACTTAGACGATTTACAACATTTTCCTGTTGGTCTTTGCGTGTGTAACATGTGATTTAAAAGTGAGCCCAGTGTCTCTGAAGTCATCAACACTACTTCACAACAATTCTCACAATTCTTTGTAGTCAAGGTATGTGATAAACCAGGTAAGGGCACATCATTATTACTTGCGGGGGTCGGTGTTCAGTGGTTCGCGGTCTGACGTCACTGTCGTAATGGTGACGACATAAGCTCTCTGGATGAGCTGTAGCTTAGATAAGCGGATGAAGATGGATGGATGGGTATAACACATTACCTGATGTGTACGCTGTATCGCAAGACTGCCATTTCCTGTCTGTCAGCCAAATCTCTATATTATATCTGTATTATATCTCTATAATATTCCTGAACCAATTATATGACACAGGTTTCACTTCTTAAATGTTGTTTGTTATGAGCCGTTCCATTCACTTTTGATCCCATTAAAGTGTCATGGCGCAGCTCATGAGCATACACTATAGTGCATACCTGCATGTAATGCATGTTAAACATAATGTGTATACACTGCAGGACTGCACCTGCAGTGTTTGCTTCACACAACATAACAGCTTGTTTGGCAGGTTCACACATTAATGCACGCTAGAATGTGTTCGTTTCATGAGAAGTACCCACATTTGCATAACAGGTTATGCAACCTCAGTACGCTGTAGATTTCGCCTACAATACTGCTGCTGGCAAAGTAAACTACAAACGGCCAACAGTCTGTCTCGAGAAACTAATAGGGATATCTTTCAAATGTTTCTTTGCTGTTTTTCAGTGGTTTTCAACCAGTGGTCCTTGAGAGGGTTCCAGGTGGTCCCCAGGCTAAATGATGGAAAGTTGGCTAACCAGATGTTAAGTCTTTGAGAGCGTAAAAATGAAACCAAATGGACCCTTCTGGGTCCATTTGGTTTCATGTTTTACACTCTTAAGAGTTCAAATATTCATCCTTAGCCCAAGTCTACACAATTCGGGAATGTAAGCACTACCTGGTGGCCTGGTTCAGGAGCTGGGCCAGCGTGTAAAGCAGAGGAAATGGAGAGCAGTCCAAGACCCAGTGAGGAGAAGAATCGTGGTGGTCCAATGAGAAGGCAGCATGGAGAAGCTGAAGACTCAGTTCCAGGCTAATGGGACCACATTCTGCAGACATCAGTACCAAATTATTTGGTGAGGCAGACAAGATGTTTGCATTCATTAGTTCCCATTCTACAAATGCCTTCTAAATCAGAGGTTGTCAATTTTTTTTTTTTTTTTTTCAAAAATAACAGATGCGCAAGCTTGCCACGTGTCACTTTGTGGAATTCTTGAATTGCCAATGCTAATATCCAAGAAGCATACAGATGCTTTCCTGTTTAACCTAAAGTTATATCACAGCCCAACAAATTCAATAAGCAATAGGTAGATTATGTCAGTTGGTCGGTTTATGACTGCTTTCAACACAGGCCAGATGTTCTAAAATCTAAAACCAGTGTGAGATAGTACAGTATACTCACTTATCGTGTACAGGTGAGGGAGCACAAAGTCTCTAACAACCTCCTGGACGGGGAGAAAACTTTGCATGCCATTTCCTCCCGTGGCTTCAATCATCGCAGGTTCCATCAACAGAACCAGGAACCTGAGCAGCTGTTCCCCCTCATTGACAGATAACAGCTTGGTTGTGATGGTCTCCTGCAGACAGCTACAGAGCAGGCTCCTGCCCTCTTCTTCACTCTCCTGTGCTCCTTCCTGTCTCTGCTTTGCTCTCAGTCCAGGTAGCAGCTGCAAGATCTTCGCCATGAGAGTGAAAGCCCCCTTGTTGAACACGGCGGCATGACAGCAACTCTTCAAAGTGGCTTTGGGGTTCTGAAACGCCACTCTCGCAATCAGGGACACGGCCGTGTTCAGGTTGTTTTGCGACGCTGCTGCAGAGGCTCCGCCGCCTCCCTGGATGATGCAGTTGAAGGCCATGTTGAGTTCTTGCGCAAATCCATTTGCCATTGCGCTGGGGAGAGAGTAGCCAAATAACCCGTTATCAGAGATTCCCATTATCGCGGCAAGTGATTTGTTCTTGTCCTCGAGAGTGAGCTTTGAGAAAATGTCTACCACAATCTTCATCAGTCTTCTGAACTGGCTCATGTCCTCAGAGTCACTATGGAGCTTAGCAGCGAGCATGGAGACTAGTTTCATCAGCGTTTCATGCTGCTGGAAAGCTGACTGGTTCCTTTCCAGGCACTCCATCCAGTGCGTGTCATGCATGGACCAGCTGGTTTCAGAAGCAAATAGTGTGGCAAAGTCAGCATAATCTTCCAGGCGATGATCAATTATGACCATGGTTACTCTAGTAACTACCTCAGGGCTGCTCTGTATAGAAGGGAACATTAGAGACTCCAGGAGCCCTCCTAGTCTGTGTTTCAGCTCTACGAAAGACTGACACTCGTCTGTGCCACTCATAGTCTTGGGTAATGTTGTGTCCCCACAGCTCAGGGCTTTGAGGGTTCTTTGAATACTTTGGTCAAGTTTAAATGCCGAGTAACTCGGATCATCACTTGTCTTCAGCAGCCCTCTGTCTTGCCAACACTGTGCAAGTTCAGTTGTGATCTTCAGTGCTTGGTTAAGGGTCATTCCACAGTGTCTAAATTGACTTGGGCTGTGAGCTGCCAGCAGGTCCCTCTGGGCTTCCTGGAGCAGCTCAGAGCTAAGTTTAACATTATTTCTCTCTCTGATCATCACAACCCTAGTAATGTAATTTAATTTGTCTACAGCAGAAAGTGTGACCACGTCGTCTATGAGGAAGCAGGTGCAGAGTGTGTCGAGGCAGACGGACAGGGCTTTGCAACAGAGGTCCGTCGTGGACAGCTGACCTTTGATGTCCATCAGGGCATGCATGAGAATGGCTACAACGCTAGTGGCAGAGGAGGATGCTAGTGTTTCTGCTGCTGGATTTAGAAGCGATGAATCCAACTTGATCCTCTTAGCGATCTGATGAGATGGACCTTCGGATGAGGAGGGACAACCCTGGGAGGACAGACGAGCAAACTCATTGGCGAAGATCTCCTCTGTGTTACCTTCTCCTTTCTTACCCCTCCACAGTTCCCACCACACGTCCAGAAAGAGGTGGATGTCCGCCTCTGTGGTAGGGCTAGACATGACGTGTTCAACCAGCCTGCCCAGCTCAGCGCAGACCTGAGCTTGAGGGAGCTGCAGGAGGAACTGTCCAAAGATCTCACTGGCTCCCATTGATTTCACCAGCTCCAGCAACACAACACTGCTGACTTCGGGAAGACCGTTCTGAAGCGCAAAGAAAGGGCTCTCCCTCCAGCCCGTCTCGACGTCCTCTTCATTCTCAGCACACAGCAGCTTGCACCATAACACGCACACTAGTCTCTTGCTCCATTGGACGGTGCTTGTGTTAAGTTCACCAAGTGCCTGTAGGATGGGGGGGCTCACTGCAGCCCAATCATCCTTCTGAACAGTAGAGAGGGATCTGGGCTGACACAGCTTGTCAGCCAGTAGCAAACCTCCCTGGAGAACTGCCGACTCTGAAAAGCAGACGAGAACGTTCATCAGAGCAAGCCACTTTCTCAACTCCACATTCCCGTGGCGTGGGTTCCCCACTCTAGTGGCGTGGGGAGTTGCTCGTCATTTTCACTGCATCCACACTTAACTGTCTACTGCAAGCCAGCCTGGATTTACTCTTGGGTTGAGTACCTGCGTGAATTTGGCACCGCGTGAGTTTTCAAATTTAGAAAAAAATATTTAAAAAAAGTGATGAGCCCATTTTAGTCTGTTTTGGACCAGCCTAAGTGCAGGGTGCAAGATTAGCAAAGCTCAGGACCTACAGTATAACTTCAACTATCTCAAAAATGGTAGCAGCACAAATTCTGAAATTTACAGCACAATTCAGCACAAATGGAGCAAAGAATGACACTATATTGAAAATAACAAGTTAATTAGTTTTGTTGATTCATCTGATTAAAATCTTTTAAGGTCAAGCTTGAGGGATCTACAAGCATTGTGGGCTTGTAGAATGTTTCGAATGGTGATTAATCATGATTAAATTAATTTTGAAGCAATGATTAATTTGATTATTGTTCATCATTCACATCCCTAATTGAAAATTGAAAAATCCAACTGCCAACTTCACGTGGATGGGTCGAGTACATGGTGGTGTGGACTCTACATCTGGCCACTGGCCAGTTGCTGTGTGTCTGGGGGGCGTCACCATGCACTCAACCCAAGAGCAAATCTAGGCTTGCGGTTGACAGACGAGTGTGCATGCGAGAAAAACTAAAATGATGATGAAATAACGGCAGCGTGCAATTTCGCAGTTACAACAAGCACCCACCTAATTCAAGTGTGTGCATCGTTTTTTAAATATCAAAGTGGATTCCAGTGCTGATGCATGTCGCCGTGAATAATAGTAAGTAACCACCACTATCACATTCACAGGTAAGCCTACTTTTAAAATGTCAAGCAACTATCCACGCCACGGGAGTGGGGAGTTGTGAACGTGGCTACATCAGAGTAAAGTAAATCTATATCAGCGGTTCTGCTGCTCAGCAGGTGTTGAATGGCAGAGCGTCAGAACTCGAAGAAGTAGGCTACCAGTGTTGCCATGAAGTCATGCAATAACATGCAAAAACTGTCATGATTTATGCACATGTTTCAGGTAACAAACGGATTATTAGATACGCAGGGCATGCGATATTTTAATGTTACAAAACCTTAACGATACCTTTGTCCATTATGAGATAACAGTCTAGTAGAAGTGCGCGCGGCTCAGCTTTCAGATAACCATACTCTAACACGCAAACAATTTATGTCAGTGCTCGCTGAAGCCGCTATGATTAAATTAAGGACACAATAACTGGACATTTCATAGAAAGTTTTATCTGACAGGCGATTCGCATGGAGCGCTTCCTCTCTTCCGTATTAAAGAGCCATCTGGTGTCAGACTTGCGACATTGTAGCGTCAAAAACTGAGCGCTCGAGTTGGAAATACAAGTACAATATAACATGCTTCCTAATTTATATCGAGTCGACCTTTAAAGTACGGTTCAGTAACAACTAAAGTCTCTGTAATGTTTTGTTGAACTATTACTACAAAACCATATAAGATAAACACTTTTAACATCATTAAAACTGGGCTGTTGCCTGAGAGTCCTTTCATTTCTGCCTACTTCAGGTCCAGAAATTGTCCCTATTTGTTGTTACCAAATTCAATAGAAGTCCATTGCAGGAGAGCCGCCATTGGACTGTCCCCGTGAAGTGAACGGAGTTTGCGTAAGGCGTAACTCTGTCTATATCTGGTGTCACGTGTTTCATCCGGTTTCATCAAAGAGCGTTCTCTCGCCATGTTTGCTGGCGGGTTGTGTGCGGCCGTGCAGTCACAGTGCCACGAACAGGACCACACGAGCACTGCATGATATAAGACATGGGCCCATAGCCTAAGATTTGCTATAATGATGTCCAAAATATAATATATATATAATATTATATAATATATAATATAATATTTTTTATCAGATCTATCTATCTATCTATCTATCTATCTATCTATCTATCTATCTATCTATCTATCTATCTATCTATCTATCTATCTATCTATCTATCTATCTATCTATATTATCATATTTTACATTTCACGCACAGGGAATAGGCCTACTATTGCTAAAGGATATACTGTATGTGTAGGCTATAGTGTATAATATAAATGTGACTTTCATTTTTGTAGTAGCACAACTTAAAGACATTAAAAAAAAACCTTTTTGTGATTTTATCATTTACTCAGCCTCTCACCCCAGACAGTTTATAACTTAGTTGATTCAGTATTTAGATATTTGATGTTCATTTTAGCTGCCCCGCCCCTTCCTAAATGAACCCAACTAATAATGACTAATAGTCATAATGAACAGGATGGAAAACCAATCACAGTTCAGGGTTTGAAGGAGCAACAGTGACCTCAGCAGGGGGCAGGAGGAGAATCTCCAACTGACAAACCCTTCATTACGGTAGACCCCTGTGTGCACATCCCAATGTTCAGTGGAACAATATTGTTACAATATCAAATAATAACAACAAATAAAGCAGGCGGTGCAGAAAATAAAATATGGCATATTTTAAGTGTGTCCAACTCGTTGTCTCTTTTCTTGTGACAGTGTCAGACTGTATTTTGCAGTCAAAACTGCACATTCTTTCTGTTCCCCCAGCTTGAAGAAGGAGAGAAGTGACAAGCAGGACTTGAACATGCAATGGGCTGTCAGGTCAGACAAGACGCACATTAATGGACTAATTACTAACCTCTATGCCAGTCCTATGTGGCATGCACCTGAACCACTAGGCCACTGGGTGCCCTTGACTAATGTTTAACCCAATAACCCAACGATGTGTGTTTTTACCTGAACCTAAACTGTCTTTGCACCTGTTAGTTGACCTCAGAATTAAATTTATTTTGTATCTTTTTTTTTATCAGTCTATATTACAACCACTCTGGCAACCTACCGGTATGCACTTCTGTAAGGTTCTCCTTCCATGACCATCATCATTCTATCATCTCAGAAATTTTGGTCGTCTGAAAAAGATTCTAAATATGAATTTAAGCAAATGCTAATTCTGGCCCCTTTTTTCAGTCTTTCTAGTCGTCCAAGTATATTTTGTTAGGGCCTGGAGCCCCGAACCCCATTTTGAGAAGACAATCTCTTTTAGACTCTGAAGATCAGACACCCACTGCCCAGGTGATTATAATTAATGATTAATGAATTAATAAAGTTTTTTTTTTTTTTTGTTCTTTAATGACCTAATGGTCGGTTACTTTTTGGCCTATATCGCTAATTTCAACTAGCTTTTTTTGTGAACAGAAATGCCTGTGAAGTTGTTGCTACTCTGTTTTGAGCATTCTGTGTTTGCACTCAGGTGTTCACTCTGTTTTGTTTTGTGCCTTCATTATGAGGGAGAGCAAAGGTTAGCCCACTTATGAGGCTGATACAATTACGTTAATTATTGTTTTAAAAATATTATGAACCTCCTCCCCAAGTTTTGTAACTATAGGCCTTATGGTCTCAGAGGGGAAAAAAAACTTTAACATGGCTTTTTGTGCTTTCCCATTTCTTTTTGCGCTTTCCAAATTCCCCCATTTTCAACGGGGGAATTTAATCCATAAATACATTGGATATCAATTAAACTATACAACATTTCTTTTAGCAAAACACAAGTACTCTATTCTCGTTTTTTCTGGTCAATTTGACATATAGCTCAAGTGCGTAGGCCACAGTCCAAACTGTGGGAGGAGTAGCAAAAGGGAAAAAGATTACTATAGTCCACACTATCTGCAGAAAACGAAAGTAAAAGCAGTTGGTGTGTGTACTCGAGTCAACTCGACCGTAGCCTAGTGTACACATTCTCTCATCTAGGAAGATGTGATATATACAAGGAAAGCAAACATAAAGTTATGCTACTCAGGAATTTCTACCGATGAATAGAACCATGTCCATGGGTTTTACCCAAAAGATTCTTATCTACCTGTATCTATGTGCAGGTTGGTTCATTTTTCTAGCTTTGTAATAGATCTGTAACATGATGTGTCAACGTGCTAACTGAAGTCAAATATACGTATGTTGGTCATGATGACATTATCTCTCTCTCTCTTTCAACCCCACCAGGATTCCAGTGCATGCATCAGACATCGTGGTTGGCCTGTCAATTCATTGATCATTATTTGTTTGTCGGAAAAGAAAATCACACTGAGACAAAGTTCTTCCCCAGAGATGCATTGCTGCAGTTTGGTCAGGCTGGTGACACTCCTATCAATCCTCATGCTATAACATTCTTGGTCACCAGTAAGTATAGCTAAATAGTAGTATATCTGCTAAGAATATGTCAGAGAAGTTCTATTCGATTGCATTCTTTACTGTATATAATATACTGTATACTGTATATACTGTCACATTTTATTCCTACCATAACCCTAGAAAAATACTACCTTTAGTAATAATAATAATAATAATAATAATAATAATAATAATAAACCTTTATTTATATAGCACTTTTTAAAAACCAGGTTACAAAGTGCTTTACAACAACAGCAATACAAACAGTCAATTGTAAAATTTGAGGAACAATTACTAGCCTTGCAAAGCAAGGCTAGTATACTTCAATAGCTCTAAATATGGAAATGCAACTAGGAAGGACTAACAGACTGTAAACAGCTGGAAGAGTACTTGAGAAAATAATCTGATTACAATTGTTACTCGAGTCAACACTGTCACTGAGGCATTCTAAAACAATACTACACCTGTTGTTCAAATAAAAACCTTTCAGTTGCAATGTTAAGAATGCATTTTAATTTAAAGATTAAATCTTTCCCCTAGCAGCGGAACTTTATAAATAAAAATACTTATATTATTATGACTTAACATAATTTCATCATCTTGGCCCTGATCCTTCAAAAGTATTTTAAAAGCTTTAATAGAAACACAATGCTTCATGTGTTGTTTAATACAATCAGATCTGACTTTTTGACTCGCATATTATGTCACATTAAGTAGCATGTAAGAGTTAGCTGCTTACAGCTACTCTACCTATCATATGATTTCCCGTTTGTCATTCTAGGTTCAAAGCCAAAGGTGGACCTGCAGAGATATATAGAGGGTGCTGCTGTGGACCAGCTGCAGTGTGAGTTGCGTTGGTACAGTACAGAGGTAATCCAGCTCCGCTGGCCTAGCCATGGAGCCCAGGAGTACGATCGTTGGTTCACCTGCTCTCTCAAACATACCGAGGGTCAGTTCACTGTCACCGGATTCCTCAGGCACACCCCTGCTGTAACACCCCCACCACAGGAAGACTATTGAGTCGGTCCGACTATTGGAGCTGGAGATACAATCACCAGTTCAGGTAATAATGATCACAGTTTGCTTTCACAAAGAGCTTATATTTCACGATTTAATGGAGTCTGCATACTACATGTTGTGTAGCCCATACTTGGGTTTATATCTTTATGGTTGGCAAGCAGCAACCATAATTGTGGTGTCAAGTGACGATAATGAGAGCCGATTGACACTGCAGGTATGAATGTGCCCAGGGCAGAGCGCTGCAGATTTGTCTATACACTTGTCAGCATAAAGTGTGTGTGGACCATGTGTTATTGTATACAGAGGACTTCAGTTCAAACAGGAGACAAACCTCATATACACAGGGGTTGACACTAAGGTCTCCGGGGCACTTGCCCATCGGGCAAGTGCAAGTCAGGTTCTACTTGCCCTCAGGTCATAGTCACTTGCCCCCCAGGTTCCAGGTGGTCCCCAGTTAAGTTGGTTAACCAGATGTAACTCTTGAGAGCGTAAAAATGAAACCAAATGGACGCTTGTGGGTCCATTTGGTTTCATTTTTACGCTCTCAAGAGTTAAAATTCATCATCTTAATTAGCCCAGGTCTACACTGTAGAAGATTAATGGTCATTTTGACACAGAGGCAGAGTGCAATGACTGCCTTCAAGACAAATTCATCTTGTGTTGTGTTATAGTGCACTAAGTCGCACACTTGCCCGATCGGGCAACCAGGTAGCAGTCTTCACTTGCCCCACCATTTTTTTTACTTGCCCCGGGCAAGTGGGCAAGTGTTAGTGTCAAGCCCTGTATACAGTATATTCTGCATGTTCCTCTCATCTGCTTGTACAGGCCATGGTGCTCCAAACTCGCACTCCGTCGGTGAGCGCAAGACTGCTGTCAGACCAAAGGATCCACTGCCAGTTTGCTGTCGACCACAAGGGGCCGAACCTCAAAATGGAATGGCATTGGCACTGGCGCGGGGATCGAGTCAAACAGTTCAGCTACGCCAGCCGCTCGGGGCAGGCGGAGGGGAGAGGGGTTACGGTGAAGAACCTGTTAGGCGATGGAGATGCCTCGCTTTCCTTGCCCCTCGTCAAGATCTCCAACGAAGGGACGTACATCTGTTCTGTGTCTGTGCCACCACTGCTTGCCAGTCACGATATCCCTCTGCATATCGCAGGTGAGCAGAGTTTGTGAACCCTGGTGGGAAAGTCATAGTGTCATAAATTTTCTAAAAAAAAAAAAAAAAGAAAGAAGAAAAACCCTGTCATTCTGGATAAAATGTCAGATTTGTTTCAAAGCTCTCAAAGTCAAAATGCATTTGGCTGATGGGTGTTTAAAGAAATATACGTAAGTAATCCCCACAGTATCGTAATCCTTATTCTTTTTGACCCCCTAAGAGCCTCCTCGTGTTACCCTCAATGTGGACACTGACCTCTCCCTGCCAGAAGGCGGTGAGCAGAAATTCGTCTGCACGGCAGAGGGCTACTACCCCCTGGACGTGGAGATTGAGTGGTATCAAGTCTACCGAGAACATAACGTTCCTCCCAAGAAGCGGCATGTTGTGTTTTCTAGCCACCAGCAGCACATGGACAAGACATACTCGCACTCTGCCTTCTTCTACCTCCAGGCCTCACCCAGGGATTCGGGGAGTCGCTTTGTCTGTAGCGTTTCCCACACTTCTGTTCTATCTGCAAGAGTGTCAGGTTGACCGTCCAAGGTAAGAAAAAAAATGAAGAAAGTCGATAGCTCATTTACTAGATGAACACAGTATTTATATAACTATCGCAAGGTTACAAAATTTGTGCTCACAAACAGTCAGGAGACAAACAGATAATGAAATACGAAGGAGGTATTGTGTGACAACAAATGCATAATACAGAACTCATAATCAAAAACAGCAGATCGACAAGCTCCTCGTGCGGCCAATGTAACTCAAGGTGACACGCAGAAATCAGTCACAATGAACTGACCATCCAAGATGGGCATACAGGATTTTAAAGAGTTATGTAATATTACATTATTATATGTTTTAACAGGTTATGTTTTTGGTTGTTTGTGTGTTTTTTATTTGCTGTCTCCTTGGGACAAATGGCAGCATTATTTCCTCTAGACTATTATTGTTTTATCAACACTAGTGAAACAGAAAACCTCAGATTTAAGGTCTGTTTAAATTTAGTTCTGTTTACAAATGCAATGTTGTATAGATAGCAGCAGATGGTGTATAGTCCATATAGTCTAGCAGATGGTGGCAGTACAGTTGTACAAGGGTAACAACTAATAGCTTTGTGTCTGTTGTTACAGAGACATCCATCTGGTTTTACCCTGTTATTATAGTGTTGATCATCATCCCGCTATACTACCGGTATCGGCAGCCAGGTGAGTCTTAGAAGCACCACTTTGGCATATGCTACACTTTCAGTGTTATTCATTGAAAATGTTATGTAAAACATGTGTTCAAGAAAGTAATTGTGACCTTTTCAATTCCTCAGCACGGCCAAATGCGATTAGGGTAAGTTTTCATGCAAATACAGTGTAATTGAGTTTGAGATGTCATATAAAATAACTGTGTGTGTGTGTGTGTGTGTGTGTGTGTGTGTGTGTGTGTGTGTGTGTGTGTGTGTGTGTGTGTGTGTGTGTGTGTGTGTGTGTGTGTGTGTGTGTGCGTGTGCGCGTGTGTCTGCGTGTGTAGATGTGCGTGTATGCGTGCAGCGTGCATGTGGGTGTGTTTTTTCATCCTGAACAGATGGAACCCAATTGAGAGCCCTTATCTACACAAACAGGCCATCAGTAATGATAATGAAGATTGTATTGACAATTATTGACTGCTGCATTTTGCTGTTAATGTAACTAATTAATGTTGCTGATTGTGAAATCTCATGTACAGTAAACTATTAAAAATATTTTATTAAATTAATACCCACTTCCTTCATGGATACTGGTCTTCTGATTCAGTCGAGATTAAACCACTTAAGGTAAATTTTATATCTCACTGTGCCATGGTGCCATTTAAAAATAGCTGACCAGAGGCTCACAAATTCATATCCATATACAGTGGGTTGTGAAAGTGTTTTTCCCCCTTGAACTTTGTGACCTTTTGCCACATTTCAGGCTTCAAAAATAAAGATATAAAAATGTATTTTTGTGAAGAATCAACAACAATTGGGACACAATCATGAAGTGGAACAAAATGTATTAGAAAACTGAAAAATGGGCATGCAAAGTTATTCATCCCCTTTACTTTCAGTGCAGCAAAGTGAGCAAACTCTGTCCAGGAGTTCAGTGAGGATCTCTGAATGATCCAATGTTGACCTAAATAAATGACTGATGGAGTCCTCAAAAGACCTAAGACTGGGACAGAGATTTGTCTTCCAACAAGACAATGATCCAAAACATAAAGCAAAATCTACAATGGAATGGTTCACAAAAACATATCCAGGTGTTAGAATGGCCAAGTCAAAGTCCAGACCTCAATCCAATCGAGAATCTGTGGAAAGAACTGAAAACTGCTGTTCACAAACGCTCTCCATCCAACCTCACTGAGCTTGAGCTGTTTTGCCAGGAGGAATGGGCAAAATATCACTCTCGATGTGCAAAACTGTTAGAGACATACCCCAAGCGACGTAAGCTGTAATCGCAGCGAAAGGTGGCGCTACAAAGTAAGGATGACTTTGTACGCCCAATTTTTCATTTTTTTTATTTGTTAAAAAAGTTTGAAATATCAATACATTTTGTTCCACTTCATGATTGAGTCCCACTTGTTGATTCTTCACAAAAAAAAATACAGTTTTATATCTTTATGTTTGAAGCCTGATATGTGGCAAAAGGTCACAAAGTTCAAGGGGGCAAAACACTTTCACAACCCACTGTACTTTCCCCCCAGGGTTGAAGCTGTTCTGTTCTTTTGTTTTCTGGGAATGATTTGGTTCAGAATCCTAAACATTAATTTCAGAACTGGAACCAAAATAAATGTCTGCTAAATTGGAAGATGTGTGAGAAATGTATTTCCTGTCCAGGTATGAGTAGCCTATTGAAAGAAAAATAAAAATAACAAGGGATATTTGTTGAAATATGGCTGAATATTTAACCCCAAAATGTAGTGCAGGCCTACAGAAAATAATATGCATTGAATTGTTTGGACATAGGGGGAGCTAGCTGTGGGGAAAAAGTATGTTAGCAATAGTTCCAGGAAATGAGGTATCAGGAACATTTATAAAAGTTCAGTAAGCATAAGCACCTAGACTTCCATTTTAGGTTTCAAGAAGAGTTTTGGTGGTTTGTCAAAGAGACTTAAGGCTGAACCAGGGCTTGTTAAACCAGTAGTTTGACCAAATGACTGTGAAGGCGAATAATTAAACTTTGGCATAAA
This sequence comes from Benthosema pterotum, assembly GCA_039105355.1. NCBI lineage: Eukaryota > Metazoa > Chordata > Actinopteri > Myctophiformes > Myctophidae > Benthosema > Benthosema pterotum. Next base: position 18,256,632 of record CM076977.1, read on the forward strand.
ACATTTCTGACAGTTAAGCTCTAAATCAATTGTGAGCATTTGGACAAAGGCACCTAGCTGCTGTGGCCTCCAGATGGAGAGGTTGCCTGAGGAGTATATCTTTTTTTCCCCCTTCTGTGAGCATTTTATTTACTTTTGCTTTTCTCATTTGATAAATACGGGGTTTGGTACTTGGGATTACATTTCTCTCCTGTGTTCTCACCCAGGAGTTTTGTCTCTTTTGTGCCTTTATACCAGGGTAGTTACAGTGAAGTCTAACACGAAAGATGGAGGAAGACATGCAGCAAAGTTCAGCCCACCTATGAGACACAGATTGAGTAGAAAATAAATTTGATCAAGTAGTGATCCTTAAAGATCATTGATCCATAAAGTCATTGTGGAGTGTTTACATTTTTATATCCTGAAAAGGGGAATTCTGCCCATTTTCTTTTTTTTTCTGAGTGTACAAATGCAACCAAATGAACCCTAACAGGTTCATTTGGTTCCATTTGTATTACTCTCAGAAAAAAAGAAGCGTTAACATGGTGAAAATACATCTTGATGATTTCATCAAGATGTTTCACTATGTTAGTGGTTTTCTTTAGACCTCCATTTCTTGGGAACACAGAATGGGGCAAGTTTTTTTTATCATGTCCACCCAACACCTCTAGGGTATACTAATGACATACTAATGAGTAATGACATATTAGACTAATGACATATTAGAATATGACATATTAGAAAATAGAATGTTGAAAAACTAAGTCATTCTTGTCACCAGTTATCACCTGTAATCAATTTCTGCCATTTTGTCCACTTGAGGGCGACACAGACATAATCTGGACGCAGTCAGGAAGGACCAAAGCTATCTGTAGAAACGAAAGTAAAAGCAGTTGGTGTGTGCACTCGAGTCAACTCGAATGTAGCCTACTGTACACACCTTCTCTCATAGGAGTGTGTTTCTTGGCTACATGGAAGGCAAACAAAAAGTTATGGTACTCAGGAATTTCTACCGATGAATATAACCATGGGTTTAATCCTAAAGATTCTTATCTACTTGTGTCTCTGCGCAGGTTGGTAATTTCTAGCCTTAGTTGTAATAGATCTGTAACTTGATGTGTCAAATTGCTATAGCCTAAGTATTCATAGCCTACTAAATTTATAGTCAGATCATGACAGTCTCTCTCTCTCGCCCCCACCAGGATTCCAGTGCATGCATCAGACATCGTGGTTGGCCTGTCAATTCATTGATCATTATTTGTTCGTTGGAAAAGAAAATCACACTGAGACAAAGTTCTTCCCCAGAGATGCATTGCTGCAGTTTGGACAGGCTGGCGACACTCCTATCAATCCTCATGCTATAACATTCTTGGTCACCAGTAAGTATAGCTAAATACTAGTATGTGTGTGTGCTAAAACTATGTCAGAGAGGTTCTATTCTATTGCATTCTTAGCTGTATTTTTAGTCACCCACCATTACCCTACCAAATGGCTTATAGTTGCAATACCAACCCCTTGACAGCCCTTTCATCCAAACTGAAAAAATCAAGCTTTTGTTTCATGAAAATTCACCACCGATGTTATATTATGTCAATAACCTCCATGCAGGACAGGTGCTTCATGATACAGTGAATGCATACCATGTGTTTCCAAATAATATAGGAGGCAGCTAGTATTGGATGTTTCATTATTGAAAACGTGTGCTTGCAAATCACAATCCCAGCACAATAAAAACCAGGAGAACTTGGTTTGTGTCGTTTAATGCAATCAGATCTGACCAGACCAAGATCTAGATCAACTCTAGATGTCACATAGGCTATTAAAAAATAGCATGTAAGAGTTAGTTGCTTGCGGCTACTCTTCTGTTCCCTTATAATATAATCTCCTGTTTGTCATTCTAGGTTCAAAGGTGGACCTGCAGAGATATATAGAGGGTGCTGCTGAGGACCAGCTGCAGTGTGAGTTGCGTTGGTACAGTACAGAGGGAATCCAGCTCCGCTGGCCTAGCCATGGAGCCCAGGAGTACGATCGTTGGTTCACCTGCTCTCTCAAACATACCCAGGGTCTGTTCACTGTCACCGGATTCCTCAGGCACACCCCTGCTATGGCACCCCCACTCCAGGAGGACTATCGAGTTGGTCCGACTATTGGAGATAGAGATACAATCACCACATCGGGTAACATTGATCACAGTTTGCTTCCACAAAGAGCTTACATATCATGTAGAGCTATTGATGGAGTTTGCATATTACATTTTGCATAGCCCATACTTGGGTTTATGTGTTTATGGTTGGCAAGCAGCAATCATAATAGACCTTTAGGTAAGCCGCACCCTCTCCCCAGTGTTCACCCAAGGCTAGAACACTTTCCAGCCAGGCTCATTCATTCCAATGTAAATATCATGAACATTACACATTAAATGCTGGTGCATCTTTGGAACCAGACCTTCAAAATCTCTTCCAAATCCATCAACAAGGCCTGCCCTTATGCAGTGGAAAAAAGTGTGTGACATTTTTTTTTTAAACAATGTTTTATCATATAGAAAAGCTATTGGAGAGGTTTGTCTATCACATGATATGCTTAGCTCTGATTGGACCATAGCAGTTTGGGGACGGGCTGAACCATGTGCTATTGTATACAGAGGAATTCAAACAGGAGCCAGGCCTCATATAATACCCTGTATTTTGTGAATGTTCCTCTCATCTGCTTGTACAGTGGCCATGGTGCTCCAAACTCGCACTCCGTCGGTGAGCGCAAGACTGCTGTCAGACCAAAAGATCCACTGCCAGTTTGCTGTCGACCACAAGGGGCCGAACCTCAAAATGGAATGGCATTGGCACTGGCGCGGGGATCGAGTCAAACAGTTCAGCTACGCCAGCCGCTCGGGGCAGGCGGAGGGGAAAGGGGTTAAGGTGAAGAACCTGTTAGGCGATGGAGATGCCTCGCTTTCCTTGCCCCTCGTCAAGATCTCCAACGAGGGGACGTACATCTGTTCTGTGTCTGTGCCACCACTGTTTGCCAGTCACGATATCCCTCTGCATATTGCAGGTGAGTAGAGGTTATGGACCATGGTGGGAAAGTCATGGTGTCGTAAATGGCCAAGAATTAAGAAGCAGAGGAAGAAAAAAATCCCGGCAGTCTGGATAAAACGTCAGATTTGTTTCAAAGCAGTGTGATAAAGCATGAAAATGCATTTGGCGGATAGGTGTTTAAATATTCGTAAGTAATCCCCACAGTATCATAATCCTTATTCTTTTTGACCCCCTAAGAGCCTCCTCGTGTTACCCTCAATGTGGACACTGACCTCTCCCTGCCAGAAGGCGAAGAGCAGAAATTCGTCTGCACGGCAGAGGGCTACTACCCCCTGGACGTGGAGATTGAGTGGTTCCACTATTCGGAGGCCCCCGGGGCGTCAAGCAAACGTGCCGGTGCTCCGCTTCCCAAGAGGCTGGACAATGTCGTCTTTTCTAGCCACAAGCACAACACGGACAAGACATACTCGCTGTCTGCCTTCTTCTACCTCCAGGCCTCGCTCAGGGATTCAGGAAGTCACTTTGTCTGTAGCGTTTCCCACGCTTCCCTTCGCATGCCCGTCCGCAAGAGCTTCACGTTGACCGTCCAAGGTGAGAAAATTGTCTTAACGGAATGTTATGATGAGCTGAAATGTTGTTACATTTGTTTGAAAGCAACAAATAGCATCGTGCATGTGTCATAGCCGATTCTATTTGTAGGTGGAGTCTTTTCCCCATTTGGGAACAAAGAATTGCAATTCACAATTCAATTGTTTTTTTTTTAATGGCACGAGCAAATGAACGTTCGTTGCCAAAGCAAGTGTCACAAATACAATATAATAACAACTCAGATTTAAGGACTGCTTAAAAGTAACAGCTCTGTTTAAGTACCAGATGGTGGCAGTACAGTGTCAAGGCTGACAACTAATAGCTTTGTGTCTGTTGTTACAGAGGCAGCCAGCTGGTATGGTGTTATAATCTTCCTGATAATACTCAACCTGTGTGTGCTGCTGTGTCTACTGCTGTACTATCTGCACTCAGGTGGGTCTTAGAAACACGACCTTGGAATATGCTACACTTTCAGTGTTTTTCATTGAAAATGTTACACACATTTGTGTTCAAGAAAGTAATTGTGACCTTTGCAATTCCTCAGTACGGCAAGATGCGAGGGTAAGTTTTCCCTGCAAATACAGTGTAAGTTTCCCCTGCAAATAGAGTGTAATCGGGTTTTAGATGCCATATAAAATAACACACTGTGTGTGTGTGTGTGTGTGTGTGTGTGTGTGTGTGTGTGTGTGTGTGTGTGTGTGTGTGCTTGCGTGCGTGCGCGTGCATGTGTGTGTTTTCTCATCCTGAACAGAGGAGGAAACCCTATTGAGAGGCACCCTGGGCAAACGGTGCGCTTTTGAGACTATGAATGGTAGTTACGGAAGTTACTGTATTTACAGTCCCCAGAAAAACAACCCTGTTCAGTCCTCACTAGAGACTTGATCACTCTTATTTTCAGAAAAAAATGATTCCAACGAACAAAGATGTTCAAAGAAGTGTGCAAAGTGCACACGATTTAATCTTTTAAACATTTACAACAGCTTTGCAAGCACAAAGGGAGAAATAAAATCTTTCCGAGGGGTATACATTTTCGGGAGCACCGCGCCGTGATTGGCAGAAAAAATGACAACATCCGGCAACTTCCAGGGGAAGTTAACAAACCGGAATTCCCGCCTTTTCATAGTCCTTTTGGGGTACCCTGGGTCCAGGCGGATGGAAGCCTGGAGATCAAGACTAATTGAGAGGCCTTACAAACAAGCCATCAGAAATGAAGATTGTATAACTGACTGGCATCAACTTGAGTATGCTGGATGCTTAAAGTGGCCGTAAATAAAGTAAATTAATTTAACATGCAGAGTACATTGTTATCAATCATAACTTTACCAATTATTGTTTGGCCCCAAATTGACGGTTGATAGGTGTTTTGTAGAGAATTATTGGTATTATATGATATTCGGCTCCTCATATTTAAAATAAATATGGAACATATTTAACAAAATTCAGTCCAAAGTTCGCAGGGGGGGGCATGTTGCCTTTTGTACAACATGTCTTAATGTAACACTTTTTTTTTTTTCTCAAATAGGGGTCTGTGGGCTACTTGAAAATTGGTGTGTGACTATGTTATTAAATGCTTGGACACAGTGAATGTTTGTATTGCTGCTAACGCAACATGTTAATGTAACTATTTAGTTAATAAACAATGTTGACGATTGTGAAATCTCAAGCATGCTACAGTAGCCTAATAAAAATATTTTGATTAAATCTATACCTGCTTCCTTCAGGAAATAACTAACTACAATACCGGTCTTCAGTAAAGGTTACACCACTTGAGGTTAACTTTATATCTCACTGTGCAATGATGCCTTGTGAAAATAGCTGACCAGGGGCTCACAAATTCATATTAATATACTTCCTCTGGAGTTGCCTGTTCTGTTTTGTTTTCTGGGTAATGTTCAGAGTGTTTTCACTGGAAGTGAATTGGTTCGAAACCCTAAACGTTGATTTCGGTACTGGAAACAAAATAAATGTCTTGCTAAAATGGAAACCAAATTGGGTGTGTTGTTATTCCACTGTTTTGGAATGTGTGAGTGAGATATATAGTATATATACATACTGTATATCTGCCACCGTATGTGTGAAGAAATTTATTTCCTGTCCAGGTATGAGTATGGAGAGAAAATGTAACATGCTGGGTGTTACAAGGTATATTAAAATATGGCTGAATAATTAACCCCAAAATGTAGTGCAGGCCTACAGCTTTGAAACCATGCTAATTCATTTTGTGTTGACAAGTTTTGAACATAGGGGGAGCTGTGGGGAAAAAGCCACTACCACTACTGTAGTTCCAGGAAGTGAGGTATCAGGAACATTTATAAAAGTACAGTAAGTGAGCAGCCTGGAGTTCCATTTTAGCTTTCAAGAAGAGTCTTGGTGGTTTTTGTCAAAGAGGCTTAAGGCCAATACTAAACCAGGACTTGTTAAACCACTGAGTAGTTTGACCAAAGGACTTTGTGGAGGAGAAGAAGGAAACTCTGGCAATGGAACATGTCTGACAGTTGAGCTCTAAATCAATTCAGAGCATTTGGACAAGGGAACCTGCTGTGGCCTCCAGATGGGAAGCTTGGGTGAGGAATATATTTTTTTGTGAACAATTCATTGGCTTTTTCTTTTTTGTTTAAATAAGATTACAGGGTTTTGTTTGGTTTGAAGTTTGTGGACATTTCAGAAACAATGTTTTTGCTTTGAAAGCTTTGAAAGAATTACTGTACATGAATATAGTAAACAATGGTAGAAGCCATTACAAAATAATTGAAAAGCCAGCCCTTTCAAGATTGAATTTACACTTAAATTGAGCACATTGCAAATAAATGCTGCCCAGGCCTGGAACCCCAAGTTCACTGAACTGTTGCCCCTGTTACAATGGTGTAAATAGACCTTTCAGTAATCCCCTCCCCAAAGTGCTATGGTCCAATCACAGCTAAGCATAACGTGATAGACACAACCTCTCCACCAATAGCTTTCCTATATGATAAAATATTGCTTTAAAAATAAATGTCTCACACACACTTTTCCACTACATATGACATGTCTTCTTGATGGATTTGGAAGAGATTTTGAAGGTCTGGTTACAAAAATGAACCATTATTTAATGTGTAATGTCTGTGATATGTACATTGGAATGAATGAGTCTGGCTGGAAAGTGTCCTAGCCTTGGGTGGACACTGGGCACAGGGTGGAGCTTACTGAAAGGTCTATAGACGAAAAATCCAAACCGGTTCACTGCAGACAGTTCTCCGAAAGCACCAAGGATCTAGAATGGAACCATGCAGTTTTATTGGACCAAAATTGTTTTGGTGATAAAGCAGTCTTTGTGTCACACTCCTGAAGTAAACTGATTGATTCAACAATAGCCCTGCCCTGTCAATCAACAGTTCACCAGCACTTTAGTCCACTCACTCACAAGGCATATACAGATCTAACATCAGTCAGACCAGCACCAGATGGGACTTTAATGCATGTACGTGTGTGTGCACATTGTGCAGTGCTCATTGCCAGCTCGCAGGAGCCTGGAGGGTGGTGAGACGGTGTATGTGGCACAGGTTTGATCACTTGTGTTCGAGGAAAACAAACAGAAGCCAACAGCAATAGATCTCTTTGGGAGGTATAGTGAGAGGCAGGAAGGGAGGGAGAGAGAGAGGGAGAGAGAGAGAGAGAGAGAGAGGTGTAGCAGGAGAGATGGCGTGAAAAGAATGGGCATGGAGAATGATAGTGGCAGTGGGAGTTAACCATTAAAGGGAGTGTGCTTGTGCATGCAGTCAAGCAGAGTGTGGTGGTTTTGTTTTCCAGCAGTGTCTGATTTGGCCAGAGTCCAGGCAAGGCACCTGTGGAGCTGACAGGGGATCTGACACTGTTGCACTTTATAGCTCTCCCCTTGGGGAGTCTGGAAAGAACGTTTTATTGATTGAGCTCAGAAATGATGAATTTTGGCCCATGAGGCCAGCAGCCTAGCGGTCTGGGCTACTAATCCAGCCCTGACGCGTGGGTTCAACTCCCGATCCCGACGACCTTTTCCGTCGCTCCCCCCAACTTACTATACACTATAAAACAAAGGAAATGATGAAAACTAGAGATTGTATTTATGCTGATATAAGGCAACAAAAGAGCTCTAAAGGTGTATATGGTAACTATAAAGCCAGTTGTTACAGGAGAAAGGGATGTACAGTAAAATCCTCTGTCTGCATTCATTCAACTCATAAGAGGGCCCCAAATGGACCCATTTTTATGTGTCATTTTGACTCACTTGGTGTCCAGGTCTATTTGGAGTCTATTTTTCCACACTCCCAGGAGTTAGGACTTCACTGTGCATGCGCTATAGGACAGGTAGTGCTATACGACAGGTGAACCATCAGGTTTAGCATCAATCCACTGTAATTGCAGTGACTTCATTCAGTCATAGCCGGACTCTAAAGACCTTAATCCCAGTATAAGCAGACAGGAGACGAGTCAGGTCTGGTTCAGGAGGTGGGTTTGTTTTAGTAAAAGGTATCTTCTACCCTGTGGTTAATCCCTTAGACACTGTCACTGTGCACAAGACAATTAGAATTAGCATGGGATCTCAATCTCATGTTATCCCAAGTTAAATAAAGTCTACTGTGTGTGGGCATGGGTTAAAAGTTCAAAGTAAAGTATCTGGTTATTTAACCAGAACTTTTTGTTTGACGTGCATATTCAGTTTAATGTGTGAAGTCAAGTGGTCGACGATGAATTAATCACTAAATGCAAAATTCATGAAATCAGTGACAACTGCAGTACCATATAATTACAGTGCTGAGGGATCCCACATTTATTTCAGAAGGGTGACCACAAACACTGCATTTGGCAGATTTGTAGTTTTTGGAAATGTGCTGTAAAATAGCTTAGTGAAATTACACTTTTATTATTCATGGCAGTGGTTACTTGAGATCTTATCTTAACCACTTATGGCTACCTATATACAATCTACAAGCTCACAACGTGCTGCCACGATTTGAGCTTGGAGACTTTTGGAAAAGAGATTTGGTGTAACAGACAGTTTTACATGCATGTTTAAACAAGGTCTCCTCCTTGATATGTGTGGCCCCTTCGCATGTCATGACCCCTGTGTTTATTCTTACATGTCAAACGACGGTGTCAGTGCTGGAGTTTTTGTATGTTTATGCTGGACGTGTGTGCTTGTGTGCGGGTGTCAGCATTTGACACCATGTGTGTGTGGGTGTCCATGTGCGCGTCCTCTGATCCACAGAGTGACCTTATAATCATAAGTCCCTGCACACACAGTGGTAACCTTATCCCAGTGGAAATTGCAGTCAAGGTGTGAGTGTGCGTGTCTGCAAGTACGTGTGTGTGTGTGTGTGTGTGTGTGTGTGTGTGTGTGTGTGTGTGTGTGTGTGTGTGTGTGTGTGTGTGTGCGTGCGTGCGTGTGCGTGCGCGTGCGTGTACGGGTAAGTGCAATACTGTGCGTGCCTCTGCATGCGTGTGATTACTGCAGTTGTAACTAAGTAGCCCATAAGGCAAGTGACCAAACCACAGGCCACACACTGCAAACGTAATCAAAAAGTGTGCATGGACAAAGCGTTGGGGTGTGTGCGTGCGTGTGTGCATGCGAGAGCGTGATCATGTGCATTGGTTTTTCTGTCTGTGGCTTCTCTCTTTTGGCTCAGCTCTGCTTAATCTGTTCTTCTGCTTCCCCTCTCATTTATTCATTCCTTCACAAGTGCTGTTGTTTTTTTCCTTCCTTGCTGTTTCTTTCTTTCTCTACAGTATATCTTCCACTCTGAATGTATATCATAACTCACCTTGTATACCTTGCCCAGAACATAAACTGTCATTAATCACAGATGACCTTTCAACCACACAGATTAAAATATAAATGTCATGCAGCAGCCTACAGGAGTGAGTTCTGTGACTTTAGATCAGTGGTTTTCAACCTTTTCTATACCAGGGCCCACTATTTATTCAGAACTTAAGCCACAGACCATGATTTGATGACGTTAGCCTGCACAGACCCCAAAACTAAAGATTTATTTTGCTTTTGTCCACAATCAGTCAACATACAGGTCAAACTGACCATAAATCTTCTACATTCTCTAGTTGTGTAGACTTGGGTTAATTCAGATCATGAATATTTTAACTGGGAGTGTAAACATGAAACCAAATGGACCCGCAAGGGTCCATTTGGTTTCATTTTTGCACTCTCAAAGAGTTACATCTACAGTAGTTGACCACCTGGAATCCTCTCAGGGACCACTGGTAGTCCCTGACCACCTATTGAAAACCGCTGCTTTAGATAGTTGAATAGAAGAGCATCCCATTACTCTTACCCTCCTACCCTCCTCACTGACACTGCTATTGCAGGCAGTTTCTGTTCATATTAACCCCAGTCAAGAAGACTGTCTGTCTCCCCGACTGTCTTGCTCTCTTATTGCACTTCATACAGCCAGTTTATCTGCGCTCAAGTCTGATGAGGTCAGGTTGCATGGAGTCACACAGCAAGGCGAGTAATAAAACATATAAATACATGCAGCTAGTTTGGAAGCAATGAGCTCATATTAAAAACACATGCATGAAGTTTCTGCCCAGGACTGACATTGTTGCACCCGTTATCGACGCAACCAAACGGAGTTTCTGTGATGAAACTCTGTGCAGTTGCATAAGAGGGTGAAATATGATTTATACTGCTCTCAGCAACCCAACATTAGGCCAGCTCATAAAGTCGAGATGTCATTGCATCGCTATGTGCGTAGTCCCAGAAAAATGTATGAGAATAGCCAGTGCAACTCCCGGGGGAAATTTCAAAGATTGCTTTGCGAGAGATGTCATATTTGTGTGCGTGTGCAGCACTTCTGGCATGTATACAAAGCTTTCATATTCTGTGTTGACAATACAACGATAAGAACATATTGGTGACCACAGCGACATATAATTCAGTAAGAGTTGTTTTGACTGAGCAAAGATGAACTGCATAATAACTCCAAGTGTATTATTAGCCTTGAATGACTCATTCTGTGTTTACATGGAAACTAAGGAGCAATAACTGTAATTGATAGTAGTCCAAAGTAACTGGTGTGCATGTGAATGTGTGTACTGTGTGGCGCCACTCTTACGGAGCATGCAATATTACATATGCCTGCATCGATCTGCATGAAATGTTGCATGCAGTGTTGCCAACTGCCAAAATCCAAAATGCACTAGTGGTACTTCCAAAATGCACTAGAATGTGCTAGATGCTTGCCTGGAAGGGAATATGTACACATATGTACATATAAACATACAGATCAAAATGACAGTTAATCTTCCACATTCGCTAGCTGTGTAGGCTTGGGCTAATTCACATGATGAATAAAAATTAAATCAAATGGACCCGGAAGGGTCCATTTGGTTTCATTTTTACGCTCTCAAAGAGTTACATCTGGTTAAAAAAAACTGAAAACCACTGTCTAGGAGGGAAAATGGTGAAAAATGAGGGTTTTATCTCTGGCGCCTGTCAACTAATTTTGCCCCAACTCACCAGCAAAAAAGCACTAGATTTCCCGCCAGGAGTTTTTCACTAAATTTGGCACTAGGTAGGTCTGGAAAAAAGCTAAATATAGTGACAAATGCACCAAGTTGGCAACACTTGTTGCATGTACACTCCTTAGAGGACAAAGATGATCCTTTGACCTGTATTTCTCCTTTCAGCTTTGTATAGCGCCACCAAGAGGGCACCACTCTTTTCACAATGGCTTGTTATAGTGCCACCAACAGGTGGATATTTGCAAAACACATTTTTGGACAAAATGCCTCAAATCATCCAAATGCAAAAGTCATACGAAGAAATGGCAGACTTTTAACATTGGCCTGTAATAGTGCCATTAAAGACCTGGCTTGGTGGAGACCTGTGCCCAGAAGGGCACTTTTCTATTTGCATTATAATGCCAAGTGTTTGTGTACAGCTCAGTCCCTAGTGTGAGACTGCACACTCGCATGCCATGCACGCACAGTCACACACACCCTCACATTCCTGGGTCAGACTGCTCTCAAAGTGTGATAACATCCATTTAGACAGGGGTTCCAAACCCTATTCTAGAGGGCTTAACTTGGTCATCTCTAAAGCACTGTAGATCGTGATTTGGCGTCACTTGAATTAATTTGACTTGAAAGTCGTCCAATGTCGTTATTTTAAGTGGTCAAATGGCTGGACTGCATACATTTTCAGAGCATATAATGATCAGCCAATCAATAATGTAATGTTATATTATCATTATCATATCATTACCCTTTTAGTGTTTTGGCATTTACTTAGAGGCCAGGGGTCAGGGTCAGCAATATCCCTCACGGCCCACAACTTGAGCGCAATTGAGGGCTGAAATGTAAGAAGTCGGTCAATATTTTTTCTACTCCCCATGGCTACCATGTCCTTATTTACACAGTGTTGTCACCGAGATGATCAGCTATAAAGGCTGTTATTTGACCGATGACAGGCAAAAAACTCTGAGCTCCTTGCTATGGCAGACGGATGCAAACCTAGCTCCTCTTACGTTTGATTTACACTGGAAATAAAATGTTGTCATTAGCTCAGTGGAAACTGCAAGTCAGGAACAGGGAATGTCCCCTGTGCGTGCATGCACGTGCGTGTGCGTGTCCACGTGCATGTGTACGTGTATATTAGTACCGGTATGTGTGTGCCTTGTGCATACTTGAGCATGTAACTGTGTATTGGAGTGCATCTAAGCCTGTGTTACACCAAAGCTCTTTAATGTCCACAGAAATATGTGTTGATACTGCAGCCTTCCCTGCTTTGTAGTCAGTGTTGTGGATATTGGACAATGCCTGCTTTAGGTTTCTATTAAGAATAGACCCACCTGGCTCCTGTGATACAATGCGGTCATAAGCTATTAGTAAAGCTCCATAATTAAGTGTTCCTACTCTAATCCACATCTGGTCTATGATCTTATTCTGGAGGTGTGTGTGTGTGTGTGTGTGTGTGTGTGTGTGTGTGTGTGTGTGTGTGTGTGTGTGTGTGTGTGTGTGTGTGTGTGTGTGTGTGTGTGTGTGTGCGTGTGCGTGTGCGTGTGTGCGCACACACGTGCACTCGCATGCGGCACGCTTATGGGTGACGTCAGGATAAAACATTTCTCTATACCTGCTTCGTTTTCTCTCCATATTTCTCTTCATATTCCACCCTCCCTGTGTCTCCATTCCTCCCTCTCTCTGCAGTGCCTCTTTCAGCAGCGGTTTAATTTGTGAAGGAATTAACTGAAGCGGGAAAACCAACAGACTGCACCACATCTCGTAGAGATGGTCTTCTCCCCATCCGCATGGCATTTCCCCTAGTGCGCTGCAAGCTGTAATTTTAAAAAGCAGACATCCAACTGGTACTTAAGTGGAATCCCATCGGCTATTTGATGTGTAGGCGCTTAAGGTGGTGTTTAGGATGATTCCATATTGAAAGACGACGTACATGCATGCATCCATTCCACCGTCATTACTTAAATCCCATGTATTTCGTTGACCATCTGGAGTCCACCAGCAGTCTATATACTTAGGGCTACATTTTCGTTACCGCTAAACCCCTTATCCCTTAACTTCTTTGCCTTTTTAAACTATTTAAAAAAAAAAAATTTTCAGTAGTTCAAATGGCCAGTCTACTAGCTCACAATGTGTTAATAGATTGAAATGTTGAAATATTCCAAAAAGTTTTTCAAAATAGTAAAGACGAAATAAGGGATTTGGGATAAGGGGTTTAGCATGTAACGAAAATGGAGCCCATAGTCTCCTCCTCCTTTCCCTGCAGAAGTAGTAGGTGAAGTAGTAGTGATCTACAACGGTGGTTTTCAATCAGTGGTCAGGGGACCACCAGTGGTCCTTGAAAGGGTTCCAGGTGGTCCCCAGGCTAAATGATGGAAAGTTGGTTAACCAGATGTAACTCTGAGAGCGTAAAAATGAAACCAAATGGACTCGCAAGCGAGGTTTTTAACTCTCCCGAGTTAAAATATTCATTTTCTGACTTAGCCCAAGTCTACACAACTAGAGAATGTAGAAGAGTAATTGTCACTTTGATCTGTATATGTTTCACTGTTTTGTTTCCAAAATCCAGCCTGGAATTGTGGACGACAGCAAAATAAGTTGTGGTGTCTGTGGGGGTGAAAATGTCATCAAATGGTGGTCCGTGGCTCAAATGCTGAATAAATAGTGGCCCCTGGTATCTAAAAGGTTGAAAGCCACTGATCTACAAACTGTAGATCTGCTATAACCTTTATGATATTTCCAGAACTGAGATGAGGCAGGCGTTAGTTGCCATATACAGGTAAATGCTGCAACACTGGATTTAGGATCTGTTTTAGTTTGCAACAAGGAGGAGGTTGCCAGATGTGTGCATGGGTGTGTTGTGAGGTCACGGCCAGAGCATCTTCCCCCTGCAGTGGCGACACGGGAAAGGTCCACCGGACAGTTCCCAAGACAGTAAAATTCGCAAGAGATGGAATAAAAGTTAAGTTCTTTATAGGGGCTGCAATAACTGGAGTTAGTAGACAGGCCAACCTGGTAATCAGTAGGTCAGCGGTTCACCAAATGCCCCCCCCCCCCTTCCCTCCCTCCCTCCCTCCCTCCAAGCTCACCTAAGTCTACTATGTGTCCAAGTGTCCCCCATGAGCAAGACACTTAACTCTAACAGCCCCTCCAGGCCCAGAGCAGTCCTCAGCAGCCATGAGCCGCATGGTGAAACTGAAAATGAATCTCACCTTTGGGATTCACAAACACACGCCCCCCCCCCGGCCCTCCCTCTCTGTCTGTCTGTCTGTCTGTCTGTCTGTCTGTCTGTCTGTCTGTCTGTCTGTCTGTCTGTCTGTCTGTCTGTCTGTCTGTCTGTCTGTCTGTCTGTCTGTCTGTCTGTCTGTCTGTCTGCAGCCCTTTCTCACTCTGTCTCTCCCTTCCGGTTTCTATGTTTTTGCAAACGCACGCAGCACACCACGCAGACACCATACACACACACACACACACACACACACACACACACACACACACACACACACACACACACACACACACCAGGTTAGTATCTCTCCTCCGTTCCATCCTCTGGCAGCGCTCGTTGGAAGTGAGGTCATTCGGCCTGTGTTTTATCAGGCTGTTGGAGTTGCCCTGACAGAAGCAGTGTGTTGTTGTCGTTTCACTAGCACCCGTGTTTACGTGTGTGTGCATGCGTGCGTGTGCGTGTCAGGGTGTGCTGAGAAAGTCACCGTGCGATTTACAGTTGAATGTAGATTAGTGTGTGTGTGTGTGTGCGTGTGTGTGTGTGTGCGTGTGTGCGTGTGTGCGTGTGTGTGTGTGTGTGTGTGTGTGTGTGTGTGTGTGTGTGTGTGTGTGTGTGCAGGAAGGTTCTGTTTCTGTTTTCGTGTCAGCTGGTGTAATTAAGGGAGTTCTCCTCTGTGTTGCAACCTTATTGTTTTGGCAGATGAGCAAACAAGGCGCGATTCATGAGGTTGACGAAAACCGCAAATACTGCCTCCTCTCCTCTCCTTTCCGTTTAGCGTTATAAGGCCTAAGACCGGCAAATAACAGAAGCTCTGACGGAGGATAATCTTGCTCCGCTATTGTTCCGCACCCTCCAGTGTTTACAGAACAGATCCCATCATTACTCCATATATTCCTCAGCTGTTTGGCCTCTGAGACAGTAACTTGAACGTGGTGCACGTTTGAACGCAACCTCCCTATACCCCCTGTCCAGGGGGAGTTCAGTTGTCTCAGAATTTACAGGGCCTAAGCTGTGGATTCCAGAGCTTAAACAAAACAAAAAAGTTGATTCACGACCCTGAACATTTGTCAATACAAGAACGTAGAGGGGGAGCTGCTGGGTGAATAAGCGAAACAGTGAATCAGGTCTACTGGCCTTATGGGAGTCGTAGTAGTTGAGAGGCTTGAAGGAAGGATTGGGAGGGGGAGAGGAAGAGGAAGAAAGGTGGAACAGTGGAGAGAGATATCGGCAAAGGACAACTTAACTCTCTTTTGGTCTCTCAATCATTGCTCGCTCTGTTGTTTCATGCTCCGCCAAAGAAAATGAGTTTACACAGGCACACAGAGAGAGAGAGAGAGGCAGAGAGAGAGAAAGCATGTGCCACGGTCAAGAGATTTCGCTTGAAGGAAGTGCCTCACTCCATCATCTTTATGCTGCTGCTGTCTGGGGTAATTGGCAGGTGGTGTACAAGCGCAGGGGCGTTTCCGAGTGACACTTATACATTACGGCTTCAAGCGAGGATTGATTTGACAGAGGGAGGACCTGTCTGTGGTATTCTATACCTTCTAATACAGTGGGGTTTCAAACCTTTTCATACCAGGGCCAACAATTTATTCAGAATTTGAGCCACAGGCCACCATTTGATTAGCCCCACAGACCCCAGAATTAAAGACTTATTTTTTACTTTTGTCCACAATTCCAGGCTGGATTACAAAACAGGCAAACATACAAATCAAAATGACCATTAATCTTCTACATTCTCTAGTTGTGTAGACTTGGGCTAATTCGGATAGTGACTATTTTAACTTTTGAGAGTGTAAACATGAAACGGTCCATTTGGTTTCATTTTTACACTCAAAGAGTTACATCTGGTAAACCAACTTTCCATCATTTAGCCTGGGGATCACCTGGAATCCTCCCAGGGACCACTGGTGGTCCCTGGAAGGTTGAAGGTCAAACAGATCCAGGTTCAGAGAAAGTGCATTGTAAACTCTTCCGTTAGTGTGCAAAGGTAGCCAAAGGCTCCATTGTAGGTGGACTGCAATGGATACTATGGGCACGTCACAGACAGTGTATCTTTGAGCTAAATTGTTTTTCTGGTGACATCTATCCAATTTGCTCCACGCCGCAACACATATATGAAAGGTTGGACAAACAACCCTCCAGTTGCTTTCAGACAGTGTTGGTCAATATTACTTAGAAAGTACTTCTTTACTTTACTCGTTACCCCTTAGACAAAGTAATATCATTACTTTACTTATTACTGGAATCGAAGAGTAATATATTACATATTACATTATTACTTTCCTGAAAACAAAGCCAACAAAATCAGACATTGTAAATGTCTTTCTTAGATGAAAAAATAAAAATAAAAGGAGCAGAGAGAAGCAATGAGAAGATTTTAACCTTGAATCACAAAACAGACCTGCAAATAACATTTGCACAATTCACAATTGTTTTCAAAGACAGTTGAGGTCTTGTATTTAAAAATAAAATACAAAATAAAGCAGCAAGCGATTTGTAGTGTACATAACTGTGCGCAGGATACAGCGTATGTGGACTGGATCTAGATCTATTTTTGCATGCAACAACAAGCTCATTTAAAAAAAGTAACTTGGCGTTACTTGCAAAGTAATGCTTACTTACCCATTTTTGCAGAGTAATCTCGTTACTTTACTTTTTGGAGCAAAAGTAATAATATTACAGTAATATGTAATCTAAAATTAGTTACTGCCCAACATTGCTTTCAGACACGTTACAACAGTAGCTTTCAACCATTTGATGCCCGGGACCAGTATTTATTCAGCATCCATACCACAGACCAACATTTGATATCAATTTCACCCCAAAGACACAGAACTAAAGATTTCTTTTGGTTTTGTCCACAATTACAGGGTAGATTTTGCAAAAACAAAACAGTGTCTTCATACCTAAGTGCTAATTCAGATGATGAATGTTTTAACTCTTGAGAGTGTAAATATGAAACCAAATGAACCCGCAAGGGTCCATTTGGTTTCATTTTTACACTCTCAAAGAGTTACATCTGGTTGACCAGCTTTCCATCATTTACCTGGGGATCACCTAGAACCCTCTCAAGGACCACTGGTGGTCCCCTGACCACTGGTTGAAAACCACCGCGTTGAAGGATTGTGTTTTACCATCCCCTACGTTTTAACGGTAGGGGATGATAAAGCGACGTCGCCCGACATCCATTATTTCTCTATGGGAGTCGCCGATTTGGGCGACAGCAGCAGAACGGGCGACGTCGGGCGACGTGGGCAGGCGACGTCGCCCGGAAAGATAAAAAATGCTGAGCTTTTCGGCAGAATCGGGCGACGTTTCTTGTCCATCGTCCACCGTACCCCGCCGTTAAAGCGTAGGGTAAAACATCTTCGGGATCAAGGAGATGCAATGGACGTTTGGCATCCCATTATACCTGTTCATGTGTGTGTGTGTGTGTGTGTGTGTGTGTGTGTGTGTGTGTGTGTGTGTGTGTGTGTGTGTGTGTGTGTGTGTGTGTGTGTGTGTGTGTGTGTGTGTGTGTGTGTGTGTGTGTGTGTGTGTGTGTGTGTGTGTGTGTGTGTGTGTGTGTGTGTGTGTGTGTGTGTGTGTGTGTGTGTGTGAGCACGTGAGCCGTGTCTAGCCTACCGTGTACATACTGTATGTGCGTGTACGTGTGCAGAGTGGAAACGGGGAACAATTGATGGATATGACAGAGATGTATTTTGGCAGACTGCGAGGGAATGACATCAGCTCTTCTTTGCGCATGTCGCGTGCGCACGAACACACACACGCACACAGGAATCCGTCATCACTGACTTATCAGGTTGTGTTTAAAGTTACTCACCGCCTGATAGCTCTTTTGGCTCATGAGAAAAAAAATGCCAAACAGTTTACGACTTTCTCTTTCTTTTGTGTTCAAAACTAGCAGGCTAGCACATGTTTCCGATGAATTTGTACATGTGTGTTTATGTGCTTTCGGTGTCAGTCCATCTCCCCTCTTGTTTGGATTCGCAGTGTTTACGTTTGTGTGGTCCTGCTAGCTATATTCTCCTCTTTCGTGCACCTAGTTTTGGATGGTTTCGTCCAGTTCTTGCGGTTTCATCCTAGCTCTGGTCCAGAGCTCCACTGCTTCTGAGTCTGACTTGCATTGGAGCTCTAGGCCTATACAATACAGTGGAATCAGCCATTACTCTAGGCTCTCTCCTGGAGTGGATATATAAAGAACGTTTTACCTACTCACCAGAACAAGCACGACTTGTGTCATTAGAAAGCCTACTTACCTTAGTGGTAGCACTCCCACCACGTGGATAAAATGAACTTTTTGGGCAGAATGTGAACGTTTTCCTCCGGAAAAACAACCAGGAGTTGCGCCCTCTACCGATATTTTCAAGAGAAAACTTAAAACCATAGGAAATATTTTTTCCTTTTGTGAAAAACAATCGCGTTCTGGCCAAAAATTCCATATTATCCGTGTGCTGGGGGGCTCAGAATGCTACCACTATAAGGTAAGTAGGCTTTCTAATGGCACAAGCCGTGTTTGTTTTGGTGAGTAGGTATAACATTCTTTATATATTCACTCTAGAAGAGAAGAGCTGGTCGGGTCAAGTAATGGCAGGGTGCACTGTATTGTACAGAGCTCCAATGCAAGTCAGACTCAGAAGCAGTGGAGCTCTGGACCAGAGCTAGTTTCATCCCTGAAGTGATCCCTGCATGTATCCTCTGCGTTGTTGACATTAGAGGCCTCTCTATCTGCTGCTAGATAGGGAGCCACTTCCAGGGAGGACACCGAGTCCAGACCCATTCATTATTTGTCCCTTCTTCTACTCCGCTGCGTGTCTGCTTACTGTCTCTGTGACATCATGGACCTATTTCCTCTGGTGATTGAATCTTGGACACGGAGGCAAGCTAGTCTAAGAGAATGCAATAGAAGTTATGTGAATGAACGTTTCATATGTCATCCTAATGGGTACATTTGGCAATTTACAGTCTCTGTGTGAGAGAGTCTGTGTGTGTGGCGATTTATGCATGTGCGAGCGAATGTGCATTGCATACTGTGCATTTCCCTGCTGGAAAAAACAGCATGCATGACCAGCATAAACCATCATACCAGCATCCCAGCAAAACCAGCATACAGTATGTTGTGTTTTGTAACTGGTATGCTGGTCCACCAGCTAGACCAGTATCACCAGCATAAACCACCAGCTTAGACCAGCATAAACCAGCAAAGGCCAGCATGGAAATCATGCTGTTTTTTCTAGCAGGGTACTGTACGTATGTGTGCGTTCCAATTTGTCATGAGGTCAATGCTTGGTCAATGATGTTAATGCATGTATTTCACTGATTGCATGAGGTTAATGCATGTATTTCGCTGATATACACATGCAAGTGCATGTATATACACTACAGCATATTAAATATATACTGTACATGTATAGTGTGTGTGCGTGCGCGTGTGCGTGTGTGTGTGTGTGTGTGTGTGTGTGTGTGTGTGTGTGTGTGTGTGTGTGTGTGTGTGTGTGTGTGTGTGTGTGTGTGTGTGTGTGTGTGTGTGTGTGTGTGTGTGTGTGTGTGTGTGTGTGTGTGTGTGTGTGTGTGTGTGTGTGTGTGTGTGTGTGTGTGTGTGTGTGTGTGTGTGTGTGTGTTGGAGGGCCGTGGATGTTGCAGGGCTGTAATTATGCGGAGTCAGTGATCTCAGGAGGTTGGCTGGGGCTTGGAGAATGTGCCCCCACCTCCCTCTCTTGTATCCCCTGCCTCCTCATTCTCCCTCCTTCCATCCATTAACATCTTACTTTTCTTCTATACTTTTCTCTGCTTGTTTTGATAATAGACACTGGCAGCAATCTAAAACGCGAAGTCCTTGGGCTATGTGTGCTTATTATGGGCCCCGATAAGGGCCTCAAAGTGATCCTTGGAAACTAACCGGCTTATTACATACATGGTTTCAATCAAGGCTATATTTAACCGCCAATTGGACCGGGTTCATGGCTATTCGTGCAGGGGTTTTGTTAAGGAGAAACACAACAGTGATCTGGCAGAGGGGTTTCCAACCTTTTAAATTGCACTCATTTAAAATGGTGTAAATGGCCTGGTGTCCTGGTGTAATGGTTTTAAAGGACCTGTAGCATCACAATGTTCAAATTCTTGTGTGTCTTTGGGGCTCCTGTGCGTGTTTTCTATCCCCACACGATCACGTCACTGTGCTTTAACACAGGGGTTTTCAACAGGTGGTCCGGGGGACCACCAGTGGTCCCTGAGAAGGTTCCAGGTGGTCCCCAGGATAAATTATGGAAATTTGGTTAACCAGATGTAACTCTTTGAGAGCGTAAAAATGAAACCAAATGGACCCTTGCGGGTCCATTTGGTTTCATTTTCACACTCTCAAGGATTAAAATATCCATAATCGGAATTAGCCACAATCTAAACTACTAGAGATCTATGTTTGCCTGTTATGTTTCCGAAATCCAGCCTGGAATTGTAGATAAAAACAGAAGAAATCTTTGGGGTTTGGGTCTGTGGGGCTAAAATGTCATCAAATGGTGGTCCGTGGCTCAAATGCTGAATAGATGGTGGGCCCTGGTGTCAAAAAGGTTGAAAACCCCTGCTTTTAACAGAACAGCTCAACTGATTTTGTCCTCATGGTGATCTCATCACGTTGTATAATTCCTACTCCTCTTCTTCAGTCTTCACCTCCATATTTGCAGTTCCACTTTGTTTACAATGTCCACCATTGTTGATTTTCCAAACTTTCACGGAATGGAAACAAGCCTAGTTTTATCCTAGCATCAGTATTATAATGACTTAATTATTAAATAATCTCCACATCAGCACCCCCACCACCTCAGGACATTATGGTATTGCTGCTAAAACTGAAGAAATGACAAGGAACCAGAGTACTATAACCTTTCAGAGAGTAAAAGCACAATTATTCAGGTCTTTTGAATCAATAGTTTGATCTTAGTTATATCAATATCAATAGTTTGATCTTTCAGCTGCAATATAAACGAGTTAGTCAGAGAAAAGGCTCTTTGCCAATCACAAGCAGTTCCTCAACAAAGATCTGTTGTCTTGGCTCTGTCAGTTTGTTCCATGCATTCCTTGCTCAGTCGTAATCCTGCTGTTCTAGAGTTGAAGATCGCTTTCACTGTTTGAATGACAGTCTAGTAAAAGTGTGATTCACTGTATAGGCCAAATCAAAGGTTCTCTCACTATACAGTAGCTCTCACAACACTGTGCTGTAGGAGAATGGACAGATGCCACTGATGAATGTCTAGCATTACAGTATAGGCAAATGCACTCTGTCCAGTGCACTCAGTGCAAACTTGTCTATTGCACACAGACCAGAAAACACATTTGACCTACACAATGTCACTATCAACCCCTTTGAAAAAAATAATAATATATATATTTTTAAAGATCAATCAATGAACCTTTACAGTATTATATTACTATTTTTTATAACACTAATTATCACCTGCACATTTTTTCTTCAGATGCCACCCTTTAGTTTATAGGTAAAGGGCATCATGTCTAATGCCACAATGCTAATGGTTTCCCTGACAATAGCATGCAGTAATCGTATTTATATTAAAAATCACATCTGTAGTATGTCTTCTACGGTCGTGTTTCTGGTGACGTACAGTAATTATGAGAGGTTTTGAGTGTTAGTGGATAATGTTCTGTATGTATGTACAATTTATACATGTGTAATGTGTATATAATCCCTATCCTACTTTACACCACCATCAACACAGAGGACATACACTTTCAGTGGGACTAACCACACTACTTGCGTTCTACTTACACAAGTAATAAATCGCCCTACTAGTACTGTATATGTACCTCCTTGTATTTTTCCCCCGATTCCTCTGCCCCCATTGACCATCATCAATAATGTGCACATCAGTCACATCCTTTCCATGGACCAGCTCCTCACGGCTCCTCGTAATGGCACAGTACTGCAGAACCTGTTCTCCTCCTCTGTGAAGAATCATTCTATTGATTTTTTTTTTTTTTTGCACAGGACCACCTGTATCATCTGGCGAGGTTTGTGTACAGTCTGTACACGTCCCCATGGAGCTGGATGACGGCATGGACCCAGGTATAGATGAACCCCACTATTAGTACTGTCAGATAAATGTTGTTATTACAATGCATCATTATACCGTCAACTTTTATAACTTCTTTCTTTCTCTCTCTCTCTCTCTCTCTCTCTCTCTCTCTCTCTCTCTCTCTCTCTCTTCTCTCTCTCTCTCTCTCTCTCTCTCTCTCTCTCTCTCTCTCTCTCTCTCTCTCTCTCTCTCTCTCTCTCTCTCTCCCTCCCTCTCTCCTTCCCTTTCTCTCATGGCTCCATGTGCAGTTAATTAGATTTGTTCTTTGAAGTGTCGATGACATCATGACTTGGCTGCCGTTCTGCCGAACGTGTTTCTAGCTGACAGGTTCCCATGGAAACTCTGATGTCATGGGGGGGTGAGGCGCGCACACACACACACACACACACACACACACACACACACACACACACACACACACACACACACACACACACACACACACACACACACACACACACACACACACACGCACACTTACACACAAGGCAGAGGGGGGCTGGGACAGGCATGCGGGCCTGTTTTTTGGGTGAAGGCTGACGTGCTATAGCACATAGCGAGGGGAGGGCTGTGGAATCGGGGGAGTTGGGAGGGCTTTTTGCAGAGGGGTTTGAAGAAGGGTTTGTCAGCAAGCTGTCAGACAGCTGGGATCAAAGCCTGCAGGTAGCTTGTCTCTCTTGTCTTCCCCCGTTGGATTTACCGAAATAGGTCTGGGACGGGACTCCAATCGATCCTAATCTACACTATAAACTTCTAGCATATATACGTACAATAAGGACCCTGGGGGCCCTGGACCCCTCTTTGAGACCCTCTGATATAAAGCACTCTCTTGTTGGGGAGAGAGAGATAGAGAGAGAGAGAAAGAGAAAGTTATCATTCTGCAATGCAGGTGTAAGTGTTTTAACGTTCCTTGCAAAGGAAATTTTGATTGGCGCATTTGGCGCAACCTGCTACAAGGTCTGGCTTTATCCGTATGTTTAGCGAACGCTTGTCCCTATGTCTACCCTACCAACACGGGGTGCTGTTTCGCCAAATACAGAGTACACACAGACAGCACAGCTCCGTTTACGCGTTGGTGTGACTTTCATCTATTAAAAACGGCAACTATTCATCAACCGGACCCCCACCGGTCAAGAACTCCTCGCAAAGTGTTGCTCCAACCAATAGACCTTTAGGTAAGCCCCGCCCTCTTGTCCAACCTAGGACACTTTCCATCCAGGCTCATTCATTCATCCAATGTAAATATCATGGACTTTACATACTAAATACTGGTTAATATTTGGAACCAGACTTTCAAAATCTCTTCCAAATCCATCAACAAGGCATGCCCTTTGCAGTGGAAAAATGTGTGTGACTATTGGTGGAGAGGTTTATCTATTCCATGTTATGCTTAGCTGTGATTGGACCGTGGCAGTTTGGGGAGGGGCTTACCTAAAGGTCTATTGGGAGTGGAAGAAGTGGCGACGGGGCGGCCAGGTCTGTTCTTATAACAGTAGTGAGTGTCCAGGCTGATGCAGGCCACCCAGGACAGTCGCGTCTGCTGTTGCTCTGGAAACTTTTGTAAAGGACTAATAGTCCTGGCGGGTTATATAGCACTGTCTAGCCGCTCTGTTTACAAGTGGCTCATGCAGTGCTGCCTGCTCAAAGCCTCCTTCCTGGAGGTTTCCAAATGTGTGTTGGCATGTCGGTTCGCACATGTGTGTGGAGAGCGTGTGTGTTTTAATAGACCCTAGAGTGGCGACAGCGTGGAAGTGTTTGCGGGTTGTAATGGAGTATAGTGACGTAGGCTGTTCTCTCTGCGGCCAGATGCAGCGAAACCCCTGGTTAATGTTGGATGGGGAGGGTGGGTGGAGCTGAGAGAGAACAGAGAGAGCATATTGGTATTTTTCATGTGTGTGTGTGTGTGTGCATGCACGTCTGCATGTGTGTGTGAGAGAAAGAGAGAGATATGGTGGAGGGGTTGTGGATGATGAAGGAAGTCAAATTAGAGGGGACCCTGGAGGAATGCGGTCGCGTTTGGCGTCTTTAGCAATACGGTTTCATTATGCCGATACTACAAAACCAATAACTGTAATTAACAAGTTATAATGACTCATTGCCTTTTGGGTGTAATGATCACGATGCGTCACACAGTATTCCCTTAAACACAGTGATGAATTCTCCTTTCATGTTACCAGCTGTGTTGCAACTACATTTGTTAGTATAATTCATGCTTGCAAAACTGAACTTGAGAGTCTGTATTCATTCAAGTTGGAACGTTGCAATTATGTACAGAATTTGATTATTATAAGTATTGTCTTAAATGCTAACTTTGGCAGACGTAATAAGCGAATAATAAAAATGTCACATGGAATATGTTGAGTTTAATTTGCTCACAGTATTAACAAAAATGGCCGTGTTGCCGGAACGACTTCCAGTCTTTGTTCATAGATCATGAACGATGGCATGGTTGTGTCTGACTGAAGATTGCCTAATACTTTTAATTTGGTATTATCCCGGCTAATTGATACTTTCCCTATATATACACACGCAGAGTGGCACAGCTGTTATGCATTTATCACGCTGTTTTGCTGTTATACGCCAAAACTGTATCATGTACAGTACGAGTACGACTCATCCCGTTTTCCTGGAAAGTCCTACTAGACGGCAGTATGGGGAAGTGTTGCGGTGACATCAGACTGTGTCATCACTTTGACTGGTCTCTGATGCTTCCTGTGTTTGTCTCCTCTCATATTTTATTATAATATGTTGCACAATGTCATCTCTGTTAGTCACTTATCACTGTCAGTCAGAGCCGCCTTATTTTGTACCAAAGAGCTCTTTGTTCTGAGCTTGTTTTGCTTTTGTTTTTCTCTCCAACCAAAGTTCAAGTCCAGTTTAACTGTTCAAGCCACGTCCTATACGCTTTGGCGTACGATGGTGTCGCAGCGCCATGATAGAGATGCTCAGAACGTGGCACATGGTGAGCTTGTACGCTTGAGACTTTGCTTTTTCAAAATTTGACTTTTTTCATACGTATATTCAAATATACGTATGCCAATAAACGTATGCCAGTTTGAAAAGTGGTCAAAGATGTAGAATGGAATAATTCAGGATGATATTAATAATACAACAATTAATAGCCTAGGGCTTGTCCTAGAAATAAAACCTAAAAATAAAACCTTGCCTAAAAATAAAACCTTGATTATTTTCTCTGAAACCTCAATATCGATTTTCGATTTAGATTTTTTGGGGAGCTAAAACAATAAAAAAGACAATTATTTATTTTAAATACGTTTTTATTTGATTCTCCTCCCTCCAAACAGAGAATAGGGTGGTTCTTATTGAACAATGATGATGGATAAAGTGCAAACCTAATTTTTCTTTCTCTTAATGAACATTCAAGTAGAAATCTTTTTGTTTCTCCCCCTACTACTTCTTTTCTCTTATTGGAGGATCTGGACTACCTTTTCTTGACGTAAACAGCCAGAACACATTGCATTTTTCTTTTCTAATTTAACAAAACACTTTTTAGGGTAAGGAAGGCTGTGAGCGATAGTGACACAGTTCTACAATTTGCAAGTTTCAGAGCGGTGTGATCACTGTTTGATGGGATTCTTCATATGGTCCGTAGCAGGAGCGGGGAAGGGGGTAATAATAGATAATAGATAATAATAGTAAAGAAATAAGTACAATTCACAATGTGATGGTAGTTGAGAATCTGCCCTTTTTATGCAAGCCACACAATCAGAAACAGTTGCCGGCCTGCAGCGCAGCACTTTAAGTGAGTTTTAAGTGCAATAATAACAACATATGGACTACTAGTCAAGAAGGAGCAATACGCCAGAGTGTGAACTCTTCTGTTGTAGTTGTAGCCACTAATCACATCAGACATTTAACAAGCATGGCAACGGCACCAGAGGAGCTAAGACGTCAGTCAGGTAAATCATATTTAGTCACTATCAAAACACTGAAACAGCTGCGATCGGTTAGTAGTGTGGGAGAGAGTGGGGTCTGTTGTTGTGAGTGGGGGGTATACAGTACTTCTGATTCACACAGGATTACCTCTCGTCTTTACCGTAACTTACTCCTACGGCTTAATGAAGCCCATACGTTACAGGTCACAAGTTGAAGAGGAGAGAGTGAAGCCTGTGCTAACAGAGCCATGGGCTAGATGGGCTTACTGGAGGCTTTAAAAGTCTTATTATTCCATTTAAGATAACTGAGCGGTTTGCTTTCACATCGTACGGTGGGTTGGGGGGTTGGTAGGAAATACCACTCTGTCTGACTAGACTAATGTGATCAATCACAGTGTGTGAGTTGAATTTGTAAGCCGTTGTGTGATTAGTAAAGAGGCTCAGCACTGCTAACTTTGGAATGAGCTGTCACTCATAATAACTGTTGACCCTATACTGGTCTGTTGCTGTCTGCAATGCCCCCCCCCCCCCTGCCCCAGTGGACATCATGGGCGGATCTAGGCATAGGCATGGGGGGGGCAATGCGCCCCTAAATGCCCAGTCTGCCCCACCAAATATGATGGCATGCAAAACAACCCAAGATATTTCAGTGCTTATATTTAAAAGTATTTGAAACACTACCGAAAATGGTAAGGGGGCGGCTTCATTGCCCGTGTCACTTCGCGCCACGGGCGATGAAGCTGCCCCCTTATCATTTTCTTCTGCCCGCCCAATTGGGAAATGTTACATCCGCCCCTGGTGGACATACAGAAAGGCCTTTGGTGTGTGTGCGTCTGTCTGTCTGTCTGTGGTGGGGGGCAGCTTTCCAGTAATTCACCTCACCAAAACTTCCCCTTGTCTCTTAACACACACACACACACACACACACACACACACACACACACACACACACACACACACACACACACACACACACACACACACACACACACACACACACACACACACACACACACACTCTGTTGACAGTAAACAGTGGGGCGGTATGCTGAGGTATTTTAGTGTGTCCGTCTATTGCCATTGTGGTGGCACTGTTGGCTGTCAAGCAAAATGTCCCCCCTGACACACACACACACACACACACACACACACACACACACACACACACATGCTCGCGCACACATGCACACTGCTATCTGCTGAGGAATGTTTGCTCTCCACGAGGGTCCAGTTACATGGGGGGGAGGGGAGGGGGGGACGCGGCCCCTACTGCCCTGCAGCCTGGATGACTGACTGTCTGCCCACTCACACATCATTGTTCTCCTATCTGAGTCCTTACAATGGAATACAATCAACTTCAGAACATGCAGCATTATGAAGTCCCTAACCAACAACAGTAGCTTATAGCAAACACAGATACAGAGTGGGCCAAAATTTAAAACTGAACAAAGCCGCGGGACAAGTTTGAACAAACTAACCTTTTAAAGAGGATTTATTCCACCCATTTTCAAAATTTTCCTGAGAGGGTACAAATGTGAACCAAATGGACCCTACCAAATGGGTCCATTTGGTTCCATTTGTACCCTCTCAGGAAAAATGGGTCTGAGAGAAAAATCATTAACATGGTGAAATACATCTTGGTGATGTCATCAGATGTATTTCACCATGTTAATGATTTTTTTCAGACCTCCATTTTAAAATGTTGAAAATGGGTGGTCTTCCCCTTTAATTTGATAATGTCTCAAGGGCCAAATGAAATTACACGGCGGGCCAAATTTGGCCCGCGGGCCAGAATTTGACACCCATGCCTTACAATGGAATACAATCAACTTCAGAACATGCACCATTATTAAGTCCCTAACCAACAGTAGGCTATAGAGATGCGCAGTGACATCACCAGCCCTGTTCCACTAGTGGATTCCTCATTCATTTTCCTCATAGACTTTTCGAAAATGGTTAATAAAAACACGATTGCGCCGCGGCCAAAGCCAACTCGCGTCGTGACAAATCATGACAACAAACACAATATCGTCTCATAATATATAATTAGGAAGAAGTAGAAAACGGCATGATACAAGCCTTTTTGTTTCGTTTTTCATTTTAGAAATTATTTTATTGTCCCAAAAGTTTGTGTGTGTCATCATGATTCGTCACGACTCGAGTTAGCTTTGTCCGTAATCGTCTTGATATACATTATTTTCGAAAAGTCTATGAGAAAAATGAATGGGGAATCAATCCACTAGTGGAACAGGGGTGGTGGCCTCACTGCGCAAATCTATAGCTTCAACATGCGAGAGAGAGAGAGAGAGGGAGAGAGAGGGAGGGAGGGAGAGAGAGAGGGAGGGAGAGAGAGAGGGAGAGAGAGAGAGGGAGAGGGAGAGAGAGGGAGAGAGAGGGAGAGAGAGGAAAAGTGAGAGAGGGAGAGAGATGAAGAGAGAGAGAGGAAGAGAGAGAAAGAGAGAGAGAGGGAGAGAGAGAGAGAGAGAGAGAGAGAAACTCTTATAGAATCTGAGTGGAGAAAGGAAGATCCTGGAAGGAAATAAGAAAAGTTCCTGTTTCCTTGTATAACGTGGAACAACATTGTGTGTGTGTGTGTGTGAGTGTGTGTGTGGTGTGTGTGTGTGAGTGTGTGTGTGTGTGTGTGTGAGTTGTGTGTGTGTGTGTGGTGTGTTGTGTGTGTGTGGTGTGTGGTGTGTGTGTGTGTGTGTGTGTGTGTGTGTGTGCGTGCGTGCACGTGCACACAGCCGTGCGTGCATGTTTAAACATATGTTGCCCAAGCCAATAAAGCCCTTTGAAATGAGCGAGAGACAGCTGCGTAGTAAACACACACACACACACACACACACACACACACACACACACACACACACACACACACACACACACACACACACACACACACACACACACACACACACACTTGTGTGAAGTGAGGGGCGTTCTTATCATCATCATACATTCTGCACTCATCCAATGGAATCATCGCTGCAGGGTGATCGGCCAATTGCAAACCAACGTTCGTGTTCACACAAACACTCGAAGCAGGGCATAGGTGGGGCTAGTGCCCCTCAAAAAACATTATGGTCAACATTAAGTTGTCCGTTTGTAACTGTACAGTATATACAGGTAGGTCTGTCTGCAGGTAGAAGTAAAAGCCACAGCCCAAGGGCTGTTGAGCCAGCCTGAGGGCGCGCCGCGCGTTCAACTCCCGACCCTGATGGACCTTGCCCTGCATCTCCTTCCCCCTTTCCTGTCTAGCTACTGTTAATCTATTCATAAAGGCAATAAAGACCTCCTAAAAAAAGAAGTAAAAGGGGTTGAAAGAGGAGCAGAGACAGGGGTGGATGTAGCATTTCCCAATTGGGGGGGGCAAGAGAAAATGGTAGGGGGACCCATACCATATTCAGCTTACAGGACTTTTATTAATCAAGTAAAGCATCAATAATAGCAGCAGTTGTTGAAGTTGCAACAGACACACAGCATGCATAAAAGCCAAAGCTAAAGTTCTGACCCAGAGAGTTTTCTGGGGCAGACTGGGCAGACTGGGCATTTAGGGGGGCACTGCCCTCCCATGCCCAGAACCGCCCCTGCCCAGCGGGGGATTGACACACTGGCAGGAGGCGGGGGAGGGAGGGAGGAGGCAACATAAACATGAGGAGTCCTTCCAACAGTTTACAGAGAGAGAGAGGTCAGGATAAACAGGCAAATGGTCCGCCCTCTGTCCCTCCCTCCCTCCCTCCCTGCCTCCCTCCCTGCCTCCCCCCACGTTTACTACACGTTGCTCTCTCTCTCTCTCTCTTCACTCCGCAGTTACTTCATTGCTTCATTCTCTAGACTTGCCCTCTCTCTCTCTCTGTTATACGTCCCACTTCCAGGCTCCCTCCCTCTTCTCTTCTCCTCCCACCCTGCATGGCCAGAAGGAGGAGAGTCGGTGATCAACCTGAGAGGGTGGGAGAACAGTTTAAACAGGAGTCTTCAGAGGAGGAGGACGCACACAACACAGACACACACATTCCCACAGGGGAACAACCAGAGTGGGACCCAGGAGAGCTGAACTGAGGTATGGATTACTGCGATCACACTCAAGCATTTACATTATAGGATACACACACACAAACATACACTCAAAACTACACACTTTATAGGCACACGCATAAGTCACGCAGCTGTGTGCGAGGAGGATTACCTCACTGGTTTGTTTTGAAGCCATTATGAAACATGTGCTGTTCCTTTTTTCCTCCTTTCCTACTAAAATATCTTTGGAATATGCTGTAGATGTTCTCTCTCTGTTGATCTCTCCATGTAACAACGTATTAGAAGATGTCTTTTCGAACTGGGCTTGTGGCAATAATCTCTGCTTGTGTTGTTTGTTGTCCTGAAACTCACCAACTCATTGACCAAACTGTGAATTGATGACCTCCACTGTACTGGGGGGATAATTAATGACCTACCTTGTTTTGATTCGTGCAGGATTCCCGATGACCTCGAATGGCTTTTTTTATGACGAGGATTGATTTGCGAAGGTCAGGTCACATACCTGTGTGTGGAGTTGTCTGACTTGACGTTGCGATTCAGAGAGAAGACACCGGGGTGGGGAATCCCTTCAGAACCAGACCCCCGTGCCCTTCCTTCCTTCCCTGACCCTACGGTACGCTCACCTCGGAGTGACCAGACCAGGCGATAACCAGGCTAGACCAGACTCACAACACAAGGACAGACCTCGCAGAGTTTGGGGCGGAAAGAGCAAGACATTTGCTCCTCTTAAACCTTTACCCAACCCACCACAGGAATAATGGAAGTTGTCTCGCTGAGCGCCGAGATCGGAGGAGGAGGAGACCTCTCCATGTCGTCTCCGCCACACTCCCCCACCACCACCGGCGAGGAAGGGGAGACGGTGTGCGCGGCGCTGGCCCGCTACGAGAACACGGTCCGCGACGCCATCCGCGAGGTCCACGTGGACGTGAGCGCCTTCAAGCTGGGGGTGGAGCGCCGGCTGGAGGAGACGGCGACCAACCTGAGCACCGGGCCGCTGGGCCGCGCCGTGACCCAGCTCCAGCAGGAGAACCGGCAGCTCCGGGCACAGCTGGAGGCCCTCACCCGGCAGGTGGAGCTCCTGGCGGGCATGACCCTCGACCGGAGCGCCCTGCTCAACAACAACAACAACCACAACCACAACCACCACCACTACGGTCCGAAAAACAACCACGTGGCCAATCACAAGAGCCGACACGGCGAGCTGCTCCTCAACACGGATGCAGGGGAGGTCGTCCATGGAAGGGGGGAGGCCCACGCGCACAGCCACGACCTCGGCCACCACGTCCAGAGCCAGTCCCAAGTCCAGAGCCAGTCCCAAGTCCAGAGCCAGTCCCAAGCCCAGACGGGGCCCCGCAGCCCGCCGCAGAGCCCCTCATCCCCTCCTCCTCAGTCGTCTCCCCCCTGCTCCCCTGGCAGTCCCGGAGCAGGCGCAGGAGGTGTCAAGGTGTCATCCTCCTCCGTGCTGTCCAGCAGCAGCAGCAGCAGCCCGTCCTCCTCCTCTGCACGCTTCTCCAGCCGCGCCACCATCGCCGTGTCCAGCAAGGCCAACGTGAGTAGTAGTACTACTGGTGGTGTGTCTGACTGTGAATTATGGATGGGCTTGGAGGGAGGTAATGCCGGGTGAGAGGTGACATGCCGTTTATTCAGGGCAGGTTAGCGTGACGCGCAGAGCATCACATATCACCTGGTGCACGCGGTGGAATCGCCGGTGTTGTTGATTTAACTGAGAATATACAACTTACTGTATGTATATACAGTATACTGTATATTCACACACACAGATGTTTCAAGTGTGTTTGCAGTGTAGTCTCAGTCTGCATACGTATAGAAGGAGGCCCCAAGGGGGTGCACAGACATGTAATCTCAATGGTGTGCTCTACACTTTGAACTGTAATCTATAAAAACACATGCACGCATTCACGTGTGCGCTCACACACACACACACACACACACACACACACACACACACACACACACACACACACACACACACACACACACACACACACACACACACACACAGTAGCGCGCCGCGAGACGGAGCAGAAAAAGAAGCAAGAATATCAGTTTACTAAATCCCGGCAGATTTGTGGGCGATGCGTCATAACCAGGCACTAACTTTCTATCATTGCGGTTGCGCAACAGGCCTCCATTAGGATGCTTTAAAGATTTATGAAGGGCAGTAATACGAGTAGACCAGACAGGCTCCCTACGAGGCAGTAGGGCTATAGCGTGGCAGGCAGTGTGGTTTTGTGCTGAATCTTCGTCAAATATGTATCAGCATTTTTATAAATGAGTGGGTTTGTAACCATGCCCTTCTGGATGAAGAGGGAACTTTAACTTGCTGACGAAACTATAATCAACAGCAGTATACCCACACCAGACCCACAGACCGAGTCATAGTTCTTATCTAGTGCTGAATTCCTTCTTAGTCGGACATAAGTCTAACCTGCGACAGGATTCTTAAAGGAGTTAAAGCCTCATGTATCTCATCATCAGTCATTTTCACAGTATGAGGAGCACACCTGGTTCGTATTTATTGGACCGGGTCTGGGTTATATAATATATCACAACTCTGGAGGCAGAATGGACTGCCTCGAGTATAATACGGCACAGCAGTACTGACCAGAATTCTGACTGTGTCTGGATGTTTTAAGTGTTATAAAGTACACATTTATACTATTGCCCTGGGACGCTGACTCGGGGAAAACATGTTGCCTCGTTTGTCACACGTGGAATGTCCAAGTAGAGAGGCCTCTTAAAAACTCGATTCTGCTGTTAGAGTTTATAGGAGCCGGTGGAGGAGCCGGTGGAGCAAGGAGCTGAGTTTGTTGATCCACAAGACAAACTGTTTACATTTGTGTCTTGAGTCCTGCTCTGCTGCTGCTCTTTCTCTTGGTATTCAGCACGTTGTTGACCGCCATTCAACAACACAATGCTGAGTTGAATAAACTTCTTTTGGCCCATTTTCTCACCATGATGTGAGGCACAATGGACAGTAGTGGGGGGTTGTTCTGACTGTCATATCAAAAGTCAATGTTTATAAAGCAGAGAGACTATAGATACCAGCTGAATACAATCTGGATACTGGATACTTGGGAGGGGGGTGTTGAGTTTACACGTATGTGTGTGTGTGTGGTGGTGGTGGGGGGGGGGGGGGGGGGGGGCACACACATGTGTTCTCTGTTTATGGTTATGGGCCGCTGTTGTGGCCAGTCAGTGACATCATGAGCTCAGTCATGGAGATGGAACATTATCTGGATGGCGATGATTTAATGATGGCCCCGTTCACTTGAACCCCAGTATTCACGGGCAGCAGACATTAGGCAGTAACAGCAGATCGGCTACTTTTGCAGAAGACATTTGGTTGTAGACTAGACTGGGGAAACACATTCAGAGAAAGAGAAAGATGCAGTTTATTACATCTAGAACAGTGGTTTTCACCCTTTTTCCATACCAGAGCCCACTACTTATTCTGCATTTGAGCCACGGACCACAATTTCTCTAATTGTCTAGATTGTCTTAGTTGAATATTTTAACTCTTGAGAGTGTAAACATGTTAACGAACTTTTCATCTGGTTAATCAACTTAGCTGGGGACCACCTGGAACCCTCTCAAGGACCACTGGTGGTCCCCGGGCTGCTGGTTGAAAACCACTAAACTAGAACAGTGCTTAACCAACCTTTTAGTTCAAGACCCAAAAGAGAATATACCCCACGGCCCAAACTAGTGAAAATGGCAGATCTATAAGCTTAAAAAGCAATGCAAAGCCGATGAAAACTTTTTTTTTTTCATTGAATTTAATTGAGTCTTAATTCTTAATAATTGAATTTGTTTTGAATTCATGAAAATGTTAACTTTTCTTGATAATGCTTTTGAAAATGTCCTGAAACAATTAAAAACTAAATGCAGGAAACCACCAAAAACATGTCTACCACCTTGCCAAGTTGCCAACCCAGTGTTTGGGAACATAAGATCTAGAGGATGAACCGTAGGTGGCCAACCTGTGGCTCGTGAGCCACATGCGGCTCTTCAGCTGGTTACATGTGGCTCTTAAGGGCCTCCACATGAAACCGTCAAAAACACTCGGCCTTGCGGAGTCATGCATTCCATATACCAGTGGTTTTCAACCTTTTTTTATAACAGGCGCACCATTTATTCAGAATTGATTTGAGCCACGGCCCACCATTTGATGACATTTAGCTCCACAGACCCCAAAGCCAAAGATTGCTATTTCTTCTCAGGGACCATTGGTGGTCCCCGGACCACCTGTTGAAAACCCCTGCCCTATACAGTGGTGCCCAACCACTCAACCAAGGACTGATTCCTAGTCGACCGCGGAGGTGTAGGTGTATGTTTTTTGACTTGTCATATACTTTTTTGGATTGTAAACCCTGTTTCTAAATACATGTCTATATGTTTAATAGTGTGTCTTTGCATTGCGCAACTGCACACAAATGCACGTGTCTTATGGCAGGAGAGGGTTGCGACCGTGGCGGCGGTTTTCTAACCGCTGGGACAGTTTGGTGTGGCTCTTTGCAGTAACACAGTGAAAAACGTGGCTCTTAGTCTGTGACCGGTTGGCCACCCAAGATCTAGAGGATGAACCGTAAGTGGTTAACGTTATTCTTTTGACTCTGTGCCTCCCCAGATCTTTGCTTGTCTGGACAAAAACAAAGTAGTTTCTCATTTTTCAGCGTTTACAACAAGGCACTGACATCACGATCACCTTGAATGTGACTTCATTCCTCATTCAACTCGGGTTCTGGAACGTGTTTCTGTCTTTGTTTAGCATCAGCGTGAAAAAATCCTTAATCGCTATTAAACTAGCCGTTTTAATACACGCCTAGACGTCACAGGCTGTTTATGCTCCATCAACCAAATCCCCACCTGCTCTTTTTTTATGTGTACGCATGTGGAATGTGTAAGAAGTGCCTCCATTCATCCTTTGATCCTTTTTTAGGCCATTTGCTGCAGCCTCATCACATTTTGGTGACGTGTTGGTTAGCTGAACTTGTTATAGCTGCTTTCTGGAACACACAACCCAAGCATGCACGCACACATACAGTACAACCACATAGATCCATAGACATATACAGATCAGATAATTTACTACAGTATAAATGTACTTGATATACAAACACTGACACAAATGTATGCAAACATATGA
The DNA here is from genome assembly GCA_039105355.1 of Benthosema pterotum. Taxonomy (NCBI): domain Eukaryota; kingdom Metazoa; phylum Chordata; class Actinopteri; order Myctophiformes; family Myctophidae; genus Benthosema; species Benthosema pterotum. The sequence continues at coordinate 18,292,133 of CM076977.1, forward strand.
ACCACATGCACTTGAACATTGCATCACGTACACACGCATGCACTGTATACTAGAACCGTGTTTTTCAAACTTTTTGATATAGGGCCCACTATTTATTCAGCATTTGAGCCATGGACCACCTTTTGACGACGTTTTCACCCCACAGACCCAAAACTAAAGATCTCGTTTGGTAGTATAGCCTAAATCAAAAATGATTAGATTCTCTAGTTGTGTACACTTCTTAATTAAGTGGGCTAATTCAGATGATGAATTTTAACTCTTGAGAGTGTAAAAATGAAACCAAATGGACCCGCGTTTCATGTACATTTGGTTAACTTTTCATCTGGTTAACCAACTTAGCTAGGGACCACCTGGAACCCTCTCAAGGACCACTGGTTGAAAACCACTGCACTAGAATGTCATTAAACGCAGACACGCATTATGCAAACTCGTATTACTACTGGTCACTACTCGTATAGCACTCATTACCAAAGTATGCAGGAGCACCTGAAAGACTGAGGAATGTAATCTGCAGTGAGGATCATCGGGTCACTTGTAAACAACACAAAGACTGTTCTTGTGTGTTTGGTTTGGAGATCCCCCTGATCCCCAGCCAAACCCATTTTTCACATTAATGTTTAAATTAGATCAGATAGCATCTACACAGGATGTAGCGCAGAAAAAATACCTGCTTTGAAGAGAGCACGTGCGGACGCCTGTCTTGTCGTCATTGCCATCGGCCAGAAACCTCGTAACTATATTTACTATACCTTGTAACTATCCCCTATTTTTGTAGGGTTAGGGGTTAGGGTTAGGGTTTTTTGCCCTAAAACCAAATGCCCTATTATTTCATACTTTATATCACAGTGGCATGCAAAAGTAGTGGAAATAGTTGATCGACAGCATACTCAAAACATGACGCTGCTGCAATATATTCTCTAAAAGACGGGGTCTCTTTTCTCCCCATTTCCTGGAAGGTCACTGTTTAGGACATAGAAGGTAGAATAGGATCCTACATACTGTATACTACAGTAAGTAATGTATTTGTGAGTGAGTGTACACGAATGTTGTGAGATCGCGTGTGTGTACGCTACAGTTTGGGTTATGCATGCATGCATGGATGCATGTGCGTATGTGTGGGTTTGTACGTCTGTGTGTGTACGTGTGTGTGCGTGTGCGTGCATGCGTGCACGTGCGGTTCCCTGAGGATGATTGAGCTGAATTTGGACAATGGTGTATACAGATCAGTTGCATCTGTATGGAAATCCCTGTTCTCACATGCAACTCGGCAAAACCGCCGTCATAATCATATACAGCACATCAGTGCTTCTCAAAGTTGAGTCCGGGGACCCCCAGGGGTCCTTGAGGGAGGGGTCCCGTGGAATGCTGCAAAAAAGGTTATAAGAACAGCTGAGCTAAAAGCTAGAAAGCAAACCGGAAAGAGATTGTGTTCTTTTCTGAAACATTTCAACGGAGATGTTGTATGAGGGTCCCCTCCCTGGACCCCCATATTTTCATATGGGGGTCCACAGACAAATGCAAAGGTTATGGTGGTTCTTGACATTAAAAGGATTTGAGAAACACTATACATAACTTACTGTATACCCCCCTCCCCCTCATTTGAGAGAGAGGGCGACCAGAGGGAGATGAGAAAGATACGGTTTGGAACAGTTGGCATCGTAAAAGCTACAGTGGGTTGTTCTAACAGGTCCAAATGATACGCCAGCCAGCCAGGCGCACACACAGCATGTACACAGACACATACATACATACTGGGCTCAGTCACAGACACTTCCTCAATGGTTACATTTAGCATCGCTGTCAGTTGGAAACCTTGTATGACCTACAAGATCTCTACACCAAGGCTGCCCAAAAGGTAGATTGTGATCTACCAGTAGATCACACAGGCCATGCAGGTAGATCACATGACAGTGATCTACCTGAAATGTATAGATCTGTAGTTAAATTATATTTAAACATCTGAATTACATATTTTCAAGAGTCCACACAATTAGAAAACAGAGAATAATTGTTATTTTGGCCAACGTTTGGCCAGTTATCTTTCCCAATTGTGGAGAAAGTGTGAAAGTTATTAACTTTGGGTGCAAGAGACTAAATTCAACATCACAAACTGTCCAATCAAACCCCAAATAGTGTTTTCAAACGTCAGTAGTAGCATATACAAGAAAACCTTCCAATTCTCCCCCTCCATTTTTCATTATAAGTGCATTATTCTTAAACACAATAACAGTAAGTAACACCATCACCACTATTTCAAGTCAAACTTTCTTGGGGGGCTTGAAATGGATTTGATGTGTAGATCATGTTGAGCTGGTCATTTTGAAAGTAGCTCTCAAGTCAAAAAAGTGTGGGCACCCCTGCTCTACATTGTATTTTCACTACTTTTGTGGTGTGGTCCGTATAGGACACTAGTAGTAGGTCATCAATTAATTCACCAAAATAACAAAAAAGAATAGATGAATTTTGGAGATACAAGGTTTCTGTCCCGACAGCAATGATATACAGCTTCGTAGATAGCAGTCTTTTCGGGCCAACGACGCCATTGCCTGTATTATAAATAAAGCGGAAGCGTAACGGCAGCCTTTGATCTTCACTGTGACCTTCCAGGTTCGTAGAAGGAAGCATCCCGCCTGCAGGCTTCACATTATGATCTGCATAATGAAGCCACGCTATCTCTCTCCTCTGTGATCAATTACAAATGCAGGAACTGTCTCAATCACTTTTCCATCTTGCATTGCACAGTTCTCTCATGGTACCAGTGGTTATACATAAGATTATTAGCCTGGGGTTCCAGTCTGAACCCCAGGCGTTCCGCACATCTGAATGTCACTTCGCAAATCAGTCTGGCCAGGAGCCTAATCCCCCACAGGTAGGCGGGACATATGAAGGTTGAAATGCAGCTGAGGATTCTTATAATTTTTATCCCTCGATTTTGTAACCCATTTTTTTCACCCAGTGTCAATTCCTAATGTGATCCTGCATGGGCTCTACACACCCACCGCCAACCTGGAGAAGCAGCGGACTTGCCTCATGCTTCCTTCAATGCATGAGGAGTCCAAGCTGCCTTCTTTTTACCTGACAGGGAGGAGTTTCCCTGGTTGGACATAGTGCGTGGAGGAACACGTTATCCAACCAGTTCTCTGCCCTCCATCAGGTGCCCCGGCTGGCCAGGGGGAGGCAGTTTAGAGCCAAGGATTACTGCATGTTTTTGTCTACTTTAGGGGACATGGGGAGAAAGAGGATTCGTAATTGGTTTGTTGAGGGAAAAAAACGTTAATTAACGTTTGTTTGTACAACATCCATTTGGGAACAACGTGGCTATCTAACAAGTGACGTCAGGGAAATGCAAATTAATTAGCAAAATGACATTTCAGATGTGCGGAATGCAGCTAATCGGGCTGGAAGCCAGGCTATAAGATTGCTGGTATTCAATCATTTAACGCCAAGTGTCAAGTTGTCAACCCTGAAATATGTACGTATGCATCCGAGTCACTCAATGTCAGTATAAAATACAATAAACCAAAATTAGTCAAGATTAGGAAAAAATACTGGACAAGAGACAAGCAGTCAGACAGTCTGTCTCGCTTTCCTCCTGCGTCTCCCCTAGCCCCCGTCTCTCAAGTTCTGTGTCCGAGAATGCTCTCGAATGGACCTGTGCACGCTACGCATGCCGCACGCACGCACCCACCCACCCACCCACCCACCCACGTACACACTGACACTGCTGTTGCCAATTACAGCTCAAAGCTAGTGGTCTCAATGGGGCATTGTGTGGACACTCTGCCCCATTTGAAGTGCACGGACAGAGGAAGGATTACTGAAAAAACCCCATGAGCCTTCATCCTCCAATCATCCTCCACTCTCCCTCGGACTGTTCATTCCTCTTTCTCTACACCGCCAGGACTCCCTTTGCTACTCGCATTCTCCTCCTGTCATCTACAAACAGACATCTTAACAGCTCTCTCTCTCTCCCCACTTTTGGCTCTGTTCCCTCACTATATTCTCACTTTCCTGAGAAAAATGTCCACTGAAATACAAGGAACTCTCTTTTTTGCTTACCCTGTAGTTTAGAACCGGAATTGCTATTTCGAGCATCATATCGCAATTTGTTATTTTGTGTGTGTGTGTGTGTGTGTGTGTGTGTGTGTGTGTGTGTGGGGGGGGGGGGGGGGGGGGGGGGGGGGGGGGGGGGATCATCACATACACAGGCATCACAACCACAAGCTTGACGTGTGGCACAGAGCGACTCAGTTTGAACTCGTCGAAAAGATAAACAAGTCCAAAGTAGCTTATAATGACCAGGCCTGGCATTTTGGTGCTTACAGGGACCCCAGAGACACAGGGAACCCGAGCCACATAGTCAAATGTATAGGAGTGGTTGCACCTGCACTCAAAATAAACAACTTAAATAATAATTGGAAAATGAACCCATAAAAATAGCAAATATGGAAACGTGGTTTTGAAACAAGGTTTTGGGCCTGGACACATTTTGTGTCTATCTATCTCACCTCCTTCGCCACGTCGCTGCTGCATCTCAGCGGACTCCTGACCTCCTGCTCTATTAGGCGCAGTAAATTCCTGCGATGCCCTGCATGGTGAAGTGTTCATTAGGAGATAAACAGAGCAGATAACGGTGGCCAGGTCACAAGGTTATCTGCCCTTTTATCTACACAGCACCGACTCACAAGTAGGACTTTAGTGCATAGAATGTTATCTGGTGGCATTGAAGCAGGATCATGGCAGAACACCCTTCCACGGTCAATGTGAACAAACACAGCACTGCCTAGAGCAGTGTTTTTCAACATTTCATTCATACCGTGTCCCACTATTTATTCAGATTTTGAGCCACGGATGAACCACCATTTGATGACATTTTAGCCCCACAGACCCCAAAACTAAGATTTCCTTTGATTTAGTCCACAATTCCAAACTGGGTTTCGAAGAAAACAAAATGACCATTAATCTTCTACATTCGCTAGTTGTGTAGACTTTGGGCTGATTTGGATGATTAATATTTTAAATTAAACCAAATGGACCCTTGCAGGTCCATTTGGTTTATTTTTTACGCTCTCAAAGAGTTACATCTGGCTAACCAACTTTCCATCATTTAGCCTGGGGAACCACCTGAAATCTTCTCAGGGACCACTGGTTGAAAACCCCTGGCTTAGAGTGCCTAGTAAGCAGTACCATACAATGGCAAAGTATTTTTCTTACTTTACTTCAATTTCCCGTCCACATTTTTAGATTATTTAAAAAGGAAGAAAAGGCTTACCTGTAAAATCTCATATCCTTTCCATATACAGTAACTGTTTGACTATACAAGAACATGATAATATACCAGGGTAAATAATAGTAAATCTCTCAAGACAGACTGAAAAGAGGGCACTGTTTTTTGGACGATGGGTTCTCGGATTGGATAATAGCAAACAGGCCACAGTATTTATCTTTTTTTTTTTTGCCTTTGGTGGTGCTTAGTTTAATAACAGTCTATGTATAGGCTGATGGATAGATTGATAGATTGCATAGTGAGAGAGCAATAGTGATCTCACGGTATTGAACCTGGTCCAGGATAAATAGCGATAATCAGAGACTGCTGGCACATAATAGTACTTCGATGAAGCGATGTATAATGTACAGAATGGTAACAGGTTATGTAAGAGGAGAAAACAACAGTTATTAGTTCACCAAATGTGGTACTGGTTCATTTCCTCACTGTTGATAAGAGAGAGAGAAATGTATTTTCTGGTAAATAATTACGTGATTATCTAGCTAGCTAGTGTTACCGCCTGGTCTATATTTGGTACCTTCAGTCACTGATATGGCAAGATAACATATTTTTGGTCATAATAATTCGTTATGAGCTCATGTCGTCTGTCGTTCTGTTGTTGAGCTTCTGGCCCCGTGTTTGGTTGAAAGACGAGGCTTGTATGTATGATGCCATGCTCTTTGCATCCATCTAAAATACAGCAACGTGATCCTGTGTGGCTTAGAGATGATTGAACGTCGCTGCGCAATCACGCTGCCAGCTTTCAGATGGTTATTCCAAACAGGTGTCCTCCATACTTAACCGCTTAAACCAGGGGTGGGCAATTATTTTTCCCAAGGGGCCAAATGAGATACATCAAATATTGTGGAGGGCCAAGACTAAAGGCTGGACTAAAGTCTGCATATTATTCATTTAATTTCAAGATAAAAGTAAGCGTAAGACAAACTGTTTTGACACCATGGACCTCTATTTATTCAGTATTTGTGCCACAGAGTACCACCATTGAATGACATTTTAGCCCCACAGACCCCAAAACCAAAGATTTCTTTTGCCCACAATTCCAGGCTGGATTTCACAAACAAAAACAGGCAAACAGATCGAAATGACCATTAATCTTCTCTAGTTGTGTAGACTTGGAGCTAATTCAGATGATGAATATTTTAACTCTTGAGAGCGTAAAATGAAACCAAATGGACCCTTGCGGGTCCATTTGGTTTCATTTTTACGCTCTCAAAGAGTTACATCTGGTTAACCAACTTTCCATATTTAACTGGAACTCTCTCCCGGACCACTGGTTGAAAACCACAGTACCCTTTCACGGGCCGGTCAGAGTCAGCCAAAGGGCCGCATTTGGCCCCCGGGCCGCATAATGCCCAGGTATGGCTTAAACCCTATTTTATACACTGTCCTTTAGATTTTGACACACGACGACGTGCCCAAAGTAGGAACACAATGGGCTGAAAGTGGTTTAAAGGGCAATTCCACCCATTTTCAACATTTTACTACATCATTGATATACATTAGGGTCGTTCTGTTTTACTGTGTGTTAATTAAGGACACGGTTAAAGGTTCACAGCTAGTCCAATACAATAGTAGGCCTACTGTAAGTTATACTGTACGTTCTTATACGTTAATAATCCACCACATGGTATGCAATGTATGTTGTAAAGGTTATGTTGCTGCAATGCTGCCACATACCTTAGACTAAGGAAAGATTTATGGTATAATGAATGATTTACTAAATAATGGTCTTTTGCCTGTGCTGTGTGTAGTGATGTAGGCCGACAAGTTTCCATTACACTTGCCTCTTGCGAATTCGTCACTGGATGTTGGAGAGCTAGTCAAGTGGAATGGATGTGGACTGAGAGACCAAAGAGTCACTCTTTGAGGTTTGCGCATATTTATGCCTGTATGAGAGAGTGGAGACAGAAAGGGAACACAGAGAGATACAGAGAGAGTGAGAGAGAGAGAGAGAGAGAGAAGAGACAGCGAGAGAGAGAGGCTGGTCAGTGAATCTAGTGTTGTTTATCTCCATGACAAAGACATTTGACATTTCCATGCCGGCCATGGAGACTCCCTTGGCGCTGCCAGCAGAGCTGTGCCGGCATCTCTCTCTCACACAATGAAATTAAACTCCTAATCTCTCAGTGTGTGTGTGAGTGTGTGTGCGTGTGTACACACACACAGGCCCTGCTGCCAGCATAGTACTCAAGTTGCCCTCGCATTCTCTCTTTCTTCCTTTCTCTCTCTCTCTCTCTCTCTGGCCCTCTCCCTCCAATCTATCCTTCCCTCGTCGCAGCTAGCCGTAACCCCCTCTTCTCTCCCACCACCTCAGTTCCTTAGTTCATACCCCCCGCCCCCCCCCCCCCCCCCCCCAACAACCTTTCCCCCAAGACCACTTCTGTCAAGCTGTATTCCTGGCACAGCCCCCCCCCCCCCCCCCCCCAGCGTGGCTATTAATACAGGCATGAGAATATGAGAGCGAGACAGAGAGAGAGTGAGAGGAAAAGTAAAGAGAACAGGCAACAGTTGTAGGGAAGTTCAGAGGTCAGTGGTCTCATTCTGTGTGTGTGTGTGTGTGTGTGTGTGTGTGTGTGTGTGTGTGTGTGTGTGTGTGTGTGTGTGTGTGTGTGTGTGTGTGTGTGTGTGTGTGTGTGTGTGTAGAGGGGTGTTCAGTGTTGAGGTATGTGGCCACTCCCAGGCTACCCCTGGCTCTCTCTAATGACTTCCAGACAATAGGCCCCGTTCCCGTCATCATCTCCATGGAACCGAGTTAATAACCAACTGGCCGGTGGGAGAGCTCACCTTGATGCCCTCCTCGGTAACTCCCGGACCATTAAACTCCAACCTTTTGCACGATCACCTTCTTCTGCTTTATAACTCGCTGCGATTCAGACGTTTCAGACAACAATGTTTTAACCATTCTTGCCAAAGAAAAGTAGTGTTGGACACTATAATAACGTCTAATTGATGATTCATTATAGAACATTTTCCCTTTCAATAATGCATTGGTTTTCAACCTTTTTAATACCAGGACCCACTATTTATTCAGAGCCACAGACCACCATTTGATGACATTTTATCCCCACAGACCCCAAAACTAAAGATTTATTTTGCTTTTGTCCACAATTCCAGGCTTGATTTCAAAGAAAAAAACAAAACAGGCAAACATACAGATCAAAATGACCATTAATCTTCTACATTCTCTAGTTCTGTAGACTTAACTCTTGAGAGTGTAAACATGAAACCAAATGGACCCACAAGGCTGCATTTGGTTTCATGTTTACACTCTCATTACACTCTAAGAGTTACATCTGGTTAACCAACTTTCCATCATTTAGCCTGGGGACCTCCTGGAATCCTCTCAGGGACCACCTGTTGAAAACCCCTGCAATAATGAGATGTGCAAGATACAACATATGTTGTATCTTTCCTTTCTTTTATTATTATTTGTACTAGAGTATGAATCTTTTAGACATACTAAACCTTGTTACTTTGTGTCTGCACACAGCTGAGATCTTAATAGTGGCAGCGTTTTGGCATTCGCTGCAAATACGGTGTCGTATTCCTACAAGTATTTATCCCCACTAGCTAAAAAAGAGGCACTGCCTCGCACAGACAGAGAGACCGCACCACCAGGGCCCTTCAGGCTCCTTCTCTCCCTCCATCCTTTCCTCTCTGCTGGTTAGAGGTCAACGTCGAGCCTCTCAGGTTAACACGGCGTTCTGCCGCGTGCGGTTTCCCCCTCCTCGTTTTATGTGTTTGTTTATGTGGTTCCGAAGGGCCTGAGGGGCAATGAGGCAGAGCCAGGAATAAAGATGATCCAGGGAATGACGTGGGCGCATGCATGGGCCGACGGTGGTGGTGTTGGTGGTGGAGAGGAGGAGGGGGATGATGATGTGTTCTCCAGTTGGTGTCTGGCAAACTGTTGCAGCATGGCTGGATCTAAAGGAGAGCGACAGGATCTCCTGAGGAATGCATGGTGGTGCTGCTGCTGCATGGGAGAATACATGAAGGCTCGGCCCAAATAATACTCGGACCACCTGAAAAGTTGTGACAATGAGGGGTCAAAAAACTGAGCTCTTGTGAGGGCTGTTACAGTGTACAAATGTCAAACAAATGGACCATACATAGCGGGTCCAAAAACAAGGTCCTAAAAGAAAAATCATTAACATGAAACACAACTTGATGATAAAGCTGCCATTGGACTGATCCTATGAAGTGAACGGAGTTTGCGACAGCGTAACTCTGTCTATACTCAGGGCCGAGTGTTATTTGGGCCGAGCCTTCCTGTTGCCTGCTGGGAGGGCATCTGACATGCATTGAGATGGATGCTCGGCTCCCCTCCCCCGTCATGCAAACCTCATTTCTTTGGGTCCGTCGCTGGGGAGGTGAGTGAGGAGTTATGGGCGAGGACTTCTGCGAAGTCTGCGATTGTACTTGTCAACCTTTAACCTCCTGTCATCTGGCCTAAGTTAATGCGACTGAACCATTTGGCCTGCGCTGTCATCAGCCTCGTGGAGAGGAACGTTAGGAGGAGGATTACAGGGAGGCAGTTAGACAAAGAAGAGAACAAGAGAAGTACATGTTTCCTAGTCCAGAGACATCTCACTCTTTTTTTCTTCTTTTTTTGGGATGCTCCTCTTTTATACTGCCTTGCAGCTGATCTCTCTCTTTTTCTGACCTAAAACAGTGATTTTCTTTTCCTTTTTCATACCAGGCCCACTATTTATTCTGCATTTTAGCCCGGACCACCATTTGAGGTTGAGTTCAGTCTCTCCTTTGTGTTTGTGTCCACAATTTAGGAGAGATAACAAAATAACAATTCCTCTACATTTTCTAAATGTGTACATTCTTGAAAGTTAAGTAATTTGGATGTTTAAGTATAATTTAACTCTTGAGAGCATAAAAGTTACAGATCTATAAGTGTCCATTTGGTTACCAATTTGGTCCATCAGTTAGCTGGGGACCACCTGGAATGGTCCCCGGACCACTGTGAAAACGACGGACCTAAAATGAACCACCATCAGGGTTGAAGTGGTTAAAGAGTTTACGGAATTGGCAGCACACTGATGTGATGTGGGAGAGATATACAGTGGGCCCAAGAAGACTGCTATACTCCCCTGAAAGCTGATAATCCATGAATGTAATTCTAAACGCAGTTTTTCAATCCCACCAGAGGGTACACCTAACCCTATTAACGTGAGTGAGTCCACTAGGGTTTGGTGCAGTTGTAGAATGTCTGGGTGTTCTCATGCATGCGCCTCTGTGCACAGTGAAACCTTTAGTGTAAAAGAGTTGCAAATTGAGGAATCTCTCAAGAATGGAATGCTTTCGTTCACCCCCCCCCCCCAAATGAAATGAACACTGAGGATTTGCACTGTGTACACACAAAGTGAAATCATTCAACTGACCCCAGATGGATTCAGCTGTTTACTGGTATACAACGTTGACACGTTACAAACCTGGGGTTTTCAACCTTTTTAATACCAGGGCCCACTATTTCTTCAGAATTTGAGGACATTTTAGCCCCACAGCCCACAGACCCCAAAACTAAAGATTGCTTTTGCTTTTGTCAAAACAGTCAAACATACAGATCAAAATGACCATTAATCTTCTACATTCTCTAGTTCTGTAGACTTGGGAGAGTTACATCTGGTTAAGCAACTTTCCATCATTTAGCTGGGGACCACCTGGAATCCTCTCAGGGACTACTGGTGGTCCCCGGACCATTGAAAACCCCTGCTATAAACCGCGGGATGTTCATGCAATCGCACATTATATGTTCAGCACTAAAACATGCTCAAAGGAGGGTGTGTGTATGTTTTTCGGTTTTCACCCCCGACTCTAAGCCCAGGCATGTGTTTAGTAGTATGATAACCTATTAGAAAAGATTGCAGGCCATGTGAATGTGTTTGAAGACCAGGTGCTTGGAGGGAGGAGGGCTTCCTACAAAAAGGACCCCCTGTAGAAGTCTATGAGCAAATTACAGAGCGGCAGGCAGAGCTCTCACTGAGGCCCCGCATGCTGCCTTTGTCCTTGTACAGTATTGCTAGGGAGGGATGGAATGGCTTTACAATAGTAGTAATAGAGAATTTGTGGAGACGCCCGCTGGCCTAGTGGTCCAGGCCCATGCCTGTATAACGTACTGTATAAACTCTGGCCTGACAGCGTGTTGCACATTTGAATCCCGTGTATGATGACCTTTTGCTACATGTCTTTCTCCCCTTAAATGGTAAAAGGTGCATTTATATAGCACCTTTTATCCAAGGCGCTTTACATAGTTAGTTGATTCCATTCACCCATTCACTAGCCTCGACACCCAGGCTTTCATTTTCGTCCGCCTTGCGCGAAAACGGAAAGCCTGGACTAACGCACGTTGGAAAGTGGCCTTGAGGGGCGGGTGAACCTTCCGGGGTGGGCGTCGCTCTAAATGATGTGACGTAGAACAGCAGTGGACGGGAGGGGGAGGGGCCGGAGATGACGACACGTTATTGAGATCAAATCAGAGCGCAGCACTTCCGCCGTGTGGATCCCACGACAACCCGCCCCCCAAGGCCAAAATCACTGAGGGCTAGACCAGGCTACCCATTCACACACCAATGGCAGAAGAAACCATGCAAGGCACTGACCACCACATCAGGAGCAATTAGGGGTTCAGTGTCTTGCTCACTAACTCTGGGGGAACCCGGATTAGAACCAGCAACCATCTGGTGATTCTGCGCTGAGCCACTGCCTTTAAATATTTGTTTTGGAGTTTTTTTATGCGTTTATTGATAGTAGACAGTAGAGCGAGACAGAACTAATGAGGAGAGAGACAGGAATGACACGTGGCAAAGGCTATCAGCCCAGGAGTCAAACCTGCGGCACAGGGTGCCTTAGTAGTCCAGGCAGTTGGACTAACCTCTCTCTCCCTTTCTCTCATTCTTCACTTGTATCTATCACTATAAAGGCAGAAAAGCTTAAGAAGAATCTTAAAAAAGAGAATTTGTGTGTGTGACTGTGTGCTGTGATCACAGACCTACAAATCCTCATTATGCAAATCCATATGACAACAAATGACTTGACACTGTCCCTGAAGCTACTCTCGCCCCATTTAAGGTGATTCACCTGCAGTTGAGTTTCATTTTCAAAGGAAGCCAGCGGCATGAAGCTGCATGAACTGATGGTCGACAGTTGACATGACGTGTCTTGACGTGCTACTCTGAGCTGAGCTGGCATTTTTTCAGCAACCCAATGACGCAGTGTCATTCAAGGGTTAATTGTTTCACCATTTCCACCTCCATTTCTCTCTTCCGGCCCCCCACAATAATTCCAGAACTGTTCCGTGAACAGAAGAGAAACTCATTCCTGACATTAACTAGTTCTCCTTGATGTCTAAACCTTCCCTTTTCAATTATGGATTGAGGTTTGAGCAAGGCATGGAGCTGTAATAGAGTCCTGTTGTGTTGTTGTCGTTACAAAGTGGGAGTTTCTCATCTAGATCACAATCAACAATATTTATGTGCCGAGTTGGAGTTTTTGTTTTGCAAATTGTGTCTGTGACAGCTGTAAACATGTGTGCAATATTTATTGAGTATTCAAATTATGAGTTATGCAAACACCCATACACACGAACACACATGCGGTCGCACACATGCACACACATTCTTGCGCTCCAACTGTGCCGAAATTTGAGTGGCAAATACTGGCATGTCCCTCCTACCCCCTGTCAACTCTCTCAACATGCCCCCATTGTTCTAAATCTAAAGCCTTCCACTCAACCATTGCTCAAAAGCCAGCAGGAGCTCAAGTGTCACCCCCGCAGAGAGTAGACCGAGAGAGACAGAGGATGGGATGAAACCAGGAGGAGTTAACTAGGAATTCCAAGAAACGAGTAAGGAACAAGGATGGAAGAAAGACAGGAAGGAACACTGTTGAACACAGTTAAATCCTCATCCTCAGGGGTGTACAAATGTCCATTTGGGAAGGCTACTCTCTCATGAATTACACGTGGATGGATGCATACCAACTGTCCAGTCTCCTAGAACCGGCTCATCTTTTATTGAAGTGTCAGTGTGCCGAGGATGGCTCTGACAGCTCGAACAATGCCTGTCCCGGCCTTCAATCCAAGCTAACTAACCGTCGGACACGGCAGTAAGCCAGCTAGGCTCTCACACTCTCTCCTGTTTGAACAGGCAACTCTTTCTGTCTGTCTCTCAGGGCACGTCGCCCAGGAGTAAAGAGCTCAGGTTGCTGGAGAACTTTCACATTGTTCCGGCTTGAACTCCACAGTGCTGAAGCCATGTACTCTGTCTGTAAACATCCACCAACATAGTGAGCGATAGTAGGAACTCACTTTAGGTGCAGGTTGCATCATGCAATGGTGTATAGTACAATATACCTCAGACAAATTTGCTCCTGCCTGGCTGGCTGTGAGTAATTAAGGAGCATATTCTCAATCAGGTGTCTTGTTCTGTACACTACTGCAAATACTGATGCCCTCCTCCTTCTCTCTCCTTGTTGTGAAACTCTGGGTGTCTCTTTTTGTTGTTGTATACACAGATGTTTGGCTCATCTAGCGGATCATTGACCGAAGACACCGTCTCACTCCACTTAAAGTCTCTGTGCAGACAGACACCACAGACACCACAGAATGGGTTTTTATTGTCAGCATTCAGTGTTACTGCAGTAAAAGAGAGGGAGTGAAAGAGATCTTACTTTAATGGAAAAAGGGGGGGGCAGTGCCAGTGAGACAGATAGAGAGGTCGGATCATGCAGGGGTCCCTTGAGAATGACTTCGTATCATTCCTATTCTGCCATTGCTACTTTAGTGTTCATTGCTACTGTTTTGTTGACTTTGGCAGGTCTGTTTTGTTTTTACAACATGGGCCATATATTCATAGTCATTATTTGCATCACATGATCAGTTATGACAGGATCAAATACTGTCCTATCTTTTGTTGTTGAACTGCAGATGTCTCTCGTGTTGTAACCTCTCTATATGGTTTGTCTTGCTTATAGCGCCATCAGATACAGTCTATGTATGACAGCTGTACAGAATGGCGATTTCAACATGACGAAAACTCAATGTTTAAAAGTGAAGTGGCATGTCCTCGAACAAAACCATTTAGCATAATGGAAATAAGTTGAGAATGGTGCCAAGGTTGAAAGAAAATACTGTAAACGGCACACAATAATAAGCGTTTCCCTCTCCGTCTTACCGAGGGCTTTTCCACATTTTCTAGTCTGTTTCCTCCAAACGTTTTATAGCTTCCCTGCGATGATGCAATGACGCACATTCAGAGACCCAGGGATTTGTTGTTCCTGGAAGAAAGAGAGGGAGCTTTTGTCTGCTCGAACTAAATTACGATGCATCGTGCATGTGTGCATGTGTGCGTGTGTGTGTGCGTGTGTGTGTGCACGCGTGACGTCAGGCCACTTTCAGTCGGGGATCCCTATTTTGGCCTATTTTGGGCTTGTTTGCTATTATAATCTATAAAGCATAACAGGGGTTTTCAACAGGCGGTCTGGGGACCACTAGTGGTCCCTGAGAGGATTCTAGATGGCCCCAGCTAAATGATGGAGACTTGGTAACCAAATGGACCCTTATGCATTTGTAACTCTTGAGATCGCAAAACGAAACCAAATGGACCTGTTTCATTTTACACTCAAGAGTTAAATTGTATTAAATGTCTGAATGACTTATTGGATGAATGGGGAATCCACTTCTGGAACAGGGGCGGTGACGTCACTGCGCAGGTCTATAACAAACTGACTCTGCATAGAGTCAGTTTGTTATAGACCTGCGCAGTGACGTCACCGCCAAGGCAGAGGCAGAGGTGGCCAAGGCAGAGGTAGATTACAGTAAAACAGCTGATCCACGTATCCTCTCTCTTTTGACTTTATGGAGAACAATGAGGATTAAGTGAGGTACACACAGAGCTTGATTTGCGATGGTGAGTTACGGCATTCCAATTTCACATATTCTTTGCATGGCATCTTGATTCAGCAAACAAACATAACTTGTGGCCAGTTCAGTATCGGTAGGGCAGAACACAACTTGTCAACACACAACTTGTCACATGGATGAAAGAATCAGGGCGGTGTGCAGATATGCGTTTTAGGCCAAGACATTGTTTGGCATGTAAAAGTTCCATGTATACTGTAACTGATAAGCCGTGTGTTCTGCCAAAGGGGAATTATAGATCTCAGCGTGAAGTTTCCCGAAACCTTGGCCGCCTGCAGTCTCGTGTTTCCCTATCTGACCTATGAAGGACTTAGATGATCTTTGGTGCTAAGCTGAGGGAAGCTTTGTGGTTTGTCTCCATTGCCCCAGTGGGACAGTCAGCTGTCTCCACCTGGCTTTACCTCCTCCTCCCCCTGTCCACCTTCTACCTTCCCTACTACTAGATTACTGGTCCATTTCAACAAGAGTCAACTGCCTGGCAGGATGGCATTGCTGTACGTAGCACGTGTAAATTAAGCATGTAGGCCTATAGGGAATCATGTTGAATTGTCACCTACAGGTGTGATAAACAACATCAATCCCAGCTGGTGAGTGTGTTGCATTGACCCAGAGGAAAGCAGAATCCAAGTTTGAGATCTCTTATACAGCTCCATCTATTTCTCAGGAGAAAACAATGAGAAACATAGCTTTGAGATACAACAATTGAGCAATATTTAAGCCATAGATGAGATTGTTGTGAGCTCATGGCTCCTGTTTCTCATCGTTTTCTCCTGAGAAATAAACTTGGTATGTCTCAGATGGATCCTCTGATGAGCTATACAGGAGCTCTCTAAAATGGCTTGAATATTGCTCAAGTTGTATCTCAAAGCTGTTTCTCATTGTTTTCTCCTGAGATTTGGTATGTCTCAGATGGAGCTCTACAGGAGATCTCAAACTTTGATTTTGCTTTCCTCTGGGGAAAACTAGATCTTGCGTGGTGCGCACAAGTAGATCATGGCCTACTTGCGTGTGACAGCAGAAGAATAAACAAAAGAGCTTCAGGAGATTAGCTATAGGACATTAGTTATAAAGGTCTTTTAATTGCATCACCATTACGTCATCACATAAACCTGTCAATCAGACAACTTCGAGGGACGGCCGACAACCGACCACCGCGAACCGATCGCTTAACTTGTGATCCCTATAGTTCACGTGTGGATGGATGTACACTTGGCACAAACGGTGTGGAAAAAAATAAACTTCTAAGTAAATTAATCTCACGAAAATAATGGTCCCTCTGTCCAAGGACCATAACATTCCAGATGTAGCTGTGAATACAGTACAGCCTTCCCCGTGGTTCTCCTAACCCTCTTCTGACATGATAATGTGTGTAATATTCCCCCCACTCTTTCCCTTAACAACCCCCACGGTTATGTGAACTAACCCCCTTTATGAAGTAACACAGCCCTCCGCCTGTCTCTTATGCACTCCCTTCTTACATTCCTATACGATGAACACAGCTGGTGTAACCCTTATAGTCTGATTCATACTTAGGTGCGTCATGGTGTCTGAGCTTATAGATTGGCTACTTTCCATGCACAACACTGTTCGAATCAGTATGATCATATTTTTTTATTATTGTTTTACGCTTGCCTTCACCTACTGTTTAGTCTGGGGAGGGTGTAACCAAGCCTCTACCACAGTGGTTTTCAACCTAAAACCAAGGATTTTCTAGTTTTTGTCCACAATTTAGGAGAGATAACTGGTGAAATATTGGTCAAAATAACAGTTCTTCTACAATTTGACAGGGGAGTAACGAATTACGCCTTCTAGTTCATTTTCAACGGGACCGGAGTTTTTTGCTTAGAAAACGCTGCGTGACAAAGCAAGCGTGTGACGCCAGGCATTATCACATGGCGTCCAGTGTTAGACCTCTGTTCCAGTAAGCTTCCAGTAAACGATTCAGCAGTGAGCGGCACGGGGGAATCGCCGTGATAATGTGTGCGTTTCAGACTCCCCGTCTGTAACACCCTTTACGGTGGCAGGAGTTATAGATCACACTTGAAAAGCTAATCTGTGCTTTGTCAAAGGCCAAAACTAAACACATACGCTGTACACCTCCTTTGAACTGATGTGGTTGACCTTGAGAAACCGTGTCAGTCTTGTAGGGCTATCAGTGTAGCACCACAGACGTCATGGGCAATCTATTGTACATATATCTATGAAAAGGTTTTGGGTATCACCACTTTTCCACTAACATCTAATCTACAACTCTCTATTCCACTGACAGTGGCACGTGGATGGAGAGGGATTGACCCCACAACCTATTTGTGCTAGTGTTAGAGATGGGAGCCTTTGTGGTGTGATTTCAGGAATGGGCGTCTGTTTGTTACGACATGCGCCCGGCTGTGCAGAGGACGGAGGACAGAATGTCTTTGTAGCTCTGTGTTTACGGAGGGAGAGATTGTCGGGAAGGAAATAGTACATAATAACGGTAGACGCACTATTCCCATAACATGCACTTGATGTGCTGAATGATGTTGACATTATAACTAGATCTGCTGCTGCTATTTTGTCATCTGACATAAGTGCCTGCTGGGCTGGATCTCCGAATGCAGTTCAGGCTGTTGTTCACCCGTCACTGATTGTGAGTGTGTTGTGAGACACAGCTGTCAGATAAAAAGCTTTCTCTGACCTTATCGGAGGAGGAGACAGACACACAGCCCAGACCTCTGGTGTCGATAACACCCCAATATAGGGCTGTCGACCTCTTTGCCGATACAGTATGGAGTTGTGCGACCGAGTAACGCTGATTTGTTCGTTTGCGTGTTTTTGTTTTGTTCATTAGGGTCAGGGGAAGATCTAGGCATGGGCATGGGGGGGGGCAATGCCCCCCTAAATGCCCAGAATGCCCCACCAAACATGATGGCATGCAAAACAACCCAAGATATTTCAAATTTAAGTGCTTATACAGTATTTAAAATGACTTGAACCACTACTACTGCTACTAACTACAATTGTGGCACCACTAAACCAAGGCAGAAAACTCTCTGAGTCAGACCTTTAGTTTTATGCATGCTGCGTGTCTGGTGCAACTTCAACAACAACTGATGTTATTATTGATGCTTAATTGCCTTAACTCTTTAAGTCATGTAACTGAAAATGGTAGGGGTGCGGCAATGAAGCCACCCCCAATGAAGCTACCATTTTCTCTTGCCCCCCCAATTGGGAAATGTTACATCCGCCCCTGATTTGAAGTAGGGTCAAACGTTCACATGTTGGAGGAGAGAGTCGAATTCTCTGATCGAAAAGTGTACCGATGACTCAGTGTGAGGCACACATCTGGGTTCGCTTTTCGTGACCAAAAACCAAAGCAACACGATGGTCGTTCCCTTTGCCTTTGCTCCAAGAATAACATATTAGTACAGTATAAGTATGTGCAAGTAGTTTTGCCTGGTGACGTGATCATATGTGTGTTTGTGTTTTCCAGAGCATTGAACGAGAGGAGCCAACAGAAGTGGACCCGGTTTCAGCACATTCTGCAGTGGAGAATGGACACTCTGCCATCACAGGTAATCATCCTTATCATGGCATTCGATTGAACCAATCAATGCTGACACTTTCACACAACTAAATTAGCCGATCACAATCAATCAGTCTTCAAGCCATAGTTTTGCAGTGATACGCCAGCAGCACACATGTCTAAACGTGCATGTGCCATTGCATAGGTTAGGGTATTTTATGGTGATGCCAGGGTAGGTAATATTTAGGGTTGAATCCCAACAAAACTACCTTGCCTTGGTCCGCACAGGGCAGTTGACATAAACCACTCCAGTGGCCACCAGTGGAAGATCCCATGTACGTATCTGTTCCAAATAACTAAAGGTTAGAAAAAGAGGGAACAGTTCTAACATATATACTGACGGGCACATACTGACGGGCACATGCACAGTCTAATGGGGTTCCCTGATGCCCCCCTTTAGGCCAACGTTTGGGCCAAAACTTGGGAACCTGGGTTTGTCAGAGAATGTGTTTAATTGGCAACAGGAAGGCTCGGCCCAAATTATACTTGGCCCTGAGTATAGACAGAGTTATGCTGTTCACCGTTCACTTCATGGGATCAGTCACCCGCTTCGACCTCTATCCATCGATTGAATAGACACTTATCAACAGAAATGTTACGATCCAATCGTGCCGGTATAGCAGATATTCAGATACCCGCCGGGCAAGTAGATATATTGTATTCATTGCATCGGTGGATCACGGATACTACTAGTAGGGCGGGGCGAAGGAAGTTTTACTGAAGTTATGGTTAGGGTTAGGTTAGGTTTAGGCATAAGTTTACTGAGGTTAAGTTTAGGGTTGGGGTTAGGTGTAGGCATAGCCTAGTTTTACTGGGGTTATGTTTAGGGTTTAGGATTAGGCTAGGGTTAGGGTTAGACGGTGCTTTATGCGGTAACTAACCCTAAACAAAACTTCAGTAAAACTATGCTTCGCCCCGCCCTACTAGTAGTATCCGTGATCCACCGATGCAATGAATACAAAATATCTACTTGCCCGGCGGGTATCTGAATATCTGCTATACCGGCACGATTGGATCGTAACATTTCTGTTGATAAGTGTCTATTCAATCGATGGATAGAGGTCGAAGCGGCTGGATCAGTCCAATGGCGGCTCTACCATTGTTGTGTTTCACCTCTCACGAGAGCTCAGTTTTCTGACCCCTCAATGACGCAACTTTTCGGCTGGTCCGAGTATTATTTGGGCCGTTTAATCACTATACCCTTTTACCTCTTGTGTCCAATTAGAAAATTCAACTTTGGTACATGGGAAGATCTCGCCACCCAATGACAGCCCGCACGAACATGCGGCTCCAGTGGCGATGCGGATGCCACACCTCCCTATCACAGCCACAACCAAGACCAAGGCTGAAATGAGCCCCGACTCGCCCAGCAGCCCTACCAGCCCCCTGGTCTCACCCGTCACAGAGGTGTCACCTCCCAGCCAGACGACTGCTAGCAACAGCGAGCCTCAACTCATAGGAGACGGCCCTAATCAGCCAGGTGAGTTTTATAATTCCCTCATACACACAAAAACGTGAACCTGTCAAGCCCCTTAGCATGCACTCACTTTGAATCTTGTCTTGTCTTTGTCAAGTGTCTTCTATGAAGTCATGGACTCCAACTCCAGCAGTCAGGACTATGGGATCGCCCAGAATGCAAGGCAAGTCTTACAACGAATACATGAAGGCTCGGCCCAAATAATACTCGGACCAGCCGAAATCTTGTGAAAACTGAGCTCTCGGGAGGGCTGTTGCTGCCTGAAAGAGGGACATTTCCAATATTTTCCTGAGGGTGTAGAAATGTGAAATACGGTTCCATTTGTACACTCAGAAAAAAAGAGCTAAAACAAAAATCATTAACCTGGTGAAACACAACTTGATAGAGCCGCTATTGGACTGATCCCATGAAGAGAACAGAGTTTGCGACAGTGTAACTCTGTACTCAGGTCCGAGTATTATTTGGGCCGAGCCTTACCCTGTTACCCTTACGACCATATATGCAGCATGCACTGAACGGACTTTCTCTTTTTTTGAATGTTGTGCCTTTTGTCTTTTGCAGATAAAGCCTTTTCTGCACCTCCTAAGTCTGTGACATACTCTGGGCTTCCCCAGCATGATAGGTGAGTGAGGCTCCCAACTTGTGCTACAACAGAAACAATAAGTCATAATGTCTACAGTATCTATATTAGAAGATCTAGCGCAGTTGTGCATTAGCAAAACACTGAAGTTGGTCCTGGACCAAAGAACTCACGCAATACTGTGTCACATTTTTTTTAAATAAATAAATAACAGCATAAAACACTGAAAGAACGTTTATCATGCACACATGAATAACTGATTAACAGATTACACACCGTGAAGTTCTATCAAACTAAAGCAAGTCTGTTTTGGCCAAATTGACATCCATGGCAGATGTCTTCTCTACCGCGCAGAGAAAAAATTCTACTTGATTATTGAGTAAAGACTATTTTCCCCGTAGCCTGGCTGCAGCCACATCCATTTCATTTGATATATTTATGAGTAAAACAAAAAAAAGTTGCCAGTACCTGTATTTTCCTGTTCACACGGTTGTGATCTCTCTTCCCATTCCACAGGATCAGTGACATCAGCAATGACGCATACTCTGGCCGGGGGGTGGAGAGGAAGCGGGGAGAGCTGGTGAGGTCACAGACTCTGCCGCGTAACATCGGTGCACAGGCCCGCCGATTAGTCTTTGAAAAACTGGACTCTGAAGCCAGTCAAAGGTAACATCATAAAAAGTGTAACTTTCAGCACAGATGTAATGTGAGGAGAATTAAAAGAAACTATACACAATGCACTGTCTATCCCCTAGTACGCAGTGTGTTACACAGTTATACCTCCTTGTCTTACACTCTTGCTCTGTGTTCTGTGCAGCCGTCCTAAGGCAGAGACCAAGCTGAAGCGTTCTCAGAGTTTTGGAGTGTCCAGTGCAAGCAGCATCAAGCAGATACTTCTGGAATGGTGCCGTTCCAAGACCATTGGATACCAGGTAATAATATGTGACCTAATCTGTGTGCGTTTTATAGAGCGATAGAGGCTCAGCCCGTGGATGGTGTGCGGCCCTGGTTGTTCCGGGGCAACGTCTCTTCAGAGTCAGGTTGTTTGCGAAAGCAGCCCAAAGCAAGTCCATCTAAGGCTAAATACCGGCACAAGGCTGATAGCAGACAAGTACTGCGTAAACCCTAGCTGGACCGCGATTGGAATCTTAGTTATTTACCTTTTTATCTTGGAACCACAAAATGTGGGGATTAACACTGACTGCGGTTACATGCGTGACGTTTGCCTCTTCCAGCTGCTTATGGCGGTCAGAATGGAACATGTGTCCTCCGTTTACACTCATATCTGTCAAACACACTTACCCGCATAAGAAAGAGATGGAGACAGAGAGAGAGCGTCAGACAGAGAGAGATTGTCTGAAACTGGAGAGGTTGCATTTAATTACGGGCCCGGCCAACCGAGTGCCTACTTCAGGACTGACTTGGGAAAAGCATGGAGAGCCAAAACGTGAGAAGCAAAAAGAGAAGACAAAGAATGACAGGAGACAAAACGAAATATGGGGGGGAAAAAAGAGGAGGAGGAAAGTGCAAAGTCGGCATAGGGAGAGGACTCGGAGGAGAGGAGCAGACACCCTGCCTCTGTTTTGTCCATTACAATTATGAGAAAGACTGCGTCATTTTCTTCTTAACACACTTGACTGGATTTCATTTTGCATGCTGAGCCATTCGTGCAGGCATGCATGCGCACGTGCACGCACGCACACCACAGTCTCATCTATAACCTTGTATGCACGTTTCTCTCCTCCATTTGTGTGTCTGCAGAACATAGACATCCAGAACTTCTCGTCCAGTTGGAGTGACGGCATGGCTTTCTGCGCTCTGGTCCACTCCTTCTTCCCCACTGAGTTCGACTACAACTCCCTGGCTCCCGCCAACCGCAAGCATAACTTTGAACAGGCTTTTACTACTGCAGAGTAAGTGTGGCAAGTCATACTGTATTTTATTTTTTTTCCTGTCATGTACCAACACAACTGCCACTGCATGCACGACTGTTTAGTTTAACCCCAATTCCAAAGTTTGTAAATGGAACCTTTTGTAGACTCTCCGGGGTACACTATTATTTTAAAGACCCACATTGAATGTTTTACATTTTGGGTGATTGCAAATAAATGTGGAAATTTCACCACACGGTTCATGGATCTCTGAGCGTGCAAAATGAAATGCGGTTTGCAGTTCAGACAACTGCAGGCAAATCACACACATTTTAATAATGATGGAATCAGAGAGGTATACAGTATGACTGTATTCTCCATGCAAACCATGCCTCAGCTATGTGCGAGGTCTAAAATAGATGACAAACTGTAGCCCTGCAATACAATAGTAGGTCTGTATCTGTACTGTACTAAGAACCAGGTCTCACATACTAATGAAATGAATGATGTGAAGGATCTCTCTTTCTCTCTGTCCCTCTCTCTTTGTATATGTCTGTCCGTCTCTCTCCACATCTTGATGCACATTCCTTTTACCTGACCACATGGTGTTGAAAACACCATGGTTGGAAAACAGAGTGTTGCTGCTCTCTGAGTGGACAGACAGGCAGGCGGGCGGGCGTGCGTGTGTGTTTCATATCATTATCACAACTGTACATCACATGGTCTCTAAGAAATGATCACCTTTTTTGGGTGTTACAGAGTCTGTAAACCTGGGGTGTGATATAAAAACCTGGAGCCTCTCCTTAAATACCCAGCCAAAAATGAAACACATGCACTTGAACTCACTCATGTACGCACTCGTGCACACACATACAGTACGTGTGCATGCACGTGCATGGCGTGCACCCCCCCCACACACACACACACACACAATCACATCATAAACATCAATCAGATCGCAAAAGATTTCACGCAGTGAATCTGCCTTTCATC
The DNA here is from genome assembly GCA_039105355.1 of Benthosema pterotum. Taxonomy (NCBI): domain Eukaryota; kingdom Metazoa; phylum Chordata; class Actinopteri; order Myctophiformes; family Myctophidae; genus Benthosema; species Benthosema pterotum. Next base: position 18,315,831 of record CM076977.1, read on the forward strand.
ATCTGTGAAGCAGTTTCACAACTTACACACCTTGATGACATCAGACATGAGTCTCTACTAGTAGTTGGTGTCTCATTTCACACAGAGAAAAAGATTTTCGATTTAGGATTAAACACAGAATACTTGCATGTTTTCTGTATGCAATTTGTGGTACAGCACAGTACACTCTCTTGTCGTTGAGCCCCTTTCACACCAAAGGGTCACCTTGGGACTCCTTGGGTCCAAACGGACAAAAGAGTTGACGTTAAAACGGTCTTGTCCCTTTGGTGTAATATGGTCCATTGACTTACATGCGTTGGATCGCTTGGGACAATGTGCGTCAACACTCAACAATCACTTTAAAGCTGGATGGACAACAAAGAATTGTTATTCATTTGTAGGGCAACTCAAGATCACCTTGTTGCAGACACTTTTTGTGTCGTCGGTAGAATCCCCTCACCAGTAACACATCAATTATGTTTTACATTCATAATAATGACTTCATTAACGACCTGTCTTCTCGGACCCTAACGTTGTTTTTATTTCTCCGCATGGCTTCAGGGTGAAGGCAGGCTGCGACCGGCTGATTGAAGTGGATGACATGATGATTATGGGTCGTAAACCAGACCCCATGTGTGTCTTCACGTACGTACAGTCGCTGTACAACCACCTGCGCAAGTTTGAGTGAAGAGCCAGCAGCATGGCAACAGAACAACTGAAGCAAAACAATGATCTCAACTTCGCAATCTTGCCATTGTCGGCAAGCTTTTAATTAAGACTTGAATTTTTTTCAACGCTGTGTGTGCCTTCTTTCCTTGTCGCAGTATTTACTTGCAGCAGTGGGCCTTTGAGTGTCTCTGGCAACAATAGGATTTGAGCGCTCATAGACATTTGGTAGGGTGCAATCCATGGGTGCAAATCCATTTCTGTCCAAAAGGTGTGTTTTATACATGTTGTGGGGGCGTCCACTAAGGAAAAGTAAGCTTTTCTTAATCACCCAAAGCTGTGTTTGTATTGGTGAGTAGGTACAACAGTTTCAGCTCAGATTTCATGTCTGATATAGCATGGACTTCTTAGCTGTGCTGCAAGGCAGAACCCTACAAGCAGGGAGCTATGCACCAGAGCTAGGGGCAAGCATGACTGCCGATGAGGCACTGCACTCTGAAAGGTCTAGTATGCCCCCTAGTGGCATAAAAGTGATATGGCGCCACATGCTGTACCAGCAAACGTGCCACTGAGATTTATTCACCGCCAGTCAGTAGTGCTTACCTACACCTCTGTTCACAGAAGCACAATGGACATATCTTACAGGTAGACATTGAGAATGCTGTGTATGTGATGTGTTTTATATATATATCTTAGCTGTTTATGTGCATTCGTGAAGATTATATTACACGTGTGTGTGTGTGTGTGTGTGTGTGTGTGTGTGTGTGTGTGTGTGTGTGTGTGTGTGTGTGTGTCGTGTGTGCGTGTGCGTGTGTGTGTGTGTGTGTGTGTGTGTGTGTGTGTGTGTGTGTGTGTGTGTGCGCCACGTGCGCACAATGCATGCTTGTTGTTAAATGCCACAGAAGGAGTGAGGAATTTGTTGTTATATAATTCACTTTATCTTAATATTTGTTTGAGGATGTGTAGCAGTATTAACATTAAACTGCACAATGAACATTGGAACATATTTCACAAGATCTATTGTTATAACAGCTTACTGTGCTGTTTGGATTAAGCACAGTGGACAGATTCTTTAAAGTTTGCATTTTAATAGCCTGTTGTAAACAAGTGAGGATTTTTGAGAAGCTTCTCTTTCCATGTAAACAATATCAGTGGTGTGTAAATGAACACAGTAGGCTACATGACAGAATCATACAGCCCACAACATTCAAGTGGAGTGGCAGAATTAATTTGTTTGAAAATTTGTTTGTTGAATAAATTGTGCACGGTTTCATCCCCAGGCTACTGTGTAGTCTTCATATCACCTTACAATGTCTTGTATTGTCCCTTATAGAAAATATATTTTCACTGCTAAATACATTGTTTTAGATGCAATAAATGTGGGACATCTGGTCTGGTCTATTTGTCATTCTCTTCCAACCTTGTATTTTTGTACCGATCCAATGGAAAAAACAAAATGGCTTTATTGTGAATGACCATTTGATTCTTAATGTTTTGTCAGGAGTAACCAATTTCCCGGTTTTACTCACTCTGATCCCATTGTAGTATGCGTTTCAAAGTGAAGATTGACTTTTACCAGAATGGTCATGCTGCATGTACAAAAGTTGCTTGACTTGGGCTTTAGCAACTTGTTAAGGCAAGAGTAGCACTTAAAATGTACAATATACGATCAATTGGATGCTTGTGCTCAATGTGTACATATCTGGTGGTCAGCATACTATATGCGGTGATTTTAAGTTGCTATTTGTTTCTTTAATTCCGTTCACTGTCAATGTTATGTCTATTATAGAAAAAAATATATCACAGATGTTGTGTTATGTTTTGCTGCATTTTGGTCAGACAGTGATTGTTTTACTCTAGGTCTACTTATTTACACTAATATAAGACCTTAGATAGGCAGCTATGCAGCTTATGTTAATCACTGGTGCTCCAAGCGATGCTTTAGTCTATAAGGTCATGACATGACATCCAGCATTGAATTGTTTTGCATCATATTCTGGGCAAATAGTAGCCTTGGACATGGCCATCACCTGGGCTTGTGGATTTACTGGACAAGCCAATGAGAGTTGTGAGCTTGTCGTATGGGTCAACTTAGGGGTGAGTTGTTCTACAGTAGACTATTCGCGTATAAGAACCTGCTTTGAGTACATCATTTGATTCCTTCCTGGTCTCAACACAGAAAAACAGCATTCTTAAGCAGCGTTGTCTTCATGGAATTATAATGACCCTCGTGGACAATGATTTTGTTTTGAACAAGCAGAACGAGCAGCCAGAAATGGATTTTAATGCCCTGTTTGGATACCAGAATAACTGTACAGGTATGTTGGAATATTACATTTTGGTTAATTCCTCCTATTCAGAAATAAAATAAATACTTTTTTAAAATAGTTTTTTTCTTAGGGCATGTTCAACTAATTATTCCCATTATTTCCATACCCCTTTCCATTATTTAGACTTTTTGGACATAACAGAGGGAACGTTGTGCAAAAAATGTGATATTAATAAATATACAGTACCGGTATATCAACAACATTTTCAGACATCAACAACATTTTCAGATTTCAATTATCTATATTTAAGTGTAAAGGGTGGACATGATAGACTTAACCACCCCAATAACGCAACTTAAAACATTGGATACAAATGCAAATTAAACAGGGATACTTAATATTTCTTCTAGTAGGTTCACCTTGAACCTGATTGCTGAAGTCATATACAGTAGAGGAATAGTCAGGGCCATTTTAAGCATTACAAATATTGTGCATTTAATAAAATGACATTTGTTGAAAATGAATAATATTGAATCACAATAGAACTAATACTAAGGATTCAAAAATCAGATTTTGTTGAATGAATTGAATTAGATTAGATACTTATATACCCAGGCATTTCAGCTTACCTCTTCTAATACCAAAATGATTATTTTATATTTATTTCAACCCGCAGGGGTACAAATCATAGTTTTATTTTCTAGTGAAGCTTTAGCTGTAAAATATAAGCTTTTTGTGTGTTTTTGCTTATTTTACATATAGACATGCTCTATTAGGTCATGGAGACACCAAATACCAGGAATTACTTCTTTTTTATGTTAGACAAATATGTTTCAACAGAACTTATTTGTTTCTTTATTTCGCCATTATAACTTCATAGGTACGGGCCTATATTTTCACCCATTTCATTTGAGTCAATGACCCAAACTGAATGAATGAATAGGCTTAGGCTAAAGTAATAGCTGAATAGATAGATACTGTGTTCCCAGATAGGAAATACTTGAAATGAAATACTTTAAATGGAATATTAATATCTAATAACCCTAGCACATGATGATAAATAAAATGTACATAACTTTCATCCAACTTTTTGTGTAATTGTTGGAATTCATAGCTAGACCTTTATGGATGGCCTATAATCAAGCAATTCCTGTTAGGATACTGTTAATATTATAATAATGCGATTCTATAAATATTGTTAAAATGTTTATATTTTACCAGATACTCAATCTGCTAGAAGACAAATGTTATTTTTGATTGAACTGATGTAAACCTTTACCATGCGTGCTAATGTGATTGCAGTTGCAGATGCCCAGGGTGAAACGATGCACTCATCTCCTGAGACTGAACGTGACGGATACATGGAAGGCCAGAGGAAACGCAAGCGGACCATCTTCAGCAGAGCACAGCTGTCTGAGCTGGAGCAAGCGTTCGCCGTGACGCCTTATCCGGGGACATAACTCTACGAGAGCGACTAGCTGCGTACACACACTTACCTGAGAGCAAGATCCAGGTGGGTCTACTCACTGAATTGTCATGTCCACCCTGTTACGCTTAAACATAGATTATAATTGAAATAGGCAAATTGTAAATAATGTGTAAATAAAGTAGCCTATCAGCCAGGGTACCTGGACCACTGAGCCACGGCCACATAGGCTACTTTCAAATAGGCTTTTACTGACAAAGAAAAAATAATGTAGATGTGCTGTAACAGTATCAGACGTATTTTCACAATAATAATATAATATTGTCTAATGTGATGTTTATCTAATAGTAATAGAGAGTAATGGTCAATTAAGTGATGAGGAGGACAATCACTTAATGGACAATTAAGTGATTGTCCATTAAGTGCATGGCCATCACTTAATGGACAATTAAGTGATGGCCATGCAGGGGCATGGCCATGCCTATGCTGCCCTGTTACATAGGCCTAGTCAGCATGGTCAGAAACTGAGCCTAAGTTGGGGCTAACATTTCTTTAACTTGACCCCACACAGGTATGGTTTCAGAACAGAAGGGCCAGAAGTACCAAAACCGGAAGACTTTCCAAATCAGCCAAGTCAGTACTCGGTGGGCGAGGGGCTGTGGACCCCTTCCTGTCCACTAGGACACGGTTTGCCACTCCTGGCTCTGCTCCCTCCTCCCCCGCCACCGGAGAAATGTTCAGGCCAGAACGGAACCACTCCGGGGAAGACGGACAGCAAATATACTCCGACTGGATCCGGTTCTACAGCAGCCCTGTTCCGTCCTCTTCGGTGCCATCCTCTTCACACCACCAGCCCGTCTCGCCGAGTTTCTCTGAGTCTCCCTTGTGGGAGGAGGAACACCAGGTGCGACCGCACCTAGGACCCCTCCCCGCTTCCCTATGCCAGCCAGCTATGAGGCAGAACCACCATTGTGCGTCTTCCTGCTTGTCTCGGGATGTCAGCCCTCGGCAGAACTTCAAGAGCTCCAAGCCCCACCATGGTCTGAGCCCAGGTGGAGCTCGCTACCAGGCCAGGTATAGAGGCAGCCCTGGAGGAGGTGGTGGAGGTCACTGCTCTGTAGATCAGGTGGTCCCATCCCACCGGCAGCAACAGGTGTACTGGGACGTGACACAGGCCCAGGGACAGGGACACCACCACCACCACCCTCAAGTGGGACCGCAGACATCCATGGGTTACATCTCAGACCTGATCTACAACGCCGCTATTGCCACTAACTTCCTGTAACTCAAAGAACAAAACCAATTTCACTTGATGTCCATTGATTTCTGAAGGAGCTGTGGGTGGACCTTTCCAGCCCTTGTCAGTGGATTTTTGCAAACAGCAGTTCTTGGCAAAGATAAGACTGTACAGTACATTTGACTTGGTCTTGATGGCGATAAAACAACTACAAGGACAGTTAACGTCTATTACTGTTTCACTCCTTATCTCATTTTACAATGTCCATCTCTAAGGCTTAGAGAGAAAGTACTGTATGGTGGCCTTTGGCTTAGAGTCTAAGCCAAAGGCCACCATACAGTACTTTCCTACCAGTCCAATCAGTGTTGTGAGTGTTTGTCTTAAAGTGTTACTTACAATATCTGTTATGATGTCATTGTCAACCATGTGTTCTTGCTTTTCTACATGTTGGTTATTACATGCAGTATTAGTGATTTGTTTTTATATGTATGTATGTTTACATACAGTACGGGTTAGGTGGCCTAGTGCTAGTTTTTTGTATATAGCCTAGGGCAGGTCCTAATAATAAACCATTGTGATGATGACATATAGTGGTGGATGTTATTGTCTTACACACTACCTGAGATAAAATCCATCAACTGTTACTGATAGGCAGTATGAATGACCGAACACATACACGCACGCACACACACAAACATGTCTGACGAAGGCTGCAGAATGTTCTTATCATATGAGAATATGATAAGAACTAAGTTAAAGCTGGGGCTTACATGATCTGTAATTGTGGTTGGATTTAAGTTCTGGCGTATTACAAGCAAGGTTTAACAGAGACAGTTATGACAGAGACAGTAGGACTCACTCTGAACAACCAACTCTGAATAATCATAATCTTTAATAACAAATAATCTTCCATCGTAAAGCTTTAATCCTGGTGTCAAATCTCTGATCTTGGGGATACGTTCTGGGTGTATTTATGATTTAGTTTCCCATTTTTAATCTTTCAACTTACAGTATATGAGAAGCCTTCCTTGCATATGATGGATAAGCTGAGATACTAAAATATGAGTGTGGCCTGGGTGGGAGGCCACAAACACAAAGCAGACATTCTACTGGTATAGATTAGTGATATTCAGGTTTTAACAGGATATTCCTCTATCGCAGCTGTCCTTGCTGAACAGTAATTGGTTGTTTTGTTGCATAGGCTGTAAAACCCTACACGCGGCCCTCTAATTCCAATCCAACCAGATCAAGTCGCAGTCAGACCAAGAAAAGTATTACTACTGTACATCTGTCAGGTGGAGATAGATTACAGGAGATAGCGCCGCAACATGCAATATTAATAGGTGTCACAAACATTGCATCTGTCGTTTTCTACGTGAGGCCAAGCAAAGTCTCTGAAAACAAACAATTTGATACTAATAACATGCAAGGAATTTATCGGTGCGATCATGTGACAGCCATGGTAAAATGCAAATCGTTGCAATGTGAGTCAGTCATAACAGATTTTCAACTTATATTAATTATTTCAATGGAATTGAAATCTCATTTGACAAAAAAGGTATCTTTGATGAATTAATTATAAATGTCTGACGGGGACGTTTTGAAAAAGACCTGTAAAAATGTAAAGGTATAGCCACCATTGACATCCTATATAACCCAAAATATTTCCTAAATTGTGTATGTGACATGTCAAACTAGGGGGTTTTCATTATTCTGAAACATTCCAAGCATTAGTTTGAACGAAAACCTGTCCTTGGGCTAGATTTGCCCAAAGGTGCTGATCCCATCACATTTGCCATCTGAAAGTTGTAAATAGAACACTAGTTGAAGTGAATGAAGTTGAAGTTTCTAGGTTAAAGTTGATTGGAGAAAAGGACACACGCAGGTGGGCTTCCTCTAGATGCCCATGCTCAGCTATACTGTAAATAATTCCAAATACCACCGAAGTGGAACGTTTTGGAATGTTTTAACCTTTTTAACTTTTAACCTCAGCCGTCCAGAGCAGATTAATGTCACTTCACTGGGTTGAGGTATAGTTTAATAATTTACTGTAACTGGACATACTGTGCACTGCACTTTTGTAATTGTTTTATTGGAGTAGGTTACAGTTCCATATATGCATGGAGGTACTCGTACTACTCGACATACCAAGTGCCAATCATTCAAGACAATATGTTACCAAAGGAAGTAAAGACAAAACCTAGGAAAAACATAAAAAACAACAAAGTAATGCAATGTAAATAAATAACAGAACATAATTGACATTTAAATCAGGGGTCACACACATTTTTACCAATGAATTTCCCAAACATTTCCTGAATATTTAACTCAAATTCCAGGCCTATTCATGGGTATAGGGCACATCGTTTTTGCTGTGACCACTGAACAGGGGAATCCTAAACATGGCAGTGCCACTCTACAATGACTTAGCACCACATACACTATCCAGCCCAATAATGCCTCATTACTCTTACTCATTGTGCCTAATGACAGGCATTGTAGGAGGAATGAAGCACATTTTATGCCAAATGTTTTGCTACAACTCCTATTCTAGGGCATAGAATCACACTGCAGCACGTGAACTTGCTGTTATTTAGGCCACATTAGGCTGTAATCAGGCTGCCTGTTTGCATGTTACATGTTTTGTGTCTCTTTTTCAAACCTTCTCTAACCATGGGGAACATACATTTTATTTATTTCTTCCGAATTTCAAAATATTTACAGAAATATCATCAATCATTGGAGCCTGTTAAATGTGCTGTCAGAAGAAAGGAAAATCACCAATTAAGCAGTCGCGTTAAGCAAAAACAAAAATGTATTAATTAATAATGTCACATACATCCTAAATAAGTCAGTCACAGGGTGATCACGGCATGGCATGAACGAACATAATCAATAAAGATTAAAGAATAGTAGCCTAAATAACTTTGTAAATTGAATCTGACTGAACCTGAGCAGTTTTATCATTTAGAGTTCCAACAAAAAATCTTCAGGTAAAATGGAATGTATACTGTGTGGCTCATCATCTGACCCCATGTTGTCTTGGTTGCCTGTTACAATGATTGCCATTTTTCCCTAGTTCTAGCATCGTGGCTGCCGCTAGGGTTCTCCTAGTTCTCCCTCCATGGTCCTTACCAGAACATAAAGCTCAGCCAGACCCACTACTGACGCAGCAATCACAGCAGATATAACCCTCTGCAACACAAAAGGAAAAAAGGATTAATGTACATGGATTGCAGTATGCCAACTTGGTAAATGTTAATAAACTACTTGATTATTACATGAAACATTAGGTTTGAATAGGGTTTATTATGAAGCTCACTTTTAAAACAAGGTTGTGTTGAAAATGTTTTCAAATTAAAATATACTGTATATGTTCCTACCGCTGGAGTATCTGTAAAGAGGTACTGGCTTCCAATGTAGGAGCAAGCAAAGGTAGCAGCAACTGTCACTAGGAAGTTGAATACAGTCACCACAGCGGCTTTTGCAGATCTCACTAGAGAGACAGGTAAAAAGACAAACACACTAAAGTTATAAATGTGTTAACCATCAGTTAGGTTAGGGAAACCATTTTGAAGGAATAATTTCTACATTAACTGTACTGATTTAAGTTCCATATATACTAACTTTGCCTCCCAAAATCTGCCATTGTTCCACCACGACTTATTTCCTGAAGAGAAAATCAAGGCACATACAAGAAACAATGTAAATCTTAAATTACAGAGCTTTCAATGCTACAGAGGGGTTTGGCACATTTCATAAAACCACACTATGCTATATAAACTAAGCATGATTTGAGATATTATAGACATTTTGTACTTGACTCGTTAGGTTACAGTTTTAATGATCATCTATGCGCAATGCAATACGGAATGCATATAGCACTTTAAACAACCAAATGTACAGTAACTATGCTGCTGCTTTTTTCAATGTGTTGTCTTCTTGTATGTATAATGTCTGTATATGCTGAGCATGAATCAAGACAAATTCCTATTGACTTGTTGTACAAGGCAGTAACGCTCTAGAATCTTGAGATAATGGCCTAGATTACAACCAACATTATATATATGACAACATAGCACGAAATATTCACCTGAGTGTTGACATTACGTGTAATCCTGTTGTATTCCTCATTGGCTAGTTTGACCTTGATCTTCTCCAGGCGGGCCACCAGCTCAGGGTTCTGAAATGAGACAGAACAAGCTCACTGCAAGTCACGACAGTTTCTGCAGTTCTCTTTCTCCCACATTACCAGATTATGAATATTAAAAGGCAGATATCAAAACTTGAATAGAGAATAATAATAATTATTATAATATATGTCAAATGACTGCATTAGCCCACTTACTCTGGGTGGCTTCAATACTTCAGGCAGATGCAATGAGCTGTCCTCCAGCAGTTCATGCAAGTAGAAGGGATGCCCTACAAGCAAAACAGACACAAGTAGATAATTGTATTAAACATGAGAAACACAAAATGACTGTGAATTGGATTGTTTGTAAATGTTGAATGATACAAATGGCCCGAACTAAAATTCAAGTACAACTCAATACAGGGAGTCAAGTGATGTATCATGCAGTATTCTGATCACCATTATCCTGGAGGTATGTCTTGAGTTTCCTTGCCACTCCAAAGGACAGTGTTGTTGGTTCTGGTCTGTCAAGGATCTTATCCAGCTCTTCACGTAAACCTTGTGGAACCGAGGAGGAGAGGTTCTTTTCTAGAAGCTCCGTTACCCTCTCTCTGAATTTATCCCCAACCACAAAACAAGAAGCCATGATTATGATGATCACTGTTTTGTTCCGTTGATGAACTGCAGCAGCTAGCAGAAGATGGGGACTGACTGTTTCCCTCTTTGCAACGTTTATCAGTGAGACGTGTTAATATTTAGAAATAGCCCAGAAATAGTCCTTCTATTTATAATCATCTGATTTTAATCAACCATTGCTGGGGAAACAGCAACACAGACAGCAGAACGACGGGCGCAGCCATGTTGTTTAGTGTGTTTACCTCGTGACACGATGACGTCACGCAGCCAGCGCTGTAGCTATTTCCTCTAAAATATTGACAGTGTCATGTTCATTATTAGCCTTATATTTAAAGGAATAATTGGTCAAAGCGACACATTTTGTTGCTGGTCACATTGTGAATGGTACTTTAGAGTACGCAAACTCCGTTCACTTCATGGGGCCAGGCGGCTCTTCTACATAGATGACGACTCACAACAGCCCAGCTTTAACGCCCTTTATTTTAGAGAGCTTTGTTGTAACAGTACAATACAACATAAACCAAACATTACAGAGAATGACAAAATAAGAGCTGTTAAATGTCCATGTTGTTATTTCCAACTCTAGTTTGTCCTTCTTCGGGCTGCACGAACAGCTGGAGCGCTCAGTAGTTTCTGACCCCTCAATGGCGCAACTTTTATAATAGTAGGCTCTGGTCCACAGTACACTCCACAGTACATGCATCACCCTGTCGCAGTGTTGCCAACTTGGCGCATTTGTCACTATATTTAGCTTTTCCGTGTAAAAATGAAACCAAATGGACCCTTGCGGGTCCATTTTAACTCTCAAGAGTCAAAATATTCATCATGTGAATTAGACCAAGTCTACAGTCTACACAACTAGATAATGTAGAAGATTTATGGCCATATTCCCTTCCAGGCGAGCATCTAGCGCATTCTACTGCATTTTGGAAGTGCCACTAGCGCATATTGGATTTGGGCAGTTGGCAACACTTCCCTGTCGGCATCATTCACGTGTGCGCAAACTGCGCATGCATGGGACGTAGTGGGTGGATGCGAGCAGTCGGGAAAAGATGGCTGCTGCCTGCGCGTTACGCAGAGTGCTCCTGACGACTGTCAGTAGATATAATAAGAAACACACACAGAGAATATTTAGTAGTGTTGACAGCAGTTGTGGCTTTGCGTGCAGACCACGAATACAACAAGCATGTCTGTCCTGCGGGCTGTCCAGCACCATCCAACAGACCAGGTTTATGTCGTCGCGGTAAGACTGTCCTCTTGTGTTATAGCACTGCTAACGAGATCGGCTGCGCCACGCCGACATTGGTTACTTGTCGAATTCAGCGACTTTTAAGAAATAAATCCCCCTATTTTGTCTTTGCTAGTGGGGTGTCCACAGTGGCTAAAATGCCCTACATGTCACGCCCTCAAGTTAAAAAAGTTAACAGTTAAAAACAAACAAACAAAAAAAAAACTCCAAGCGTTCATTTGGATAGTGGTTGCCAACACTCCAATGTCTACATTATTTACCTGCCTGGGGACCACCTGGAACCCTCTCAATGACCACTGATTGTCCAGTGGGGTCGTGGTTGGTATTGGTGAAGATTAAAATAATGAGGATTAATGGTTGCCGAGGAAAAACTCTTAGACATAAAGACATTCTGCGCAGAGGCATTTATTTGATCCCCGCCGTATTCGACGGGTCACCAATTTCAGTGTAACAGATGCTAACGACTTTAGCTACTATGTACTACTAGCCCCAGCCTGCCTTGTTGTCACTCTGGACTTCAAAATGGCATGCTTCTAGTTCCCATGCTCAGCGGCAGAGAGACACGTTGAACACGTTTGGCAGCGTGCAAATATATAATCCAGTGACATAATCATCATACAGAAATATATGTGGCGTTCGTACCATAGGCTATTATTTCAGATTGATTGATATTCCCTTTGTGTTTGTTTACCTAGCAAACAGGCCACCTGGCATGCCTGGCATGGCATGAATTGTTCATTGCTGTTGCCACACGCTGTTGATGTAATATGACCCGAGGAGGCATGAAATGAAATGATTAACAAAGTCATTGGAACATGTTGGTGATGGCATTTAGCTGTCAACTATATTCATTAGGAAGTATCTACTCAAAATACAACATTATCCACACCATTTGGGAGTCTTGGGACACCATCTCGCATAACCATTGCCACCCTGCTGACCAACCTCTTTTTAAGTACTATACTAAAGATTGGTTGGTTGCACTGTGCATACAGTGTTGTTAACATGTGCAAATGCATGAAGAATTATAGTCAGCAGCCATGGACTGTTTTGAGGTGAAAATGAATGAAAAAATAATTGCCATTCATGATATGATCACGATTCTATACCCAGAATATTATGGTAAAGGGTGACACCCTAAATAGCCTTTTCTTAGATGGTAGAAGTATAAATAGAAGAATATGTTAGAAGATGTAATTGTGTCCTGAAATGTGCTGTGATAAGGAGCAATACTATAGAACAATTCGTTCATAACTAGGCTGTTGGTTTCAGAGCATTTTGCGGTTTCTGTAGGTATGTGTGTATTTGCACGGTAGGTTTCAGCATAGAAAATATTACCCCCTCTGTTTGATTTATTTATTGTGTACCATTCACTGGGTGACTGCTGGCTTTGTGGTCCAGACGTACAGTATCCGCATATAGGCTCTGGCCTGACCGCGTGTTGTGTGTTCAAGTCCCGTTCACGATGACCTTTGCTGCACGTCTTTTCTGTCAGACTCGATAAAGACAAATAAACAATAAACAATCAGTGGCAGTGACATACTTTATAAATACATTTAGATTCTTATTATCAGGACGACGCTTGAATTTGCCATTGATGTCTCTGGACAGGTTTCTAAACTGCCTTCCCAAGAGTCCCTTCCCCATGAGACACAGACCCAGTAGGAAAAAAATGGTGGCGTTTTGTCATGAGGACCATTTATATGAACATAGGTTGTCGTGAGGTTTTCCTTATAACACAACAAGTGCCAGGATTTCTTTCAAAATAGGAGCTCTAGAGTGCTGGCAGATATGGCCACTTTACTCTCAAAGGTTCTGAAAAGTTTCTCAAAAATACTGTAGGCATGATAACGTTCATATTTAGCTCATGCTGTCACATCTAAAGTCTCTCTAGAATTTTATAATAACAAAGCTTGTTAAAATCAGCAATGCCAAAGTATGTGTGTATGGTCAGAGGTTTTCTCAAAAGTATGGAGAATTCTCTTGATCTGAGGCATTATTCTGAGCCGTAAATAAGGAAGTGAATGGTGTACTGTACTATGTTTATCAATAAAAAGTCCTATTTGCTGGCATGCTGCATGTTCGCCAATGTCGTTTATTGAGGATTGCTATTATTCCACAGTGACACACCATAGTGGAGACTGTGTGAATGAGGTTTGTGTGCCTCCATGCCTAAGAGAATTAAAAGTATAAATTCCATACCAGCTTGTTGCTCTGACTTTAGTTTAAGCAAACATTAATCATCACTTGCCTCATTGTATCTGTCTTTTGACACCTTTTTATAAAGACGTCTTCACAACAGCAAAGTCCCATGGTGTGCTGGACATAAAGAGTGTAAACAGAAACGAATTGAGCCTGCACACTGGATTACGCCCCATCCCTAATGCCATGGTTAATTTAATACATTTCTAAAACGAGAAATTGAATTGAAGGATTTCAGGGGAACTGCCTGAGCTCCCTGTAATTCTTACTCACTTGGCTACCTAGTACCTACTATAAGCCACTGCAAAATAAGTGCCTCTATGTGTGATAGCAAAGCTTGTTTTGCGCAACTGGTCACTGTTGGCCTAGACACCGGTCTTGTCTGCCAGCATTTGCAACTGCCTGGTAGAGCTATATTTACATCTGATACCTTTTTATGTGGTCGTCAGTGGTTGGTGGTGAGCCATGAGTATTGTCATGAGTATTATCTCTTGGCGGTGTTGGGGGTACCGGCACTTGTCATCTTCTCGCTCGCTCTGCTTGCGCACAAGTAGGCAATGGCCTACTTGTGTGAAATGCGCAAGTTGGTGCTCGTCAGAGACAGTGCAGTTCAAGTTGTTGATTTTGTTCAGATTGTAGGAGAGACCAAAAGAGACCAAAAGATAGGACAAAAGACATGCCTTGCTGAGAATTGAGCAAGGCAAATAGTTTGATTATGAGGCCAAGTATTCCTGCTGAGTGAAGTATGAAAACAATCAGTAATACCATATACAAACTGTTCAAATACTATATGACTGCTATAAGACTACAATACTATAAGACTTTTTGAAGTCGGAACTCTACTCATAAAGTCACCAGCTCTGATGTCAACAACTGAAATAGAACACAAAATGCTTGTATTAATCCTGTGAGTAATTTGGTTTATGGATAGGAAAATGCAAAGACAATATAGAAAGACTTTGTTTTCAACATTTGTTTCTATTTCTAATCCAATACTCAAACCTACCTCCAAGTAGCAGCAGTAATGGGAATGTCACTGAGGTCTGGTCAGATGTCCACCCACTAATCTTCTGCAGGCCATGCACTGATGATATGAAAATAATCTGAAACAAATTTACTACGTATTCATAAATCCTTCCTGTCCACTTTGCTACCCTTGCCAACCCCCCACACTCATCTCTGTTGTACAGATTAGCCCAGCGCAGAGCAGAGAGGTATTCATGGGATGTACATGTATTAGAAGTCTGCCAGCTGTTGTTGTTGGTGTCTTGTTGATGGTAGTTCTGTTTGTGTGGGAGGGTGTGATCCATGGAGGAGCTGGAAGGGACAGAGATTAGAGTATTTTCTGTTTGTTGTTGACCTCTTGACACGTTGAAGTGTTTTCTTCAATCTTGTCAGATAGCCTATCGCTTGTGATTGCGATTATGTTGGTGGTCTTGCTTCATGATAAAATACGTATGTTAACATGATTTTAAAAGTAGCTGTTGTGTGATTTCCAATATAAGGTCCTTGAGTGACTAAAGACCTTCAATGTTGTTGTGCTAGTGTTGTTGTTGTTATTCTATGGTCTACTCAGTGATATTGTGCCACAAAATATATTCATTTGGGTCCATACCCGAACAATATATTAAAAATAAATGAAAAGTGTAAATGAAATTCCACAGCCCTCTCACGTATTGGGAGGACAATATCAGTCACCAGAAAAAAGATGAGTTGTTTTTGAGTAATCTATCATGGTTGAAATGGAGATTTAATTTATAATGGATTCTTATAGAAAGGAGGCAGATACGCTAAAATGAACATCAAATATCTAAATACTGAATGGAGTAACTTATAAACTGCCTGGTGTGTTCACATGAGACTGAGTATACCATAAAATGACCAAAAGTATTTTTGAAAGTGGAATATCCCTTTAACTCACCATAATCAAATCTGTTCAGCGCTTGCCCTATATTATGTTCTTGCTATGTTTTTTCCCATAACATTTCATTTGCTTTGTGTGTGTGACCAAGAGACAGACAGACACACACACACACACACACACACACACACACACACACACACACACACACACACACACACACACTGCTGTTTGTAATGGTGTTGCCGGCTTTCGGCAGGAACAGGCCCGAGGGGAAGGTTTTGGAGACAGTTGGAGTGTTTGAGGCAGTGAAACAGCATGGCAAATACGAAACAGGACAGGTAAGAGAATGAATGCTCAAATGTGTGTAATGATAATGTACCCCCACACAAACACACACTCCTCTCTCCTTTAGTGAGTGATGCAGAATGAGTTTGGTCCTGTGCTGTGACTAGAGATGGGACCTAGTGCAGGAACCAACATCTCCAAACTTGACTATACACTCTCCCGGGGTAGAACAAAGCTGGACATTGTTTGAAATTGATCCATGAATTAAGTGTTTCGCCATATGCAATTGGGGGGGGGGGGGGCCCTATCACACAAAATGTACATACTAGGTGTAATCCTGTAGGCTAGGTGTTGTCTAACTGTATCAAAGGATTAGAGCAGCATCAATTCATAGCTTTGAGCCAGATAGCGGCCATACTGTACACAAATAAACCTACATAGGTAGCCGTCAATGTCTTTATTTTCTTTTATTTGTTTACATTCTCTCCTAAACCATTACAACTTCTCTTTAAGTCATTATAACCAAATAATAATAATAAATGCAACAATATAATAACTGACAAATTATTACAAATAATGATAAAATTACAAATGACGATAAATTTAACTTCACACATGAAATGTTCACATGTTGAAAAATGATGTATTCTATTCTCTATATGCCTTCATATAATGGATTGCATTTATATATAGTGGTTTTCCAAGTGCTCAAAGCGCTTTTCAATGGTCCTCATTCATACATTGGGAGGTGAAGCGGCGAACAGTCAATGCCAGCGTCCTCACTTCCCACATTCACAAGCTCACACCGCCGACCCATGCATCATTGCACGACCTGCTCTGCGTCCTGAGCCACAGCCGCCATATCTTGTTCAAACAAATTTATTTTTAGGGGGGAATAGTTGGGGTTTGTTAATCTATTCTACAGAACATATTAGGCTACTTTTCTTAAGCACATCTGAACTTCCATGCGCAGCATAAATACGCTGTACGCTGGCTTCTCTTTTAGTTTTCAACAGCTAGTGCCGTGGATGGTAATTAAGCACCCATGCGGCAGAATCCCGGAAACGCTTAATTTCCAATCCACCAGTTGTCTTAAAAACCTGGAATTGACGCCATCGTCCACGCATTGAAGTACAGATGTGCCTGCACTGACTCCATGCCATGTTGTTTTTCTCTCAGCTGTTCCTCCACAGTGTGTTTGGCTACAGAGGCATTGTGTTGTTCCCCTGGCATGCTCGGCTGTATGACAGAGATGTCACACCTCCCATGTCCAACAGGTACAGAAGGACTACTGTTAACAATTTACGCCCACAAATGTGTGCTCCTTATTTGTATTTTCCCGCGATTTGTACTGTACATTAGATTAGTAGGTCCATCTAATCATCTCATGACACGACAATTTATGTTTTGTAGAGGTTTGGGCTTTGTAGTTACTTTCTGCCAATGTACTGTATATAATTCCACTTATTGTTTTTCTCCCATGATTTTAAACAGAAGATAAAACATTTTTTTTTATTACTTTATGCTAGTTAAAAGTGCTTTTAATTTTCAACCTTTCACCTCAAAATATGTTGGATCATAGGTTTTCATTTCCAAGGCAGAGTTTATGTTGAAATTTGTGTCTTTTCCTATACTGTAGCAAACCAGACCCCCCAGGACCCCACGGCTCCAAGGAGGTAAAGGGGAAGACGCACACCTACTACCAGGTCCTCATCGACACTAGGGACTGCCCTCACATAGTGAGTGTCATTTATATTATGCTAAGGTTGTGTGTACACCTCCTTGGAATCAACCACAGGATGCCTTGGACGTGTATAGGTGATTCAATTCAATTACTACCCCTTGTGTTTTGCACATGCTTGCCGCTGTTATTTACGCTGTCATTTATGACTTCAGTAAGTTTCAGGCCTGCGCTGGGTGTAAGCCCCTGTGACATATTAGTGTTGTGTCCAGGGAGTGTGAACAGTTACCACAGTTACTTGGATACTAAACAGAAAACACACAATCTTGATAAAGAATTGTTTTTCAGAGGTCAGTACGCGGTAGCCACTGATGATAGTGAGTGGGAACATATCATTTTCCAATGAAGTAGTTTATGGTCGCTTAACACAACTGTGGTCTTTACCTGTGGTCCAGCACAATGATGGAGCAAGGCTTACACAAGGCCTATACCATCTATTTATATACTAATACTGCAGATGACAGGATGTTCAGGCACACGGCAACAGTTGATGGATTTAAATGTCACAGGCATCAATAAAAGCTGTGTGTGAAGATACGTTCTGGACATGATATCCAAAGATCCTTGCGTTTCTATTGTGGTTCACAGTCTCAGAGGTCCCAAACAGAAGCGGTGACGTTTTTGGCCAATCACGATGACAGCAGAGCTCTGTATGCGATCCCAGGTAGGACTTTCTTTCTTTTTTCCCAGAACCTGCCATAAAGAGGAGATTATGTAAGAGCACAATGGCTGCCATGATGTGGATACGATCATTGAAAGTCTGTTAGGCCCTAGTGACAAAGGATTGCTCCCTACTGGGAGGGAAGCTAGTTGTTTGTTATTATTTCCTGAAATATTTTCACTACGTAAAGGATAGCTGTAGATGGACACTTTTCAGTGTTGTGAAACTCAGTCCCAAGTTGCTCAATCCCTATACATAACATCTTGATGGTGTGGCTGTGGCTGAGTGTTGGTGTGGCTGTGACATGTGACAGTCTCTGCATGTCCTGATGCATCTCATTTTCTCCAGGTCTGGATTATGTGAGCCATGAAGACATCTTGCCCTACAATTCCACAGAGCAGATCCCCATTCAGCACGAGCTGTTTGAACGCTTCCTTCTGTTCAACCCTGCCAAAGGTAACAGCCATTTTCCCACACGTTTACAATATCTAATTCAGGGCTTTGATGAGGGAGAGTGCCATTATGATTCCACTGCTGCGGAACTTCCGAGTGGGGAAGTGCTGTGCGGGTAAGGATTTGGGTTGCTGCATAAAACAAATTTCCGACCTATAAGCTCACCATAATGCAGTGCAGATGTGATGTGTTTGTGATTTTGTTGGCCTACTTTACTCTATGCTGAGATCCACTATTACACCCACATAGATTTGTTTGTTTTTCATTATGTTTTGCACAAATAAAAACATAAATAAAACTATGGCCTCAACCAGATGACTCACAATACCAGGGGAATACAATGAGCGAACAAACACACTGACTGACTTGTGTAAATTAAAGTGTGCCATTTGTGTACCAGCACTATTGTTGAAATGTGTGTGTGTGTGCGTGTGCGTGTGCGTGTGCGTGTGCGCGTGCGCGTGCGTGTGCGTGTGTGCGCGCAGCTCCTCCATTCATGCCCAGAGACACTCTGAAGGCATGGCAGGAGAAGAACCACCCCTGGCTGGAGCTGTCTGACGTGCACAGAGAGACGACAGAGAACATCCGAGTCACAGTCATCCCCTTCTACATGGGCATGAGGGTAAAGAGGCATGACACTCACATAAAAGACTGAAGGGTGTGTGATGTGCATGTAGAGACGGGGAGACCCCTGTTACTGAACAAGTACTATATCATTTGATTACATCATGATTACTAGGATATATAGAGAGTCAGAATGTAGTGCTTTAAAAGGATCCCTGGTAAACATGCCTGAAAACCTTATACTCTATATAACTAAAATAAAAACACCTTCAATATTTAATTTCTTTCATAAATAAACAATATGTGAAATAAACAAGCTGCTCCTGCCACAGGTTGGTGATATCATGTACTGTGTGGTCCATCCTTATGGAATTTATGGAATGCGCATAGTAAAAAATATTTAGAATGTTAATTTGATGCTTGTATTGTCATTAGGAAGTTAGATTAAGTCTCCCATTTACCTGTATTCGTTTTTAATTTAAAATATGTTATTCCTGTTTGCTTTCTTAGGAGGCCCAGAATTCCCATGTCTACTGGGTGAGTAGCTGACATATCTGTGGGGAATGCCATTTTTGTTCATAAATACTGTATGATGCATTGGGCTTAATTTACTAAACACTGAGCCTTACTAGTAGTAGTGTAAATATGTTTTAATCTGAACCTGCCTCCACAGTGGCGGTATTGCATACGTCTGGAGAACATGGGCAACGAGGTGGTCCAGCTGAGGGAGAGACACTGGAGGATCTTCAGCCTGTCAGGAACCCTGGAGACGGTCAGAGGCCGAGGAGTGGTGGGCAGGGTCAGTACACCTTGGTACACACACACACACTGTGTCCAACATCGTCCAGGATTCCACATGTATTCACCTTGGCATGAAGTTACAGGATGTCCTATAATGATGGCTGTTTCGGCTTTATTATTGTGTCTTAACTGCAGGAGCCGGTGTTGTCCAAAGAGCAACCTGCTTTCCAGTACAGCAGCCATGTGTCCCTGCAAGCCCCGAGCGGTCATATGTGGTGAGTGGGAGCTCCTTCACGTTGACAAATTGTCAATTTCACGCAGGATTGTGGCACTCGTGTCAGCCAGCGAGTCACTGGATCCATTACGTTTGTAATCTTGTCACTTCGCAGGGGTACGTTCCGCATCGAGAGGACAGACGGCTCGCACTTTGACGTGCGCATTCCACCTTTCTCCCTGGAAAGCAATAAAGATGACAAAGCTCCCCCTGCCGGTTACACCATCTAACTGCAACCTACAATCCCCACCTACAAAGCTCCTGGACTCACAGTCCTGGCCAGGGCAGGTCTGGTCCCTTCCCAGTACTGTTTGCTTCAACCTTGCTCATAAACGTAGTATGGGTAGGGTTAGGAAAGGACAAAATGTTTCCTTTTTTTCCCTAATATAATCCAACCACAGAACTGTTTATTAATGGTGCACTTTTCTGCAGTGTACCATTAATCAAAGTAGGCTAAGACAGAAAAACATTTGGCAGTGTGTCTGAGTCGAGCATAAGGTTATGGATATGTTTTTGAGATATCGCTGAGCTGAACATTGTGTAATGTCCTCGCGGCGCTAGTATTACGAGTGTAATTGCCATGAGTATTAATACAGGGGTTAAGGGAATGTTTCACGCTGACCCGGGCCTCACTGGGCTGCAAGTGTCCCAAGATTTCGGACTTAGCCAACGTCAGGTTCAGTTCAGATCACTGGTGTGAATGGGGGAACGTCATTGCAACAGTGAAAGGCCAATGATCCAAAATGCGTCCTTTCTTATCGGTCTTCATAGAGTGAAAATTTGTGAAAATCTACAGCCCAGTGCATAGAAATAAAGGGTTAATTTTATAAATCCAAGGCATATCCAGTACTGCCCCATCGTATCCGATTTAGATGTGTCACTCAAATCATTTGTACAGTATGTGTCAGTTGAGCCTAATTTACACTTTGGACACGATTGCCTTGCTTATCAATCATCTTAGAGCTTGGGCAAGTGACACTACTATGAGAGGAAATGGTGTTTAATTCAGGCAAAGTTATGCATGGATACGTTTGAGAATTAAATAAAGTGTGTAATAACAGCCTTGGTGGAGAAGAGGGTAGTGGTCTCCGTTCTGGACGGTGTAGGACATGCGTTCTGCACAGAGGTAAAGAGATATCTTCCGTTTAATGTTTTAAAATATCACCTGGTCCTGGACAAACATTTTTCATGTAAAGTGAGGATTGATACAAACTTATTTTGGATAAGTGATTTGAAACTGTGATAGTTTATGTATTTACTACTGTAAATAGCTATGTAATTAAAGGATAAAACAAACCATTGCTTTAGCCTTGTATTGTTTCCAATATTTATGGATGTACCTTCTTTACTCAAACATAACTACCTCTGGCTGGAATGCTTTAGGCTTTGCTTTTACTGTAGAAAAAATATGTAGATCGGGAATATAATATGGTGTTTTACTTTTAATATTCCAAATTAAAATCTGCTAAAGTGAAGTTGAAGGTAGGCTAATATGCAAATCTGAATTATACACCAACACCGGTAGAATCAGCATTTCATGTTATAAAAAGGATTAAGGATAATATTCTGGGTACAAAAGAATGTGTACATACTATTATACTGGTGTTATTGAAATAATTGATTTTCAGAAGCTGTAGATTTGTCCAAGAAATACAGTACATTTCCAGTTTGTAATCAACAGTGCCCCCATGTGTTAAAAAACACAGATCATAAGCATTTAATTCTTAACTGTTTCATACAAAGTGCAATTCAAAAGCTCAGCAGTTTATAGCTGTGCATTGATACAATAATTTAATAAGTCATTTTTTACAATTACATTCAAAAGGTCAAGATTTGAACCAAGGAATTCTCAATAATTCAGTCACTGATGTGGTCTATGAAATCTACTGTATATCAACATTTGTACCCACATCTGTCTACTCTGCTTTTTTCTGCCAGCTTTGTTGCTGTCTTTCCCTCCAATGTTTTGTTTCCATGTACACACTGCCTGGACTTGTTAAGAACAGTTGAAAATCCAGCTTACAAAACAACGGGGAACTAGGTGCTGCTCAATGGTGACCAAAGGCAGAAGGTTGTCCTGACTCCGGTTGGTCTCCCTGCGCTGACTCTCTTTCAGCTTTGTTTTTGTCTTTCTCTCCATCTCACACTCAGCTTTCCTATTGTCTCTCTCACACACTTTCCTCCTACCATCTTTCCTACACTGTCTGTCTTACTGATTTCTAAGCCAAAACCACATTTGTTTTTGTCTTTCTCTCCATTCATCTCACTCTCACCTTTCCTATTATGTCTCTTACACACTTTCCTCCTACCATCTTTCCTACACTGTCTGTCTTACTGATTTCTAAGCCAAAACCACATCAAAGGGTCAAGACGAGTCAGTTTTTGAGGTCAACCACACTAATGCAACTCATTGAATGCAATGCAAGAAGTTGTATTGGTGTGGTTGAGCATGAAAAGGTTTTGTCCCAACGAGTACCTCTTCCTCTACTGGTATGTTTGGGCTTAAAAGAAAAAGTTCACTTCCTCTTCCCAGATCTGCGAAGGCGTCCCATTGCAGCGAAGTGCAGCCTAGCTGGTCTCTGGCCCTGGGTACGAGGTGAGTCTGGTGTGGGTGTGTTGGTGTGGTTCCCCACCGGGGCGTCAGTGGTGTGTTCCTCCTGAATACCCCCGCTGCCAAGGCCGTCCAGGTGGGCCTGGAACGTAGACGTCTGTTGTTCCAAGGAGAAAAATCTCTCCTGGACCTTGTCAAACTGAGAGAGAAAGAGAGAGCATTGAGTGCACATGACATGAGCAAGTATTGTATGTGAGCAGTTGTTTTTAAACCTTTCCATTCACACTGTAGTCACACTCAGAGGTCGTATCACACGCCAAGGCAGCTCACAATACATTTTCACTGGGAGGCACATGTTTTGAAGACACAAACTTGTGTTATGTGGGGAGGAGGACTGCAGAAGACAGTCATGGCACAACTTTGTGTCTTCAAACCATGTGACTCCCATGCAAAACCTGTTGTGGGAGCGGGTGTACAGTACTGTACCTGCTCCATGTTGGACTGCATTAGCAACTCCGGCCAGACGGACTCTGCACTAACGGCACCGACACGGTCTCTCATATGTGTGTGGCTCCAGGTCAGCTGCTAAGAAACAGAGGAGGACTTTACTGCATCGGGCAGTGTAAACACAATAGTGTAAACACAATACAGCCAAATACAATACAACCTGCCATGTCAATACATGATGAACATGCTGAATAGAGCCTGACTGAATAGAACATCTTACTTGCAGAAGTTGTGTGCTGCCCTCTAACTGCGTCTGGCAGTGATGCAGTTTGCTCCGGTACTCTTTCAACACTGTGGACAGATTCTGCTCCAGAAAAGTACAAAGTATTATGTACCTTCAGTTCACCAGCAATAAAAATGCACACATACAGATACACAATACCTTTTATAAAGTGGTCAGTGGAAAGTATTATAACCCAAAGACACATTATACAATCTGCTCCAAAATGTATCAACAATGACAACAATTTGAAGGTGAGTCTATACAACTAGAGAATGTAGAAGATTAACGGTAATTTTTATCTATTGTTTGACCGTTTTGTTTCCCAAATCCAGCCTGGAATTGTGGACAAAAGCGAAATAAATCTTTAGTTTTGGGTCTGTGGGGCTGAAATGTCATCAAATGGTGATCCGTGGCTCAATTTCGCAATAAATAATGGGCCCTGGTATCAAAAAGGTTGAAAACCATTCCTTTACAGTATTGCACAATACATAAATGGAAGGACAAAGTTCTGTACAGAGGTGAAGGGGTGCTTAAAATAAGGCAGCTGCTTCCACCACACACCTGTTTCTTCCCCTCACATTCTTACCTCGGTCTCCGTCTTGGCTGTGGGCAGATCTCTGTGACCTTGGCTCCTCCACTCCTTGTCCTTGAAGAGGGTGACCCCAGTGTGGAGCTCTTCCAGCTGAGCCCAGAGGTGTTCCAGTCCACCTAGCATGCTCTTCACCTGGGCCTCCAGTTCTCCCTGCACCTGAAGGAGGCTGTGCAGCGACCTCATTCTGTCAGAAGAAATGTTGGGACGCGTTGACTTGGCATTTAGTAAATGTAGCAAACAAAGGAGCAAAGTGAAGATTTTGTATTTTCAAGTTTTGGTCCCCAATATAACAAAATAACAATTCTTGAATCTTAGTCAGGGCAGTGGTCTCTGGTTCACAATCAGTTGAAAACTAAGTTTTCAACTGATTTAGTATATATTGTTTTGAATTTCGCATTGCTGCATTTCAGACAGGGCCGAAAGATATAGAGAATTTAAGACAGGAATTGGATTCAAACATTATCGTTTGAAGAAAAACTAAAACAAAATATTTACACATTCTAACTTGTATCATACATAGCCTACAGTATATCATTTTAGCTTCATGCATTTAGTCTTCATGCATGCTCACCTCTGCTGTAGATAAGCACTAGTCTGCTTCACCTTGTCTAACAGTATGGGGTCTGTGTCCTGATGGCTCTCACATCCTGCCGCTGTTGTCTCTGACAAAACGTCAGCTCTCTGAAGTGCACAAGACACTGTCTGTTGAGGGAGGAGGGCAAGAAGACTTCAGAGTTGAACTTTGACTGAATATTCATGGAATGATTTTAGATGTACAATTTGTGAAACACACGCAGTTCATGAGAACTATATCATTCGGTTTAAAAAAACGAGAGCAATTTCAGCTGTTTCAGCTGATTCATGTCCTACTCCTGACTCTATAGTCTTTCATCAGCCTCTTGGTAAAATAATAAACTCAAACAATAAAATATCTTTACATAAATATAATGATTACTTATGAATCAGTAATCACTTTCCAGTGCATTTCCAAGCACTGCTATACAAATGTACGTTTTATTCAAATATTTTCAGCAGCACATGTGTGACTGCATACAAAGTCCAAATCAAATCTGTAAGCGGCACTGGTGGCGATCTTACCTCCAGTCTAGCGAGAAGAGCCTGGATGTGTTCTAAAGTGGGGTCCAACAGGGGCTCCTGTAGAACACACAGCAGCAGACTGTCTGCCAGGGCATGGGCCAGAGGAAGAGCCTGGCCTGAGCTGCCTCTTTCACCAGAGAGGCTACACACAAACACAAGATGATTGAAATAAAACAGGATCAAATCCACGACTAATGCATTCATTATAATGTATATCGAACAATGTTCTCTACTAGGTAGAGCAGTGGTATTAAACCTTTTTGACACCAGGGCCCACTATTTATTCAGTATTTGAGCCACAGACCACCATTTGAGGAAATTTCAGCACACACAGACCCCAGAACTAAATTTCTTTTGCTTTTGTCCACAATAACACCAGGCTGGATTTGGGAAACAAAACCGTCAAACATACGGATCAAAATGACCATTAATATTGGTCTAATGTGCACAACATCATGGAAACGGTTAAATGCCAACTAAAATCCATAGCCCTGGCTATAGTATTGGCACGTTTAACCACTGACAAGTATTCATGTATGTTTGTGATAAATTGTGTTGAACATATTCCCCCAGATAATTAACTATATAACAGAGTCATATTAAGATGAGCTCTTCTAGCTGGTACGGATGGTACAGGTACATGAAGTACATTGTCTCACCGTGAGTACTGCTGGCAACTGGACTGTTCTTCTGCCATAGCCTCTCGCCACAGCTTTTGATGGGGCTCCACCTTCATTTAAAACACAAATATTAGACATATGTTACAGATTTAAGACAAGTCACCGCTGCTTTCACGGTACATTATACATCATACTATTATGTACGTTATACACAACCTTTGGAACAAAGACAAAATTATTTTCTGGTGAAAACTTTAGTATTAGGATGCTTTAGGTCAATACCAAGCCAAACTCTTGCTTATGGCAGGGTTAAAAATTCAAGCATATGGTCCACAGGGCCAACAGGAGTCCCTGTTTTTGCAGTCTGAGGTAGTATCATGAACAAATGACGCTATAGCGTGTTTGCACAGACTTTCCCCGTATTGAAGCCTTAATTCTGTGCGTCTGAGTGTCACACAGGGCAGGTCCCATTATTATTGGGTGCCATTTTGGCAGTTCATGGTACGCCTAGGCTGGGGAGGTTAGTACCATGAAGTCATTGCAACAGAATAACAATTAACAGTAGTAAGCTATATGCCATGACATGAGGCTGGACTCACCTCTCTGTATCTGAATCCCAGGCAGCACCTTGAGACAAGGACACACATCCACAGGACAGTACACAGCATGCAAACAAGCAGCAGCCTCCAGAACGCCTGCGCTGGGGTGAGAGACGGGTGCAACGGTGCCTCTACATGGCACACAGACCACACAATGCCCACCAGAGCTAAACTGTACCAGCCATGCCCATGGAGACCTGCCCCGGAGTTTGGGAGTTGCCCTTTGTGGTAAGCCAGTCTAACCTTCAGCAGAAAGAAAGAAAGAAGCATGAGGTGTCGTATAAAACTGACATTACAAAACGATTACAAAAAATATTTAGTTTTAAGCAGATTTTAATAAATAATGTGTGAAGTGTTTGTTTGCCACATGATTTATTACTATTAATACTAATAGTAGTATTTTTTAAATAAATACAGAATACATGGTGCATACTATGAATCTTGTACATGTATCTGTACTGTACTGATTCTGAGTTATGAGAACAAAAGAACACTTCATTACAGTGAGTTATAAACAATTTACAGACTTGACCAATACCGGTACATGTTACAAATAGAGACTTCTAACTATTCATGTTTGATTCATCTGATCAGCTAATTCAATGGTTTTCAAGTGGTCCGGGGACCACCAGTGGTCCTTGAGAGGGTTCCAGGTGGTCCCCAGCTAAATGATGGAAAGTTGGTTAAACAGGTGTAACTCTTTGAGAGCATAAAAAATGGAACCAAATGGACATTCATTTTCATTCATTTTATACTCTCAAGAGTCCAAGTCTACACAACTAGAGAAGATTAATGGTCATTTTGATCTGTTTGTTTGTTTGGTTTCCCAAATCCAGCCTGGAATTGTGGAAAAAAGTGGGTTTGTTGGGCTAAAATATCAAATGGTCAAATGGTGATCTGTGAGTCAAATTCTGAATAAATAGTGGGCTACCCATTTGGTATCAAAAAGGCTGAAAATCACTGAGCTAATTGACAGAATCAATACAATGTAGGACCCTACAAAAGTGAGTGGAACTGAGGTGATGAAAAAATAATTAAAATCTGTGTGCACTGCTTGTGGGGCATTTGAGTGCACTCTGCACTCAAATCACTCTTCTTCCAGCAGCAAGAAACCTGTAAAGCCAATGTGAAACACCTGTACGTACCTTAGCGTTTCTCTACAATTCAGCTCCCTCTCCCTGTCCTCCTTCCTACTGTCCAAAGTGTCCATCCATGCTTCACTACTCCCTCATGTCCCTTTCCCTCTGTGACCTTGACGAAACACTGAGGCGGACATGCGTGCCCTGGACAACTCTCAGGTGGCGATTTACTGAAACAGACAGAAACATGGTTCATTGGTGGGTGAATTAGTCAAGAGAACCAACCAACCGGCCTGTTTAACCAGTTCTCTCGGTCCATTTTAATGTACTGCATGTAGGTAGAGTTTTGCCTTTGTCTTCCCACATTCCAGAAAGGTGTTACCCAACCCACCCAATTCCTAAAACAGGGCGTATTAAACCAAGCAGAGAACAGAACTCATTACTGTTCTGTATGATTCATTCCCAGCGAATCCCACCCCACTTTTGGGAGGGACTCGCAACTTTTTTTCCTTTTACACAGGTCTTGATGATAAGAGCCCATTTGATATTACATGAGTTGGGCCATAATACATTCATTTCTTCCTTTTAACAATTAAACTGACTAGCATAAGCTAGCATAGCATATTTTAGGTGTGTTTTTGGAAAATTCCTTACATAAAAACAAGCTCCTTTTTATGCAGAATTTCTGTGTTTTACACTTTGGCTAGACAAGGGGGATGTTGCATTTCTGCTCTAAACACAAAACTGCAATATAAAATGTACATTAAATGTAAACAGTAAATGTTACATTCAGTATGCTATGCTATGGCATATCTTAAAGCCAAGCATAGAAAGCCATTGTCTTGAGAGATTATCTACCTTCAGGCAAACCCACAAATATGCTCCTCTTTGTATTGTTGGTGCAGAGATTTACGGTACATGACAGGTAGATGTTGCTACCCACAGGGCATTTCGGCCTGACCCACCTCCGGCAGTGTAGAGATTGTAGAAAATGTTAGTGCCCCATTATGGATAGATGTGGGGGTAATCTCCTTAAGTTTATAGTTTAAAAGTCAGTAAAGTACATGCAGACAAAGCAGTAATGCTGCTTGTGATGCTGTGTAAATGAGTCAAACATCATACAATATATAGATACGGTAAAAAAAAATGTGTATATATATAGTGAACACACACACACACACACACACTCACACACACACACACTCCCTAAATCCTGATTTGCTTAAGGCTTTCTCACCTGCCACCAAATCTGAAACTATTTTTTTTTTGTTTTTACTCCTATGGTTCACTATTCACACTATAGGGATAGCAGGGAGGAACTAATTGTATGGTCAGCACACTCTACAGTAGGGAGGATTATCACAAAAAAAGAACAAAAGGGAAATGCCATTAATCTGGACGCAACAGTACTCATTACACTGCTAATCACATTTAGTATAATTTCTGCTGAAGCCTGTTTAATGTTGCTATGATTATGTCATTATATGATTTCTTTGGGAGCTTTAATTCACCTTTAGCCACGCCCTGCCCTCTCCCACAGGTGTCTCATTCATTCCAATTTAAATACGGTAGCTTAGCTGTGATTGGACTACACCGGTTTAGGGGTGTGTGTGTGTGTGGGGTGGGGGGGGCTAAGCTATAGGTCAAATCCCAGCATTAACATGGCAGCCAATTATCACTTGAGAAAACCAATATACTGAAGCATAGCACAAAGTACTGAATGTGGTATAGGAGTGGACAAAATAATACAACGAAACAAACAACACAGTACCATTCATTTTAAAAATGGTTTTATTTATTTTTTTTGCCTTTATGATGCTTGTAGAGACATTTTAACACTGTATGCTTTATTTTAACTTCATGTTTCTTTTTTGAATGCCAACTTATTTAATTTACTTATTAATTCTGATCAGAATTGTGTGACTGTCAGGTTAAAACCTTCCGGCGGCATCCATGGCACAGACGTATGTATTTTTCCAAAAGCACTGCTGGTCGTCCCAAAGGCGTGCAGCTGTGTACACAGAAAGTTTTTTTTTTTAAGTGTGCATTCAAATTGCTGACAGGCAGGACACATTCTCTAGGGGCGGGAAAAGCTGATCAGCTTGTAGATCTGTGATTTCAGCAACAGTTTCTGGGTAGATACAATTTCACGGCACAGTTTTTGTATTAGGCACTTGGGCCCCAGTTTGAACCCCAGCATACATATTCTGGGGGTGAACATTAGCCAAAAATACATCATACATACATATAATACATACAGCAGATATGCAAGTCCACAATAGGTCACATTGTAGGCTAACTCGTGTGAGCTTGTAGATAGGCTATTTTCCAAATAGATTTAGACAGATGCGGTCCAAGTAAAATACAACTATGTTGTAATACAGTCAGTGACAACTCATAAGGTTTACTTCATCTGAGTGTTTAGTGGATAATAACCTGAAATAATAGTGATAGTGAATTTATTTTTCCAAAATGCTAGTTTTCCAACTAGTTACCACATGCTTTGCAGAACAGGGAAAAAGATCAGCATGATTCAATGTGAGATCAGTGAAATAGCAAATAGCCACAAAATGTAAAATAGATCTATGATCGCAATTACAAAACATTCAGTATACATCAATGATGTCTTAACCCCACGAAAATAAAATTAAAAAAATAAAAAAATAAATAAAAATAAAATATGTACAAGTTCACAATTATGCAAAGTGTTAAACTGTGAGCTTGTAGATATGCTATTTTCAAATAGCAGAAAACTTTCATTTTGCATTAATAGTGCCATTTAAAATAAAATAAAACATACCACTGGTATATATAAAATCTAAATATAAATATATAAAATCAATGTGTTGTGACTTACCTGACCAGTTCATCACTAGACAGTCTTGATTTTTTTTCCAGTTATCAGGCTGTCCCTTGGCCCAGGCTGTGTAAGTCATTGGAAGTCCATCACTCCACAACCATGTGCCCTCCTAAAAAAAAAAGAATAGAATAGAATAGAATAGAATAGAATAGAATAGAATAGAATACTGGACTTATTTACTAGGTAATTGAGTATTTGTACATTGTGGTATTGAGAAGCATACTTAAGTACTAAAAAATATGAATACTGGTTATTACCTACCTGTATTGCGTCAGAGCCTCCAAGCCAAACATTAATTCCACCTCCAGACTTTTTGACCAGGTCTTGAACGAACGTGTGTTCAGCACTGCTGGTTATGGATGCCAGGTTTCCTCCCATGGACAGACAGCTTTTCTACAGAAGGATACACATAAATAGTGGGGCTCAGGCCAAGGTCAAGGACCCTCCCTCACCTGAGACATTCTGCACCCCCCCCCACACACACACACACATTCTGTATTTCAGCAAATGTTACCTCTGCATCAATCCAAGTTAATTTAGTGTTGACAAATCGGAAACAGCGCAGGTTGTAAAAGCTCCAGCCAGTCGGACATTTGTTGGCTTCCGTCAGAACAATCACGGCGCAGAGCAACAGTGCGGCTGTCAGGATCCTCATGGTGATGATGAAGATGATTGCCTGGAGAGAGAGAGAGAGTGATATAGTGATATAGTGAATAGTGATATTTCTGAAGAGCATTATCAGCAAAGGGAGGAGAGATTTGTTACAAACCTTCAGCAGAATCCCTTCTTGTGTCGAGGTGTTGAAGGAGAGAAACAGACGATCTTATATACAGTTTGTCTCAGCATCTGTGTGTGAGAACATAATTGTAAATGCCTACAGTATGTACAGTATATGCACATTAAGATCTACAGTACACATCCCCACTCCTGTATGTATCTTATGTTTTACCATGCCCTGGGCAGTGCAGGAGTAATGTCAAAAAGAAATGATTTGTGTGACAATTATTAGCTTTAATAAAATTCTCATTGTACAACTTGTAGACAGAAATATCAATTAGGCCTACTGACAGATTTTTTTTTCTTTTTTCTCCACTTAGCAACATTTATTTTGAGCACATTAAAAATACAAAAAATACAAAGTAGGAGAAGATAAAGGAAAGGAAAAGAAAAGCTTCTATTAAATAAAAGAAAGTTACAAAAAGTAGGGAGACGTTTGGTGGGGAAAAAAGTATCACGTCCTTAATTATCAATACTTCAAATCAAATACTTCATATCTATCTGAAGAAGAATAACTTCTTCAGATAGATGTTTTCATCATTTCGTTTTTCTTCTCCTGTGTTTACACACTCATAATATAAAAATGTAAAACTAAATATATATAACAGATAATAAGTTTATTTTGATCATCTCCAACAGTATAACAAATCGTTGCACACATCGCATCAACCATTTACTGTTGTGTTCTCATACTATACTATACTATACTATACTATACTATACTATACTATACTATACTATACTATACTATACTATACTATACTATACTATACTATACTACGAACTTCATTTCCGAACAAATTAAGCTTACCCATATGGACAATTTTAAAAGATCAATGCAACATTTAAAGTGCACTTTCATATAATTCTTATTAATTACAAAATTATATGTTTCACTTTACAAAACAATACAATGGATCGTATATCTATTTTGATAATAATGGCATAATAATGTCATAATTCGAAATTATATATATTTTATTTTCACTTTAAAAAAATACTATGGATCTTATGTTAACTTTATTCTCTTATATGAGGATGTATGAAAGGTGCCACGTTCAAGTTCTCAGTTCGTATAAAAATTGCATTTGGGTACATACAGAGATAAGAGGTTTCTGCTCGACAGTAGCCTAAGCAATGTGCACAGTCCTCTGGAGTAAGAACATACATGCATGTAGCCTCCAGTATGTACTGTATGTGCACAGCTATCAATCTCCAAGTACAAATAACGCGCCTGCCTTTATGTATACTTACAGTGTCACGTGGCAGTGAGGGTCATTAATGTGTTGTGTGAGTGACTTACCTCTAAGTTCATTGAAAGTTCATATCAAACTTTGGTTCGAGTTTGAACCAAACCAAAGTGCTTCACATCACAGAGCATAAAAAGATACATTGAGGTAAAAAGATAAGGATAAATTATAGATAAAGCAAAGATGCAATTAACTCTGTCAAAACAGACCAAGATAAAAGACCAATAAGCTGTACTCCACATGGGCACATAGTACATGGGCAGTGGTGTAGTGGAGGGGGGACGCGGGGGAACGGCGTTCTCACATCTAAAATATCTTTGGGGCAAAAGTTCGCCTATGTTTTTTGTCTTGTCATTCACTTTTGTGGATACAATCAGACACTGTAAAGAATCTTTCTCAATATGCTCTACTTGTTTTAATAGTGTGTCTGTGTGTGCATGCATGAATCTTAAAAGAGAATTCCACTCATTTTCAATATTTTACTATGTCATTAATATACCTTAGAACTGTTGTGTGTACATGGTAAAAAGAAGTTCCCCCATTCTGTGTTTCCTAGAAATGGGGGTCTGAAAAAAAAATAGTATGGTGAAATACATCTTGATGAAATCATCCAGATGTGCTTCACCATGTTAATGAGTTTCCTTTTTTTCCTGAGACTGTACAAATGGAACCAAATAGACCCTCCATCAGGTGCGTAGACTTTGTGTGCTCAGGGGCCCGAGCCCCCATGAGAATTTCAGACTTAAGGGGCTCTGGGGCACGGGTGGCCTGAGCCCCCCACCCCTGTACACTCTAGTAGGGCTAAACCTGTTCAGCGATGCTAGAGCATCGCTGAACAGGTTTAGCCCTACTAGAGTGTACAGGCACATGCACGACGGAGAGAACTTTCTGGTGGGGAAGGGGCGACTGTGAAAGCTTGGTGCAGTTCTATGGGATCTATGTTTTTTCATTTTAGTTATCGTTTTTTTAGTTAGTTTTAGTTAACTATGAAAACCCTGTAAATGCTGCAATACACCAGTATACTTTTGTTATGTATTTTAAAGCAATTAGTTAGAACACATAATTAACATGGAGAGTTGTTGTTGGGGGGGTGGTCGTGGGGAGGCGGGGCTGGTGTTTTTTTTTTCAGCCCCCATGAGCACGGACGCAGGATAACGCCCCTGCCCTCCATGGTTCCATTTGTACACTCTCAGAAAAAAATTGAAAATGGGTGGAATTCCCCTTTAAGAGGCGCCCCCCCAAGTCCCACTACAACACTGTACATGGGTATCCTACTCCCGTACTCAAAAGGCCAAAGTACACTTAATAAAGATTGAGGGGAAAAATGAGTCTTTATCAGGGTCCTTTTTGGGGACATAGGGATGTCCAGTCCACTCATAGGGATGGTGAAATGTCCCTTTAGTTGAAAGAAGCTAGCCTTGATCACAGAACCAATGTACTGTCAACCTTTAGGTTACTATCAAATGTGACATCGAGGCTTTTAACTGAAGGCCGAATGTTGGCACTGAGGT
This sequence comes from Benthosema pterotum, assembly GCA_039105355.1. Lineage (NCBI taxonomy): Eukaryota > Metazoa > Chordata > Actinopteri > Myctophiformes > Myctophidae > Benthosema > Benthosema pterotum. The sequence continues at coordinate 18,349,878 of CM076977.1, forward strand.
ACCTGAGAGGGGTGATGGGAGAGCTTAGGTCATGGTTAAAAATGATGACTTTGGTCACTTTCTTTCAAAGTGAGAATGTTAGCATTCATCCAGATTTATTTAATAGAATAATAGAGCTCTATTTGCCGCTAGATATTTTCCCTGTGTAGATCACAAGAGACTTATATACACGCCTTAGGCCAGGGAGTGTTAGCCTAAGAAATAATATTTATATTACAGAAATTCTTGGTCTGAAAATACCTGTAAGAAATACAAATATTGTATATACAAATAGGGTACCTTCTCACCATATCAGCATGGTTATTGCAGCCGCACATCTAAAGCTCAGTGTCACAATGTGACATGTCATGAGAAGAGTTCTGCTATGTTGTACTTTCAATAGTTTTTGTAAAGTTTTGAACGGTGAGTATTTTCAAAAATCATTTCATTTTGATTTGAATTCATAATTTTTAGAAGCAATATAACTGTTGTAGCGTACTTTAACGCAACAGCGTCGACTCTGGGGGTGTGTGAGGTCTTGGCCACCTACTACTGAGACGAAGGGAACAACAATAGCACCCACTGGAATTCTGCTCCTCCTCGGCCACTTTGTGATGTACACATGCAACACCTTCATAGAGGAGGTAGTTGGTGGGGGGCCAGGGGCACTGTGGTTGCGCCTTTTGTTACCACTGCCAGGTATAGTATAGGGCCCAGGGTGTGCGCCCAGGGCCCCGGGTGCGCGTCCAGGGCCCAGGGTGCGCGTCCAGGGCCCCGGGTGCGTGTCCAGGGCCCAGGGTGCGCGTCCAGGGCCCAGGGTGCGTGCCCAGGGCCCCGGGTGCGTGTCCAGGGCCCCAGGTGCGTGGCCAAAAAGGTCCCAGCGCCTGTAAACAACGATGCTACCAGCCTGCCGTACTAACTGTCTAACAAACAAAGTGGTTATTGCTGATTAATCATGCTGAAACAATATAATGTGTTTGTTGTGAAGTGAAAGCATACCACTCTGTTTATTATCAAAAGTATAGGCCTACCAAAAAGGAAGAAAATATTGAAACATTGTTAATCCCCTATACAGTAAGTTAGTACTTAAAGGGGTATTCCACTTTCAAAAAAAAACTTTTGGTCATTTTATGGTCTACTCAGTCTGATGTGAACACACCAGACAGTTTATAAGTTACTCCTTTCACGATTTAGATATTTGATATTTTGATGTTCATTTTTGCGGCTCCAGCTCCTTCCTATACAAACCCATTATAACTTAAAACATTTTTTTTTCTGGTGACTGATATTGTTCTCCTAATATGTGAGAAGGCTGTGGAATTTAATTTACTGTTTTCATTTATCTTTAAAACATTGTTTTGGAAAATGTAGCTGCATCCATATTTGGGTATGCCCATCGAAATGAATAAAACAATATTTTAAAAATAAATGAAAACAGTAACTGAAATTCCACTGCCTTCTCATGTATTGGGAGGACAATATCAGTTACCAGAAAAAAGTTTTAAGTTATAATGGGTATAGGAAGGAGCTGGAGGCGCAAAAATGAAAATATCTAAATAGTGAAAGGAGTAACTTATAAACTGTCTGGTGTGTTCACATGAGACTGGGTAGACCATAAAATGACCAAATTTTTTTTTTTAAGTGGAATACCCCTTTAATGTACTGTAAATATGTTTCTCATGTATAATCCATGTAAACCACAAGGGTTGAATACACACAACTTAGGCCAGGCTAGTATTTACATTTTCCCTTGGGAACAATATATGCAGGAAGACCATTATCTCTGGAACATCTAAAAATATGATAAAAATATAACCTCTAAGATCCATTGCAAGATGTTGTAGCCTACTCTGTCTTCAACCATAAGCCAACCGAAACTTTCAAAGTGGGTATATGTAAGGTGGGTTTGTGAGTGAGGCCAAGTAACAGTCTGATCAGTTTGTTTTGGGAGGTCTGTAGCAATGTTTTCAGGGTCTTTCGTTTGTACCTCCCCTCTTCACTTATATGGAAAAAAAAGTTTATATGCGTACACTCTTGAAAGTGGCACCTTTAATACCAGCCACTATAATAAAATACTATGAATCTTATTTGCATGTCATATATTATTCTTATAAATTACAAAATTATTTCACTTTAAAAAAATACTATGGATCTTATATATTTTTGTAATGTCAAATACAATTACTAACACATACTATGGATCTTAAGTTATGAACTTTATTCTCTTATATGAAAGGTGCCGCTTTCAAGAGTTAGCATATAAAATATTTTCCATATGGTCATTGCAGTTCAAAAGGTGTCCCGACGTTAGAGAAAACTCCATACCACAGAAAAAAACACTGAATTTTCAAACTTCATTTTTTTAGGTGTAAAAACTAAAAATTAAAAAACAAAACAAAAAAACAACAACTTGCAATTAAAACCTGCAGTGACAACACAGCCCCGCCGGATGGCGCTAGTTTGCTGATAGAAACCTTAGAACGGGCACTGTTTGATCTCTCCTCAGAGCCACAGAGTATAGACAGAGTTGCAATCACAGCCATGTAGGTTGAACTATTGAGGGGGCAGAAAACAGCCCGTTCACGTGGTTCGCGTGCGGCTCACGAGCCCATAGACTCCAACCACGAGCCCATAGACTCCAACGCATTCCGTAACTTCCGGTTGTCCCTATTCGTTGTCCCCATTCAATTGAAGTCTATGTAGAAGAGCGGCCATTGGACTGGCGCAATGAAGTGGACCGAGTTTGCGCAACTCTGCTCTTACTATATGGCTCTGCCCCCCTCCCCTCCTCTGGCTGGCTGGCTGCTGGAACGCCGCGCCTCTCCTTGTTCGTGGAGAGCGAAACGCGAGCAGGAGGAGGAGGCCGCCCTGTGTCAGCCGAGCCACCCACCACTCACTGCCTCTACCTCGGTAACGGCTCCGGGTCGCTCACCGTTCCATCAACAGGAGCTTTCGGCGTGGCTGAGTGAACCGGACCCCCTATTAGTTTGCTTGGTTTCAGCGTACCCCCTTCCCTCCATCCCTCCCCCCGGACTGACTGTTACCATGGCGGCGAGTGCGAAACGAAAGCAAGAGGAGAAGCACCTGAAGATGCTCCGAGAAATGACGAGTTTACCTCTCAACAGAAAGTGCTTTGACTGCGACCAGCGCGGCCCGACCTATGCCAACATGACGGTGGGCTCGTTCGTGTGTACCTCCTGCTCTGGCATCCTGTGAGTATGAGTTACTTCTACGCGGAATGACCTTAGCTGTGTGTTAGACATGGCGCACTACACATGCATTATCCATTCAACTAGTATATGCACCCTGTCAGGCTAAATGTTAGCTGACTGTACATCTACTCCTCTGAATGACTCCTCTGAATACTGGAAGGGGAACTGGTGGTGGTCTACTTTGTCTCGTTGTGTTTGTTTTGTAGGTCTGTTCTTCCGCTGGGCAGACGTGTACAATCTGACATGTTAGCCTGCTAATGCTATAGCCACGGGGAACTTATCTGACACCAGAGCCAGAGCCTCTGAGGGTTGGTAGATAAAAGCCTTGCCCGGTATATCTACTGCATCTGCTCTCTGTAGCTACTAGTTGCTGCTGGCGCACAATACAGTACAGGAACAACACAGTGCAATATCTTGTGGTCATTGTACTTAGGCACCAGTGCAGCAACCACCACAATGTTCTTGACTGCCAGTAAAGTTTGTCATGTTGTAAAGTTCTGTTCTCCTGGTATCCAAAGTGGGAACCTGGCAGTCCCCCTGCAGCTAAATGGACCATTACAGGTCTAGAATTCAGAGTGTGCAAATTGAACCCCAATAGACCCCAACAGGTCAATTTTTACACCCTCAGAGTCAAATTAACATTGCTTCTACAATCTAAATTTGGGGTCGCAGAGATAGAAATGGACGTCCGTTGACTAATGCATGCCAAACTGGGGGTAATCAGTTTGAGAATCTATGCTAGACAATCTTCTCCTATGCCGGTCTCAGTCATTATCATATCATCATATCACTTTAAAAGGGGGTTAATTGGTGACGTCAATTTGAGGGTCCTTGACATGGACAAGTTTGGGAACCACTGTCCTAACTTTCCCAGAGGGGGTGGAGGTGCACTAGTGTCAAAACACACACACACACACACACACACACACACACACACACACACACACACACACACACACACACACACACACACACACACACACACACACACACACACACACACACACATTCACACAAATATTCACAGATATATGATAAATAGCCCATATTTGTCAGTGGATACATGCCTGTATGACACATTGATAGTCACAGATGAGAGCTTCTTGTTCATGGCATGCTAAATACAACAACATTAAAGCCGTTTTTACTTACTGCAGTATTTATCTGATTTAAAACCTTGTGCCGTTGTGTAACCAGTCCAGGCATCTGCAGCTTGGGATTTGGGATTAGTGAAGCACTTTATTCCTCCAATATTGAACTGAAATGCTTTCCTCTATTCAGCAGTCATATCTGTGTTTCTGAACATCTATGTCCAGTAGGTTCAAGCATCCAATGGTAATTGACACGTCAGATTATTTTGACTATCTATTCCACTGTCTGCAGGGCACAGTACAGTGGATTGACCTATATATCATAGCAGCTGAATCATTGGGTTAACTGGACCTAGTCCAAACATTGATCTGTCCTCATAGCTCTTAGAACTTACACTATTCATCTGCATTCTTATAGTGTGTGTGCTTATATTGCACCTCCTTCAGACTATAAACTCTTATTAACCAAATAATAAGAGTTTATAGGTGTGAATTCAATTTTAGTAACATGATTACACATAGCCCAACTTTGGGCATATATAGCTCTCCAGACATCGAGGTCCTGGGCCAGATCTCTTCACATCTGCATCCAGGTCATGGCGCCAGGTGGTTAGTGGTCTGCCGCCCCCCTTTCTTTTGTGGGTACCAGAAAAGGGCATGTCATGTTGTCTTTGATGGAGGTTTGCACAGGAGTCTGACCAAATGCTGTTTTTCCTGCAGTCAAATACAGTACAGTACACTTGCCAGAGCTGTCATGATTACGAATTTAACTCAATGATTAATTGTCATACTAAATGTGATTAACAGTTGAATAGTGTTTTTGACATCGAATTGCACAGGGATGATATTTAAAAAAAAAAAGAAATGTACTATACAAAGACAAAATCACTGACATTTATTCATTCAAACAAATTTGCAGTATTAGTGTAGCCGGATCTTCAAGCTTACAACACATCACAAAGTGACGGATTGTAAGCTTGTAGATGTAGATTAACTATTTCTGAGTTTTTATGTGTAAACATGAAACAGTTATGTAATAATGGTGAAACAAGCCTATAGTATAGTAGTGGATACATGCCTGTATGACACACATCCAGTATCAGAGACGATACAGACAACAGACAATGTGTTTTTTCCACATACTATGCTCAATCATTTTAATAAAAGTACTCTCCATTTTATGGGTCTATAAATACACAAATTGATGGCAGTAGCTTGTTTATAGAGCAGTACTTCATTACAGACAAAAGCAAGTCAATGGTCATTAGCAACTGGACATTTTTAGCAATTTAACCCAGTTGCAATGTACTTTTCTGTCCATGGATTGCTATATGGTGGTCATCTTGCCAATCTCTGTTTGTGAATAATTGTTTGTTATCTGGGGAAAAAAGGAAGTATGTGCTGTTCTCTCTGACTCTGCCCAATAGCCTTGTATCTCTATTGGAAGGAACTTGTGAAACAGTTGTCCTTTCTGATTTAGACCCTGCTTTGGAGGTGTCCTTTCCAACACTGTATCTTGGGCTGCCAGTCTTTCCTTGTGAAATCTAGGGGCTCGATTTTCGTTACCGCTAAACCCCCTATCCCTTAACTTCTTTGCCTTTTTAAACTATTTAGAAAAAAACATTTTTCAATAGTTCAAATGGCAAGTCTACATCTAAATGCTCACAATGTGTCAATAGATTGGCATTGAACTATTCCCAAAAGTTTTTCAAAATAGTAAAAAAAGGGATAAGGGGTTTGGGATAAGGCGTTTAGCATGTAACGAAAATGGAGCTCTAGGTGTACAAAGACAAACGGCATACACACTTTTCTACTAATAGGCTGAGCTTAACTCCAGTCTCCCCTCAGGAATTTCCCCTGAACTTCACAGCGTCTTATTTGATAAATATCACAAACATTTTAACATGAGTTAATTCAAACACATATGTTATAAGGTCTGCATCATGCAGGCTCCTGTAAATTTCATGGTGATTATCTCTTATCTACAATTATTACGTTCATGTTACACAGGGCAATACCAAGCAAACACTTCCTCAAATTAAATATGACAGAAGCTTTTGTTTATCGTGTAGCATAATTTATTTATACAGATTATTATTTTAATATTTTTTAACTGTTTCGCCTCATTTGAACTTCCGCCTCAGGTAATTGGGAAATGACCTCCTTATGGGGAATTTGAGTCATGTAAATCTTTTCTGGCTGAGTAAACATTGTCCGTAAAGGATTGAGGTCTGCCTCATGCGTGCAGGAAGCGCTGTGTGATTGTAAGGTCGGGAAGTGGCAGAACTCCAACACACTGCTACATCAGCAGCATGTGATCTTACATGTGCCCACAGGAAGGGGAAGAGAGGTAGCTGTCTGCTGCTCGCTCCATTCTTCTCACACAGGCAGATTTACATCGATCTCACTGTATGCATTGTCTCGATTGTTTAGATCTTCAAAAGTGAGAACATTGTTCCTTTTGTTTGTATCTTGACGGACAACATAAACAACTGCACATGTCGTCCACACATGTCCACAGGGATTGAGGCAGTGTTATTGGCTTGTAATAAGCAATGCATTGTAATGGTCTGTGAGCTCGAATGAACTTCAGGAAACCCCTGCTGTCTTGTCTCCATTCGGTGGCCATATCGTTTCTCAGTACATCTCCCGAGTCTGCGGCAAATGCTATCGATTAGCCTTACAATATTTCAAAGTTAGTTACAGGGCTATCAGGTGTTGCAACTCGCTTTATTTCCATAATCTCTTTTATTTCATCTCATTTTATGGTCAGTCTAGAATAAACCACAATCATCTTGTTCTCTCAGACTGCTGTTTGTTAGCTTTTTTGCCTGCTGTCTGAGTAGTAAAATTCCCTGCTTTCGTAGGGTTATGGGAGGGGGGATGGGGGCTGGGCACCAATACCTTCCTGTGCATCAAGCCCCCTTCGACTTGTGTTGTAGTGGGTGTAGTTGGAATGCACTATGTAAACACATTCCAGATGAAGGTGGAGGCTTCCCCAAGAGGTACATTTACCACAATGTCTTCTGCTGGAATGTTTCTTGTGTCAGGAAGTTACTCGGCCTATCTGTTGCCAAATTAGCAGGACTTTGTCATGGTGCTAGCGGGAATATGTGAATGTAAAATTATTGATTATGTTGATCAATATTTTATTGAATGACTTCAATGTTGAAGTTTCACTTAACTAGTTTTGATTTCATAAAGATGGCCTTACACAGTACCCCAGGGTGTTGTATGTATGGTAGTGGCAGTAGCAAAAGAGGTGGAGGCTGCATAGATTGCATCTGCATTGATTTTTTTGACTTGAAGTTGATTCCCAATTTCAGTTTTTTTGAGATTCAATGATGACAGTTTCTCTCACCCTGGAGCTGCCGTGAAGGATAGTTCAATGGTCTCCCTCTACAGAGGTACAGAGTTACATTAAAGTTATGGGGAAGTTGGGGAACATAACTTTATAACATCATCATATCAGTATCCCCAGCAGCAGCCTTCAAAATAACATATCTGCTTTAGTCAACATCTTTGTCTCCATAAGGCCGAAGGCATGGTGTGTGTGTGTGTGTGTGTGTGTGTGTGTGTGTGTGTGTGTGTGTGTGTGTGTGTGTGTGTGTGTGTGTGTGTGTGTGTGTGTGTGTGTGTGTGTGTGTGTGTGTGTGTGTGTGTGTGTGTGTGTGTGTGTGTGTGTGTGTGTGTGTGTGTGTGTGTGTGTGTGTGTGTGTGTGTGTGTGTGTGTGTGTGTGTGTGTCCTTACTTCGGTCCGTATTTTAGCAACAATCTCTGGCGTTCTTAATCCGGTCGATGCCAAACTTTGCACACACAATCCCTGGATGCCAACGATGAACCTCTCCCCCAAATTTTCTAGAATGGCCTGTTATATCACCAACATGAGGCAGCTTTTCACATTCTTACCAATGCAAACTTTCAAAGTTTGCAGGATTTGACAGTTTTGAACAAAAAGAATCTAATCATGAATGCAACATGCAATTTACGTGAAATCTTTAACACACTTTCTTGCTAGGTGGAGAAATATAACCACCCCCATATTTCACATTGGCCTCAAATCATCTAATTACCATCAAAAGAATAAGAGGAAATGGCACCCTTTTCACATTGGCCTATCGAACCATCAGGAGGCCAACCTGACCTGGTGGCGGCCTGTTCCCAAAAGGGCAGCTTTTCTAGTTTTATATAATATTTATTTAATTTTGAATATTGTGCTGTAAAAGCAGTTTGTGATCACGAAAGCCACAGATTAAGTCTGTTATCTGCAGAAGCTTTCAAATAGAGTTACAATTTGGAAACGTAAAAATTACTCAATTTCATTGTCTAAACTACTCAGCCGCCAAACCTCCAAATATATATCGGGCGATAAGAATTGCACCATTTATTATTTTTCTGGTATTATAGCCTGCATTGCATCTGCAGTGCACCCATAATGACAGTTACTGTATACCACGGGTGTATTGTTACTGTTATTGTATAGTGGGTGTAAGGAATATCTGTATCAGTCGATCTTCCATGTCAGTATTGTGCCATCATGTGCATCCCTAATTATTGCACTGTGCAATGTGTGAACGGAGCCATTTTATTTTGTAGCTGCCCTTCTTGTCATTCAATCTTTCACGGCGGTGGTGAACAGATCAGGATCTTTTTGTATCTTCTATTCTTGTTTTTTTTACAATTTGATTAGAAATATTTATGTTTGTTTATTTGTTGGCTTATTCATTTATTTATTTACAATAAAAAGACTGCTAATAACAGGTACGCTACATGCATAAATGTCACTGAAGGTGTCACAACAATTCCTCACGCTGACCTTTTTACACAGAGAAGATCATCATCATATTGAGAGACCTAGAGGGCTCTGGTACTTCCCCGCAGTATCTGACCTAGTTTTGTTCTCATGAGACTGGGAACTGATCATTTGTTTGCCCCGGGGTACCAGGGAAAACATGTACTTATGTACACCACACACACACACACACACACACACACACACACACACACACACACACACACACACACACACACACACACACACACACACACGTAACAGTTGCGTTTATGTTCTGTAACTTATTTATTTGAGTAGTACCGGTATGTAGAGAGAGAGAGGGGAAGAACATACAAACCACAAACAACAATACTCTCTCGCCCACCCAACTCAAATGGCTGCTTTTGCATTATAGCAGGTCAAGTTCTTTTTAGTGATTTTAGGTGAACTTTCTGAGAGGCTGAGTCATTTTGAATGCAGCAACCCGGTGAGGAAAGTCTGGCCAATGTGGCACATTGGGCAAAGTTGTGTTGCAACATTATGTAGAGTAAATGTCACACGTAAGTCACATAATAATGGCTTCCTACAGTGTGGAAGTCAAGTTGCAGCTTTAATTTAGTTCTACTCCCAAGTATGCGGCCCGTGTGTACAGTCAGATATATGCATTTATGAATACAATTTGAAAGGTGCAATTATCTTGACGTGAGGTGTTAATTATCGACTTACTATCACATACACCTTTGGGTGTCTTCTAAATTATGTGTTTGTGTGTTTGTTACTAAACCTATGTGTAAACATTATGTGTAAAATTGAAACATTATTGTACGCTAAAAAGGTCTCTTTTCCCTTTATTATTTTTTTTGTATAATAGTATTAGTTTACTATAATTAGATTAAAACATTTAGAACACACTCAAATCAAGTCATACAAATATACAATGTACATGTTCAATCAATTATTCAATCAAAGCAAATCACATAAAAATCCATTAGTTCGCCTTTTCTACAAAATAAAAGTTAGCTACAAGGTTGCGTTCTGTTGCGAATGCCAAGGCGTCATTTTTTGTATTTCCCACCGTGGAATATTAACTTTGCATCTCGGAGGACAGTCAAGAGGGGCAGACCAATCAGTGGCAGCGGGACGTTACAATTTCTATGCTCCGATGTAGAATAGACTCATGCTGTAAGCGAGTGACATGGCTGGACCATTTGCTGGCCATTTGCTGCAGTCAGGGACTCTCCGCCAGGCATTAACCATTGCGTCCTGTCTAGATTTCTAGTTTCTGAATAACATAATATTCAAAGATTTGCACCACGTTTTCATGATTTTTCAAAAATAGCAGAGATACAAGCTCATAGCGCGCCAAGCTATGAGCTTGTAGATCTGCTATTTTTCAATACCGGTAGTTAAAACATAATGCTTAGAACATCAAAACGCGTTCAGGACACAAAGGGTTAAACAGCAAGGGCTCCATTTTTGTTACACACTAAACCCCTTATCCCTTTTTTACTATTTTGATAAACCTTTTGGAATATTTCAACATGTCAATCTATTAACACATTGTGAGCTTGTAGACTGGCCATTTGAACTACTGAAAAATGTATTTTTTTAAATAGTTTAAAAAGGCAAAGAAGTTAAGGGATAAGGGGTTTAGCGGTAATGAAAATGGAGCCCCAAGTGTCTAATGCCTAGATTTCCTCACCAGTGTTGGGCAATATTACTCAGGAGAGTAATATATTTATTTATATTTGTAACTTAATATTATTTTACTTATTACTTGAATCAAAGAGTAATATGTCACATATTACTTATTACATTCACATGTTGCCCCCTCCCACCCGCAAAAGAATAGAGATGTACAACACAATCTGTTTAGCAACAGCAACAACTTGTAGTGTACGTCATGATCATGTCATGTGTGCAGAATGCTGTGGTGGAATCAGGATCTACAAACTACTGCACATCTCTGTTCTTATTTGCTGAGAGCTTCTAAATCTGTTCTATTTTAACATTGTACAACAACAAGCTCATTTGTAGTAAGTAATAAGGCATGTTTTGGCGGAGTAACATTTCTTTTGACAGAGTAATATTGTAACACTACTTTTGCTGGGAAAGGTAATAATATTACGCTACAGTAATATGTAATTCATATAATATGTAATTCATTACTGTCCAACACTGGTGCCTACACCGTACACACCCTAACCACTTGGTTATTTACTTGCCGCTGTAACAGCACTTGATTTAAATGTGCTTAATACTTAGTTATTTACAGGCTAATGTCAAAACCTAAGATGTTGGGGTTAATAGACTTATTTTAAGGGTGTTTTAAGTGTGGTCACTGGCCAGTCGATTTAGTGGAACTCAGCAGCTGATTGGTCAATGCTGTGTCTAGGTGGAGGTGGAGCTATCGATGAATGCTAGGCTGACTGATGAGAAGCATAAATTATTCAGCAGCCATGTCTAGTCTTACATTGCCTTCAGCTCCAGTGCTTCAAGGCCTTTTCTTATGACACCAAGGAGATGTTGTTTGTTGTAACTGGGATGTGAATTGTGTACACAGCAATGGAGGTGGTGGGTTTTTTGGGTGAGAGAATATGAACAGATGAGTAGAGAGAGATGTTTGTTTTGCCAGGGTTTATGTTGCTGTGTGTTTCACACAGTGTGGGAGCTCACCTGAGCACTGAAACACTTGTTTAGGCAATAGGCACTTTGTATTAACTGAGTTTAAGAGGGCCATATTTACACCCAACATGGATATGCATTGTCCCTCACATGAGCCAGAGCGATAAAGTTCACTTCACTCACTCGTTGTTCTGCGGTATTACATAGTGAATGAATGTGTGTGTGTGAGTGAATTAATCCACATTGTCAGTCTGGCATGGAGTCCTTTTCACCAAGCCTGGCATTACCAGGCTTGGTTATGATCAGATTGTGAAAAGGACTATCAGATTGTGAAAAGGACTCCATGTTCATCGAAGATGATCTAATTAGAAAAGGTCTAAATTAAAATGCATCAGAATAAGTCAAGAAACGGCTTAGGAAAGATATTTTAAGTGAATATCAAAATGTCTGACTGAATGTAATATAAAATCATACTTGTGTGAGCCACAGTGACAGCCACCCCTGGCTGTCACTGTGGCTGACTTCTTACTAGCTATGAAGCGAATTGAATCATAAAACATGTTTAGACCTTATTTGACAGCCAGGGTTTCTGGGAATGTGGTGGTTCACCTGAAGCCCCCCCCCCCCCCTTGTCAATGTGTGGAATTGTCCCTCAGCAAGACACTTTTAAACCCTAACTTCTCCCTGGACACTATTAATAGCAAACCACTGCTCCGGATAGTTGGGCACATGGGTGAATGCAGAAAATGTGGGCTATAGTAACAAAAAAAAAACATTGCAGGACGGACTGGTGGCGACACTGACAACCTCATCATTCCATTTGCTATGTATTTTGACCCTGCAGTGTTCTGTTGGCTTACCACACACCTCCCCTGGAGAGTTCAGGCCAGGCCTGCACAGGAAGAGAGCAGAAGTGAAGGAAGGAAACAGCCCTCTGCCTGACGCCCCGCTCTCCCATCACTTTCACAGCACACACCACACTCACATGTGCACACATGCTCACACAGGACCTCACACAGCCATAAACAGATTGACACTTATCTTTCCAGTGGTGCTCACACACCTGCACTGGCGATTTCCTGGCTTTTGGGAAGGCACATTAGCATGGGTGTGGCAGTGAACGTCTGGGAACCGACTAGAATATTGAGCACAGCAGGATATTTCAGGACATATTTTTAATGTATTGACCTAATGAGAGGTGAATTTGAAGCGTCATCTTGGCCCATTGTCGTACTTGCCCTAACAGGCTTAATCGGTCTATGGCACTTAGCTATCACCAAAATATATATTATTTTAGGCAAGTTTTAACGAACTGAAAAGATTATTGATTAAAATGCATTTGATTAGCTGCTAACTGGGTGCTATTCAAGTAAAAGACAAAAACATGGTGTGTTTAGGCTTATTCCGAGTGCATACATTTGATTAAAGAGCAGCTGCACGTGTCACTCTAAAAGTACTCTTCGGAACTCAAATGGGTCATTTAACAATAAATATTCAAGACATAACTTTCGTTCTTGGTACTACACATGCAGTCTCTACTGCATTTGCAACTATCATTAGATTATAAGGAAGCAGTTATGACCACTGCTCCTTAGTTTAGTTATACTAACCTCGATTAGTTTGAGTTTGATTAACCAACTACTAAATTTGTTGACAACAAATTGAATCGATTAACTGTTGCATCACTATAGCCTCTATGCTTTTCTTTTGTTCATGCAAGTTGTACTGGATTAAGAGCGTCGGCTAATGCCTACATGGTAAGGAAAATGGCAGTCTGTGTGTGGTATCCATCCACAGCTCATTGTTACAGTAGGAGTTAGGAGGATGTGCCGTGTTCTGTGTGGCAGGAGAGGTAACCTTGTCGGAACAGAGCAAGGCTTTTGTGGGCTAATGGGTGTTGCTCTATTCTAAGAGTTTCTATATTCAGAGAGCCTTCTTTAACGTGTGGTCCAATGTAGTTGATTGGGTTTGCTACTTACTCCCGAAATACTCCTGAAGCTCACAAGCGCATCGCAGCACAGTGCTTTGAGCTTGTATATCGTTTTGCTCTTGTTTTTTGTTTTTTGGGGTGGTGTTGGTGGTGGGGGCTCTCATGTAACGAAGTATATGTCAACCTTTTAGACCAGTGGTTTTCAAACTTTTTGATACCAGGGCCCACTATTTATTCAGAATTGGAGCCACGGACCACCTTTTCATGACATTGTAGCCCCACAGACCCCCAAAACTAAAGATTTATTTTGCTTCTGTCCACAGTTCCAGGCTGGATTTGGGAGACAAAACAGTCAAACATACAGATGAAAACGATCCTTAATCCTTAATCTTCCACATTCTCTAGCTGTGTAGACTTGGGCTAATTCAGATGATGAATATTTTAACTCTTGAGAGTGTAAACATGTAAACATTTTTTACACTCTCAAAGAGTTACACCTGGTTAACCAACTTTGCATCACTTAGCTTGACCACTGGTTGAAAGCCACTGTTTTAGACAAACCTCGTCTGGTCTGTCTCTTTTATCTCCTCGGAGGCGTCGGCGCTGCCGTCTCCTTCGTCCCAGATTCGAGCGGCAATAAGTCAGCCCGTTGCTAATTAAGTGGTCTGACCTGACAAGTCGGATCTGGACGCTGTCGTCCCAGAGAGACATGATGAGTGTTGGATGTGAGACGCGTTGAAATCGAATTAACCCCTGCCTTCTTGCCTTTCTCTCTCTCTCTCTCTCTCTCTCTCTCTCTCTCTCTCTCTCTCTCTCTCTCTCTCTCTCTCTCTCTCTCTCTCTCTTTCTCTCTTGGCCGGCCTCTCTCCTTTCTTTCTCAATCTCTTTCACTTCCCGTCCGTCCCAACAGGCGAGGGCTGAACCCACCCCACAGAGTGAAGTCAATCTCCATGACGACGTTCACACAACAGGAAATCGAGTTCCTACAGAAACACGGCAACGAGGTAGGCATGCCGAACGTCTGCCGGTGCTCTGCTGACCCGTTAAAGCTCCGCTGCTGCATGTTGGGACGTGTGACCCTGTGCTTGACTGCGCTTGCCTTAGTTTGGAAGTTTTGTCTACCTACCACTGCACTGCTTCCCAAACAATGGGTCGACTCGTGACCCATTTAGGGGCTGCAGACACATTTTTTATGGGTCCCTTCTTTGACACGCTTAATTGTTTCATCAACTAGATTATACTTTCAAAACATTTTCAAAAAACATGCCAAAATCTAAAGCTTTTATGAATTAATACTAAATTAAAAGTTGTTTCAAAGTAATTTCTTGAATTTACTTGCCATGTACCACAATTGTATTAAAGGCAGCCAATAAGAAACATTCTAACATCACCTGCATTAATTACAGCCAATAGAAGTCCAGTCTAGTCCATAATTTAATCTGAGCCCTCGCAAAAAGGCCTATCTGTCCTAAACCTTTATCCATCATTTAGACCAATGGTTTTCAGCCTTTTTTATACCAACCAATTCAACATTTTAGCCATGGACCAGCTTTGATGTTGTGTTTAGTCTCTCGAACCCAAAACTAAGGATTGTTTTTGTCCATAATTTAGGAGAGCTAACTGGCAAAATGTTAACCAAAATAACAATTCTTCTACATTTTCTGATTGTGTCGATTCTTGAAAATGAAGTAATTCAGATGTTGAAATATAATTTAACTCTTGAGAGCATAAAACCAACCAAATGGACCCTCCCGGGTCCATTTGGTTTCATCAGGATCTCCCTGCTCCTTTAACAGCTGAGAATCTACACAAACAAGAGTAGAGATATACAATATATAATATTGGTTGAGTAATTTAGGCAATTTGAACACCTAATTTAAATTACATGTTTTGTAATAAAAGCAATCAAACTAGAGAATTTCAGACCAGTTTACGTTCAGACCAGACCCAGGCTGCGTTTATGCAGCTGGCTCCTCTTCACAGCTTCCTTGGGTTTTTTTGGGTAGCATTCCTTGGATATTTGCCTAATCCTGTGAAATGGGTTTTATAGGCCAAGTGTGTGTGAGCTCAGCTGTGAGAATAGGCCAGCCCCACAGTGGCGCTCTTTCATAGATGGTGTTGCTGTCCGTCTTCAGCCTGGTGTCTTATGCCAAACACACTGCTGCTGGTATTTATTTACTTTACTATTGAAACTCAAACACTTTATTTTGCCAAGTTGGATTCTGAATTGGGGGGAAAGGGCATTCTAAAAAAAAAACAACAACTAAAAAAACCTAACCTCTGCTGTTTTTTTTTTGTCGGTTTAATATTTAGTATTTTGTGTCAGGTCCTCTCTGTGAAAGGAGGGGTTGGGTTAAGAAATAACTTGAAAACCACAGCAGCAGCATCAATATAGCAACCTTGAAGGATTCATACATCAACCTTCAGCCTCCCACGCGTCTACCTGCCCTTCCATTTTGCTACCGCTTATAATAGCTCTTGTTTCCCAGTTGGCATTGCTCTATTTCACAATAGAAATGTTGGATGATCCAGCGAAAGGAACTTGTCCACTGACCAAGGCTTAATCTGAAATTGTAAAAAATAAAAGAATAAAAAAAATAAACTAAAATAAGTTCATGTTGCGTCAATCATATACAATACCCTCAAAAATATAGATGCCTAATTAGTTTTGCATCCTCTCATATGTTGCATTGTTTCCAGGCTATAACCAGGGGTGCACATAAGTGGTGCTCCGGTACTCAGGAGCACCAAAAATCCCACAATGAGCTCCCAATCCAGGGGTGGAAAGCTCCTTTGAGCACCACACAGCTGGGGCTCATAATGACTGCCCGACTGGGCCAGTAAAAAAGCCTTGAAAATGAAATAAATCTAACTAAAGTCTAAAATACTACTAGTATTTGAATGGATGTAGAGTGCAGGTAGTAGTAGTACTACTAGGCTAGCCACTATTGCAACACCCAAACTATCGCCCTGTACTGTAATTGATCAGGATGTACGGAGTGGAAAAAAGGGGTCCCAGGACCCAGCGATGCGGATCACCGCATTTTGGGAGCACCAAGTAACATCTCCAGGTGCTCCTCTGAGTACTGGACCAAAATAGTTATGTGCACCCCAGGCTATAACCTATGCTGATGAATGAACCCTGTGGATATAGGAAAGGCTCATCTCCTAGCTTGCACTTTTTGGATGGGGAGATACTTAAAGTGTGTGTATGTGTAGTGTGTCAGCTCTGCTGTTAGCAGTGAGCACGGCCATGATGCCCAGTGTGACATATTAATTTGATAGTTCTGCCTGTTTGGATGCAGAATGTTATACAACCAATAGAATGATATATCAGCAAACTCGATGGGTGAGATGGGTGTGATTTTTGTTGGGTAACTATTTAAAAAACACATACAAATATACAGATCTCATTCTCAATGGACAAGATGCTTAACAATAAAACAATAATTCAGTGAAATTTAATTTGATAGAGATGATCTGGAGACACTTAAATCCTGAAGACAGTGTTTTGATTTTCTATCAGTCTAATATATTTAGATTTAGATTTTCTCTGCCCTTACATAATAATAACAATAATAAATACAATAATCACTCCACACAAATAAAAACATTGTAAACTATCCTTTAACAATGGAGAGTAAAATAAATAATAATAACAAAAGGTACAGAGTAGAGCACATGGTTGAATGCTAAGCCTTTTAAAAAGTCCTGGTAACATCATGTTTCAGCAACAAACTGTGGCTTCAGTCCCCTTAAGATAGATGCAGTTACATGCTATTCTTTTGATTATTCAACTGGCAAATTGAATAGTACAGTGACAGAATCGCAGGCCACTGTGCCTGTGTACTGTGTTGTACTGAATTATAATTTAAATCCATTCTTCCAACATATCTGTTCTAGGTTTGCAAACCGATGTGGCTAGGCCTTTATGACGACAGAACCTCCTCAATACCAGACTTCAGAGAACCCCAGAAAGTCAAAGAGTTCCTTCAAGAGAAATACGAGAAGAAGAGATGGTGAGAAAATGTTTTAATATTTGATAGCATACGGAGGGTCCTCAGGCATGGAAGTCATATGATTTTTTTTGTCTTTGATTATTATTACTTTTTTCCCTCCCCGCTGTCTTGGAATGCCTCACAGGCAGTTGGCCGCAGGCGAGCGCCAGACACTTGTTTAAATCCATAGAATGTAGGTCATTCAACAAGCCTGCTTCGGTTCTAGACCTACTTGTTAGAATGAAAACGTGCATCCTTGTGTTCATCTGCATATGATGGGGTTTTGTTAAGACGAATATACTGTACCGTTGATTGAACCATGCTTTAATTTTGCTGATTTACTCTGGGTATGTCGTGATGATGGTTAATAGTGAGACCACTAATGTGGCAATTATTTCATAGACATGCTGTGCAATGAAGGTCTTCCTCTGTATATCATTGCTGTTGGGCAGAAACCTCTCGTCTCCATTTATGTTTGTACTGTAAGTGAAAGCATTGGTGATACTACAAAATCACGCAAGAACCAATAAATACGCAATATCTAAGCGTGGCAGATTGAATATTGTATGGATAGTTTGGATACATGGCACAAATTGCATAATATCAGTTAATTTAAAACCATAATGGAAACAGATGGTAGAGCCCCATTTACAAAAAGGGACCGGTTCTCTGCCCTTCATATTCCACACATATCCCGCCCGTGTGCCACCTATTTTCATCTGCCATAATTGGAGGATCATATAGTCCTCCAAGAGTGGGCAACATCATATTTCCACACTCACTCCAGAGGGCCACATTGCATATTACTGTTGTAGCATAAAGTTTATGCTACAACATTTTCCATTACAAAGAAAACAAAAACTTTGTGCCTCAACTTTGTGAACTGCGTTTCAGGTATGTGCCTCCAGACCAGGCCAAGGTGGTGGCTTCGGTGCATGCCTCCATCTCTGGCTCCTCCAACAGCAGCACCAGCAGCACCCCGGAGGTCCGACCGCTCAAAACCTTGCTGGGGGAGTCGGTCCCCTCCCTGCACCTCAACAAAAACACTCCTCCTAACCAGGTTAGATCACACTCTACTCAACACACACGCACACATGTAGTGTATGCTACAAATGCAGGTAAAGTCTCGCTTGTCGCTTCCCTGCATGCGGTCACCAAAAGTGATTTTAACTCATGATCATAATCATAATTTGGGAATACTGTAAATTCAAATTCAATTCAATTTCATTAGAGACCAATACTGTTTTCCGTATATATGCTCCCTTTGGGTGACATCATCAGGGAACACTATAAATTTCCATTGCTACGCAGATGATACCCAATCTCAATTATAACTTTCTAGGAAACTAAATGAAACAGACCAACTGGCCAAACTACATTCATGTCACCGCAATAATGTGTGTGTTTCAGATTCAACGTCTGTAACTCCCTTTAGTGTGAATGCTGCGTACCATTCCCAAGTCCACGTCAGGAACCGATTTGAAGGGTAGTCAGATTACGGATTTGCTGCGATGTGAAAGGATTAAATACAGTTGAATTACTTGATAGCGGAAGAATCAAGGCCAACAATGTGAATCATGGCTAGTGGGGACCAGGGAACCGTATTCGGGAACCATTCAAATCAATACGAGTTGGTGTGAATCTCCCCTCAGTGTGAATCCGCCCTTTAAACAAACCACAACTACAGTAAACTCACTCACTCACTCAATAAATATTTGCCTTTGTCTCTGTCAGTCCCCTGTGGTGAGTCGCGTCCAGGCCCACCAACAGCAGTTGCACGAAAAGAAGTTTGACCTCCTCAGTGACCTGGGTGGAGACATCTTCGCTGCTCCTCCTCCTCCAACACAAAATGCAGGCACTGGCGCCGGCAACTTTGCTAACTTTGCACATTTCAACAGCCACCCACGTAAGTGCTGTTCGAGTGACTTGACTTTTTTTTGTGACTACCTGGGGAAATACTGATGTTTTTAAACACCTCACCGAAAGTACACAAACCTCATATGACCAGTTCTGCAAGAACATGGTAATGTATCAGTCCATTAAGCAATGTGTATCTGCGGTTGCAAGACCCAGCTGGGTATTATAGGACACCACCAGAAGTAATTGGTCGACTTAAGAGGCTGTTCACATTAGACACACGCATTGCACACTTGCAACTTGACTTACAACCTCTATGTGAAGACACCCATAGATGACACTTCAAACCATGTGACCGCATGGCAAGCTGTGTCTTCCGTGTGGTACAACCTCTTGAGTGTGTCTTATACCGTACATGAATGGGGCCTCAGACCTCTCTATGGTTACTGATGGTGCAAACAAAGCTGTTTACGTGTTGGAGGATAATGTCCTCTCATTTCCTCTACGACGAGCCATCAAGACCCAGCCCTAATGCAGTAAGTAAAGCAGCATCCGCACAGGAGGTATAAACACAAGCATCTAATGATGTCTACAATAGTGTGTGTGTGCACGCACACAGACAGACACACACACACACACACACACCCTACTATCCTTGTGTGGTCAGCCAGCGGTTCCGACAGACAGTGTCCCGAGGGAGAAGGTAAACCTCGAAAACTATCCACAGCCATTACCGCTACCACGTCTGTCATTGTCAGTCAGCACCACTTTGTCATTAGCTTTCCTGTTTAGCGCACCATTCATTGTATGTGCGTACATGTAATTTGTAATCATTGTCCATGCCTCTTAGTCAACATGTCAATCTAAGCCATTCTTCTGTTAACATCAACCCATTGTTGTTTTGTTGTGCCTTTCTCCCTGTCCCTGTTGTTTGTCCATGTCCCGATGTGACCTCCACTTCCAGCGTCTCAAAATTCTAACGCAGACTTTGCGAACTTCGATGCGTTTAGCAGCGCATCGGGGTCGTCGTCGGGCGCTTTCCCCTCCTCCTCCGCTCCCCAAGCCTCGGTGCAACCCTCGAGCACAGGTAGCCGCACAAACACCATTCACTGGACAACATGCCACGTGTAGCACTACATCAAAGGAGGACGATTGCATGAAGGCTTGGCCCCAATAATACTTGGACCAGCCTAAATGTTGCAACATTGAGGGGTCAGAAAAACAAGCTCTCGGGAGGGCTGTTGCAGCCTGCCGTAAAAGAGGGACAAAAGAGGGACATTTCCAAAATAATCCTGAGAGTGTACAAACGGAACCAAATGGACCCGCTAAGGTTCATTTGGTTCACATTTGTATACGCTAAGGCTGAACGATTAATCGTTTTTAAACCGAAATCGCGATTTGAAAAAATGCGATTTGTGAATCGCAAGGGCCGCGATTTTTAATGTTTCAGCTTTGTTTTAAACTTTACTAGCGCTAAAGGCTGCGGGAGCGACATTATGAACCCCACCGCAGTTCTAGGAACGCTCCCCACGCTGTGATTGCCAGTAATGGCTAGCAACTGCGGTGGGATTCATAACCACGCTGCGGGGTCCTTTCCACTATAGGCGCCCGTTTATGGTGCCTGTCCATAAATGGGCGAATCCAGACAGAGCATCTAGAACAGGGGTTTTCAACCTTTTTGACACCAGGGACCACCATTTATTCAGCATTTGAGCCACGGACCACCATTTGATTACTTTTTCCACCCCAAAGACCTAAAACTAAAGAATTCTTTTGGTTTTATCCACAATTCCAGGCCGGATTTTGCAAACAAATCAGTGTAGACTTCTTAATTAAATAGTGCTAATTCAGATGATGAATATTTTAACTCTTGAGAGTGTGAAAATGAAACCAAATGGACCCGCAAGGGCCCATTTGGTTTCATTTTTACGTTCTCAAGAGTTACATCTGGTTAACCAACTTTCCATCATTTAGCCTGGGGACCACCTGGAACCCTCTCAAGGACCACTGGTGGTCCCCGGACCACCTGTTGAAAACCCCTGATCTAGAAATACTTTTATTATACGGATGTTGATGTTGGCAAGCTAAATAGTTTTTCAGAAAACAGTTTAAAGACACTTAAAGAATCAGCCTCAGGTCTTATTGAGTTTAGAAGATCTGCAGTATCTACCTGGCTATTCTGATATTTCTTGATAAATTTCAAAATATTTTGTTCAGTAAGAAAAGAAGTTGTACTTCCACAGGTTGTTCAGAAACAGAACATGCACCTGTTGATTTCCAATTCCAGACAGTGTGTTGTGAAGAATGTACTTGGAAAATAAATATGATGCCTGTTGTAAGCAATTCATATCTTTTATCCTTATTCAGAGAAGTAAATGACTGTCTTTTGGTATTGGTAATGTTAAAATACGTTTTTAATGGACATGGTAAAGATTTAAACCGAAACTGGACTCTTAATAATCGCAAATTAATCGCAATCGCAATATTGCTCAAAATAATCGCAATTAGATTTTTCCCCAAAATCGTACAGCCTTTGTATACGCTCAGGAAATACTGTAACAGATACTGTAAAAGATGAACTTTTGTTCACATAAATGCATTAGCAGTTTGTGTCAACTCAATTTTCCATTTTTTGATCTGTCTTGTTCTACGCAGACATGTCACCTGTGTTTCTAACTGTTGGCCTACTCATTGTCACAGTCTTTTGTTCAAATGGACTCATCTGTTCTCGCTTTCCTCCTTTACTTTATGCTCTTCCAGTCCTACGTGGTATCACAATGAGCTTCTCCGTTAACACCGTAATCCTGCACACGTCTGACAGTGATCAAACACCAGACTGGTGTTTGATCACTCATTAAACAGTAACACTGACAAATGTTTAGCTCCCCTATCCCGGAGCCATGGTAAACAAGAGGACATTGTCAGTGCCACACTGCCCTCTGGTGGCATTATAACTGTAGTATGTGCAGCTGACCCCCTAGTCATCTATATCTATGGTTTAAGGATAAACCTCCACTCTCTCTCTGCTCTGTAAGCCGTCTGTGCTGGCCTGCCTGCCTGGCATCAACTCTGTCTCTATAATCACTCTGTTGGTCTCTTGTGTTTTGCTTTGACAGTTACTGTCAATCTGTGATTCACGTTTTTTCATTTTCTCCTTGTTTTGGGGCTCTGTTGATGTTTTGCTTTTCTTTTTGTCTTTTCACCCCACTTCACCTGTCATTTCCCAATTGTTCCTTCACCTTGGGTTGCCAGTGTTCACTGTCCTCTCATCCAGCTGCAGTGTGGGTGAGTTTTCCACTGCTCTGCCCAGACCTCTCTGTAGCTCCTGCTCTCTCTGTCTCTCTCTCTCTCTCACTCTCTGGGCTCTCTGGAAATACTGTCTAAAGTAATGCAGTACTGTATGGCACTGTGGGTATAGATACGTCTGAGCACCCTCGGTCGTTGAAAAAGGAAGTAGATTATTATCATTATTAGCATGTATTATAATGGTTTAATAAATAAAGATAATAAATCATGATGACTCATGATCACATGAAGCAGTTTTCAGGTCATGGGTATTTTCAATTCCGCATGCCCTGGAACATCTTCAACAATGCCCTGAGTCAGTACCACCTCTTTGGCCCACAATTAATCTAAGCTAATTTCTCAGCCGATGTGCGATGGCGTTGTCATGCCTGAATTAATTCCATTAAGGAATGGTTCACAAAAACGGGACACTTCTTTTCCTGTGCGCTGTCCTGCCATAAGTGCCTGCCGTGGTGAGAAGAATGTGTATTGATACAAAAACAGGCTTTGATTCATTGATGTACTGTATGTTCAATGAGGCATGAGACTTGTTTTACTGGTGCACTGCACACGGCGCATTATGGACACTGTATTTACAATGTGGGCAATTAGTAGACACACAGGTTTTGCAGTAGCAAGAACAGCACATGGTAATAATTAAATACATAGAAATTAGTCATTGAGAATCATGAGGAAGCTATGAATGTAAAACTATGAGTATACATCATGGAGTGCTAAGTCTACATTAAATGGCTCTTGTCATTCAGTGTTGCAGACCTAGACTCCTGCAATCCCTGCCCCTCCTTACAGTTACTGCTGATGCTGCTTCATTAAACCAGGCCCCCAAGGGACCCTCTTGTGACTCTGCAATATCTCTTCTTCTCACACACAGGAAGCTCCTCGGGAGGACTAGCTAATGCCACTTTTGCTAACTTTGACAACTTCCCCAAATCCTGTAGTGCTGATTTTGGATCCTTCGGTCCCACATCCCAGAGTAACTCCACGGGAGGGGCTGTAGAGAGTGCTAGTGCCAGTGCTGATAAATATGCAGCACTGGCCAACCTGGATAACGTCTTTAGCTCTGCTAATACGGAGCAAGGTAAACCTCTTCTCCTGCTGCCTAAAACCCACTATGTCTCTGAATTAAATATTTCAATTCAATTTCAATCTTTATTGGCAAACTCGGGTCCAGAAACGGTAGAACAAAACAAAGGTGTCTTGTGGCCCTACAAGAAAAACGAATAATATTACTCACCCGTGTGAACTGAGCGGAGCTGTTACTGTCTCATTCAGGCCAATCAGCATTTGCGACATTACAGGTCTGATTTGGCCCAGGTTTAAATGATGTTTTGAGTCATGTTCAGGGCTTGACACTAACACTTGCCCGCTTGCCCGGGGCAAGTAAAAAAATGGTGGGGCAAGTGAAGACTGCTACCTGGTTGCCCGATCGGGCAAGTGTGCAACATAGTGCACTATAACACAACACAAGATAAATTTGTCTTTGTCTCTACCTTTGTGTCTTTCCCTGCTTTCTAGCTATCCACAATTCCAGGCTGGATTTGGGAAACAAAACCGGCAAATTAACACATCAAAATGACCATTAATCTTCTACAGTGTAGTCAGACCTGGGCTAATTAAGAATGAATTTTAAAAATGAAATGTTTCAAAAATGTTTCATTTTTACGTTCTCAAGAGTTATATCTGGTTAACCAACTTAACTGGGGACCACCTGGAACCTGGGGGGCAAGTGACCATGACCTGAGGGCAAGTAGAACCGGACTTGCACTTGCCCGATGGGCAAGTGCCTCGGAGGCGGAGACCTTACTGTCAACCCCTGCATGTTTGTTGCATTAAGTATAATTGGGCCTAAACATTTAAGAATGCCTGTCAGATATTGATTAAACATTTATTATGGTGTACAAAAACTCTGGCAAAAAATAAATATATTTTAAGAGTCTAAATGTTTCTTACATTAAAATGACACTCTTCCCTGGACTCTTTAACAGCTTTAACAATCACACTCGTGTGAAGTAAGGGGAGCTCTTATTATCTTACCACATCAATTACAATAAACATTCATTTCTCATTGTCAATGGCATTTTTAAAACACACAAAAACATTAAGCCTGTATATACTGGAGTCTCCAAAAACAGACTCATAAGTGGACATAACATGCACCATGCGTTCTGGGCTCAGTCCCAGGTAGGTCAGTTCAGAGATACAGTGAACCATGAGTGGGAGACACCAGGCACCCCAAACCAAGAACATTTTGTTTTGCTATTTCAACATTTTCTCAGAGTTGTCCCTCAAGCCTCAAATCCACTTAGCCTGGGTTGGCAGCAGTTGTTCAGGAGGCCGTCCGTCAGCCAGAAGCTATACTGTTTTGATTTTCCCCAGCTCATTCCATTTACCATGGAATAATGTGCAGAGTGTGTTTCAGTAAAAACAAGTAATTTGTATAACTTTAGTCATCATAACATCATAACTTTCTGCTCATTGCTGCAAATTTTGTGAGTGGAGATGGTTGTGTCGTTTACAGATTGGTTTAATTCCTTTGCAATTCATTTACTAGAGGCTGACTTTTCATTCTCAGTATTTAGGTTGAATTTGCGAACCTTGCACTCAAGTTGATCACACGCCATCCATATCAGAAACTAACTGACTGAACACTTTTGTGTGCTCGTTTCACTAGGAAGTGCTATTCCCAACACGGTGAGCTCAGCTCCAGGGTCCATAGGAGTGGGGGGTGGTCCACAGAGCCAGCCGGTAGCAGCGCCCAGGGGAGACCGCTACGCTGCTCTAGCTGAGCTCGACACCGCCTTCGGCTCTTCAACTCCACCAAACAGCGTTTACAACAACACCAGTACCTCACAAGGGTAAGATGCTTTAATCTAACGATTCACTCAACTCAGTGATTCGATGACATTAAACTTCATGAAGTCTATAATTTGCTTCCCCTTGTTGCAGGAGCGTGTTTGTCTCCGGGACAGGGCCATCATCTGGCCAAGCACAGCAGGCTCTACCCAGCATGCCCCAGGGTTTTGGAGGTAAGAAAGGTTTAGGCTTTTTAACTTTTTACCAGTCGTACTCTAAATTGATGACCTCCTTCTTTAATCATGACTCTAAAAAAAGTGTAGAGTCACAGCGATTATTTGGGCCCCTTCTCGAAATAAGAAATCAGTTTTGGTCCTAAAACTTATCAGGGAATGAATCTTCTCTTCCAAGCATTTAAAATGAAGGTCTTTTCACTGCAATTATTTACGGGGGAACTCAGCCTGGAGAGGTGTCATTGTTTTAGTGTTTCATATTAGGTTTCATGTTCTTGTACTAAGCACATTCATTGTACCGTGAACTCTGTTTCGTGTCCAGCTCCTTTGACTTCTCCTCTCTCACCGACAGGTCCGTCGACTAATCCATTTGTAGCTGCAGGTTCGGCTACAGCACCATCCAACCCTTTCCAGAGTAACGGGAGAGCAGCAGCCCTGGCCACAGCAGGTGTGTGTGTTTACATAATTATAGATAGACTTATATGAAAGATCTGACTTTGATGAAAAGAATAAGAAGGTAAAAGGTGATGCACAAGTGTAAGTGATCTGTACGGCCGTCTCCTGCAATAAATGAGTGTGGGCCAGTGAGGAAGCATTATGGAAGTAGTGACTCAGTTTGTCTGTGATTGCTCTCACCATGCTGGACAGGAGTGATGGAGACTCCTCTTGGGCAGGGTTATCTTCCTGCTCACTTTGGTAGGTCACCTCTCTGCTCACTGCTCCACCCTGTGGCTGTCTTGTAGCGGTTTTCCTAAAAAGAGTTTCAAGGCTCAAAAGTAACCCCTACAAAGGTCCCTGTGCTAGACACAGCAACCTACCAAAGTTAACTCAGTCTCTTAATAATGATACATCTGTAAGCTGTTAATCTTAAATGATCACACCCCAAACCACCAATTGTCAATAAATGCAAAACTCACAGAAAGTCTATTTCAAATAATAGTTGTATTAAAGAAAAATAAAGGTAATAGCAATGCAGTTAATTCATGTCATTTCAGTTCAATCACTATTTGATGACAATAAGAAGAGTTCAGTTCAGTTCGTTTTAGTCCCTTTTTGGACCACAATAAACCTTTCAGTTCAATTCATTTCAATTACTTTTTGACCATCATAAACCCTTCAGTTCAGTTCAAAACAAACTCCAATACGGTTTTTTTTTTGTCCATATACAAAATGAAAGAAAACAAAACAAGAGAGCCAGCGTCCTGGCGCGCGTGTGTGTGTGTGTGTATGTGTGTGTGCGTGCGTGCGAGTCTCTCTGTGTGTAGGAGTGCATTAGCTCCGTGGCTAGTCCTCTGTAGCTCACCCTAAGCTCAGCTGTTCGTTACAGTGGCTCGGATGCGTCCTCTTCACAAGACAACGTAGCGCCGGTTACAACATCACTGTCTCGATCCGTCCTGGTTTAACGTCAGGCGATCCCAGTGGTTCCTTTCATGAAAACGAGTTGAACCGCGGACTTTACTTGCCGATCGCGCTACTACTCCTCCAGGGACAACACTCTCCAGCATTCACTCCTACACCAGCCTGCACACGCCGCCACCACCGTCCACCACACAACACAACTTGACTCTCCCGCGTCTCTGTCTAGACTGTCAGCCCCATTTCTATTAAAGGGCTGGCTTTCGCGGCATGGCCAACCAGAGCCACGCAACGGCAAACGTAACTGTCCTGTCATAGACAGCGTAGGTGAGGGCTGCTGTCAATGACCGAAATGTTTATTTATTTATTATTATTGTCATTTTGGCGGATCGCCACAGTCTGTGGCAGTGCTTTCCATTCTAAAACCCTGCACAGTAACAGCACCTAGACATTTTACTTGGAAAAAAGTGATTTCAACCTTAATACTGCTCTGTACTACTAGGATTTGTTGACAAAGTTATGACAAATTATATATATTTTTTGCTAATTTATGCAAATGTGTTAAAATAATAATTTCACAATTTATATGTACTGTGTGTATATATAATACTGTACAGACACAGAAGAGGTTAAAAAGAAAGGGAAAAAAAGAGAAATAATTGCACTGTAGACAGTAAGACAGTCATATGCACACAGCCAGTTAATGTCAGGTAGATAGTCAGATAAATGTGTTGTAATGTACAGTATGTGTTCCTTTTACCTGCAGTAGAACGTCTGCTCTGCTACTTACAATATGCATGTGTTCTAACTCTACTCTCAACACTGCAAAAAAGGCAGTCTAAATATAAGAAAAAATATATATATTTGAGTGTAATCGTACTAGAAACAAGCCAAATAATCTGTCCGTGAGGTAAGTGAATTGTACTTGTAATATTCTTATAATAATTCTTGTAATAAGAAATATGTTCTAAAAACAAGGTTGATAATCTTATACAACTTGCTCTTGGTTAGTATATCCTTCTTAAAACAAGAGCAATCATACTTGAAGTCTAGATTTAAGATCACAATACTTGCTTAGTTCAGAGTTTTTTGCAGTGAACTAATATAGATTTGTCAAGAAAGAAGCAGGAAAGAATGTTATAGATGAGTGCACTGTTGTATCTCTGATTCTGCCTCTCTTTGCTCCTGCTTCTCCCAGAGCACTGCTTTGTTTTGTCTTTGTGGCTTATGTTTTCACATTGCCTTCTTGCCCTCTCAGAACTAACCCCTCAAGTCAGTAGCCAACAGTAGTTCATTCTCCCACCCTCTCATTGGTTTAAACATGCTGACCTCTAAGGGATATTGATTTCACTCTCCTCCTGGTTTCTGTTTTCTTTTGCTGGTAATGCACATTACCGCGTGCCAAATCAGTCGTGGCGTGTGCTGATGTTTCGATTTATATGCACGGAAAATCTGTATTGTTGCTGTCGTGTAGACACCTTGTATCTCACTGTTTCAAAATGAACGTCCTACTTTATCACACTGATACAGTGACATACAAAGGTTTCTAAAATATTTACATATTTATAGACCGGCTATTTTTGATATTTCTGGAAAAAAACACTCAAAGTATTGTAATCTATTGGAATACTGGTTATTTTTAAACCAGAGACTGAGGCCCTGGCTACATGTCTTTTTGTGTGTGTGTACGTGTGTGTGTGCCTTTGAGCCAGCCAGACGGAATCAGCATTTCTGGCCACTCAAACGTAGGTTTTTGGAAACTAATAAACAAGTGAAGATTTTCAAAAAATATCCGGAGCAGTGGACCTGTGTACCGGTAGTCATGTGAAACAGAGCTTCTGAGAAATGATGACATCACCACGCATTAGTGCATACCATCTTTACTAAAATATTTGTAGGAAATGCAGCTTGCTACAACTACACCGATGTCTAGAGATTGTTCAGGTTTTGGTGATGGGCCTCCCTTGGCACCTCATAAGTGTAAAGCAAACAGCCTGCCATTGAAACATTTCACTGCACTGTTTTGCAAAAGATCCTTAGACGTGTAGCCCATGCCTAAAGCTTTTGCACGTAGGACATTTCCGTCCGACAGTGACAATATGTAATGAACTAAACATTTCTGAGAACTCCCATAGCTCTTGTGTGAATGTGATGAAATACTAAATGTGTTATTGCTTGACAGTGCCCTCTGTAAGCCATTTCTCCTGCTTTGTGTTACAGCCTCGTTTGGTACAGGCTCCATGAGCATGCCAGCTGGATTTGGAAATGCTGCAGCCTACAACCTTCCCACTAGCTTCAGCGGAACCTTCCAGCAACCCTTCCCTGGACAGGCTCCCTTCCCCCAGCCTCCGGCATATCCCCAGCAACCCAATGGTGGGTGTGCATTGAATACATGAAGGCTCGGCCCAAATAATACTCAGACCAGCGACATGGTTGCGACATTGAGGGGTCTGAAAACTGAGCTCGCGGGAGGGCTGTCTGGGGGCAGCCTGAAAGAGGGACAAAAGAGGGACATTTAAAAAATCATCATCAACATGGTGAACAACAGCTTGATGATAGAGCCGCCATTGGACTGATCCCATGAAGTGAACGGAGTTTGCGACGGCGTTACTCTGTCTATACTCAGGGCAGAGTATTATTTGGGCCGAGCCTTCCTGTTACCTGTGCATTAACGGATTGACCTCCAGCCTAGCCCTGGAGCCTACCCAGGCTAACGGCAATCAAGTTTTGCATAAAATATAAAATAAATAAATGTTTAGATCAGATCCATGTTGGTGCTAAAGTGTTCAGATCAAATCCGATCATGACATGACAAAATCTTTCTTTAGGCTTGAGTCCCCTCTACTAAAATAAGGAGCATACTCTCAATTTATCATCTTAACCCTTTTACAGGTGGAGGATTTTCAGCCTACGGTCCGACCAAACCTATGGTGGCTTCCTACGGGCAGCCAATGGCTGGAGCTGGACTCACTAGCAATCCTTTCCTGGTGAGTTTGAAATGAGTTTGTTGTTATAATTTTAATAATTGACCTTGATTTAATCAGGGGAGACCCTTGAGAGTAATCTCTTTTTTACAAGGATCGACGACCTGACTACAATCATAACTACAGTATATACATACAACAAGGAAAGAATAAATACCACAATTAAGTAAAATATAGATGAGCAATATTAAAAGAACATCATAATGCTAATACATTTGGGTTACAAAAAATGTGTACATTCGCCATGTTGCTCCTCAAGTGTTGTTTCTTTTTATTACTGTAGAGCTGTGGTTTTCAGGTAGTTGAAAAACTTTAAAATCCTTAGTTTTGGGTCAGAGAGGCTGAACTCAATACCAAATGGTGGTCCGTGGCTAAAATGCAGAAGAAATAGCGGGCCCTGGTACGAAAAAGGTTGAAAACCTCTGCTTTGTGGGATGTTAAGTATAATGTAAGACCAACGTTTCAACCTTAGGTGGTCTTCATCGGGGTCCTGGTGAAGGTCGAAACGTTGGTCGTTTCTGTTACTGGCACCGACTAATAAAAAAGGCCTAAATCATCTGTGCTGCTCCTCTCTGCGGCAGCTTAATAAATGTCAGCATAAAAGCTGTCAGTAAAGTGCTGTGCTCGAGTGTCTTCATTATAGCTAATGAAGTGTGCAGGAATAGAACAATCTTTCATAATCAAAGACATTACCACTGGTATGGTTTGAACAATGCTCTTTCTGTTCCTATGGTTTTCCCATGGGAATCTGTGCTAATTTGGTAAGCCCTTTTCTGTTAACTATAGTATATCATCTTGGCACAATTGTATCCTGAAATCCTTCCTGATTCTTTTTATTCATACCAGTACATGCACAAACCAAACTCATGACATCTGGCATATTCAACAGAATAGGGACAGATGTGTCCCTATTTTAGGGTGGATATTCATGGTGTGAGTTTGTAGATCTGCTATATTCTATAAGGAGATTAGTTGTAGAGGGGGGAAAACGGAGCAGAGCCAGGCTTAGTAGAGTGCTGGGTGACACTGGTACAATGGTGCATGAGGTTTAAATTGTTATGGTCTGTGTTTTCAGTCTGGACTATGTTCTCCCTGAACTGGAAATTCATATTGCATGTTAAAGGAAATACGGTATTTCCATCCAGATGTACAATAATGTATTATGTAGTACATTCAGAATGTTTTCCCAGGTCTTGTATAAACCAATATTGTGCAGACCAAAGAATTCTGTCTTTTGTCAATAAATGGCACAGCTGTACTTGGCTATACAATCCTCTTTTCTACCGACTTGTTGCGCTGGCAAAACAATCATGTTCTGCTCCATTACTGACACTGGTGAGGGGAGCCCCAGTGGCCGTGTGAAAACTAGAACTGTATTTCACTCTCATAAAAATAAGATATTGTGTCAATATTGACGCTGTCCTCGCTCGTATTATGATCTATTATTCGTGCGTGCCTGTGTGTGTGTCTTCCAGGCTGGAGCTCCATCTGCACAATATCCAGCAGCGGGAGGCTCTTCGACAAATCCCTTCTTATAGCACTCCATCCAATCGGCACCAATATCCCTGTATAGGGTCTACATACCGGTGCGCTTGCACACCTCTTGCACTGTTTTGTTTTCACAAGTAGCTTTAAAAAACACACACACAATGTTTGTAAGTTCATGTATTTTCTATTGCATATTGAAAAGAAAAATGTCAGTGTCACTCAAGAAAGTGTCATTTAGGGCATCCATGGCTACAAAACAGGAAAAAGGGGGACTATGCGTGCAGATGGAGACGTTGGTGTCTTTTCCTATTTAAACCTGTGAACTGCTCTGGCATCCACTGAGCCACAAATGTATATTCAAACTGGCTGATAAACGCTGATAAGTTATTGCAAATATCCCATTTGTTATGCTGCAAACTCTGTACATATTTCTTAGATGAAATTAGATCTTTGTGCATATCAGTATTTGTATCTTTTAACACGCACACACATGCAAGGTTTCATATTAAGACAGAATTGTTACTCGGAAAAAAAAAGCTGAGGGCTATTGTGAGGTTGTTGTATTTACAAGAACCGAACGCAGTTTGGTTATGCTGTATGGTTTCTTTGTGAGATGTTTGTAAGGTTTGTAATGAAGAGGAGGAAATCCTGTAGTGTGTGTGTGTGTGTGTGTGTGTGTGTGTGTGTGTGTGTGTGTGTGTGTGTGTGTGTGTGTGTGTGTGTGTGTGTGTGTGTGTGTGTGTGTGTGTGTGTGTGTGTGTGTGTGTGTGTGTGTGTGTGTGTGTGTGTGTGTGTGTGTGTGTGTGTGTGTGTGTGTGTGTGTGTGTGTGTGTATGAGAGCGATAAGTAAGGAAGGATGAATGTTGCAGAGAAAGACAGGGGTGACTATACTTTTTCTCCTGTTCTCCTGCTGCACATGGACCCACATTCCCAAATGAGTTTTAAAGGGGAATCCCACACACCATTTTCAACATGTTATCGTCCCCCTGTGTACCGATATTCTAGAATGAACGTCTAAAAACGTTAACATGGTCAAACATCTTGATGATGTGAACAAGAAGTTAATGATGTTTTTTTTTTTTTTTTTTCTGAGAGTACACATTTTCAGAACTTTATATAAAATGGGTGGAATTTCCCCTTAAGGATACAGTCATCTAGGTGCTGAAGATTTGTTTCAGGAACTTGGTCCATGTGGTGAAACCAGAATGACTGAAAACCAATTACTTTGGGTGTTACAGAATTTTAAGTTAACGTGTAAATATATATTAAAGTAATTTTAATTAAAATTAATTGGCCAAACTGTTCATTTATGACATGTACTGTTGCAATTGTGAAACATTATTTATTTTTTGTATAAAAGCATATGAAATTTAAAAGCACATTTAGTTACTATAAAATATATACAGTATATATATTGCATAACAGTTCCCTTGCGTATTCAGAATTCACATTCAAGGTCATCAGCAGAACGGTTCTTCTTGGCAGTAGTGGGCCTTTCCTGGTTTTTCTGCATTTTGCAAACTGTGAACACTCCCCGCAGAGAGAATACAACGGCAATGACCGTAAAGTAGCTGGCATATATTATGAACTGCGGAAGAAAGAACAATACCACTAATAAATAATGATGATAATGTTTTTAAAGATGTAAAATCATTGTTATAAATTAGTAGTTCAATATTCCTCTGTGGGGATGTAACATTAACCAAATGGGGGGGAAGGCGAAGTTGGTATGGGTGATTAAGTCGCACCCATACCAATTTCGGTTACAGGACTTATATTAGGCATGCAAGAATCAATTATAACATCAGTTGTTGAAGTTGCAACACGCAGCATGCATAAAGCTAAAGGTCTCAGAGAGTTTTCTGTTTTCAATGATAAAATGGTGGTGTTTTAATAGTGCAACAATTGTAGTTAGTTAGCAGTGGTAGTGTTTCATGTTAAATATACAGCAAGTATTTTAATTTGAAATATCTTTGAAATTTGGGTTTGTTGCCAACATGCCATCATGTTTGGTGGGCCAATCTGAGCATTTAGGGGGCATTGCCCCCCCCATGCCCATGCCTAGATCCGGCCCTGCTGTAAACTGACCTGAGGTACGACGGCCAGGCCAAGTCCTCCACTGTCAACCACAACAGAGGTGATGATTGTCTGAAGGACCAATGCTCCAAAGTTATTCGCGCCAAATATCAGGGCATATCTTTCCATTGACAGATCGGCTGCAATTTGGAACCTGAGGAGTAGTAGCAGCACGGTGAAATTGTGGGGCGTAAACTAAACTGCACATTTACAGTTAATGTTCAGCCTGTGAACTGTCTGACGATGACATACTCACATTGCTATAGTAATCAGAAGCATGTAGACACACTTGAATATGACATATCCGGCATAGCAGGCCCAGATGTTGCCTGTAAACGTCATGAGGAAGAGGGTAGCGGCCCCGAGCCCAGAGAATCCACCCAGAGCCAACTCTCCCCACTGAGCCCAGTTCACCTGCATGAATCCTATACCATAGGCTGTTGTAGCACCTGCAAGGAACACAAAGGTTGAAACTAACTAAACACAAGCAGTTCATGTGGTAAAGGAAACTTGTTTTGTTTTTCAACCAGCGTTTGTCCTTTAATGTCAACAGAGGAATAAAAAAAGCATTCTGATAAAAGTAGTAACAATTTGATAAAAGTGATCAACATCGCCTTACACATATATATATAGTATATAAGTGGCTTTAACTTTAACACAGTATGTGTTGCAGTAGATAGCCACAGTACTTACCAAACAGATTGGACACTGCCTCTACCCCTCCGTTGTAGATGGTAAAGTTCTGGTCAGGCTGTACATGCTCCCACAGCAGCTGTGTTTTAGGGTTTTGAGACTTTTTAGAACTTCATATATATCATTTAAAAGAAGAAAAGAAGAATCGTGTTGCTTTATAAGTATTATCAACGTCTTACGGGATATTTCACTTTCAAATACTTTAAAATAAAATGTAAAACTAAAGAGTAAAATGGTTATGGCACAATCAATCACACTGGCAGCGTGTCTCCTCCGCGTCATCAGGGCCCATACCCGAGGCGGGGTTGGTGAAAGGGCCTTTCTGTGTGGAGTTTGCATGTTCTCCCCGTGTTCCCTAGGGTAGATACCCTCACAAAAACATGCAGGAATGATGGGCTCTAAACTGCCTCCCCCTTGCCAGCCAGGCCACCTGGTGGAGGGGAAAGGAACTGTTCCTTCCACACGCTACATCCAACCAGGTAACCCCCCCCCTGTCAGGTGAAAAGAAGGCAGCTTGGACTCCTCATGCATTAAAGGAAGCACGATGTAGGTCCACTGCCTACCCAGGTTGGCTGAGGATGTGTAGAGCCCAGGATCACATTAGCAATAGGCACTGGGTGAAGAATGGGTTACAAAATTGCGGGATGAGAAAAAAAAATGCTTGTGGCAAAATCATGGCTCTCTGATGCATTAGAAATGTTTTAATGGGCAAGGGAGCTGTGATTTTTACATTACACACGTTTAATTACTTACGTATGCTGTGTATAATTTGTGGTGATGATTTTTTCTTGATAGTGCTTTATCCCTTAATGGGCGCCTGTGTTTTGCATGCATTAGACACTGACCTGTACATAGTTGACTGTCTGGTTGTACCCGCAGGTGGCTAGTGCCCACCACAGTGACCAGTAGATCAGTTGGCGAGAGGCGTAGCACTGCAGGAAATCTCTCCCCAGCTGGAGTAGGACCTGACCACAACCCTCCGCGGCCTCAGCCTGTGACCTGCTCACCTCCCTGTCACATGTTCCAGCTCCCTCTGACTCTTCCAAGGACATATTTGGGTTGTTTTGTCTCCCATTGCTGCACTTCTCTGGAACCTGTGGTGGCCCCCGGTAGAGGAAATGTGCTTTTACTTACAGTAGTGAGGATGTCTATTTTTCAGGTATTGCAGATATTGTACTTCATGCTGAAAATATTAGTTACCAGTCACTTTCTAGATGTTCGGTTCTTCGGCTCAAAACATACATAATTCAATTAAAGCAGTGGTTTTCAACCAGTGGTCCTTGAGAGAGTTCCAGGTGGTCCTCACGGGCTAAATAATGGAAAGTTAGTTAACCAGGTGTAACTCTTGGAGAGCGTAAAAATGTTTGTAAAAATGTTTACACTCTCAAGAGTTAAAATATTCATCATCTGAATTAGCCCCAACTCTACACATCTAGTCTAGAGAATGTAGAAGATTAAAGGTCAATTTGATCTATATGTTTGACTGTTTTGTTTCCCAAATCCAGCCTGGGAATTGAGGACAAAAGCAAAAGAAATCTTTAGTTTTGGGGTCTGTGGGGCTAAAATGTCATCAAGTGGTGGTCCGTGGCTCAAATTCTGAATAAATAGTGGACCCTGGTATCGAAAAAGTTGAAAACCACTGACTTAAAGCAATGTTTTTATTATACTTAGCTGATGCACGGGCTCACAATTTCTCTTAACACTTTGTGAACTGTGATCTCAAGTGCCAATGGTTTGCATGTTTACTCAGTTACAGCATTTCTCCTTTTACTTAGGTAAAAAAAAAAAATCAACTACTTCTTGCTCCACAGGCGGTGGCTTGCGGTGGAAGAACATGCTCTTCTGTGGTGTGGGCAGGAGGCAGGCAGTGAGCAGGGCCAGGGCGGTGAGGACCAGCGTGAACACCAGCATGTGATGATAGGACATGAGGTCGAAGCTGACCAGCAGCTGGCCAGTCACAGAGCCAACGGTGTAGCCCAGGAGCTGGACGCTGCGACAGTACGACGTAGCCTTCCTGTACTGGTCCACCTCCACCACGCTGTGATCAATACAGCCGCAGAAAACATAACGCAAACGTACATCGTGAGAGCAATCACAAGGGTAGGTTGTAGGTCACTTGAACTAGATTTTTCTATAGCTAAATGATGGACAGTTGCTAACCAAATAGGGTGGGTCTGAAGTTTACATTTACATTTTCTTGTGTCTCACCCCCTAACTATCTTCCTATGTACAAAAACTGCTTTGGTTAAAATTTGGTTCAATTTCAAGCATATTTAGACTAGGTAGCTCAATCACCCAGAAGTTTATTACCATTTTGTATTGGGGTTCCAGTTCTCATTGTGTCACGTTTGTCTTTTTTTGGTAATGTTAAGTGAAAGTTTGCATGGATTGGTTAGTTATCACAGCAGCAGCAGTTAGTAAGACTACTAACTATGCAGTATATCATCAAAATGTCATTCATTGCAGAGACAGTGTCGTCTCAATATGGCATCAACCATATCACACACACTAAAATTTTACAATCTTGGTAAATGGTGCATTTATATAGAGCCTTTATCCAAGATGCCTTACATAGACACCGATTGCAGCAAAAACCATGCAAGGTACTGACACACATTGGGACTGTGTCCTGCTTAGGGACACATCAACGCTAACAGAACTGTTTATCATTGATATCATTGAAGGCCAATGAGCTGGTTCTAATTCATGCAAAATTGCACTTTCACACAAACGTTCACTTAACATTTTCATGGAATTCCGGTACAAAATAGAAATAAACTTTTTTTTTGTACATAGGAACATATACATAGGGGGTGAGACACAAGAAAATGTAAACTTCACTACACCCTAATAAACTGGTACACTCACCTGTAGATATAGGAGAAGTATGCCACCTCGCTGGCCGTCACCACGCCGTAGAAGAACTGCATGGCCTGCATGGCCGCCACGCCCTGCAGCCACAGCAGCATGCAGGTGGTGACCAGCAGACTGACCCCCTGGAGCATCACCACAGGCTTGTAGCGCAGCCAGTCTGTGAGGAGAAACACCGGCACCAGCACACACAGGTAGGAGTACGTCCATACTGGGAGGATCTGGTTGTTCACCTGCACAATATCAGAGAGAGAATGCCAGTTTGTAAAGTGAAGACATCTGTTAAAAAAATAACATGAATCTTAGATCACTCTGATGATCATGTCTGCTGCGACCTTTATCAATGGGGTCAATAAAGAGGTTTGACTCATCAAATCATCAATCAAGCAATCATTTATTATAGTCTCATTGCTGGTCACAGTAGTAGTACAGTCCGGTACAGTAGTACAGTAATACTACTACTTTCAATTCTCCCCCAAATCTCTTCCAAAATCACCCAAATATCCATTCTATAAGCTTACATGCGGTATGTATACAAAGTTGTTGATGTGCTATTTTTGGGAGCGAAGGTTCCCCAGAATCTGTCAGGGCAGTGATTACACAAATACATATATTATACATAAAAAAGCTTCATAGAGAATAATGCAACTTTTGTTATTTTTTAATAAACCACCTTTTCAATATTGGTTACACTGCAAAATTAACTACTACACTGTAGTTCTTTTGCACGGGTTATACAAAATTATAAATCAAAACAAACTACTGGCCATACCTGCTGTGTTGTTAGGTTCTTATCCGGTCCTGTCAGGTAGGGGATGAGAAAGGGTTCCAGGGGTTTGACGGTGCTCAAGAAGCCATAGATACACAACAGGGTGGTGGGATATCCCCAGCCTGCCTGCCACCTCTTAACAGCCTCCATGTGAGCCTGCCCCTGCCTCTGCTGAGGCTAGGGCTGCTTTCCTGCAGCTCCGCTGTGCTTCGCTCAAAGCTCTCTCTGTGTGTGTGTGTGTGTGTGTGTGTGTGTGTGTGTGTGTGTGTGTGTGTGTGTGTGTGTGTGTTACTGCTTGCATCATTTCTCCTTGGTTTGTGAATCAACAACCTGCTCAAAGGTCAACACGACCTGCTCGGGTCTTACATTATCCTGCTTAAGATGAGATACGGCTGTCATAAATGACATGACATGAAGCTGATAAAGTTGCTTAAACGTGGTGTGATGTGAATTTGTAAAAGAAAAATACGTTTAAACAAAAGATTTAAGCTCTATTCAGACAAGAGCTGTTAGAGTGAGAGAATGAGTGATTGTTCTGCATCACACTATTTTAAAACTTTGTCTCGTTTGACACATTATTATTCGCTTCCGGTCTCCGATGTATGATGGTATTTCTCCTGATTCGGTACCATTGGAATTGCAACATTGGATAATATTCAATGTTGCAGCTGTGGAGCTGGTTTGTTATATTGCTTTATACAGTGCAACTGACTGATTGGGAGGCAGTACTTAGTTTTATATATGATTAATTGTTATTTAAACAATTTTAAAATCAATGATATTTGCCACTATATACTACCAACAATAAGATATTGTTTTTATTCAAAAATAGAAGTGGAAATATAGATGTCAAGTGGCATTCATCTAGTTTTTGAAACTGAACAAACGATTGCCAGTGTTTTGAAAATACTTAATTAGTGTAGTCTACACTTTCTCACTCTCAAGGCGTACAACAAAAACAAAAAAAACACACTGTCATTTACTTCAAAATAAAACTATATATATTTTTATTATTAGTTTTAACTGTTTGATCAGAACTGTTCTGCTGCGATCACCTCCCCAATCTGCTCAGGTTTTTGATCCTTGACCTGAGTCTGGCCAGAGTTACGGCGATGTGAATAGGCTGTGTATGTTCCTCGTATTAGGAAGAGCACTGAAATGGCAGCATAGTAGCTACCGTAGATCATGAACTGCAAAAGAAAGAGATGCCTCATCATGATGAGTAGTACCTGTTACTGATCAATGTCACATCTACTGCATGCATGTAGGCCTACCTACTGTATCTACTCTGGGTGTCACTAAAAACATCCACATTATGTGACAAAGCTTATAATCATTCTGAGTATCCTTATAGCATTGTCAATGTGCGGTGCGCAGGATGCAATACAGATATTTCCCTTCCTCTGGCCATACTGTAACAATATTGATCATTATTGATCGTTGGTACTGTACAGAGATACACACTAATCCGTATGAGCTTCACGTCCTGCCTCCATGAAACATACCTGTGTTACAATGTCCAGTCCTAATGCAGCTTCATCAACAACAATGGCTGTCAAAATGGTCTGCAGTGAAAGGGCCGCAAACGTGTTGATTCCAAATGTTAGAGCATAACATTCCATGCCGAGATTGGCTGCGATCTGAAATCTGAAAGGGCAAACATAATGTACATAAAACACTTGCTTGCCTGTGTTGGCTATCTTATAAGGCATAACATTTTCAAAGGTTTTCAACAACAAAATCACAGTTATGGGCTCAGCCCATTTAGATGACCATAATATTCCCTGCTGTGCACAAAGCTGTGCATAGGAGCGCCCCTCAAAAATATAACGCATTCTGAACTTGTAGACTGGCTCTTTTAACAAATAGTCAGTGCAGTGCAGGATCATTATACCATAATGCTGTGTGATTTGTTGGTTGCATTGGCATAGACTTACGTGGTGATAGTTATAAGGAGCATGTAGGATGCTTTGAACACTACGTAGCCAGCATATGCCGCCCAGATGCTGCTTGTGAGTCCCATCAGAAACACAGCTCCTGCCCCCACAGCAGAAAACAAGCCCAGAGCCAGCTCTCCCCACACCGTCCATGTCACCTTGATGTAACTGACAGAGAAAGCAGCTGCAGCACCTGTCATAAGGGGAAAGATTAGTTCATTTGACTGCTCTATGGCAGTGGTTTTCAACCAGTGGTCTGGGGACCACAAGTGGTCCTTGAGAGGGTTCCAGCTAAATGATGGACAGTTGGTTAACCAGACGTAACTCTTTGAGAGCGTGAAAATGAAACCAAATGGACCATTTGGTTTCATGTTAACACTCAAGGGTTAAAACATTCATCATCTGAATTATCCCAAGTCTACACATCTAGAGCATGTAGAAGATTAATAGTCATTTTGATCTGTATGTTTGCCTGCTTTGTTTTCTCTGAAATCCGTGCTGGAATTGTGGACAAAAGCAAAAGCAATCTTTAGTTTTAGGGTCTGTGGGGCTTAAATGTCATCAAATGGTGGTCTGTGGCTCAAATTCTCAAATTCTGAGTGGGCCCTGGTATGAAAAAGACCACTGGTCTGTGGCTATGAAGGATAAGGCCAGCCAGATCTTGTCAGCTCTGTCATTGTGCTCTTAGGTTCAAAATGGACCCTTATGGGTCCATTTGATTCCATATTTACACTCTCAAGAGTTAATATATTCATAATGTGAATTAGCAGCAATTAATAAGTTTACACAATGTAAAAGAATAGCCATTTTGATTTACTGTATGTTTGCCTGGTTTGTTTGCAAAAATCCAGCCTGGAATTTTGGACAAAAGCAAAATAAGTCTTTCGTTTTGGGTCTGTGGGGTGAAAATGGTGGCAAAATGATGGTCTGTGGCTCCAATGCTGAATAAATAGTGGTCCCTGGTATCAAAAACCACTGGAATAAATAATTATAGTTAATGTTCATTTCATGATCACTCAGTGATAATTGCTAATAGAAATCAAAACGGAAGGCTATCTCCTCAACTCATTTGACTGGTCTCACCTACAAGAGTGCACACGGCCTCCACGCCTCCGTTGTAGATATTGGACGTGGCAGATGATTCAATGTGGTTCCACATGAGCTGGACGTAGTTGAAGACCTGCCCATAGCCGGCGGTGGCCAGGGCCCACCACAGGGACCAGTAGATCAAATGCCTGCATAACACCATTACTAAACTTAGTAAGTATAGATGTATATCAATGAACAAACATGGACTGTTCAGTTGTTGATACCAGAACCTCTCCCCCGGGTAATTCGATGAAGAAATTCCACAAATTAGTCTACAAATTAAATCAATATTTTGCTCATGAGCTTAAGGCATTACCACTACTTGGCACCAGGTTCTAGATTCAGAGTAGGGAGAGCACATCCAGTCACTTGATATGTAGTTATACTGTATTGGCATATTCTAGCATTGATTGATGATTTTAGTACAGTAAGTTTGCAGTGCAGCTGCGTTTCTAAGCAATCTGGAGCCCCAGGCAAGATTTTCCTCAATTCCTCTGACGTCATACCTATGACCAGTGTTGGGCAGAAACATTTTTGTTTTCGTTGACTAAGACTAAGACGAAAATGCTCGTCAACGAAGCTTTTTCCAAGACGAAGACGATTCAAAGACTAAACGAAAAGTATCCTCTAAAGACGAACTTGAAGACGTACTGTAATGGACACGTTCGTCAACGAATCAGACGAGACGAAAATGTTAGGGCGGGACTTTTCTTTTTGTGGGACTAGTTGGGAAGACATCCAATCAGAACGCTTCCCAATGCGTTATCATGTTAGGTTGATCGTCAGCATGTTGCATGGACATTGGTTGCACAAACAAACAATTCTTCCACGATGCGAAACTGTGGCACGCACCAGGAGTTTTTACTACTTTACTACGGAGGAAACACCCGCAGCCTACCCCCCCAGAACGCTGCGTCGTTTCATCAACACTATTTGTCTAGCTGAACTGCCCTGGCCATCTCACTCGATACAGCACCGCCGCGAGAAGCCACAGCAGGCAGCCCAGAGAGCAGTCAGAGCGCACCCGGCAGCAGCAGCAGCCGGCTCCGGCTCCGTCCATGTCCGTATAGCTCTGGTACAGCGCGCTGCGCGCCGCCCCTCACACTCAGAAGCAGCGGAGCTCTTGCTGCTGTAGACGGACATAGACTGAGGCTGAGCTGGCAGCTGCTCACCGCCGATGCAATCATGCTCGGACCGCACTCTAAACTGCTCGCTATGGCTTCCCACGGCAGCGCTGCACCGAGCAAAACAACCGAAATGGTTCAGCCAAACAAACAATGCCAATGAAACGCAGCGCTCTGAAAAATAGGCTGCAAACGTTTCCCAATGCGTGCCACAGCCCTCCCCGCAGAACACTTGTCTGTTTATGCCAGGGGCTTTCAACAGGTGGTCCAGGGACCACCAGTGGTCCCTGAGAGGATTCCAGGTGGTCCCCAGCTTTTTTTTAACCAGATGTAAATCTCTGAAAGCGTAACCATGGAACCAAATGGACCCTTGCGGGTCCATTTGGTTTCATGTTTACACATGAAACCATTCAAACCAAAGCAAAATAAATCTTTAGTTTTGGGTCTGTGGGGGCTAAAATGTCATCAAATGGTGGTCCGTGGCTCAAATGCTGAATAAATAGTGGGCCCTGGTATCAAATTTTGAAAACCACTGGTTTATACAACCAATCTTGCTGTTTGCCTCCATGCAACATGCAAACTAAATGTGCCTGTATAATCTGTATGGCATGTTGAAAGCTAGTAAGACTAAAATTGCAAGAGTAAGACTAAACCTCAAAGACTAAGACTAATAAAAGACTAAGACTAATAAAAGACTAAGACTAAAATAAGACTAAATAAAGACTAAGACTGAGACTAAGACTAAATCGACGTTGATATTTTGTCGACTAGACTAAGACTAAAAAAATGAATTTCAGAAGACTAAATGGGACTAAAAGACGAAATATGTGTTACTGAAAAAAGACTAAGACTAAGACTAAGACAAAATATTCTCAAACAAACAACACTGGGCAGAAACGAATTTTAGATTACATATTACTGTAATATTATTACTTTTGCTCCAAAAAGTAAAGTAACGAGATTACTCTGCCAAAATGGGTAATAAGTAAAGCATTACTTTGCAAGTAACGCTGAGTTACTTGTTTAAAATAAGCTTGTTGTTGCATGCAAAAATAGAACAGATTTACAAGCTATCGACAGATACTATAACAACAGAGATGTGCACTAGATTGCAGATCCAATCCACACACTGCATCCTGTGCACAGTTATACTACAAATCGCTTGCTTTGTTTTGTATTTTATTTTTAAATACAAAACATTTTTAAATACAAGACCAACTGTCTTTCAGATTTTGTTTTGAAAACAATTGTGAAAAAGTTTAAAAAGTCGGACAAGGACAAGTATAATGTATTTATCCATATGAGGCTTATTAGCCTGGGATCCTTTTAAAGCTTGGCGCCCCAGGCAACTGCCTAGTCTGCCCAATGGCAAAAA
The DNA here is from genome assembly GCA_039105355.1 of Benthosema pterotum. Lineage (NCBI taxonomy): Eukaryota > Metazoa > Chordata > Actinopteri > Myctophiformes > Myctophidae > Benthosema > Benthosema pterotum. The sequence goes on from CM076977.1 coordinate 18,393,438, forward strand.
CGCCCCTGTTGCAGCGTTGAGTCTTTCCTGTTTCATGCAAAACAAAAACGAAACAAGGTCATATGAAAAGACAGACACCTACTTGGAAGAATAGGAGTCTCTAAAGCTTCTCCAGAGCACCTGGCCAGCGTGAGCAACAGTCTCGATGCAGCCACAACCGCCTTGGCCCACGGCCTTTTCAGCCGTTTCCCCTTTGAAGAATATGCCACGTTGGGGCATGGGCAGCCAGAAGGAGACAAGGAGAGCGCAGCTTACAGTCCCCAGAGTGATAGCATTTATGTAGAAGAGGTCCATCTCTGCCGAATGCGATTGAATTAGTAATGCTTATTCCAGATATCAAAGACATATTACAAGAAAATTTGTGGCATGTCCTTCTATCAAATCTGATAGAGCATCAGGCCTGGATGTAACATTTCCCAATGGGGGGGGGGGGGGGTGGTATGAGGGTGGCTTCATCGTCCATGTCGCTTCGTGCCACAGGCGATGAAGCCATCCCCATACCACTTTCATTTATTTATTTTTAGTTCCTTGATCCACAAGATTTACAGGACTTATATTGTTGAAGTTGCAACAGACATGCAGCATGCATAAAGCTAAAGGTCTGACTCAGAGAGTTTTCTGTTTTCAATGATGAAATGCTTTTTGTTTAGTGGTGCGACAGTTGTAGTTAGCGACAAGCGTGGTGTTTCAAATCATTTTAGATATAAGCACTTTAATTCGAAATATCTTTGTTGTTGTTGTTGGTTGTTTGCATACCATCATGTTTGGTGGCCGGGGCAGCCAGGGCATTTAGGGGCCCTGATTCACTCTTGGGATTGGTTACTTGTTTGTAAATCCTCCATTTACCTGCCAGGGAGATGAGCAGCTGGCTTAATGTAGCACCAAATGTGTATCCGACTAGCATGGCACTGCGGAGATACCCTGTGGCCTTCTGGTACATCTCAGCTGGTATTACACTGTAGATGTAGGATAAGTAGGCCACCTCTGTGGAGGTTATCACCGCAAAGTTGACCTGTATATATGTATATATGAGCATAAAACGTTAGAATGGAACACAATTAAACCCAAAGAGCGATGGAACACTTTTTATGTTGTTATATAGACAACATCAGCGGTCATCTTGCTGTTAAGTCAAAGCAACTCTGATCCTATCTGATTTGTGATTGTATTAAACAACAACAAACTCACCAACATTGCAGCTGTTTTCATGTTGTTTCATAAAAATCCACCCCTATTATGACCTATGTTCTGTCTAGAGGTTCCTTAATTGCAGAATTGTTGGAGTTTGAGGGATATCCCACAAGTGCTTGCAAACTTAAATGCTTTGAGGAAATAATCACCTACCCTGTATTGACATGAAAGTACCGGCTCATAACATACTGTAGCTATAATATTGTTACATATTTTGTGGGATTCCTTTAACCACCCCTAGATCAGAGGTCGTGTAACAGATATTTACGAAAAAAAGAAAGAAAAAAAAAACACTTTGCAGATAGAAATGAAACTCAAGATTTTCGTAAAGCTGCAATGCTGATAGGTTTAACATTGTTTAATACAATCAGACAGGACTTTTCAGTTATGTTGAACAGGCTAGCAATTGCAAATCATGGCTACTTGCCATGTTGTATAGCAATATATTTTTATTTTTATTTATATATTTGTTGAAACTTGGGTCAGGATTCATAAATTGGCCTCTGGTTTAAATGTTATCGATTACTGTTAAAGATTTGTATGACTGTATAGGTCTATATCCTGCTGTATGTTTAAGATACAGTATATCTAGAGATCCCTGAGAGAATTCCAGGTGGTCACCAGCTAAATGATGGACAGTTGGTGACCAAATGGAGCCTTATACTGTAGATCTGTAACCCTCAAGATTTAAATCAAGTGTTAAATTAGGAAAACACCTGAATTATTTAATTTTCAACAATATACACAACATAGGAAAAAAATGTTATTTTGATTGTTTTGCCAGTTTATCTCTCCTAAATTGTGGATGGGTGTGATAGACTAAAGTCAGCATCAAATGGTGGTCCGTGGCTAAAATGCAGAATAAATGGTGGGCCCTGGTATGAAAAAGGTTGAAAATCACTGATCTAGATAGAATCATAATGTTTCTCTATCATACCTGCTTAAATCAGTCTTCTATAGATCTATCTGCATTTTGTGATCATGGCAATAATAATGTTGTTTTTTTTTTCATGAACCTGGAGGATGGTCATGGCGGTCAGTCCTGGGGCAAAGCAGAGCAGACAACCGTTGGTGACCAGGAAGATTCCTTGCAGGACAATAAGCGGCTTGTACCTCAGAAAGTCTGTCAGTAGGAACACAGGAACAAGGATGGCCAGGTAGGCGTATGTCCATATAGGGAACAGATAGTTGGTCAGCTGTGGAATAGAAGTGCATAGGAATAATAACTGTTGGTTATTGCTATACATGTATGATCACACGCCCACGCATAATTATAAATTGTAGTTTAGACATGATGTCAGCTGTTGGCAGTGGCGGAAAGTAAGCACGTTACATTATTAATAAGCAGTGTTGGTCAATATTACTTAGGAAAGTAACTTCTTTACTTTACTCGTTACCCCTTAGACAAAGTAATATCATTACTTTACTTATTACTGGAATTGAAGAGTAATATATTACATATTACATTATTACTTTCCTGAAAACAAAGCCAACTAAATCCGATATTGTAAATGTCTTTCTTAGGTGAAAAAATAAAAATAAATCTTGAAACACAAAACAGACCTGCAGCTAACAAAACCAGATTTTCACAATTGTTTTCAAAGACAGTTGAGGTCTTGTATTTAAAAATAAAATACAAAATAAAGCATCAAGCGATTTGTAGTGTACATAACTGTGCACAGGATGCAGTGTGTGGACTGGATCTACAATCTAGTGCACATTTCTGTTGTTACAGTACCTGTCGATAGCTTGTAAATCTGTTCTATTTTTGCATGCAACAACAAGCTCATTTTAAAAAAGTAACTTGGCGTTACTTGCAAAGTAATGCGTTACTTATTACCCATTTTTGCAGAGTAATATCGTTACTTTACTTTTTGGAGCAAAAGTAATAATATTACAGTAATATGTAATCTAAAATTAGTTACTGCCCAACACTGTTAATAAGTAAATTAGTTAAGTACTGTACCTACTGTATGTACTTTACTGGGGTATTTCCGATTTCCAATACATTTGCCTCACCACATCTAACTAAACAGAACATTTTACATTATCCACTTAGCCCTATTATTTCAACCATTTGAAAAGCTCACATTGTGAGGACTGGTTTAAAAAAAAAAAAAAAAAAAAAAACATTAATTGAAATGGGACATTAATTCTGCATACTTACTACATACATACTTTTTGATGCAAATACTTCTGACTTTTACTGTACTTACTGTACATTTTGAAACAAGTACCTTTTACACCATGCACTGCTGTTTAGATCCATGCCATCTTACCACTTCTTCAGAGATGTTTTTGTGTGGTCCAATGAGGTATGGCGTAACAAAGGGTTCTGCGGGTCTGCAGTTGGCAAAAAAGCCATAGATTGAAATGATCACGGTGGGGTACACCCAACCGGAGGACTTCAGCCTCGTCCAACAGTCCATGGTTTAATTCCCCCGCAGATGAAATGTCCCCAAAATGTGTCTTTGGTATTAAACCTCCCTGTATGCCACACAGCTTCTCCGGTCTTAAAGAACAGGCTTTCTTGACCTTATTTGAGCTGTTAGTATGCAGCTTTATTTATGGTAACTTGGCACGTGTCACGTTTGAGAAAGAGACAGACAGACTTTGACCTTGTTGTTGCTGATTGTATGTGTACAAATCTGTTTTAGGCCTACTTGTGATTGTAAATGTCATAAAGCTAATGACATCATACTAGGCATGCAAATTATTCATTACTCATTATGTGATAGTGGATCTTATCAATCAATCAATCAATTCCTTGGTTTTGTAGGGAAATTGTTGTCCAAAATCTTACTACTACTACCATGATTTATTAAAAACATTTTAAAAGATATTTCATTCATGATGATTATTAAAAATAATTAGGGGAATATCTTTAATGTAATGAATGAGTGAATGAATGTACATGTCCTAGACATTCTAATGATCACAAAAATATATTTATTGCAGCCATTTTACTTACTTTTATTAGGGTTAAAGGCTAAAGGTCAAAGGTTAATAATCATAAAAAAATGCACGTCCATAGATTAAAAAAAAATGGGTTAATTGCAGCCTCTATAGGGGGTATTTCTATACAAATATCATTACTATCGCCTTCTGGCCAAAAAGTCCATTTTATCCGTGTGGTGGGAGGCTCAGAGTGCCAACACTAAGGTAAGTAGCTTTCTAATGACACAAGCCGTGTTTGTTTTGGTGGGTAGAGTAGTTAAAACGTTCTTTTTATATCCACTCCAGAAGAGAGGCTGGTCGGGTGGAGTAATGCACGGAGAAGTGCAGAGCTCCAATGCAAGTCAGACTCAGAAGCAGAGCTCTGGAACAGAGCTAGCCTAAATTCTGCTTAGATTGTAAATTCAACTATTTAATGTAAATTGTTCTGTATTAAGAGCATCTGCTAAATGCTGTATGTAGGCGGTGATGCAGACGACATACAGGTACAGTAGACATGCCCATCCATTATTTGGTAATCATCTTCTCCAGTTCTACTGGTTTGATGGTCTCTATCATTCATTACCAAGTAACTTTTACCCTTTGATAGTTACACATACATTAGCAAAACTTTACATACAACCTCATTACTGATGAACGTGACTGACCGTATGACTTGGCTATTACTGACCGTATTTCTCTCTCCATGTTTATCAAATATTTGTAATGTACCTCTGCTATCTCCAGTAGAGGGCAACATTATGCCAGGGAAACTAGATTGGACCAAGGCTACACCAATGGCCTTTATGCAGCCAAACACTTCCTGGTTGTGCTGGCAGTAAGGGATCCTTCCTGTCGGCAGACTCCCATTCACTGTGCATGTATTGGTTGTGATTTTGTATGAATAAAATTCACTTCCTTAAACCACTCTATTTCATTTGATAATACCATTTCCTAGTTCTTCATAGTTTGTTTTATTTGTGGTGTGCTATTGACATGATCACATGAGTTAGAAATGTCTAAAATCTTCAGTTAAAATCATGAGTACTTCATGGATTTCTCCAAGTGTTGCCATGTCCGCTTTTTATAAGCAACCTTTTTCAGTAAATCTGCTTGCAAGTAATGACAGTTTACTAGGTAGATTTTTAAGGCTTGTTCCATATCTGTGATTCTGCTCAAATGAACAATGAGTCAAAGAGCCCCCATGTTCCATGCATCTGTGCACACAGATCCCCATCTGTATTTTTTTGTGCCAAGCCAGGTTTTTATTTTTCATCTGTATAAAACAAGAATTATTTTGGAAAATATCAAATCTATCAGATCACAGTGACACACTTTGAGCTTTCAGATCAGCTATTCTCAAGTAGCTGCCAATATATAGTCTTAGAGTATAATGCATAGTATGTAATGTACAGTAGATGTATAGCTCATGATTGACTGATTGCTTATCTCTCTCACACAATCTGGCAACACCGGAGCAAGTGCATTGTTCCAGATTGTGTGAGAGAAATAAGCAACCATGGTCTATGACATGGGGTTTCAACTGATTGTGAACCAGCGACCACCAACCTGACTTAGAATCAACACGGGGACCACCACAGTTACCCTAAATCCATTCTGTTACTTCATTCAACCTAGAGAGAAAATATCCGCACTCACATATAGTTCACAAGTTTTTTTTAATTTAATTTCAGAGTTTCATAGAGAAATGAAATAAAAGAAAACTCATGAACTAATTTATATGCGAGTGCGGATATTTTCTCTCTACATTGATCTGCAAGAATCTGCACCCATCAGCCATTGAAAATACAAGTTGGACTCTGAGTAGAGTGCGCCTACCTAACGATATACAGTATCCTAATGATAGTGTAGACATATGGCATTATTATTCCCACAGTGATGTAGGCCAATTATGATAAAATCAGGCAAACTTTCTTGAGATTCTAACACCCATTTCTGTGGATTTTCTTATCCTCAATCAGACTTTCAGTAACTGACAAGGTTGGCATGCTTACTGTACATTGCACAAAGCTTTAGTGTGCTGTTCTATGGAAGAAAAAATACCTTTCAGGACCACAAGTGGTCCATGGAACACCAATTGAAAATACCTGGACCTGGACTATGAAAACCAAATGAGCTACTATATTACTCTTTAAGACTTTCTTTAAGGCTCTTTAAGACAAGAACTTGAGATTTGTTTTTCATCTGGGGTTTGTGATCCAGGGACATGGGATCCTTTATGAAAATGTTTGAGGAGAATCACAGGTTTAAGCAACATTAGGGAACAGGCTTAAATGAAACATGCAGCTAGTAACTACCATTATTTTCAAGCAACTTTACTGAAAAGGCTTGCTTATAAAAAGTGGATATGGCAACACATGGATAAATCCATGAAAAACTCCCGGTTTTAACTGAAGATTTTAGACAATTCTTACTCATGTGATCATGTCAATAGCACACCACAAATAATACAAACTATGAAGAACTAGGAAATGGTATTATCAAATGAAATAGTGTGGTTTAAGGAAGTGAACTTTATTCATACACATTCACAACCAATACATGCAAAGTGAATGGGAGTCTGCCGACAGGAAGGATCCCTTACTGCCAGCACAACCAGGAAGTGTTTGGCTGCATAAAGGCCATTGAAAACGTATAAAGCCAAACTAATGCTCTGCGGCTCCCTCTGCTGTAAACATATGGCAAACGGTGGCCAGGCCAGGTTGGTAGGCCTATAAATATATACTGTAGGTAGCAGAACTGCATTCTGCATACTAATGCCAATAGGGCTTATAAAGAATGGCAATAAAAAAATAACCCTTTCCTTGAGGGCTCAGTCGAAGATGTGAAGGTGGTTGTCACATCACAGGAATACATGAAGCAATTAGACAACAATAAGGCCTGTGGTCTGGATAACATTATCTGCCAAAGAAGTGCCAAACACTTATAGGCCTGCAGAAAATGAAGGGCAATTTTAACAAATGGCAATTTTACTTGCCTTGTCTTACTGAGTTTTCAGTTCATGGTTCACTATGAAAATCCATTTAATCTGTAATTGTTTTACTGCCTGTATTTAAAGATAATGTGGGTATCTGAATAGCTCTGAGAACAGCCTGGTCACTCTATAGCCAGTATCTTATCTAAAGTCATGGAAAGATCCTCCTCCATATGCTGGAGCAGTAGCCAATTTACTGACAGCTGATAATTCAAACAGAAACATGGCATTACGCTCAAGGCTGTTCAGATTAGTTAAAATAGTGGACAATTACAATCTTGCAATAAACAGATCTGTTTTTTTCGTGGTGAATACACAATTCCCACTGCCACCATTTTGAAAGATGGCAAGACCAGTTTACTCAGCTTCTTTGGGTCATCATGACCAACCTTTCCACAAAAAGTTATGCAATTCTTTTCTATATGTACTGTAAATGGTAAGTTTTGGATCCAGCGCTCCACTGCTCCTGACTCTGCCTTGCATTGGAGCTCTGTAACATACACTCTGAGCCCCCACCACATGGATAAAATTGACTTTTTGGCCAGAACGCGATTGTTTTTCACCGGAAAAACAACCAGGATTTGTGCCCTCTACCGATATTGCCAAGAGAAAACATTCATAGGGAATATTGCTCCGGTGGAAAATAGTCAATTTTATCCGTGTGGTGGGCGCGGCTCAGAGTGTTTCCACTAAGGAAAGTAGGCTTTCTAATAACACAACCTGTGTTTGTTTTGGTGAGTAGTTGAAACGTTCTTTATCCACTCCAGAAGACAGGCTGATAGGGTCGAGTAATGGCAGATTGCATTGTATGTTACAGACCTCCAATGCAAGGCAGACTTGAGAACAGAGCTAAGTTTTGGATGTTTTTTTTAATGATATGCCACTCCCATTGCCACACCCCTTTTAGTCAAGTGAACCCTCTTGAACTTTATGCAACATTTTAGCCTCCTGCTGAAAATGTCATAGATGCTAGAGCCTAGACTCACCATATGATTTTGCACTGCCTATTCAGATTTGTTTCTGATATATTTGTCAACATTCTGCAAACAATTTGCTATGTTTACCATAAATTGAACCTATATAGAGCTACACATGCAGATTGTTGCATTGTACAAGGTAAGTGCTCTTTGTTGCCAGCATGATTGCAGTTTTCAGTTTTCATGCCATGTCTCCATGACAATGCCTAATGTCTATGCCACAATGTTATGCCTTTGGCTGAGAGACAACCTGAAATGCCAAGCAGTGTCTTGACATCTAGATTATGCTGTGTGTGGGGTTTTCCCCTGAAATCCAATAGGGTCCAACACAAGATTGAAAGTGGTTTAATGAATGCGTGATTTACGCTTGCAGTCAAGAACACACAAGCCTAACATGTAAAAGTAGATGAGCAGGAGTGAATTGAGATGCACTCAGTCAGTGCCAAAAAGAAAAGAACAACATTGGAGTGTTGGAGAAAATATGCATACAATAACAGAATGCAAGAATGTGAGATTAAATACAACACTAGGGGGTGACAAATGACTCTTGACGGGACTTCTGGAAGGTTCGAGCCTTCCCTAAAACACTGTGGACAGTGGACAATGTACTGCTTGGCCTAGTTCAAATGCAGACCCACTAGCCCTCTAGCACGCTTCTTTCTTTATATTCTGGACACCTGTTTTATTTGATTGCAAATCACTATGTAGATATATCTTATGGCGTTGGCTATGTGTTGGCTTTATGTTAATTACATGCTATATGTACTGTATGTAGCCTGTGTGTGTGTGTGTGTGTGTGTGTGTGTGTGTGTGTGTGTGTGTGTGTGTGTGTGTGTGTGTGTGTGGGGGGGGGGGGGGTGTGTGTGTGTGTGTGTGTGTGTGTGTGTGTGTGTGTGTGTGTGTGAGAGAGTGTGTGTGAGTGTGTGTTTTCCTAAACCCCTACCACAGACCAATAAGAAGCACCAGACCAATTTGTGAAGTGACATTTCCACTGCGCTGAACAGAGCAATCAGGATGGAACCCGGGCTAGCTGCAGTAGCTACGAACATGCCGCCTTTTGAGCCAGGGCTTCTTCCATGACTCATTTCCACAATCCTGTGCATCCAGGCAAGTGCCCTCTGGACTCTTCATTAGCAATTGTTTTTTGATAAATTTAGGTCAGAAAGATGATATAAAATACAAGTCGATTCGAGACTACACCGGTCATCAAATTATCACCTTGTATGGATCATTGTTATTATATATTTCTGTGGCTCTAAATTCATTTTTAATTAATTTTATCTATTGTGTTATATTATTTTTAGAGATATCCGATATTGACTTTTGTACTGATATCCGATATCCCGATATTGTTCAACTCTTAATTTCCGATACCGATATCAACCGATACCGATACATAATGGGAGCATTCAGAGTTTTGGGTGATTTGGAAAACCCCTCAACAGACCAACAGCACGTGCACCAAGGCCTGCCCCCTCAATCATAATTGGATGAAGGTCCCCCATATATATTTTTTTCACGATTGTGTGGCTGTATACATATATCTGTAAATGGTGTTTACCGATTTATAATATTTTTCCCGATACCGATATTTTCCGATATTTATTGTCCGATAATATCTGTATGGCCGATATATCTGCCCATGCCTAATTATTTTAATTTGAAATAAGAATAGTAAATACAAAATGTGTAAGAAACGCAAAGAACAATGTTGTCATAATCGTAAAAAAAAATAAATCAAAAAAGATTCCCCCCAAAACAGGTGCTGACGACCCTTGTTTGGGAAACAGTGCCCTGGATAAAACCTTTCCACTATGGAACACTCCGACATGTCCCAGCACAACACTTTTCACCTGGCATATAATTATCTCTCCCCGATGAAATGTGTTGTGCTGGAACACGTTGGGCTGGTCCTACTCATCCACTGCTGTCTAGCCTTTAAAACACACTGTAGTTGATGAATTGTTCCTCTGCTTTTCCGAAGGGCACCTTCAATCACTTCTTTAAATCATTCTGTACTGTACTTTTGGGCCAAGATTTTCGTCAACGCTAAACCCCTTATCCATTAACTTCTTTGCCTTTTAAAACTATTTAAAAAAACATTTTAAACTGGCCAGCCTACAAGCTCACAATGGGTCCATAGATTGACATGTTGAACTATTCCAAAAAAGGTTTTCAAAATAGTAAAAAGGGGATGAGGGGTTTGAGATAAGGGGTTTAGGCCTAGATTTTTGTCACCGCTAAACCCCTTATAACTTAACTTCTTTGCCTTTTTAAACGATAAAAAAAATCCCGTAGTTCAAATGGCCACTCTACAAGCACACAACATGTTGAACTATTCCAAAACGTTTTTCAAAATAGTAAAAAAGAAATAAGGGGTTTGGGATGAGGGGTTTAGCATAACGAAAATGGAGCCCTTAGAGTGTGACAAAAATTCAGCCCTTGGTGTTTTAGGTTTTATTGAAAAATAGCAGGTGTACACGCCTCATAGCGTGCACTATGAGGCGTGTACACCTGGTATTTTGGGGGAAATTTGTGAAAACGCAGCCCAAGTCTTTCAATATGTTCTTTCAGAGCGAACGTTTTGTAGACTGGTGGAAATGGCTTAAGTGACGACTGACCGGAGAACCGAGGGTCTCTACAATACAGGTAAGGTAATGCTCCTTCCCACCATCTGTATACCAAATTTCTTAACTGAATGTTTTACGTAGCAGATCGTCTATTTTCGTGAAAATGTTTGTTCCCCAGATTGGGGACACAATAGGATTCACAGTCTCCATCCTTTTTCATTTGTTTTTTTAATTCATTATTGAACGTGGTCTTACATTTTTTTTGTGGACTCTGTGACATGATGACGCATTTGATGTGAGGATGCCGAATGGTTAACAGTTTTCTTTTGTTAAATGTGAGCATTATACAAACTGTTAGTTTACTCATGGTGACTCAGAAGGCATGTCGCGCTGAAATGCTTCTGTCTCTGTGTGCTCAGTTCAGCAACAATGAGTATATGGCCTTTCTTAATGGAAGTCCCATTTAAAGTCCATCAGAGTTAATTAGACAAAACACACAGTCAAACATTAGACATTAAACACACGCAAATGCACACACGCGCATGCACAGGCAGCCTCATGCACGTTCACACACACAGTGTGTGTGTGATGCACGCACACACACATGAACATGCTCTCATTAAACACACACGCACACACACATGAACATGCTCTCATTAAACACACCCACACAAAACACATGCAAACATTCACTCAAACACACACACACACACACACACACACACACACACACACGCACCTACACACACAACAAATAATGAAAACACTCAGACATTCCATCGTCACCACAGGGCCCTCCTGCTGTCAAAAAGGAAGTCATGTGACCCGCTGAAGGTGTTTAAAAGAAGACGCCTGGCACTTTTGGCTCATACACAACCAAGCCTTGAATCCAGACACCCAGCCATCGATCATCAGCACCAAGAGAGGCTCTGACCAGACCACAACAGCAGACCCCAGATCTGATCCAGACAAGACCTGCAAAACCACTCCAATATACAGAAGTAAGTACAGTGATGCCTGTCTGTCTGTCTGTCTCTCTCTCTCTCTCCCTCTCTCTCCTCTTTGTGGCCTCGCAAAAATCCAGTTAAGTGGTCTCCATATGAGCATGGTATGTCTGTGACATAACACATGATGTAATATGTCCCATTTGTGACATGTTCGTTCGGGAGGATTTATTTGTTTGCACTCATTAACAGCAGAATGTCCCATTTTATGACTTTATTATTTTTTAATATTCCTTTTCGCCTTCTCTCGCATATGGGAACTATGCTGATCTGCCACATTTGGCATAATTCACACTCATAACATTGAAACACAGACAACATCTCTGAGGTATATTAAGTAAAATGTTGAAAATATGTGGTATTCCCCTTTAAGTAGGATACACTTACTGTATTTGAAAACTTACTATAGTACATTTTGATTATTAAGCCATTACAAAAAAAGATCCACAATGTTTCACGATGTGATGCATCACTTTAGATATTCCAGTGTCTCAATAATATCTGAAATATATAAATCCACAATGGGTATACTTTACCTTTTGGTACCTTAAGTATTCTATGTATGTATTTTCTAAATTTCTACACTGTTGATACTTTTTCTTCAAGTAAAACATTTGGGTACTTTTCTACCGCTGGTGCCAGACACATTGCCTCTTATGTACATATTTCAATGTTTTAGGCTATTTTTTAAATGAGTATGCTTTAAGCTATTGATTCAGGTGTAGACAGATGGTGCTGATGTGAGTTGGGAGTGTGCTCCACAGCGAGAAAAGTAATTTCAATCCCTATATTTCACTGTTTTGTTTCCCAAATCCAGCCTGGAATTGTGGACAAAAGCAAAAGAAATCTTTCATTTTGGGGTCTGTGGGGCTAGAATGACATCAAATGGTGGTCCGTGGCTCAAATGCTGAATAAATAGTGGGCCCTGGTATCAAAGAGGTTGAGAAACCACTGCACTAATGTCCTCCCTGCAGACATGCAGTCAGTCCAGACCTCCAGAGTGCTGATGCTGTGTGCTGTCATCATGGTGATATTGAGCCCTGCCTCTTCCCAACCCATCCACCCACTGCCGCTGCAGCTCCAGCCCCAGCTGCACCACCCGCTGCTGCAGAGAACACGCTCCGCCGCGGCCCTGCTCCCTGAGGTGACACACCAACTATCTATCTCCATCTCTTCTTACCACCCATTTTCAACATTTTACTATGTGATTGATATACCTTAGAGATGTTGTGTGGACATGATAAAAAGTGTTTCCTAGAAATGGAGGTCTGAAAAAGAATCATTAACATGGTGAAACAACCTGATGATGTCATCAAGGTGTGTTTCACCATTGTAAAGATATAGTAAGTGATTTGGGTGATTTGTAAAACCCTCCAGTCTCCTCCGGTAGCATGATGTGCACATACACACGCTCTACAGTGAGGGCGGGGAAGTACAACATGCCAACAACACATACACCAAGGCCCACCCCCACTTGATCCTGAATGGAGGAAGGCCCCTTTCATCCTGGTTGGATGGAAGTCTTTTTGGGCTTTTATGCAAAATCCGAAACTGAAACTGAGGTTTATTGACCCCAGGCGCTCAGGTCACTCATGGTCATTCACCACACTCTGTAGTAGAGAGAACTAGCCAAAAAAGAAGAAAAAAATATATCAATATTGAATTAAGTGAAATCACTTACTATAACTATACCATTAATGATTTTTCTTTTAGGGTCTGTTTTTCTGAGAGTTTGTGTCCACAATTTAGCAGCGATAAACTGGCAAAACATTGGTCCAATTAACAATTTTTCTACATTTTCCTTCTTTAAAGTTAAGTAATTCAAATGTTTAAATATAATTGAAATCTTGAGAGCTTATACGTAGGTTTCATCTCAAGAGTTACAGATCTACGTATAAGGGTCCATTTGGTTACCAACTGTCCATCATTTTGCTGGGGACCACCTGAAATCCTCTCAGGGACCACTGGTGGTCCCCGGGCCACTGGTTGAAAACCACTGCTCTATGCAATTCAAACAGCCGACTTGCAAGTACGCAAGCAAGCAAGCATGCACACGATGCATTACTTTGCACTGTTGTAAGCTTGTAGATTGGACATTTTCATTATCACTAAAAGTTTATATGTGTGTGTGTGTGTGTGTGTGTGTGTGTGCGTGTGTGCGTGTGTGCGTGTGCGTGTGGGGTTGTGTGTGTGCAGGAGTGGAAGAAACGCGCGGTAGAAGACCTGCTGTCCCAGCTCTCGTTGCCGGCGGGCGACACCGCTCAGCGCGAGGCGGAGGTGGTGTCAATGGGAGCGGAGGAGGGCGAGACGGTCGCCATGGTGACGGACGTGGAGGCAGGCGTGGCCAAAGAGTCGGAGCGATCGGTGGAAGGTGGCGCCCCCAACAGCCTCCCACCCCGAGAGAGGAAGGCCGGATGTAAGAACTTCTACTGGAAAGGATTCACCTCCTGCTAGTGGTAAGCACCACGCCACATACACCTTAGTGTTGTAAGTGCCACACTTAATACGTATATTACAGTGGATTTCAAACTTTTTCTTACCAGGGCCCACTATTTATTCAGAATTTGAGCCACGGACCGGGGTTCAAATGATGAGTGTGACATTGACAGTTGAGTGGGTGATATGGGCTATTATGGATATACAAGATTGGTGCTTATTGGTTCTTTTGTAATACTTGCTACACATCCCAGGTCACTGTATGCATTCTCAACCAATGGTGCATTAATTACTGATCATTTGCTAATACTTTCATGTCAGTGACCGCCAAGTGTATATTTTTGATGGTTGATCAGCTTTACCAAAGCAAAAACAAACAAAGCAAATGGTCTTACCTGTGTTCTTTGGCGCCACACAAGGGGGCGCCAAACACTGTTGGGAAAGGTCTGCTGTAGAGTTAATAATGGCTATGATGACTGTCATTTTGTAGCATACATTCATGTAACAGACCTACAAGCTTATAAGGTCTTGCATTGCGATTGAGTAAGTTTGTAGATCGGCTTGCAAATGGAGCTAGGAACAGAAATGACTGATTGACAACATAATAGGTTTAAAAACGTCTGTATTGTTTCCTGTTTTGTAGCCGCTGGTCAAGACCCCGTCCACGGACATGTCAATACCAATCAACTACAACTACAGTCGATGACCTGTACCTGTCCTGACCAAGACATCTACCAATCAGCATGAAGCGTGTGTGTGTGTGTGTGTGTGTGTGTGTGTGTGTGTGTGTGTGTGTGTGTGTGTTGTGTGTGTGTGTGTGTGTGTGTGTCACTTGTCTAATTGTCCAATAAAAGAATGAATCAAGTGTCTGATCCCTACGGAGCCCCTAATAGGACATGTATGAGTAAATTAAAATTATTTTTTTTCTCGTGCGCACGCAAAACTTTCTCTGCGCACGTGAAACTTTCTCGTGCGCACGCGAAACTTTTCCCGTGCGCACGTGAAAACTTTCTTTCTCGTGCGCACGGGAAAAGTTTCTCGTGCGCACGCAAAACTTTCTCGTGCGCACGAGAAAGTTTCTCGTGTGCACGAGAAAGTATCGGGTGGGCACGAGAAAGTTTCTCGTGCGCACGAGAAAGTTTTGCGTGCGCACGAGAAAAAAAATAATTTTAATTTACTCTAAACATGTCCTATTAGGGGCTCCGTAGATCCCCCCCCCCCTTTCTTAAAAAACAAAAACGTTGGATTATGTGTGTATCTGACTGTGTATGACCATTGACTGTGTATGCCCATTGACCATTCATGTGTACCTGTACTGTATGCACACTGTATGTGTATACTCTCAGATCTTGTACTTTCATTATTTCTATGTAAAATACTGTAGATGTCATAACGTAGCCTAGTTTTATTCTCCAATTGAAAACATGTTAAACATTTACACTGTGGAATAAATCAATGAAAGACAGTGTGAGATGTCACTTCCTTGCTGATACTCTTACCCACTGCAGAACAATTCAACTATGGTACATGGTATTATGAATCCCAACGGCCACCATTGCTTTAATTTTCGAACTAACCTTGTGCCTGTCAGCCACTGGCCTTCTTGGGAACGCTGTAAGTTGGGAAGCTAGTATGCAAAGTGGACTGGTTAAGACTTAACCAGTCCACTTTGCATACTAACTTCCCAACTTGCATCGTTTTTCATTTTAAAAATCCTCAAAAATGATGAAAGCGGCATACTAGTAAAAAATTGTCGGAACGATGAAAAGCGGCATACTAGTGTGCCGTTTTTTATCGTGTTTGATGATTTTTGAAAAAATATCGAAATTGGGTGAAAAACAACATACTATAGTATACCGTTTTTCAGAATTTTTCGAAAAATGTTGAAATCGAGAATTTTCGACATACTATAATATGTCGAAAATTGTCGTTTCTGAGGATTTTCGAAAAATGACGAAATCGCAGAAAAACATCAGGCTAGCCTCGGACAATATAGTATAGTATGCCTTTCTTTTGTACAAATGTTGTTACTCAAAGGCAAATGAAGTAGTTCAGTGGGATAGGCTGCAGACAAATGCCCTAGCACAGTACTTTAGTAAGTCGTTTCGAATTTTTAATGAAAATCAGAACTAAAAAAAAGAAAAATAAACTACTAAAATTCCTGTCTGTTGACTGCATTAGATAAAAATGAACACGGTTAAGTCTGGGACTTGAACCCGGGCCTCCAAAACTCTGAAAAATGCCAAATAGAAAGTGAAAGAAACACCAGGCTTTTTCATCATTTTGAAAATCATTTTTTGTATAAATGTTGTTACTCAAAGGCAAATGAAGACCAACCCTCCACTAAGTAGCTCAGTGGGATTGGCTGCAGACATACCCTTGACCTGGAGGTCAGGAGTTCAAACGCCACTCAAGTACTTCTTTTTAGGAGCAAAACTTTGTAAGCACTATATTTCTACAACAATGAAACATTTCAAAGATTCCTTTTCAGGCAAACATGTCCACAGTAAGATGAACCTAAATAGCTTTCAATGGGGTTTCTATGTGTAAGTATGTAGGACTGATAACATAATAAAGTTTGCCATTGAGAATGCATTGGGCGTTTAAGTTAAATAAATCCGAAACTGCAAAACATTTCAATTTGGGAGCACTATATGGGAGCACTATATTTCTAAAATGATGAAACATTTCAAAGATTCTTTTTCAGCCAAGCATGTCCACCGTAAGATTAACATTAATAGCCATAAATGGGGTTTCTACAGTAAGAGTAAGTAGGACTAATCCATATCCATACTATAGGAAATGTCTGTCTGAATGTCTGTAACCGGCTGTAACGGGGCAGCCCGTTCCCTATACAAAAACTATCTAAAGAAGTATGTGCACCCCCCCCCCCCCCCCCCCCCCACACACACACACACACAGCCAGGCCAATCAATCTAACATCACCGGCCGGGTTGGGTTGGCTACTGCAGTGACTGGGGTGTGGGGTGGACATTGTTTCATTTATCAATTCATTATTATTCGGAATGATTGTTCATTATTATTCATGATAGAAGATCGGTCAATGCATTGGTTCATTATAATGAATTTAACTTAAAGAATACAAACAGTCAGTTCAGAGAAAACATTTTATTGTTCATCATTTGTTTGTCACCTTTAATTGTCTCCACCTCAGCACTGGCCCTCTGCTCAGCTTACTGCCCAGAGCAGAGGCAGTCATTGGCTGAAGTACTTGTGGAAGGTGCCAAGTGCTGTGGGGAGGAGAGGGGTGGTTTACCATCCTAAATGATAGATATCTGATTACTATACAATATAAAGTTATGTAGATCATAGGGATGTTGTTCAAACATGTCTATTCATGTGGATTTATATTGCTTGCATATGAGTTAAGGGAGCTTGTAGTTCAGCTGCTTTTGACTTAATTGAGAACCCTCTCAGTGGTGGGATCCACCCCTATATAAGGGAGACTGCTGTGAGGGCTCTTCAGTTCTGTCTAACAGCCAAGCTGTGCACACCTTGTGTGTGTGGTGCTAGGGCCTATACCTGGGCATAGCCGAGTGCATTTTTGTTTTTTGGTGTTTTGCCTTATAGTCTAGATGGAAAGGGGGGTCTGCGCGCATATAGTGTTTTTTTGTTTCGAAACCTGTTTTTTCTTAATCCTTGAAAGGTCTACTTTGAGATTTTGCCAGGTACCGAGAAAAAAAAATGTCCCAAGGGGTCCATTTTAACCTTTTCTTACACATACCCCACTGAAATATGCAAATGAGGAGGCAGGAGAAAACAGCATAACTATTGACATAAACAACCTACAGGGACAAATGAACACATGTTTCCATACAACTTGGACCCGAGGAATACAAAATAGGTGTCGTCATAAAGATTTAAGCACATCTTGACACTATTTTGGGTCAAAAACTGCAAAAAA
This sequence comes from Benthosema pterotum, assembly GCA_039105355.1. Lineage (NCBI taxonomy): Eukaryota > Metazoa > Chordata > Actinopteri > Myctophiformes > Myctophidae > Benthosema > Benthosema pterotum. The sequence goes on from CM076977.1 coordinate 18,411,470, forward strand.
TTAGCTGAAAATGTTCGGATCACATTTATATTTCTCTGTTTACCAAGTTCTAATGTGGATTTTGAAGTTCCATCTGTTATTTCCTTAATCCTTGAAGTGTGTAGTTTTAGATTCTGCCAGGTACTTGGCAAGAAAAAAGTCCCATGGGGTTCATTTTTAACCATTTTTACACATATCCCACCAAAATATGCAAATCAGGAGACAAGAGAAATCAGCATAACTATTGACTCAAACAACCTACAGAGACAAATGAACACATGTTTCCATACAATGTGGACCTGGGGAATCCAGAAAAAGTAAAGATTCAAACACGTTTTGACTCCATTTTGGGTTAAAAACTGCACAAAACAGCTGAAAATGCTCAGATCACATCTATATTTCTGTATTTATTAACTTCTTAGGTGAATTTTGGTGTTCCAACACTTATTTTCTTAATCATTGAAGGTATATTTTAAGATTCTGCCAGGTACCCATCAAGAAAAATGTCCCATGGATTTGATTTTAACCCTATCTTACACAATCCTACCCAAACCAGAAAATGGGACAAAAGATAAAACGGCATAACTATTGACAATATCAAACTACAGGCACAAAGTGAAATGTTTTCATATAATTCAGACCCAAGGAATACAGAGAAATTGTTATTGAGATTCAAGCACACCTTGACTATTACAGCACAAAATACCCCCCAAATACCTGAAACATGCTTCAATCACATCAAGATTTCTCTTTTTAATAAATTTTGGGGTGGATTTTTTCTTGACAGCTTTTCTCCTTATCATGTGTGCAGTTCAATATTTTGCCACATATGAAGGTGAAATAATGTCCCGTGGGGTTCCTTTTTCACCCCTTCTTACATGAAACAGTGAGGTGGTTCAGCCTAAAAAAAAACCGATCACCTCGTTTTTTTTTTAGGCTGGTCATTGGCAAAACCAGAGCAATCTACTATTGTAGTACATCTAAAGACCAATGTACTGTATCTATAGCAGGAGACCACTGTTCTATATGTATAGTAAGTAAGTAGCCTTGCCAGGCCATGATGCTATGAGGCCCAGCTGAGACATTGAGTCCCATATACACTACGTCATAATGGTTCCATATGGGAGCCCATCTCCTGTTATTGTAGCATGAGGCAGCTTGATATACAAGTACACCCCCTGGACATGACAATAGTATGTTGCAGGGACAAAAGTTTGCCAAGTTTTGTCATTTTTTGTCATTTTTCGAAAATCCTCGAAACGATGAAAAAACGTAAGGCTATAGCCTTGCTTTTTTCAAAATTTCGGCATTTTTCGAAAATGCTCAAAAATGCTCAAAACGAAGAAAAACAGCATGCTGTGCAAGACCGTAAGAATATAGCCTTGCATTTTGCCAAGTTTCGTCATTTTTGTCATTTTTCGAAAATCCTCGAAACGATGAAAAAACGTAAGGCTATAACCTTGCGTTTTTCCAAAATTTCGACATTTTTCGAAGATGCTCAAAAATGCTCAAAACGATGAAAAAGGGCATGCTGTGCAAGACCGTAAGGCTATAGCCTTGCATTTTACCAGGTTTCGTAATTTTTTGTCATTTTTTGAAAATCCTCGAAACGATTAAAAAACGTAAGGCTATAGCCTTGCGTTTTTCCAAAATTTCGACATTTTTCGAAAATGCTCAAAAATGCTCAAAACGATGAAAAAGGGCATGCTGTGCAAGACCGTAAGGCTATAGCCTTGCATTTTGCCAGGTTTCGTCATTTTTGTCATTTTTCGAAAATCCTCGAAACGATGAAAAAACGTAAGGCTATAGCCTTGCGTTTTTTCAAAATTTCGACATTTTTCGAAAATGCTCAAAAATGCTCAAAACGATGAAAAAGGGCATGCTGTGCAAGACCGTAAAGCTATAGCCTTGCATTTTGCCAAGTTTCGTCATTTTTTGTCATTTTTCAAAAATCCTCGAAACGATGAAATTTACTTTTTTTTTCAAAATTTCGTCATTTTTCGAAAATGCTCAAAAATGCTCAAAACGATGAAAAAGGGCATGCTGTGCAAGACCGTAAGGCTATAGCCTTGCATTTTGCCAGGTTTCGTCATTTTTTGTCATTTTTCGAAAATCCTCGAAACGATGAAAAAACGTAAGGCTATAGCCTTGCGTTTTTTCAAAATTTCAACATTTTTCGAAAATGCTCAAAAATGCTCAAAACGATGAAAAACAGCATGCTGTGCAAGACCGTAAGGCTATAGTCTTGCATTTTGCCAGGTTTCGTCATTTTTTGTCATTTTTCGAAAATCCTCGAAACGATGAAAAAATGTAAGGCTATAGCCTTGCGTTTTTCCAAAATTTCGACATTTTTCGAAAATGCTCAAAAGTGCTCAAAACGATGAAAAAGGGCATGCTGTGCAAGACCGTAAGGCTATAGCCTTGCATTTTGCCAGGTTTCGTCATTTTTTGTCATTTTTCGAAAATCCTCGAAACGATGAAAAAACGTAAGGCTATAGCCTTGCGTTTTTCAAAATTTCGACATTTTTCGAAAATGCTCAAAAATGCTCAAAACGATGAAAAACAGCATGCTGTGCAAGACCGTAAGGCTATAGCCTTGCATTTTGCCAGGTTTCGTCATTTTTTGTCATTTTTCGAAAGTCCTCGAAACGATGAAAAAACGTAAGGCTATAGCCTTGCGTTTTTTCAAAATTTCGACATTTTTCGAAAATGCTCAAAAATGCTCAAAACGATGAAAAAGGGCATGCTGTGCAAGACCGTAAGGCTATAGCCTTGCATTTTACCAGGTTTCGTCATTTTTTGTCATTTTTTGAAAATCCTCGAAACGATGAAAAAACGTAAGGCTATAGCCTTGCGTTTTTTCAAAATTTCGACATTTTTCGAAAATGCTCAAAAATAGTCAAAACGATGCAAAACGGCATGCTGTGCAAGACCGTAAGGCTATAGCCTTGCATTTTGCCAGGTTTCGTCATTTTTTGTCATTTTTCGAAAATCCTCGAAACGATGAAAAAACGTAAGGCTATAGCCTTGCGTTTTTTCAAAATTTCGACATTTTTCGAAAATGCTCAAAAATGCTCAAAACGATGAAAAAGGGCATGCTGTGCAAGACCGTAAAGCTATAGCCTTGCATTTTGCCAGGTTTCGTCATTTTTTGTCATTTTTCAAATATCCTCGAAACGATGAAAAAACGTAAGGCTATAGCCTTGCGTTTTTTCAAAATTTCGACATTTTTCGAGAATGCTCAAAAATGCTCAAAACGATGAAAAAGGGCATGCTGTGCAAGACCGTAAGGCTATAGCCTTGCATTTTGCCAGGTTTCGTCATTTTTTGAAAATCCTCGAAACGATGAAAAAACGTAAGGCTATAGCCTTGCGTTTTTTCAAAATTTCGACATTTTTCGAAAATGCTCAAAAATGCTCAAAACGATGAAAAAGGGCATGCTGTGCAAGACCGTAAGGCTATAGCCTTGCATTTTGCCAGGTTTCGTCATTTTTTTGTCATTTTTCGAAAATCCTCGAAACGATGAAAAAACGTAAGGCTATAGCCTCGCGTTTTTTCAAAATTTCAACATTTTTCGAAAATGCTCAAAAATGCTCAAAACGATGAAAAACAGCATGCTGTGCAAGACCGTAAGGCTATAGCCTTGCATTTTGCCAGGTTTCGTCATTTTTTGTCATTTTTCGAAAATCCTCGAAACGATGAAAAAACGTAAGGCTATAGCCTTGCGTTTTTCCAAAATTTCGACATTTTTCGAAAATGCTCAAAAATGCTCAAAACGATGAAAAAGGGCATGCTGTGCAAGACCGTAAGGCTATAGCCTTGCATTTTGCCAGGTTTCGTAATTTTTTGTCATTTTTCGAAAATCCTCGAAACGATGAAAAAACGTAAGGCTATAGCCTTGCGTTTTTTCAAAATTTCGACATTTTTTGAAAATGCTCAAAAATGCTCAAAACGATGAAAAAGGGCATGCTGTGCAAGACCGTAAGGCTATAGCCTTGCATTTTGCCAGGTTTCGTCATTTTTTGAAAATCCTCGAAACGATGAAAAAACGTAAGGCTATAGCCTTGCGTTTTTTCAAAATTTCGACATTTTTCGAAAATGCTCAAAAATGCTCAAAACGATGAAAAAGGGCATGCTGTGCAAGACCGTAAGGCTATAGCCTTGCATTTTGCCAGGTTTCGTAATTTTTTGTCATTTTTCGAAAATCCTCGAAACGATGAAAAAAACGTAAGGCTATAGCCTCGCGTTTTTTCAAAATTTCAACATTTTTCGAAAATGCTCAAAAATGCTCAAAACGATGAAAAACAGCATGCTGTGCAAGACCGTAAGGCTATAGCCTTGCATTTTGCCAGGTTTCGTCATTTTTTGTCATTTTTCGAAAATCCTCGAAACGATGAAAAAACGTAAGGCTATAGCCTTGCGTTTTTCCAAAATTTCGACATTTTTTGAAAATGCTCAAAAATGCTCAAAACGATGAAAAAGGGCATGCTGTGCAAGACCGTAAGGCTATAGCCTTGCATTTTGCCAGGTTTCGTCATTTTTTGTCATTTTTCGAAAATCCTCGAAACGATGAAAAAACGTAAGGCTATAGCCTTGCGTTTTTTCAAAATTTCGACATTTTTCGAAAATGCTCAAAAATGCTCAAAACGATGAAAAAGGGCATGCTGTGCAAGACCGTAAGGCTATAGCCTTGCATTTTGCCAGGTCTCGTCATTTTTTGTCATTTTTCGAAAATACTCGAAACGATGAAAAAACGTAAGGCTATAGCCTTGCGTTTTTTCAAAATTTCGATATTTTTCGAAAATGCTCAAAAATGCTCAAAATGATGAAAAACAGCATGCTGTGCAAGACCGTAAGGCTATAGCCTTGCATTTTGCCAGGTTTCGTCATTTTTTTGAAAATCCTCGAAACGATGAAAAAACGTAAGGCTATAGCCTTGCGTTTTTCAAAATTTCGACATTTTTCGAAAATGCTCAAAAATGCTCAAAACGATGAAAAAGGGCATGCTGTGCAAGACCGTAAGGCTATAGCCTTGCATTTTGCCAGGTTTCGTCATTTTTTGTCATTTTTCGAAAATCCTCGAAACGATGAAAAAACGTAAGGCTATAGCCTTGCGTTTTTCAAAATTTCGACATTTTTCGAAAATGCTCAAAAATGCTCAAAACGATGAAAAACAGCATGCTGTGCAAGACCGTAAGGCTATAGTCTTGCATTTTGCCAGGTTTCGTCATTTTTTGTTTTTTTTCGAAAATCCTCGAAACGATGAAAAAACGTAAGGCTATAGCCTTGCGTTTTTCCAAAATTTCGACATTTTTCGAAAATGCTCAAAAATGCTCAAAACGATGAAAAAGGGCATGCTGTGCAAGACCGTAAGGCTATAGTCTTGCATTTTGCCAGGTTTCGTAATTTTTTGTCATTTTTCGAAATCCTCGAAACGATGAAAAAACGTAAGGCTATAGCCTTGCGTTTTTTTCAAAATTTCGACATTTTTGAAAATCTCAAAAATGCTCAAAACGATGAAAAAGGGCATGCTGTGCAAGACCGTAAGGCTATAGCCTTGCATTTTGCCAGGTTTCGTCATTTTTTGTCATTTTTCGAAAATCCTCGAAACGATGAAAAAAACGTAAGGCTATAGCCTTGCGTTTTTCCAAAATTTCGACATTTTTCATAAATGCTCAAAAATGCTCAAAACGATGAAAAAGGGCATGCTGTGCAAGACCGTAAGGCTATAGCCTTGCATTTTGCCAGGTTTCGTCATTTTTTGTTTTTGTCATTTTTTGTCATTTTTCGAAAATCCTCGAAACGATGGAAAAACGTAAGGCTATAGCCTTGCGTTTTTTCAAAATTTCGACATTTTTCGAAAATGCTCAAAAATGCTCAAAACGATGAAAAAGGGCATGCTGTGCAAGACCGTAAGGCTATAGCCTTGCATTTTGCCAGGTTTCGTCATTTTTTGTCATTTTTCGAAAATCCTCGAAACGATGAAAAAACGTAAGGCTATAGCCTTGCGTTTTTCCAAAATTTCGACATTTTTCAAAAATGCTCAAAAATGCTCAAAACGATGAAAAACGGCATGCTGTGCAAGACCGTAAGGCTATAGCCTTGCATTTTGCCAGGTTTCGTCATTTTTTGTCATTTTTTGAAAATCCTCGAAACGATGAAAAAACGTAAGGCTATAGCCTTGCGTTTTTTCAAAATTTCGACATTTTTCGAAAATGCTCAAAAATGCTCAAAACGATGAAAAACAGCATGCTGTGCAAGACCGTAAGGCTATAGCCTTGCATTTTGCCAGGTTTCGTCATTTTTTGTCATTTTTCGAAAATCCTCGAAACGATGAAAAAACGTAAGGCTATAGCCTTGCGTTATTTCAAAATTTCGACATTTTTCGAAAATGCTCAAAAATGCTCAAAACGATGAAAAACGGCATGCTGTGCAAGACCGTAAGGCTATAGCCTTGCATTTTGCCAGGTTTCGTCATTTTTGTCATTTTTCGAAAATCCTCGAAACAATGAAAAAACGTAAGGCTATAGCCTTGCGTTTTTTCAAAATTTCGACATTTTTCGAAAATGCTCAAAAATGCTCAAAACGATGAAAAAGGGCATGCTGTGCAAGACCGTAAAGCTATAGCCTTGCATTTTGCCAGGTTTCGTCATTTTTTGTCATTTTTCGAAAATCCTCGAAACGATGAAAAAACGTAAGGCTATAGCCTTGCGTTTTTTCAAAATTTCGACATTTTTCGAAAATGCTCAAAAATGCTCAAAACGATGAAAAAGGGCATGCTGTGCAAGACCGTAAGGCTATAGCCTTGCATTTTGCCAGGTTTCGTCATTTTTTGAAAATCCTCGAAACGATGAAAAAACGTAAGGCTATAGCCTTGCGTTTTTTCAAAATTTCGACATTTTTCGAAAATGCTCAAAAATGCTCAAAACGATGAAAAAGGGCATGCTGTGCAAGACCGTAAGGCTATAGTCTTGCATTTTGCCAGGTTTCGTCATTTTTTGTCATTTTTCGAAAATCCTCGAAACGATGAAAAAACGTAAGGCTATAGCCTTGCGTTTTTTCCAAAATTTCGACATTTTTCGAAAATGCTCAAAAATGCTCAAAACGATGAAAAACGGCATGCTGTGCAAGACCGTAAGGCTATAGCCTTGCATTTTGCCAGGTTTCGTCATTTTTTGTCATTTTTCAAAAATCCTCGAAACGATGAAAAAAACGTAAGGCTATAGCCTTGCGTTTTTTCAAAATTTCGACATTTTTCAAAATGCTCAAAAATGCTCAAAACGATGAAAAAGGGCATGCTGTGCAAGACCGTAAGGCTATAGCCTTGCATTTTGCCAGGTTTCGTCATTTTTTGTCATTTTTCGAAAATCCTCGAAACGATGAAAAAAACGTAAGGCTATAGCCTTGCGTTTTTTCAAAATTTCGACATTTTTCATAAATGCTCAAAAATGCTCAAAACGATGAAAAAGGGCATGCTGTGCAAGACCGTAAGGCTATAGCCTTGCATTTTGCCAGGTTTCGTCATTTTTTGTCATTTTTCGAAAATCCTCGAAACGATGAAAAAACGTAAGGCTATAGCCTTGCGTTTTTTCCAAAATTTCGACATTTTTCGAAAATGCTCAAAAATGCTCAAAACAATGAAAAAGGGCATGCTGTGCAAGACCGTAAGGCTATAGCCTTGCATTTTGCCAGGTTTCGTCATTTTTTGTCATTTTTCGAAAATCCTCGAAACCATGAAAAAACGTAAGGCTATAGCCTTGCGTTTTTTCAAAATTTCGACTTTTTTCGAAAATGCTCAAAAATGCTCAAAACGATGAAAAAGGGCATGCTGTGCAAGACCGTAAGGCTATAGCCTTGCATTTGCCAGGTTTCGTCATTTTTTGTCATTTTTCGAAAATCCTCGAAACGATGAAAAAACGTAAGGCTATAGCCTTGCGTTTTTTCAAAATTTCGACATTTTTCGAAAATGCTCAAAAATGCTCAAAACGATGAAAAACAGCATGCTGTGCAAGACCGTAAGGCTATAGCCTTGCATTTTGCCAGGTTTCGTCATTTTTTGTCATTTTTCGAAAATCCTCGAAACGATGAAAAAACGTAAGGCTATAGCCTTGCGTTTTTTCAAAATTTCGACATTTTTCGAAAATGCTCAAAAATGCTCAAAACGATGAAAAAGGGCATGCTGTGCAAGACCGTAAGGCTTTGGCCTTGCATTTTGCCAGGTTTCGTCATTTTTTGTCATTTTTCGAAAATCCTCGAAACGATGAAAAAACGTAAGGCTATAGCCTTGCGTTTTTTCAAAATTTCAACATTTTTCGAAAATGCTCAAAAATGCTCAAAACGATGAAAAAGGGCATGCTGTGCAAGACCGTAAGGCTATAGCCTTGCATTTTGCCAGGTTTCGTCATTTTTTGTCATTTTTCGAAAATCCTCGAAACGATGAAAAAACGTAAGGCTATAGCCTTGCGTTTTTTCAAAATTTCGACATTTTTCGAAAATGCTCAAAAATGCTCAAAACGATGAAAAAGGGCATGCTGTGCAAGACCGTAAGGCTATAGCCTTGCATTTTGCCAGGTTTCGTCATTTTTTGTCAATTTTCGAAAATCCTCGAAACGATGAAAAAACGTAAGGCTATAGCCTTGCGTTTTTCCAAAATTTCGACATTTTTTGAAAATGCTCAAAAATGCTCAAAACGATGAAAAAGGGCATGCTGTGCAAGACCGTAAGGCTATAGCCTTGCATTTTGCCAGGTTTCGTCATTTTTTGTCATTTTTCGAAAATCCTCGAAACGATGAAAAAACGTAAGGCTATAGCCTTGCGTTTTTTTCAAAATTTCGACATTTTTCGAAAATGCTCAAAAATGCTCAAAACGATGAAAAAGGGCATGCTGTGCAAGACCGTAAGGCTATAGCCTTGCATTTTGCCAGGTTTCGTCATTTTTTTGTCATTTTTCGAAAATCCTCGAAACGATGAAAAAACGTAAGGCTATAGCCTTGCGTTTTTTCCAAAATTTCGACATTTTTCGAAAATGCTCAAAAATGCTCAAAACGATGAAAAGGCATGCTGTGCAAGACCGTAAGGCTATAGCCTTGCATTTTGCCAGGTTTCGTCATTTTTTGTCATTTTTCGAAAATCCTCGAAACGATGAAAAACGTAAGGCTATAGCCTTGCGTTTTTCCAAAATTTCGACATTTTTCATAAATGCTCAAAAATGCTCAAAACGATGAAAAAGGGCATGCTGTGCAAGACTGTAAGGCTATAGCCTTGCATTTTGCCAGGTTTCGTCATTTTTTGTCATTTTTCGAAAATCCTCGAAACGATGAAAAAACGTAAGGCTATAGCCTTGCGTTTTTTCAAAATTTCGACATTTTTCGAAAATGCTCAAAAATGCTCAAAACGATGAAAAACAGCATGCTGTGCAAGACCGTAAGGCTATAGCCTTGCATTTTGCCAGGTTTCGTCATTTTTTGTCATTTTTCGAAAATCCTCGAAACGATGAAAAAACGTAAGGCTATAGCCTTGCGTTTTTTCAAAATTTCGACATTTTTCGAAAATGCTCAAAAATGCTCAAAACGATGAAAAAGGGCATGCTGTGCAAGACCGTAAGGCTATAGCCTTGCATTTTTGCCAGGTTTCCGTCATTTTTGTCATTTTTCGAAAATCCTCGAAACAATGAAAAAACGTAAGGCTATAGCCTTGCGTTTTTTCAAAATTTCGACATTTTTCGAAAATGCTCAAAAATGCTCAAAACGATGAAAAAGGGCATGCTGTGCAAGACCGTAAGGCTATAGCCTTGCATTTTGCCAGGTTTCGTCATTTTTTGTCATTTTTCGAAAATCCTCGAAACGATGAAAAAACGTAAGGCTATAGCCTTGCGTTTTTTCAAAATTTCGACATTTTTCGAAAATGCTCAAAAATGCTCAAAACGATGAAAAAGGGCATGCTGTGCAAGACCGTAAGGCTATAGCCTTGCATTTTGCCAGGTTTCGTCATTTTTTGAAAATCCTCGAAACGATGAAAAAACGTAAGGCTATAGCCTTGCGTTTTTTCAAAATTTCGACATTTTTCGAAAATGCTCAAAAATGCTCAAAACGATGAAAAACGGCATGCTGTGCAAGACCGTAAGGCTATAGCCTTGCAATTTGCCAGGTTTCGTCATTTTTTGTCATTTTTCGAAAATCCTCGAAACGATGAAAAAACGTAAGGCTATAGCCTTGCGTTTTTCCAAAATTTCGACATTTTTCGAAAATGCTCAAAAATGCTCAAAACGATGAAAAAGGGCATGCTGTGCAAGACCGTAAGGCTATAGCCTTGCATTTTGCCAGGTTTCGTCATTTTTTGTCATTTTTCAAAAATCCTCGAAACGATGAAAAAAAAGTAAGGCTATAGCCTTGCGTTTTTCCAAAATTTCGACATTTTTCAGAATGCTCAAAAATGCTCAAAACGATGAAAAAGGGCATGCTGTGCAAGACCGTAAGGCTATAGCCTTGCATTTTGCCAGGTTTCGTCATTTTTTGTCATTTTTCGAAAATCCTCGAAACGATGAAAAAACGTAAGGCTATAGCCTTGCGTTTTTTCAAAATTTCGACATTTTTCAAAAATGCTCAAAAATGCTCAAAACGATGAAAAAAGGGCATGCTGTGCAAGACCGTAAGGCTATAGCCTTGCATTTTGCCAGGTTTCGTCATTTTTTGTCATTTTTCGAAAATCCTCGAAACGATGAAAAAACGTAAGGCTATAGCCTTGCGTTTTTTCAAAATTTCGACATTTTTCGAAAATGCTCAAAAATGCTCAAAACGATGAAAAAGGGCATGCTGTGCAAGACCGTAAGGCTATAGCCTTGCATTTTGCCAGGTTTCGTCATTTTTTGTCATTTTTCGAAAATCCTCGAAACGATGAAAAAACGTAAGGCTATAGCCTTGCGTTTTTTCAAAATTTCGACATTTTTCGAAAATGCTCAAAAATGCTCAAAACGATGAAAAAGGGCATGCTGTGCAAGACCGTAAGGCTATAGCCTTGCATTTTGCCAGGTTTCGTCATTTTTTGTCATTTTTCGTCATTTTTCGAAAATCCTCGAAACGATGAAAAAACGTAAGGCTATAGCCTTGCGTTTTTTCAAAATTTCGACATTTTTCGAAAATGCTCAAAAATGCTCAAAACGATGAAAAAGGGCATGCTGTGCAAGACCGTAAGGCTATAGCCTTGCATTTTGCCAGGTTTCGTCATTTTTGTCATTTTTCGAAAATCCTCGAAACGATGAAAAAACGTAAGGCTATAGCCTTGCGTTTTTTCAAAATTTCGACATTTTGAAAATGCTCAAAAATGCTCAAAACGATGAAAAACGGCATGCTGTGCAAGACCGTAAGGCTATAGCCTTGCATTTTGCCAGGTTTCGTCATTTTTTGTCATTTTTCGAAAATCCTCGAAACGATGAAAAAACGTAAGGCTATAGCCTTGCGTTTTTTCAAAATTTCGACATTTTTCGAAAATGCTCAAAAATGCTCAAAACGATGAAAAACAGCATGCTGTGCAAGACCGTAAGGCTATAGCCTTGCATTTTGCCAGGTTTCGTCATTTTTTGTCATTTTTCGAAAATCCTCCGAAAATCGTCATTTTTCGAAAATGCCTCAAAAATGCTCAAAACGATGAAAAAGGGCATGCTGTGCAAGACCGTAAGGCTATAGCCTTGCATTTTGCCAGGTTTCGTCATTTTTTGTCATTTTTCGAAAATCCTCGAAACGATGAAAAAACGTAAGGCTATAGCCTTGCGTTTTTTCAAAATTTCGACATTTTTCGAAAATGCTCAAAAATGCTCAAAACGATGAAAAAGGGCATGCTGTGCAAGACCGTAAGGCTATAGCCTTGCATTTTGCCAAGTTTCGTCATTTTTTGTCATTTTTCGAAAATCCTCGAAACGATGAAAAAACGTAAGGCTATAGCCTTGCGTTTTTTTCAAAATTTCGACATTTTTCGAAAATGCTCAAAAATGCTCAAAACGATGAAAAAGGCATGCTGTGCAAGACCGTAAGGCTATAGCCTTGCATTTTGCCAGGTTTCGTCATTTTTTGTCATTTTTTGAAAATCCTCAAAACGATGAAAAAACGTAAGGCTATAGCCTTGCGTTTTTTCAAAATTTCGACATTTTTCGAAAATGCTCAAAAATGCTCAAAACGATGAAAAACAGCATGCTGTGCAAGACCGTAAGGCTATAGCCTTGCATTTTGCCAGGTTTCGTCATTTTTTGTCATTTTTCGAAAATCCTCAAAACGATGAAAAAACGTAAGGCTATAGCCTTGCGTTTTTTCAAAATTTCGACATTTTTCGAAAATGCTCAAAAATGCTCAAAACGATGAAAAAGGGCATGCTGTGCAAGACCGTAAGGCTATAGCCTTGCATTTTGCCAGGTTTCGTCATTTTTTGTCATTTTTCGAAAATCCTGAAACGATGAAAAAAACGTAAGGCTATAGCCTTGCGTTTTTTCCAAATTTTCGACATTTTTCGAAAATGCTCAAAAATGCTCAAAACGATGAAAAACGGCATGCTGTGCAAGACCGTAAGGCTATAGCCTTGCATTTTGCCAGGTTTCGTCATTTTTTGTCATTTTTCGAAAATCCTCGAAACGATGAAAAAACGTAAGGCTATAGCCTTGCGTTTTTTCAAAATTTCGACATTTTTCGAAAATGCTCAAAAATGCTCAAAACGATGAAAAAGGGCATGCTGTGCAAGACCGTAAGGCTATAGCCTTGCATTTTGCCAGGTTTCGTCATTTTTTGTCATTTTTCGAAAATCCTCGAAACGATGAAAAAACGTAAGGCTATAGCCTTGCGTTTTTTCAAAATTTCGACATTTTTCGAAAATGCTCAAAAATGCTCAAAACGATGAAAAAGGGCATGCTGTGCAAGACCGTAAGGCTATAGCCTTGCATTTTTGCCAGGTTTCGTCATTTTTTGTCATTTTTCGAAAATCCTCGAAACGATGAAAAAAACGTAAGGCTATAGCCTTGCGTTTTTTCAAAATTTCGACATTTTTCGAAAATGCTCAAAAATGCTCAAAACGATGAAAAAGGGCATGCTGTGCAAGACCGTAAGGCTATAGCCTTGCATTTTGCCAGGTTTCGTCATTTTTTGTCATTTTTTCGTCATTTTTCGTCATTTTTCAAAAATCCTCGAAACGATGAAAAAACGTAAGGCTATAGCCTTGCGTTTTTTCAAAATTTCGACATTTTTCGAAAATGCTCAAAAATGCTCAAAACGATGAAAAACGGCATGCTGTGCAAGACCGTAAGGCTATAGCCTTGCATTTTGCCAGGTTTCGTCATTTTTTGTCATTTTTCGAAAATCCTCGAAAAGATGAAAAAACGTAAGGCTATAGCCTTGTGTTTTTTCAAAATTTCGACATTTTTCGAAAATGCTCAAAAATGCTCAAAACGATGAAAAACAGCATGCTGTGCAAGACCGTAAGGCTATAGCCTTGCATTTTGCCAGGTTTCGTCATTTTTTATCATTTTTCGAAAATCCTCGAAACTTCGACATTTTTCGAAAATGCTCAAAAATGCTCAAAACGATGAAAAAGGGCATGCTGTGCAAGACCGTAAGGCTATAGCCTTGCATTTTGCCAGGTTTCGTCATTTTTTGTCATTTTTCGAAAATCCTCGAAATGATGAAAAAACGTAAGGCTATAGCCTTGCGTTTTTTCAAAATTTCGACATTTTTCGAAAATGCTCAAAAATGCTCAAAATGATGAAAAAGGCATGCTGTGCAAGACCGTAAGGCTATAGCCTTGCATTTTGCCAGGTTTCGTCATTTTTTGTCATTTTTCGAAAATCCTCGAAAACGATGAAAAAACGTAAGGCTATAGCCTTGCGTTTTTTCAAAATTTCGACATTTTTTCGAAAATGCTCAAAAATGCTCAAAACGATGAAAAA
>CM076977.1:18425869-18450869 GCA_039105355.1 Benthosema pterotum
GCGTCCGAGACCGTGTACTATAGCCCATGGCTTTTCTTCGATTTCGACATTTTTTCAAAAACGCTCAAAAACGACGAAAAACACCATACTATAGCATGGCGTCAGAGACCATGTACTATAGCCCATGGTTTTTCTTCGATTTGACATTTTTTCGAAACGCTCAAAAACGCTCCGAGACCGTGTACTATAGCCCATGTTTTTTCTTCGATTTCGACATTTTTTCAAAAACGACGAAAAACGACATTTTAGTATGGCGTCCGAGACCGTGTACTATAGCCCATGGTTTTTCTTCGATTTCGACATTTTTTCAAAAAGCTCAAAAACGCTCCGAGACCGTGTACTATAGCCCATGGTTTTTCTTCGATTTCGACATTTTTTCAAAAACGCTCAAAAACGACGAAAAACGCCATACTATAGCATGGCGTCAGAGACCGTGTACTATAGCCCATGGTTTTTCTTCGATTTCGACATTTTTTCGAAACGCTCAAAAACGCTCCGAGACCGTGTACTATAGCCCATGGTTTTTCTTCGATTTCGACATTTTTTCAAAAACGCTCAAAAACGATGAAAAACGCCATTTTAGTATGGCGTCCGAGACCGTGTACTATAGCCCATGGTTTTTCTTCGATTTCGACATTTTTTCAAAAGCTCAAAAACGCTCCGAGACCGTGTACTATAGCCCATGGTTTTTCTTCGATTTCGACATTTTTTCAAAAACGACGAAAAACGCCATTTTAGTATGGCGTCCGAGACCGTGTACTATAGCCCATGGTTTTTCTTCGATTTCGACATTTTTTCAAAAACGCTCAAAAACGACGAAAAACACCATACTATAGCATGGCGTCAGAGACCATGTACTATAGCCCATGGTTTTTCTTCGATTTTGACATTTTTTCGAAACGCTCAAAAACGCTCCGAGACCGTGTACTATAGCCCATGGTTTTTCTTCGATTTCGACATTTTTTCAAAAAGCTCAAAAACGCTCCGAGACCGTGTACTATAGCCCATGGTTTTTCTTCAATTTCGACATTTTTTCAAAAACGACGAAAAACGCCATTTTAGTATGGCGTCCGAGACCGTGTACTATAGCCCATGGTTTTTCTTCGATTTCGACATTTTTTCAAAAACGCTCAAAAACGACGAAAAACGCCATACTATAGCATGGCGTCCGAGACCGTGTACTATAGCCCATGGTTTTTCTTCGATTTCGACATTTTTTCGAAACGCTCAAAAACGCTCCGAGACCGTGTACTATAGCCCATGGTTTTTCTTCGATTTCGACATTTTTTCAAAAACGCTCAAAAACGATGAAAAACGCCATTTTAGTATGGCGTCCGAGACCGTGTACTATAGCCCATGGTTTTTCTTCGATTTCGACATTTTTTTGAAAAGCTCAAAAACGCTCCGAGACCGTGTACTATAGCCCATGGTTTTTCTTCGATTTCGACATTTTTTCAAAAACGCTCAAAAACGCTCAAAAACGACGAAAAACGCCATTTTAGTATGGCGTCCGAGACCGTGTACTATAGCCCATGGTTTTTCTTCGATTTCGACATTTTTTCAAAAACGCTCAAAAACAACGAAAAACGCCATTTTAGTATGGCGTCCGAGATCGTGTACTATAGCCCATGGTTTTTCTTCGATTTCGACATTTTTTCGAAACCCTCAAAACTGTCCGAGACCGTGTACTATAGCCCATGGTTTTTCTTCGATTTCGACATTTTTTCAAAAACGCTCAAAAACGACGAAAAACGCCATTTTAGTATGGCGTCCGAGACCGTGTACTATAGCCCATGGTTTTTCTTCGATTTCGACATTTTTTCAAAACGCTCAAAAACGCTCCGAGACCGTGTACTATAGCCCATGTTTTTTCTTCGATTTCGACATTTTTTCAAAACGCTCAAAAACGACGAAAAACGTCATACTATAGCATGGCGTCAGAGACCGTGTACTATAGCCCATGTTTTTTCTTCGATTTTGACATTTTTTCGAAACGCTCAAAAACGCTCCGAGACCGTGTACTATAGCCCATGGTTTTTCTTCGATTTCGAAATTTTTCCAAAACGCTCAAAAACGATGAAAAACGCCATTTTAGTATGGCGTCCGAGCCCATGTTTTTTCTTCGATTTCGACATTTTTTTTAAACGCTCAAAAACGCTCCGAGACCGTGTACTATAGCCCATGGTTTTTCTTCGATTTTGACATTTTTTCAAAAACGCTCAAAAACGACGAAAAACGCCATACTATAGCAAGGCGTCAGAGAACGTGTACTATAGCCCATGGTTTTTCTTCGATTTCGACATTTTTTCGAAACGCTCAAAAACGCTCCGAGACTGTGTACTATAGCCCATGGTTTTTCTTCGATTTCGACATTTTTTCAAAAACGCTCAAAAACGACGAAAAACGCCATACTATAGCATGGCGTCAGAGACCGTGTACTATAGCCCATATTTTTCTTCGATTTTGACATTTTTTCGAAACGCTCAAAAACGCTCCGAGACCGTGTACTATAGCCCATGGTTTTTCTTCGATTTCGACATTTTTTCGAAACGCTCAAAAACGCTCAGAGAACGTGTACTATAGCAAATGTTTTTTCTTCGATTTCAACATTTCTTCAAAAACGCTCAAAAACGACGAAAAACGCCATTTTAGTATGGCGTCCGAGACCGTGTACTATAGCCCATGGTTTTTCTTCGATTTCGCCATTTTTTCAAAACGCTCAAAAACGCTCCGAGACCGTGTACTATAGCCCATGTTTTTTCTTCGATTTCGACATTTTTTCAAAAACGCTCAAAAACGACGAAAAACGTCATACTATAGCATGGCGTCAGAGACCGTGTACTATAGCCCATGTTTTTTCTTCGATTTTGACATTTTTTCGAAACGCTCAAAAACGCTCCGAGACCGTGTACTATAGCCCATGGTTTTTCTTCGATTTCGAAATTTTTCCAAAACGCTCAAAAACGATGAAAAACGCCATTTTAGTATGGCATCCGAGCCCATGTTTTTTCTTCGATTTCGACATTTTTTTGAAACGCTCAAAAACGCTCCGAGACCGTGTACTATAGCCCATGGTTTTTCTTCGATTTCGACATTTTTTCAAAAACGCTCAAAAACGACGAAAAACGCCATACTATAGCATGGCGTCAGAGACCGTGTACTATAGCGTGTGTGTGTGTGTGTGTGTGTTGTGTGTGTGTGTGTGTGTGTGGTGTGTGTGTGTGTGTGTGTGTGTGTGTGTGTGTGTGTGTGTGTGTGTGTGTCGCTCTCTCTCTCTCTCTCTCTCTCTCTCTCTCTCTCTCTCTCTCTCTCTCTCTCCCTCTCTCTCTGTCGCTCTCTCTCTAGTCTCTCTCCCTCCCTCTCCCCCCTCTCTCTCTTTCTCTCTCCCTCCCTCTCCGTGTCTCTCTCTCTCTGCGCGCGGCGCACACAGAGTAAAAGGAGATGGATTGTGTGTGTGTGAGGGACGTTGCGCTGTGCTGCGCGGCAGCACTGTCCAGCAAAACATTTCCATGCGTAGCTAGTGATTATGAAACTTTTGTCAAAGAACAATGTGCTTATGCCCCAATATACCCCAAGTCGAACTGAAAAGTCAAGTGCTCGTTTCTTCCATTCTTCTAGCTATCTTCCTTCATGATAGTAACGATTCGTATTCGACTGTCAGTAACGGCAACGCCGTTATAGATATGGGGAAAATAATTAGTTAGATTAGTCCGTTACTGAAAAAATAACGGCACTACGAAACGCCGTTTATTTGAACGGCGTTATGTCCAGCACTGACTATAGCCCATGGTTTTTCTTCGATTTCGACATTTTTTCAAAAACGCTCAAAAACGACGAAAAACGCCATACTATAGCATGGCGTCAGAGACCGTGTACTATACCCCATGTTTTTTCTTCGATTTTGACATTTTTTCGAAACGCTCAAAAACGCTCCGAGACCGTGTACTATAGCCCATGGTTTTTCTTCGATTTCGACATTTTTTCAAAAACGCTCAAAAACGACGAAAAACGCCATACTATAGCATGGCGTCAGAGACCGTGTACTATAGCCCATGGTTTTTCTTCGATTTCGACATTTTTTCGAAACGCTCAAAAACGCTCCGAGACCGTGTACTATAGCCCATGGTTTTTCTTCGATTTCGACATTTTTTCAAAAACGCTCAAAAACGAGGAAAAACGCCATTTTAGTATGGCGTCCGAGACCGTGTAGTATTACAGTCTTGCTCAGCATGCTGTTTTTCACTATTTTGAGCATTTTCGAAAAAATGTCAAAATTTCGAGAAAAAAAACGCAAGGCTATAGCCTTACTTTTTTTCATCATTTTGAAGATTTTCGAAAAATGACGAAATCTGGCAAAAAGCGCAAGGGTATAGCATTACAGTCTTGCTCAGCATGCCGTTTTTCACCGTTTTGAGCATTTTTGAGAATTTCCGAAAAAATGTCGAAATTTCGAGAGAAAAAAACGCAAGGCTATAGCGTTACGTTTTTTCATCATTTTGAAGATTTTCGAAAAATGACGAAATCTGGCAAAAGCGCAAGGGTATAGCATTACAGCCTTGCTCAGCATGCCGTTTTTCACCGTTTTGAGCATTTTTGAGCATTTTTGAAAAAATGTCGAAATTTCGAGAAAAAAAAAAACGCAAGGCTATAGCCTTACGTTTTTTCATCATTTTGAAGATTTTCGAAAAATGACGAAATCTGGCAAAAGCGCAAGGGTATAGTAATACAGTCTTGCTCAGCATGCTGTTTTTCACCATTTTGAGCATTTTTGAGTATTTTCGAAAAAATGTCGAAATTTCGAGAAAAAAACGCAAGGCTATAGCCTTACGTTTTTTCATCATTTTGAAGATTTTCGAAAAATGACGAAATCTGACAAAAGCGCAAGGGTATAGCATTACAGTCTTGCTCAGTATGCCGTTTTTCACCGTTTTGAGCATTTTTGAGCATTTCCGAAAAAATGTCGAAATTTCGAGAAAAAAAAAACGCAAGGCTATAGCCTTACGTTTTTTCATCATTTTGAAGATTTTCGAAAAATGACGAAATCTGGCAAAAGCGCAAGGGTATAGCATTACAGTCTTGCACCGCATGCCGTTTTTCACCGTTTTGAGCATTTTTGAGCATTTTCGAAAAAATGTCGCAATTTCAAGAAAAAAAACGCAAGGCTATAGCCTTACGTTTTTTCAATATTTTGAAGATTTTCGAAAAATGACGAAATCTGGCAAAAGCGCAAGGGTATAGCATTACAGTCTTGCTCAGCATGCCGTTTTTCACCGTTTTGAGCATTTTTGAGCATTTTTGAGCATTTTCGAAAAAATGTCTAAATTTCGAGAAAAAAACGAAAGGCTATAGCCTTACGTTTTTTCATCATTTTGAAGATTTTCGAAAAATGACGAAATCTGGCAAAAGCGCAATGGTATAGCATTACAGTCTTGCTCAGCATGCCGTTTTTCACCATTTTGAGCATTTTTGAGCATTTTCGAAAAAATGACGAAACTTCGAGAAAAAAAACGCAAGGCTATAGCCTTACGTTTTTTCATCATTTTGAAGATTTTCGAAGGATGACGAAATCTGGCAAAAGCGCAAGGGTATAGCATTACAGTCTGCCGTTTTTCACCGTTTTGAGCATTTTTGAGCATTTTCGAAAAAATGTCGAAATGTCGAAATTTTGAAAAAACGCAAGGCTATAGCCTTACGGTTTTTCATCGTTTTGAAGATTTATGAAGATTTAAAAAAAAATGACGAAACTAGGCAAAAACGCAAGGCTATAGCCTTACGGTCTTGCACAGCATGCCTTTTTTCATCATTTTGGCGATTTTTGAGGGTTTTCAAAAAATGACGAAATTTTGAAAAAAACGCAAGACTATATAGCCTTAGGGTTTTTCATCGTTTGGAGGATTTTTGAAGATTAAAAAAAAAATGACGAAACCAGGAAAAAACGCAAGGCTATAGCCTTACGGTCTTGCACAGCATGCCTTTTTCATAGTTTTGACGATTTTTGAGGGTTTTTGAAAAATGTCGAAATTTTGAAAAATACGGAAGGCTATATCCTTACCGTTTGGAGGATCTTCGGCGAATTTAGAAAAATGACGAAAAGTGCCAAAACGCAAGGCTATAGCCTTATGGTCTTGCACAGCATGCCTCTTTTCATCGTTTTGACGATTTTTGAGTGTTTTTGAAAAATGACGAAAGTTTGAAAAATACGTAAGGCTATATAGCCTTACCGTTTGGAGGATTTTTAAGGATTTTCGAAAAATGACGAAAAGTGCCAAAACGCAAGGCCTTACGTTCTTGCACATCATGCCTTCTTTCATAGTTTTGACGATTTTTGAGGGTTTTCAAAAAATGTCGAAAATTTTGAAAAAAATGCAAGGCTATAGCCTTAGGGGTTTTCATCGTTTTGAGGATTTTTGAAGATTTTAAAAAAAATGACGAAACCAGGCAAAGACGCAAGGCTATAGCCTTACGGTCTTGCACAGCATGCCTTTTTTCATTGTTTTGACGATTTTTGAGGGTTTTTGAAAAATGCCGAAATTTTGAAAAATACGGAAGGCTATATCCTTACCGTTTGGAGGATCTTCGGCGAATTTAGAAAAATGACGAAAAGTGCCAAAGACGCAAGGCTATAGCCTTACGGTCTTGCACAGCATGCCTTTTTTCATTGTTTTGACGATTTTTGAGGGTTTTTGAACAATGTAGAAATTTTTAAAAATACGTAAGTCTATAGCCTTACCGTTTGGAGGATTTTTGGCGATTTTCGAAAAATGACGAAAAGTGCAAAAACGCAAGGCTTTACGGTCTTGCACAGCATGCCTTTTTTCATCGTTTTGGCGATTTTTGAGGGTTTTCAAAAAATGACAAAATTTTGAAAAAAAAAAAAAAAAAAAAAAAAAAACGCAAGACTATAGCCTTAGGGTTTTTCATCGTTTTGAGGATTTTTGAAGATTTCAAAAAAATGACGAAACCAGGCAAAAACGCAAGGCTATAGCCTTACGGTCTTGCACAGCATGCCTTTTTTCATCGTTTTGACGATTTTTGAGGAATTTCGAAAAATGTCGAAATTTTGAAAAAACGCAACGCTATAGCCGGTTGTAATGGAGTTGGTACAACGTATGTTCAGGAGGAAGACCACACTTCAAAGAATAATCGTTAATAGTTATTACCCTGTCTCTCTATCATACCTTGCACGCCATTCCTGGTTAACTTCTGTAACATACCCTGATCTCCATGGTAACCTGATCAAACACCTCCCCTTGACTTAACTACCATGGTAACCGCTAATGCTCCGCCCAAACTCCTCCCCTTCGTCTACATATATACCCTGCCTTGTCTACCTATCATTCGTGCTTTGTTCTTCGTATCCCTCCCACCCTCCCCTTTTCCATGTTAACTTCTTACTCTGTCTCCTTCACACCTCGCTTAATCAATCAAACTAAAACTATTCTCTTCTCAGGTTCCACATGGGGGTCTGGAACTGACGGAGTGTGCCGTCTCTGACGTCAATCAAGACGGACCGTGCCGTCTCTGACGTCAATCAAGACGGACCGTGCCGTCTCTGACGTCAATCAAGACGGACCGGGCCGTCTCTGACGTCAACCAAGACGGACTGTGCCGTCTCTGATGTCAACCAAGACGGACCGTGCCGTCTCCGACGTCGACCAAGACGGACGCTTCGCTCTCCGGACCCCAGGCCAAATACTCAGGGTCCAATACCCCCATTGGAGCCTGAACCATCTACCATCAAGACCACACCCCTTCCCCTTCACCCCTATCCCTACCAGGGCTCCGCCCTCCATCCTTCCCCCATCCCTACCAGGGCTCCGCCCTCCATCCTTCCCTCATTCCCTTCATCCTCACCCCCCCCTCACCACCATCATCCTCACCCCATCGTCCTCATCCCTCCATATCATTCATGTACATCTAATTTCCATTTCTATCATGCCTTTCAATCCACCCTTCTTTTCTAAATAAACGGTTAACGATGTATGGTTGAATGTGTGGTCTGTCACTAGTGAACATCGTTTTGAGGATTTTTGAAGATTTCGAAAAAATGACGAAACCAGGCAAAAACGCAAGGCTATAGCCTTACGGTCTTGCACAGCATGCCTTTTTTCATCGTTTTGACGTTTTTTGAGGGTTTTTGAATAATGTTGAAATTTTGAAAAATACTTAAGGCTATAGCTTTACCGTTTGGAGGATTTTGGGGGATTTTCGAAAAATGACGAAAAGTGCCAAAACGCAAGGCTATAGCCTTACGGTCTTGCACAGCATGCTTTTTTTCATCGCTTTGAGGATTTTTGAGGGTTTTCGAAAAATGTCGAAATTTTGAAAAAAGGCAAAGCTATAGTCTTACGTTTTTTCCTCGTTTTGAGGATTTTTGAAGATTTTGAAAAAATGATGAAACCAGGCAAAAACGAAAGGCTATAGCCTTACAGCACAGCAAGCCTTTTTTCATTGTTTTGACGAATCGTCATTGTTTTGACGATTCTCAAAAATCGTGCCTTTTTTTCATCGTTTTGACGTTTTTTTGAGGGTTTTCGAAAAGTTGAAATTTTGAAAAAATACGTAAGGCTATAGCCTTACCGTTTTGAGGATTTTTGGAGATTTTCGAAAAGTGGATGATTCCACCCAGCCAGTTCATCAAGTATGCCTGGTTTGCCTGCTGGGTGGTGATGGGTGGAGATCCACCTGAACTGAAGCCACACCCACAGCTTTAGTTGCATGACAAAGGGGGAGGAGTTAGGGGAGGGGCTGCGCACTATATTGAAGTTTTTTTCATTGACACGTTTGACTGGAAAGGTTCAGCCCCAAGGAAGAAACCCTAAATACAAAGGGAAGACATCATTGCACATAAAAAACACACCAAGGGGTCTATTACGTACTGTCACCTCTTAAACATGTACAAAATTGGAAAAAATACTAAAATCACGGCACCCCCCAAAAAAGACAAGTCTATAGCCTTACGGTCTTGCACAGCATGCCGTTTTTCATCGTTTTGAGGATTTTTGAGGGTTTTCGAAAAATGACAAAACCAGGCAAAAACGCAAGGCTATAACCTCACGGTCTTGCACAGCATGCCGTTTTTCATTTGAAAAATGTCGAAATTTCGAAAAAGCACCATACTATATTATTTATAATTATAGTTTTTGCCGATCTTCAAAAAATGACGAAACCTGTCAAAAACTACATGCACGGTCTAGTGTGCTGTTTTTCATAGTTTTTGAGGATTATTGAAAAATGATGAAATTGAGAATCTCTCAATTTTGCCTTTTTTAATGCCAAAATCGAGGGAAAATGCCAGGCTATAGTTCATGTTCTCGCACAACATTCTATAGTATACCGTCTGCATCGTTTTTGAGGATTTTTGAAAAATGTCGAAATTGAGATTTTATTTCTACATAGTACAGTATATAGAAATGTGTTTGTTTTTTGTCAACACAGTGAGCATGATAAAAAAAAATGAACCATGTAAATACAACATATTGAGCAGGGCACCACAGGGAGTTGAACCCTGTTCCAGTAAACCAGAAGTACTCCAACCAGTGCCTTAGTTTTGTTTTGTTGTCATTCACAGGTCCAACAGCAATCATATGAATTTGAAAAATCAGTCCAAATCAAGGAAAAATCCTCAAAAACGACTGAAAACCATGGACTATGTCCTCTAAGACCATGGACCCATTTTCATCATTTTTAAAAAGTCCTCGAAAAACGTCATACTACAACACGGTGAGGACTTAGTCACGTTGTGATTGTGGCCAGATCAAGGCCTTCCATGACTAGTTAAATCTGGCCCAGAGGTAGTTTCAACCAACCAGTGATGGGCAAGTTACTGGGGAAATGTAGTAAGCTACACTACTTGTAACTCTCAAAAAAATGTAGCTAAGCTTCACTACAAGCTACACAACAAAAGTAGCTTGATGTAGCTTGATGTACAACTTTCTAAATAATAATCATAATAAAAAATAATAAAAATAAAAATAATCATAATCTAGGGGTGGGTTTGAACCTAGGATGGTGGCGGCATGTAGAGGTTTTCTACCCATTAAAAATGGGCAGAATTTGAAAATGTGTGTGGGAAAATGTAGTAAGCTACAACACTCAAAACTCGAAGTAGTGTAGCGTCAGTGAATCAGAGATTGAGGAGAGACTAACTTAAATCACACATACAGTAACTAGTCAGATCTTGCGTAGAATGAGCGTTATTCTTCAAATTGTTGAAGACGTTGTGGGAATGACGTAAAGATCATATGGGCTGTGACCTGGCCTGGTCTTGAACGTCACTGGAGTCTTCCAATGACAATGAAGACTAGACCAAATAACAGCCCATATGGGCATGATCTTTACGTCATTTCCAGGACATCTTCACAGTTTGAAATAATAAAGCTATAGCTAAGCTATGCTGAGCCAGGCAGATCCGACAAGTTATGGTTGATTGACTGATTGGTTGACTTTGAAGAAACTAGAATCTCTTACAGTATATACAGTATATATGTGTTCAGAATCATTTGTAATTTTCATTCCTTCAGTGAGACTCAATCAAACAATCAATCAATCAATGGGATGTTTGATCCAAATGTATCAGACTGCTAAAGCAGTTAGTAGATAGTGGCCAAAATGCTGATCATTTATTTAAATCCCAGAAGAAGACCTCACAGATCATTGCTATGAGTGTGCAGCCTTATTTGAAATCTTAACTTTCCCTTTAAATTAGGGGGTTTCAACGGGTGGTCCGGGGACCACCAGTGGTCCCTGAGAGGAATCCAGGTCGTCCCCAGGGTAAATGATAGAAAGTTGGTTAACCAGATGTAACTCTTTGAGAGCGTAAACATGAAACCAAATGGACCCTTGCGGGTCACCTGAATTAGCCCAGGTCTACACAACTAGAGAAAGTAGATGAAATTATCATTTTTGTTTGTATGTTTGACTATTTTGTTCCCCAGATCTAGCCTGGAATGTGGACAAAAGCAAAAGAAATCTTTAGTTTTGAGGTCTGTGGGACTAAAATGTCCTCAAATGGTGGTCCATGGATCAAATGCTGAATAGTGGGCCCTGGTATGAAAAAGGTTGAAAACCACTGCTCTAAATGATGCCTTAGCAACCCATAATGTATGTTTGTCAGCGAATTCAATGTAACTTTGACATGATGCCACTAGATAAAAACAACGCCAACAACACCAACAACAACTCAGGGCACTCCAAAATTCCCAGAGTTTAAATAATGAACAGCATTATTTAAGCTGCATGTTCTGGACAATGTGGGAAGACTGAGACACAATACCAACCAGCAGCAGAGAGGCTGAGAACTGAATCAGTACTATATTCTCTGTAACCAATTACATGTTGAATCCCACAAGTATGTAACAGTGCACAAAAAAATGTGTTTGGCTGTCGCCTGCTGTTGAAATGCACTGTAATGAGATTTCATCGCTTGCTTGCTCGCATGGCAGAAGAAATCAAGGCTGAATGCACTGAGGGTGAAGCGGCCCCACATCTTCTGAGAGCATCTTAACAAAATGGCCTCACGGGTGCTGTATACCGCCCTTCACAGCAAAGCACTGCAGAGTGTTGCGGTCAGCTCAGAGCATCGTGGGAGGTGAACTTGTCTCCCTCGCTCCCTCTTGGATATACATGAGAAACGATATGTTGCCAAAGCTGAAAACACAATCAGGAACAGACATCACACCACAGCCTGTTACTTCACACTGCTGCCGTGACCATGACCTGGCAACCTGACACCGGGAGTATCAAGAGACACAACAACACACTTTGGCAGTTTGTTCAAGCAACTGATGATCCCGATGATCCCCAGCAGGGACAACAACATGGTGTCTTTGATCTTCGTCATGTTTTTATCCACGAATGATTCAATACGATGCACAGTGGCGTGCAGTAAGCGGTATTATAGTACTTATAACCCCATTTTTTGTTGTATATTGTATTGGTCATAGTGTCTACACACCACAAGCAAATGATGCGGCGAATAAGCCTGGTCAAGATCACCAGCAACTGAATTTGTTTCTTTGTGGGCCAGGCTGCACACAGCAGGCCAGATAATATGAGAATAAGAAGATGTATTTATATCTGTTTCTTCTGGCGCCTCACTATATTGCACTGTTTTTTTTTTTTTTTTTTTTGCGTAAATATCTTCTGACAAGTTACACTAGGAGGTTGTTTCACATACAGTCCCAAAGCAGTCATTTGCACATACAGTAATAAAAATTGTGTCAACAGAAGCCATGCAATGATGTTTCGTGCTTTCCTTCTCACTCCACTTCCTTCTCACTTTCCTTCTCACTCCTGGTGTTAGCCAGGCCAGTGAAGTGAGGAATTCCAACCGAATAAGTGGTTAGTAAGTCAATGCAAAAATAAATAAAATAGCATGTCAGGGGACGGGGCTCGGCTGGGCTAACAATTCAATACCGACATTGACTTCAAAAGACCTTGGGGGTCAGATAAAGGTAAACTCTCCAGTCAGACATGATATTGATACTTTAATGACCAGAGAGGAATGGATAGCGAAATATACTTCAATTGCATAATGACCTTTGGACATAAAATGGGACCGACATCATCGACATCCGAGCCACTGGGATGTCAGTAACTCAGTCCTCAGGGATTAAAGCTGGTTCAAGTCCAGCACAGTGTGTGTGCTGGTAGCTGGAAAGGAACCAGCAGAGGAATTGTACATATTAATTAACACTGTGTTTTGTTTCTGATAATGCACCAACAATCTACTTTTCGTACAACAATTTTGTATTATTTTGTTTTATTTATTTTTTGCTAGGGGGGTGGTTTTATTCTTGTATTGTAGACGGACAGTAAACAGGAAGAGAGAGTCCACTGGTCACAGGAATCTAACACAAGATTGATGTCAAGCATGAGAGGCTATAGGGATCAATTTTTGTTGCATCCAGTAAATGAAGGTCTTCCCATATTGTTATTTTCGAGACATTTCGTCTTGCCTCAGCCACTATTTGTTATGCCGACACCACTATTTTCAGCTGGAGATGTGGTCATGGCTTGTTTGTCACACAGTCCCCAAAGTAATTAATTTTGCCAAATATTTTTGGGGAAAATTATAGTGTTTTTTTTTCCTAGGCAAAAAAACCTATAGGATTCCAATAAAAAAGTCTTATCAGATTTTGGAACAATCTACTATAGGCATCTCTTGCTTGTCCTATAATCATAATGTAATGGGTGCCAGTGTTGGGACATATTACTAATATATTAGTAATATATTACTGATAATCAATGGCAAATATTATTTTCCAAAGTAATATTTCCCAATACTGCGGGTGGCCTAGGTATTTTAGGGATTTAGAATAGAGACAAAAACAACAACTTCAGTGTGCAAACGATTCTTCCTCAATGCTAGTTGCCCAGCAGGTTGTGACTAAAATTGGGCCCTATGTGTTAGCCGCCTTAATCGTTCAGGTATTGGCACCTACCGAAATATAAAAATTAATAAAGGCAATAGTAATTTTGGTCCAATGAAGACTAATGTTGGAGAAAAATAAAAAACAACAGGTATAACAGGGACATTAAAATGATGAAACGAGACCGGCATAATTGGTATTGGGCAATGGGCAGTGTGTGTGTGTGTGTGTGTGTGTGTGTGGGGGGGGGGGGCTTAATCCTCCTCTCACACACATGCATGCTGGCTGAAAGTGCAGCCAGTGAGGCCAACATCAAAGGACGCAGCAGGGTTTCACATATAGGGACATAAACCTGACCAACAAGCAAGATGCTGGAAGGAACAATCAACCCCAACCTCCCACACTCCTGAGGGAGACACAACATGCTGAGGTAAGAAGAATTATCCACAAGTTCAGCTCAGGGGAAATATTTCTGTATGTATTGTACAGTATTTTCCCCATGTCATATCACTCTTGAGAAAACAAATGCACAGAATAACTGAACTGGTCTAATCCACATTAGGTTTGCCCAACCCATGCATGCACAACTCCAGGATGAAATGACTGGGAGGGCAATAGAAATGGCAAGGGGGTATAATTTTAACATTTCAACAGCGGTTGCCAGTCCCCCGCTGGCACCCCCATGGCACAGGGCCTTGACCTCATTTGTTCATAGAGGACAACTTTGGTTAATTTCAACCAATTAATTTCGCAGGTGAGCTTCAGGGTGATTAACCTCCTCTGCTATCTTCCTCCTACATTACGTTCAAATTGGAAACAGGTGAGCGATTATGCAGCAACTCCAACACTTGGAAATATATCACCTCTAAGTAGCTCATAATATGTCTACGTTGGAATTTTATGAGACAAACACGGTGCAGATAATTCAAGCTTTTAATTCAAGTACGATGATTTTGTACAGCAACATTGCCGGTATTTCGTCCCCGGATAGAACATTTCTTACAGTTCCAAAGTTAACCGTGGGGGTCATGCTAGACCAAGACCAGTTGAGATATTCTCTCCTAATGAAGTGCATAACTTAGCCAGATCCTCTACTATAGCAGAGCAGAGAGAAGGCTCAGCAGTTCTGACTGCACAAAGCGAAGGAGCAGGCTTAAAAGCTTGTTATCATTGATCAGAGGAAGCATTTCTTCTGAGCTTATTGACTTATTGATGTTACCCTGCACAAGTAGTACTAGTGACGAGATCATATACGGTAGGCGAGCAATGTTCTCAAGGACACTTTCACATCAGCTCCAGGGGAGACCACAGTCGAAATGGGAAGCTCATGGTTTTCACCCGAGTCACCTAAAATTCACCAAGCACCTAACACCATCCTTGAAGGCACATACAGTATATATCATGACACTTCGGGGGCCTTGTACATCTGCTATTTCTGCTACTTTTGTGTGACACTGTTGCTAGAAGAAGAAAAGCATTACATGTACAAAACATTACACCCATGAATGTGAAGTGAGGGACGCTATTATCATCATATGCCATCATACATCATCACATTCTCAACACATTTCTCACCCAATCACGCCGGCCAATCACAATTTGCGTCCTCACTTTTGACTTTGAGGTTTGTGTTTGCAAGACCCTCAAAGTTGGACGTAAAAATAAACCGGGAAGCCACTCTGTCAAGCTGCCAACTTGCGCCAGCGCAGAGTGCAAGTACTGCTGACTGCCATACTTTTGACATTAAGTTGACGTTTGTCAACATCAACAACCACTAAGGGACGACTGAGGACACACTATACCCAGCTGACTGCAGTGTGATCACTGATGACGCTGCACCCACCCAACCTTGAAACATATCTTAATTACATCAACATTAACAGACAATTAAGGTCCACTGAGGCATATTACATACCATGCATATCATACACACACACCACAGTTGTTACAGGTTTGTGGAAGGATTTGTGGCACGGTTGAGATGGCGCAACAAGAAGGTTAAGACCTCTCTGACTTCTCCATCAAGGAAATTTCTTCTCCCAATACATACTGTATCCTTTTCTCTGAATTCCTTGGCCCATGATGCATCTCCCCATGTAGACCACTACCTCACAGATAGGCTACTATGATCACCTGGCCATTATCATTAGTGCAGGCACTAATGGCCCAATGGTGCCAGGTCCAGCGGGTCTGCCAGATGGGACAAGGTTTTCAGCGCAATTAATGGACTGCGGGTGGGGCACCCCCTCACAAAAAGGATGAAAAAACAAAACAAAAAAACATGCAGGTATCTGCTCTCCTGTGTCTATTCCTGCTGAAACCATCATCTTGTTCTATGGTTGTGTTTTGCTTATGAAAGGGGATTTAGACCTTTCCTTTTGACCAAAGTCCTCTGACCTCTGCTCTGCCTCTCAGTGCAATGAGCACACACAATCTTTATTTATTAAAGACGTGCACAGCCATGCACAGTGCACACAGACAGAATAGCAGATCTCGGAATTGTGAGCTTGTACAGTATAGTGCTTATTTGGGTGTGAGGTACTGCAGCGCAACAAAGTTGAAGCATACTAATCGAGCACTCATTCATTCATTCATCTGAAGTACCGGAGAGCTACGTGGCTGCAGCAGGCTACACACACCCAAATGAGCAAAGTGAACAGAATGTCATGTCAAGTAGACTCAAGTCAAATAATTTATTACCTCTCTCTCCCTCCCTCCTTCTCTCTCTCGATTATACAATCATCATTCCAACTGCTCATTTTACCTTGATAGCCAGCTAATTTTGGTTTAGGGGAGACTGCACGTTGGGTCATTTTCTTGCTGAGATATTAGTGTTAATATAGGCTACTTTTTGCGCCTGCGCATCACTAGCAGGCACCCTCAGATCCATATTTTGTGAATTTGCACCATGCTGTCCTTAACCCTCATTGTCAGCTTCTCATCTCAGTAATTTTTGTGACTAGGACCTTACCCGTTGTGAATATATGAACACCAAATGATCTACAGTGTGGTTAATGTGATTTAGCCTAATATCAATACCAATAATGTAAGTATTTTGATGAAGTACTGCTGTAGTTGTGGATACTTGATCATGGGAAAAGGGGAAGCAGTCATAGCAAAGCAAGGTACACTTTAATGCAACATATTTTTGTAGCATTAAAGTAGGTGTTTGTGTGAACATCATGAAACCACTTTAGAAAGTGGAGGGTGGTGAGTCTTAGTAACACACACACACACACACACACACACACACACACACACACACACACACACACACACACACACACACACACACACACACACACACACACACACACACACACACACACACACACACACACACACACACGCGGAATGCCATTCCGTTTCACTTCATTATTCAGACTGAGGCCAGGCTACAGTAGCCTACTTTTATATCAATTATTTCCCACCGCGGTCCGCGCGTAGCGAGGGCAGAAAACTCTGTGAGCCGTAGTGAGTAGCAGGCTGTAGCTTATAGGAGCGGCGGTGGGACATTGTTTTTGTTTCCTTGTCACACATGCGGGTAAAAAGTGACCGCGAAAGCAAACTACTATCTTCCAGTTCGAACATATGTTCAGTTCAACAGTTCCCAAGAAGACTATAGCCTGGATCACTATATAAAGTGGGTGTCTGTTGCTCCTTTCACATAGCGTAAAATCCAGTGGTCGGAACTGTGGCTCCGTCCTGCTGCTCCAACATCGCGTCGAGTAAAGTGGATCAGAAGTATATTCTGTGTCGATAAAAACGGGTGAATTAACGTTCCAGCAGCCTGAGCCAACATAATATGGACAGTAGGCTGTGTTAGATCGAAACTATAAATACATACAGAGATGCAACGATACGTCCCAAAGTTTAGCGACTGTTGCAGCTTGGGATAACATTGAGGAACTACCTTATTTTTTCTTTGTGATTCAAGTGAAACGGAATGCCATTCCGTTTCACTTCGTTTCACTTCATTATTCAGACTGAGGCCAGGCTACAGTAGCCTACTTTTATATCAATTATTTCCCACGCGGTCCGCGCGTAGCGAGGGCAGAAAACTCTGTGAGCCGTAGTGAGTAGCAGGCTGTAGCTTATAGGAGCGGCGGTGGGACATTGTTTTTGTTTCCTTGTCACACGTGCGGGTAAAAAGTGACCGCGAAAGCAAACTACTATCTTCCAGTTCGAACATATGTTCAGTTCAACAGTTCCCAAGAAGACTATAGCCTGGATCACTATATAAAGTGGGTGTCTGTCGCTCCTTTCACATAGCGTAAAATCCAGTGGTCGGAACTGTGGCTCCGTCCTGCTGCTCCAACATCGCGTCGAGTAAAGTGGATCAGAAGTATATTCTGTGTCGATAAAAACGGGTGAATTAACGTTCCAGCAGCCTGAGCCAACATAATATGGACAGTAGGCTGTGTTAGATCGAAACTATAAATACATACAGAGATGCAACGATACGTCCCAAAGTTTAGCGACTGTTGCAGCTTGGGATAACATTGAGGAAATGAGGCTGGCCCGTGTGCACTGCGCATGCCACAGTATAGCCAGCGAAATTGTATGGGTCACCATTTGTGCCGGTGCTGGTGTAGCAGTGGAAATATGGCAGTGGGGTAACACGATAACGGTGGCCGTGAATTGTGTAACGTTAGGGGGCCCGTCGGACTTTCCCATATAAACTTAATGGGGAAATTTTCGTGCACAAATAAATTCATTATAAATCAACGATGTGTTAATTTGGGCAAAGGGCTTCGTTAATCTCTTCCTAATGTTATGTTCAATGAGCATGTGAAAACTCAGAATGATTGCTGTAGTCAGTGACGACTTATGCCTGTTTCAGACAGACAGACAGACAGACAGACATTCAGACAACTCCTTAATTATAGTACTGATGATAGACAGTTGTTTGCCATCACCACATGACATTAATACAGGAACCTTTTTTGGTGTTTCAAGCATTGCCTAGCATTAACTATTGAAAATAGCAGATCTAGAAGCTCTTGAGCTTGTAGGTCTGCTATTTTTTTTTAAATTGTGAAAACATGGCGCAAATCTTTTAATATTTTGTCACAGTGAACATTTTAAACTCAAATGTTTTGCTTCTGGTGTCCCTGGAACTACATACTGTATTTTCAGGTGGGCTCGGCGGGCATAAAAGTTTTTGAGGCAACTGGACATGAATTATTAAGGACCACTGACCACTGAAATAATGAGGTTTTGGGCCTGGGCCGTGGCTCAGCGGTTCAAGCACCCTGGCTGGTAATCCAGTACTAGTGTCCACAGGTTCGACTTCTGATCCCGACGGCCTTTACTGCATGTCGTCGTCGTCCCTGTCAGCATAGGGACAGGGTCCAGGGACGAAGAAATAAAAGTGAAAGCCACAAAAAATACATTTAAAAATAATATGGTTTTGGAAAACATTTGTGGAATCAGCTATGAGGTCAAGGAAGGAAGGAAGTTTTACTGAGGTTATGGTTAGGTTCGGTTTAGGCATAGTTTTACTGAGGTTAGGTTTAGGGTTAGGTTTAGCCATAGCCTATAGGCTATAGTTTTACTGTTTAGGGTTAGGGTTGGGCTAGGGTTAGGCGGTGCTTTATGTGGTTACTAACCCTAAACATAACCTCAGTAAAACATCCTTCGCCCCGCCCTACTAGTAGTAGCCGGCAAACCCATGATCAACCGATGCAATAAATACAAAATATCTACTTGCCAGGCGAGTATCTGAGTATCTGCGTCTACTCGTTGTATTCGATTACTTGTGATTATGCTCTATTCAATCAATGGATAGAGGTCGAAGTGGGTGGCTGTGTAAAACATAATACATTATTCACAATACATTATTAATTTGTAGGCCTAGAATTTTGCTTGTTTTATTTGTGGTGAACGGACAGGACAAATAAATCAGTGAACTGTAGTCTGGTACTCGCAGTATGAGTGTACAGACATGTGGCCTTTTGACATGCTGAATTAATGTATTTAGGTGGTTGAAAGTTTTCGGTCTTTAAGACTTTCACAAAAAAAGGTAAGGCTTCTTGAGTTGAGTGTGCGTAGGATGTTTTGGTTCCCTTCGGCTCCGTCTCAACTTCTATTGGCGGATGGATGAGCGGAGGTTTTCTTCACTTTAAAAATGATCTTTTACCATGCACTAACCCACGCCTCGAGAAGGCTTCAGCCTGCAGGGGCTCTGAATTAAAACAAGGCAATTCACCATTAAACATATATTGAAATTTAAAGTAAAATGTCAGGGAAATGTAAAAATAAAAGCATGAATGAGCAGAGAAAGTTAAGCGATCGGTTCAAGCTCAGCGATCAACCTCGCTTGCTGGTCCTGAGAGATACAGCTGTAGCTTGTTGGTCTCTTAAAGAGATAGTTAAAGAGATCTCTTAAAGAAAGCCATTATTTACCTCACCATTACGTCATCACTTGAACTGGCCAATCGGAGTACTTCAGGGGACGACTGACGACAAGTGGCGACCGCAAATCGCTCGCTTAACTTGCGCATATTTGCTGAGGGCTAGCTTTTCAAGGGCAGGCTGGAACAAGTCGGAACTTTACATTTAGCGGATACACCCATATGGGTAGGGAGGAAGCATTGTCAAGACTACCTTCCCTTACTCTACTCCTCTCCAACTGCAAGGATAATGTCTTTCTTTTTTAAATGAGGGGGGCATTGTCATCTAGTAGGCTACTATTTTGAAAAGATGAATCAATCAGAAGAACTATTATCTTTACAAATAAACAAGCCCAAAATAACAACTACAACAGATCTACAAGCTCATAATAATAAACCTGTATATCCAAGCTAAACTTGAGACCCTTTTGCACCCCCTCCCCCAGAATGGACCAAATTATTAAGTTGTTTCAATGCAGAATGAGATCATATCAACATATATAAATATCGGGTATAATATCGGACATGTTATCAACCAAATGTCCCATAGGCACATCCCTAATAAAACGAACATGTTGAAACGCATGGAATGCATAACAATGTGCTGTAGATCAACGCAACTTTTTTCTTCTTTTTTCTGAACACTTAATTATGGAACAGGTTAGAATGAATCACTGGACAGCATTTAGCTGTGAAACATTATAATTATGGCTATTCTACAATTAAGTTGCACCGTTAAAAGCTCACTAAAACTCACTATCTGAAGATTAAGATTTGCTCATCAGGCTCTTTGCCATGCACTTTGCCTTAGCCATGCCTCACATAACACTCGTGACAGTCATGTTTCAGGGATAACTTTGCCATAGCCTGTAATATCTAGGTATGTGGCAAATTGAGCCTGAGCGAATCTTAATAATAGTTCAGTTATTCGTGAGAAAGAAGGAGTATAGCATAATACTAATACTGGAACATCTAGTACTGGGTGGCTGGTGCAGGACCAGATAGCAGCAGCCCAACATGCACTGATTGGTGTCAATGTCTGAAATGGTTATTTAAGGAGTGTTGAACTTTTTGCCGTATGCCTCATTGTGATGAAGACTCATGTTTTGAAACATGAACATGTAATAAATCCTTAACTGCATGGGAGCTACAATTGCAAATAAGTTTCCGTATGAGGAATTAATTGTTTCTCTTCGCACCACCTCACCACAGAGGCTGTGGCATGGCTAAGCCACTGAATTAATTCATGTTTCATGGTGTGAATGAAGCAGTGAAAACCTTTTGCTTGGTGCTCACTGTGGGTCAACACTGTAACCTCACTGTCTCAGTCAGTCAGTGATTGTGCCAAAGCCAAAAGGACACTATGACATATCATATGACAGACAGTCTCATAATGCTTTGTTGCCTCATTTTGCAATTTAATTCCCCTGCAGGGTGCACCCAATTAATGGCCAATAAACCGATTTGATCTGTTGAGATAAAGACCACAAGATTGGGCTGCATTGAAGATGACGCGTGCATATGTGTGTATGAGAGAGAGAATTATTTTGAAGCTCTGTAATTAATTAATCTCATATCAATATTTGACCCAAGAAGCATTTTTGGTCAATTAAAACAGGTTGGCATATAGTGTGCAATTGAGTTTTTTCATTTAAAATTTCCCATCATCCACTGGGCCAAACAAAGATTGACTGCCCATAGATCCGAAGTCCCAGAGATGAGAAGCCTCATTAATGGTTGGCCACTTTTTAGGCCCTGTGTCCACATTGCAACATGTTATGTTGAGGGTGAAGGTTAGAGATAGGGTTAATTTTGCACCAATGGGAGGACGGAACAATGGGAATCTGGATCAATGGCAGCCCTTATTGGTTACGCTGGCCTGAATGGCTGAAACTTGACCAGTGAGATTCTGTGGTGCAAATAATGTGATTAAAATGAGTTTTTTAAAATCACGTTATTGTTTCTGCAATTAATCTCTCTCTCTCTCTCTCTCTCTCTCTCTCTCTCTCTCTCTCTCTCTCTCTCTCTCTCTCTCTCTCTCTCTCTCTCTCTCTCTCTCTCTCTCTCTCTCTCTCTATCTCGTTTCTAAGCAATTTGGTGCCCTAGGCAAGATTTTCCCTGCCCTCACCCCCCAGGAGAGAAAGAGGAATGCACAATACCAGTTATTAGTATTATTATTAGTAGTAGCAGCCAGATGTAATGTTAATTAAATGATACATTATGGTGCAACACACTAAATCTTCTACACCTATTGTTATCCTTTAATGAACAACCTAAAACATGAACCAAGGTTCATGTTTTAGGTTGTTATTAGAGAAAGTAAAGATGGGGATTTTTATGGGAGGGGGAATTCGAACATGATCCTATTTGTTTACATTTTTTTTAAGTGATGCCTTTTTTATTATATACTACAGTCCTAATACAGCCCATTGAAACCAAATGGACCCGCAAGGTTTCATTTTATGCTCTCTCAAGAGTTACAGATCTATAAGGGTCCATTTGGTTACAACAAACTGTCCATCATTTAACTGTGGACCACCTGAAATCCTCTCCAGGACCACTGGTTGAAAACCACTGCCTTAAGCTTTTAGTTGTTAACCAGTGATTTAGGCTGTATTGTACCGTCATGATGAAACTGTATTTTTTAGCAATATTAGCAAACAAGCCATTTTATATTCTGGGCCAAACCAAAATACAGTGAGCTGCAGGGGTGTTTACCGTGCTGCTGCTGCTGGGCTAAACCAAAATCCAGTCCAGCTGGAGGGGTGTTATGATGGTGTCATTCTTTAGTGCTCCATTTGTGCTGAATTGTGCCGTAAATTTCAGAATTTGAGAGCTTTGTCAATCTGCACCCCGCCCTTGGGGTGGTCCAAAACGGACTAAAATGGGCTCATCTTTTAGTGTTCGATGTGGCAGAATGTGTGCCGCTGAAATCGACATTTGTGCTGTTTTTATTGATTTTATATGAATATTTATATAAATGAGCTGTTATGACCACTAGTGGTCGCCCCGGCGCGGCGAGGGCCCCAAGGCAACTGCCTAGTCTGCCTAATGGCTTAAACACCTCTGCCTCTCTCTCTCTCTATTCAATTAGAGCGCAGAAGCATCGACTGGGTGTGCTGTGCCATGTGCCGACTCTCCATCAGTCATGATGCTTTAGCTGTGTGTGGTGTTATTGCATAGCCCGGGCAACTTTAAGAAATTGTTGCAGCAGGGGCGAAATCCAAAAGCGACCTCGCCCGCGGGCGCCCGTTTTCAAAAGCGGGCGCCCGCTTTCACAAAAACGGGCGCCCGTTTTTGTGAAAGCGGGCGCCCGCTTTTGAAAACGGGCGCCCGTTTTCAAAAGCGGGCGCCCTTTTCAAAAGGTTATGGTTAGGGTTAGGTTAGGTTTAGGCATAGGTTTACTGAGGTTAAGTTTAGGGTTAGAGTTAGGTTTAGGCATAGCCTAGTTTGTGAAAACGGGCGCCCGCTTTTGAAAACGGGCGCCCGCTTTTGAAAACGGGCGCCCGTTTTTGTGAAACGGGCGCCCGTTTTTGTGAAACCGGGCGCCCGTTTTTGTGAAAGCGGGCGCCCGCTTTTGAAACCGGGCGCCCGCGGGCGAGGTCGCTTTTGGATTTCGCTGGCTCTAAGCAATTGTTGCCTAGGTCGGCTGCCTAGGTCGGCTGCCTATCTGTGCGGCAGCAAACACGTAGGCCTACGGCGTCCTTGTGTCATTATCTAAAATTAGCTTAATTAGGTAGCCTAATAGATCGACGCGTTGCATTTAATAAAGCAACGTCACAATATCGTGAACATAAAATAAACCAAATCTCGTCTCAGGCTGGACTTATAGTGGTTTTCAATCAGTGGTCCTTGAGGGGGTTCCAGGTGGTCCCCAAGTTGGTTAACCAGCTGTAACTCTTTGAGAGCGTAAAAATGAAACCAAACGGACCCTTGCGGGTCCATTAATTTGGTTTAATTTCTAAAGAGTTAAAATATTCATCATCTGAATTAGCCCAAGTCGAATGTATATAAATGAATGGTCATTTTGGGTCGATGTTTGTCTTTTCTGTTTTCCAAATCCAGCCTGGAATTGTGGGGCTAAAAAGTCATCAAATAATGGTCCGTGGCTGGAATAGCTAAATAGTGTGCCCTGGTGTGGAAAAGGTTGAAAACCACTGCTATTGCTTCTATACTCATGCTCACACATTGCGTGCTCCCTATTAAATTACAGAACAGGTTACTTTTCAGACAACGTGTGCAGGTTGAACCCCCCTCCCTGCTCTGCCTACTACTAGTGGCTAGGCTATATTTATTGTGAACGGGAGGCAGCCGGCTGACTCCGGGCTGGCGCCCCAACAACACTCACTGTATTGATTCTGCAAAGCAAGAATTCAGACAGTCACAGACCCCCCGGACCGGCCGACACACTTCAGCCACCAGACAGAGAGCAGCCTAGGGCAGGTTTGCTCCACTGTTTCTCTCTCTCCAGCCTCCAGACAAAAATCTCTGTTTTACAAAAAAAAAAAAAAAAAAAGGTCAGAAAGGAGAAAGAAACGGCAAAGGAAGCTGGTGGTGATCCAGACAGGGCACACGGCACACGGATCTCATGGACAGGATGCATGGATAATCAGCTGGACTGACTGACTGACTGACTGACTGACTGACTGACTGACTGACTGACTGACTGACAAATGAAATGATTAAGCGGGGGGTTTGGTTTTAGGAGGCATCACCATGCAGAGACAGGCAGAGAGAAGAAGAGACCACCAGCTCCCCTCTCAAGAAAGAGTCAGATTGATTTCAGGGATAGCCAGCTATAGTCTGTAACATAACGACCGGGGACCTCCTAGACTGGAGGAATTAAAGGAGCGCTCGGGCGGAGGGTAGGGGCGCCTCTCAGCTGGTGCTCGCCTCGGCTATACAGCGAGACAGTTGAGTCACAGTCCGCCCGCACGGGCGCTGCTTGACAGACAGCCAGTCAAGCCTCGATAGTAAACAAAGTCACAACTAAACCGTCCTGTCGTAACACTCCGTTTCGTTTCTACATCTCATCTCGGCGAGACAAGAGTCGGCATGCCTGCTGCGTTTTGGCTGTTGTTTATTCAAATTCGCCCAGCATGGTGAGCAGCAGCGGCGGACTTTGAATGAGGGGACCAGCGCACACGCTGCTGCGGACAGCCCCAACGGTGTCGACATGCCAGAGAATGTTTCGTTCTTCAGGAACCGCACGGATCATCTGGGACTCGGACA
>CM076977.1:18455869-18505869 GCA_039105355.1 Benthosema pterotum
GACAGTCACACGCGGAGGGGTGCGAATATGCGTGAGCCAGAAACGAGACCACAAGGACTTTTCCTTTACCCCTGTGATATCCTAAAATGTTTGACCGTTTCTGCATGATAATTACTGTAGTACACTTATTATGCAGCCAATCAATTGAAGATGTTTTGTTCAACACATACACCTAAAAAGTACTCCCTTATCTTAAATTGCAGTAAATGCAATAGCACCCATCACAAATACAGCAAAAAAACAACCGTGCGTTGACCAGCACCTTGCATGCGCCTTAAGCTATAAAACGTAGGACCCCCACCCCCCCAGGGTCATCAGGGGTGATGGGGCGCTGTGAGGGGTTGTTCTCATTGACATGCAAGCGGTGTACGTTTCACAGACCTGGGAGCTCTCTTGGCTTCCGCACAGCTCCTAATGAAAAAGAGCCAATTAGAGTTCATCAGAGAGGGAGTGCATGGGAGTCCTCCCGAGGCACCGACTGGGCGGGAGGAGAGACCTTTTATAGAAGTAGTCCACAGAGAGAGAGAGAGAGACAGAGAGAGAGATAGGGAGATAACACTCGCTCAGCCCGCCTGCTTCAGTCACTGCTATACTTGTGCGCTCCGTTGCCCATATGTATCTCACTCTCTCCCCCTTTTCTCTCTGCTTTACTCCCTGAGCATCTGTCTTTCTCTCCCCCCGTCTGTAACATAACTCATCATGAACTCTCCCTTTGCTCATTCACAAGTCTCTCCACCTTCTCTCCCTCTCTCTCTCTCTGGTTTTGCTGCGTTCTACTCTGCTCTGCCTCTGTGGCATTCTATTCCATCTACTCTCAAGCACACACCCTTTGTTGAGCGCCATTTCTACATTAAGGCCCCTTTCACACTGAAAGCACTAAGTTATTATGGAACACTCTGGCAGTAAGTACTGGTAGACAGTATTCCCAAGTTGCGTAACGTCTCGACCTAGTATCAGTTATCATCAATATCATTTCTTGATGAAGTTTGTGTAAAGAGATCAGACCACATCACATTTCACTAATGCATGAACTACTGTAAGTTTTGTTCTCTGAAGAAAACAGCTTCATAGCGGCTTACATGCATAAATGATCAGTAATAGTCTAAGTAAAGTTTTTCATATAAGTTACTTCACTTCATGACCTCAGTTCAGTTCAACTTCAAACCACTTTATTTTTTCCCTTTCCTTCCTCTTTTGTCTCTTTTGTACAGTTGTTGAAAAGACAAAAGTTAAAAAACATATGAAGGCCTGTATGTCTTTGTGATATATTATTTTACATT
Source organism: Benthosema pterotum (assembly GCA_039105355.1). Classification (NCBI taxonomy): domain Eukaryota; kingdom Metazoa; phylum Chordata; class Actinopteri; order Myctophiformes; family Myctophidae; genus Benthosema; species Benthosema pterotum. Next base: position 18,457,150 of record CM076977.1, read on the forward strand.
TGTACAACGTACAATATTAACTGTAACACAACTCAGTGAGATAAAGTTGTTAAGGTTTTAACAGACCCTTACTGTAAATCCTCCTCAGAGCAGGGAGTAAATCAACTAGGGAATAACGCCATGTGGCATTGTGGCAAGTGGACATGAAATTAGGACCAGTAGCCATATCAAATTATAACTCAGAATGGCTCATGTCAGATGCCATGGTGTCACGTTGGTTTTTCACACCAGGCTCACATGAATTACAGTGCTAGTGAATCATGATCAAAGTAAATCTCTCTCTGGGGGCTTACTGACCAACACGCACTCTTACGCACACACGCAAACACGCATGTGAATGCACACGTGTTGGTGGAAAAGTTTCTGCACTCCAATGTAGAAATACTCCCTTACAAAACACAGCAAACAATGATAGAATATAGAGTGAACAAAAAGAGAAATCGGTTGTAAAAAATAAAAAAATATCATATGTACATGCATATTATTTATGTTTTCCTCCACGGAGCAAAGTTAGGTGAACTTTTGTGACAGTTATGTTCCATAAAAATGCAACAAATTTAGTTTAGGAAGGTGCAATTCGAGCTTAATAGTGCAAGAAGAGGCTAATTACACACTAGTGCTTTACACAAACAACGTAAACAAAGTTCACTTAAGTCTCTTTCTCTGCCCACAAGCCCACCCTCTCTGTTCCTCTCTCTCTCCTTCTAATCCTGTCACTCTTAAACTCCCATCATAGTCTATTATTAAGTATCGGAAAGAACTGGCGCGGAATCTCTTCTATTAATACCTGAGCAGCTGTCTGCATGCCCACATCTATTATTGATGTAACAAGCATGCAAGTGTTTTTTATACCACGTAAAACTCTGCCAGTGTGTTGTCTTCTCCTGTCAGCTCCTGTCACAAACACGTGTGAGAGAGAGAGTGTGTGCGCGCGCACGTGTGTCTGTGTGCGTGCGGCGCGCGTGCATCTGTGACAGTGTGTGTATGTACTTATGTCTTTTTGGCTCCGATGTTACTTTACCCATTCCCATTGCTGATTGCTTTCCATATTTCGTCCATCTGGTCAGGGCCCAGTGCCCCACCTCATTAAATGCCATAAACCCATCATGCGCAAGGGTGTGTGTGTGTGTGTGTGTGTGTGTGTGTGTGTGTGTGTGTGTTGTGTGTGTGTGTGTGTGTGTGTGTGTGTGTGTGTGTGTGTGTGTGTGCGCTTACGCCGCGCGCGCATGTACAGTATGTACGCGTGTGCGCGACTGGGTGCGCATACATGTGAGTGTCTCTGTGTGTGGGCGTATGTGCCATAGAGCTTGTCATTGGGGTAATGGCTCCCCGGGGGAACGATCTGCCTCTTCATTTGCCCGCCGTCTAGCCTATCATGTCCCGTATTACCGCCTCCTTTGTCCCTCCCTTATTCTTCCTTCCCTTCCTTTATCTCTTGACAGCCGTCCCCTCGCTTCCCGTATCTCCCCCCACCCCATCCTCCTCCGCTGCTATACTTCCTCCTACCCCGTCACCACTCACTGGCTCCCTTCCAGTTTCTAAAACTATTTTTTGCTTTCCCATTTCAGAATGTCATTGAGTCCGTCTAGACGTTTTAATCCTCTCCTGTTATTTGTGTACAGAGCTCATTATTGCCAAACATGCTGGAGGAATCTATAAATGACAGGCGGTAAAGGGGCCGGGGCATGTTGAAGAGGGTACACAGGAAAATACTGTGTTTATCCGTTTGTATCCGCTGAGTAACACTCACTTTTTATGGCATGTGCCACCTAACGCAGACCTATTTCTATACTAGTGCAATGTTTGTTTTTCTATACTAGTGCAACACAGACTGACCTCATGCTTCCTTCTATGCATACGTAGATAGCAGATATACAGTATATGTCTAGTTTGATAAATTTTCCACTGTTACGTTCTCATGATGACTATTTTTTATGGACTGTATATGATGTATTGACATGCTTTTTTCATTGCTTATTGTACTGTAAGTCACACTGAATTAAGAGCGTCTGCTGAATGCCTAAATCGTAAATTATAATTTGAGGAGTCCAAGCTGGCCTACAGCCTACATAGGGAGTTGTAAGTGCCTGTGTGTCCCCCTGTGAGAGCCTGTGTGTGTGTGTCAGTGTGTCAGTAGGGAGCTGCGTTTGCTTATGCATGTGTGAGAAAACATGCATCCATGGGTGTCTCTGCACATTAAACGTCTGTCCTGTGATTGTGGCCAGTGCTGCCAAGCTGCTGGACAATTCCCGGAAAGCCATGGGGAGATCCATGTACTGACTCTGTTCTTCAATTAGCTCCAAACCACTCTTTGGTCTCGGAACAATAAAAAGAATCAGCTTGAAACTTTTGCTTTTTGTAATCTTTGCATTACAATTGATAATTGAATTGTTTCATATTTAATCGGTTCAGATTTATCAGTTAAAGGTATGGCTATAGTATTCTATCTCTGAAGCGTAAAAATGTTGTGATGGACAATTGCCCCTACGTCGTAGCATTGCCCCCCAAACCTCACCACTATAGGACTACGTAGGAATTATGCCCGTTTTGCTCAAACTACTATAACAAAGGATTATAAACGGATTACTGTACAAAGCTTCACACAACATTCTGCCAGCTGTTACAGCTGTGAGATACTGTCAGTGCATGTAACCTCGCTCTCTCCCCCCAGCGGTGTTTCAAGTCATCTCCTTCCTCCATACATCTGGCTAGCTTTCCAATGCTTTCATTAGATTAGAACCTCCACGATGTACAGTACATTGGGGTTTGTGATCAATTGCCAGCGTATTGTTGGCTCCAACACCGCACAGGTTTGTTGGCTGAGTGCTCGCGTTGTCTGTCCACGGCAGTAGGAACAGCTGTCCCAGCTGGCGCAATGTTGTGTTGAAGTATTTGTAATACATTTGTTTTGATTCATAATGCAGAACTTCCTTCGGCTTGCATTGGTGCATATACAAGGCTTTTGTCGAGGTCACCAGAGACAATGGTTACAAAAAACCTGAAGGAGAAAGCAGTAGCATAACAGTCCTTCAAAGGCCCCAACGTTTGATTTGTTGTCACCAGAAAAACTGTAGCACACAGTTTGAGGGTCCTATGGAGACAAGAGGTTTTATCCGAAGCACATTGATACTTTTCATTGGTCCCAGTTTTATGACCAACACACACAAGAGTGTTCAATAGCATTAATCTATGGCACATATGTCAAACTCAAGGGCCGGGGAGCCAAATCAGGGCCGTGAATGAATTATCTTTGCCCCGCGGGATGATATTAAATATCATCCTGTGTTACTGTTATTACTATTAAAACTGGCTCCCTGGTATATTGCACACACCATGAATGGAACTAAATTGATTTACTTCCTCAACCCAATTGATTTACTGTCTCATTTTACTAAAGTAGTGCTTGGTGAGGATCATAGAACAGGAAACTGAGTTTTAATAATGCAGCCAATTTTGAATGCATGCAGTTTCATCTTTACATTTTAGTTAGGTGGCAACGCACTGATGTAATCACAATGGTGTACTATTTGTAAAAGCAGCAGGATTTACTGTATCCCCAGTCTTAGTTTGCAGAAGGAATAATTAAGTCAAGATGGTGCAAGTTAACCAGTGTAGGACTTAAAATACCAAGGTTAAGACTATGTACGAGTTCAGTTGTTGCAACACATATTGCAGACTGATCTAATCTGAGTGTACTATACAGGAAGCATAGCAACAACCATGCTTCCTAGAATTGCTACTTCTTTCCTTGGAAAGGAGTTTAGGTGGTTCAGGCTACTGGTTAGGATGCCTCTCGAGTGTCTCCCTCCTAGGGAGGTTCTCCCACTGGGAAGAGATCCTGGAGCAGATGATTGATGATTTATGAGAATATATACACATAATCCTACTGGAAACCAGCTAAATGCTAATTTCCATCTGTTATCTTCACGCCATAAAAAAATAATAAAAACAAAACAGGGAGAAAAGAAATTGCTTGATGCAAAGTGCACCAAGTGCCTAGTGCAGCAGTCACAGAGATATGCGGTCTATAGTAAAAGTAACATAGATATGCGTAGGTTATGCGGTTATACCCCTAGTTATACCCCTTGTTTGGGGTGCATGCTTTTATAGACATACTATTGTGTATCTGTGTTTGATGTTGTGTGAAGCTGGTATATGGGCTCAAATTGGCATCATTAGTTCCACTCTGCTGTAAAAAGTGCAAAGTATGCATGTCTGTGTGGCTGTGTGTGTGTGTGTGTGTGTGTGTGTGTGTGTGTGTGTGTGTGTGTGTGTGTGTGTGTGTTCTCACATATGTTATCTACTTAGGACCGTTTCGAAGAAAAAACACCTTCCAACTTAGGACCGGTGGACAAGTTAGGACCAAAAACCCCCGGTCCTAAGAAGTAAGACCACTTAAACAGATAGAGAATGTCATAAGCCATGCTGGTGTTGAAATTGGCATGGTCCTAAAAAGGAGGCGTTTTTACATATGGCCCTAAAAAGGAGGCATTTTTACATTTGGTGTGTATCAGGTGTGTGTGGGGTGTGTGTGTGTGTGTGTGTCCTACTTAGGACCATCTGGCAAACTTAATATTTTAACTAGAAAGGAGCAATTCCAGAGGGAATTGCAGAGTGTGGTCGCCCAAGGCAACCACACTAATAACAATAGTGTGTTGCCTTTAAGGCAACCACACTAATTATACAATAAATTACTATATATAGCTCATATAGGCCGCAGGTCGCATGTAACTGTAGAACTCGGGGAACTTTGTCCGAGGGTGGGCGGGCGGGTCAGAGTTTAGAAAACTCTGGGGCGGGTCACACTGATGACATAATCATGTTCACTCATCGTAACAAGTGTCTGGCAGCCCGCATCATCATGGTGACACGTGTCTGACATGGGACCATTTCTATGTTCCCTCAGGTCTATGTTCCTCGCTGACTAACCCCAACCCAAACGCACAAACCATAACCTAACCGAAAGCATGTCAAACGTTACTTCGCGACATTTGACATGCCTTCGTTTAGGGTTAGGTTTGGGCGTTTGGGTTAGGGTTAATCTATTACTATCCCTACCCTAATCCTAACCTGACTTTAAGAGCTGAGGGAACATAGACATGACCCCTCTGACATCACTCTGTGACCCCTCTGACATCACTCTGTAAATTTTTGTCTCAAGCCTGTCCCCTTTTATGTCCTATACTTTAAAGCCCGGCTTAAAACCTACCTTTTCACTCAGGCGTATTACTGAATTATTACCGCTCTTGTCTTTCTTTTACTTACTACCTCTATGACCTTTCAACTTGGCTGCAGTCAGACAATGTGTGTCTTCACATATTGAAAAGTATGCCTTTCGGGATAGCAATCCTTTGTTTTCTCATATTTTAGCACTAATCACTAGTTTAATATGTTCTTTAGCATTCCCATATACTTTAGTTGGGAGCCCGCGCGCTGTTTTTGGGCTGAACCGAGTCTTTACTGGATTTGCGGGAGAGATCGGTACATAAAGGGGTTAATGTGCATTAATTAACAATTCAATAATTAATAATCATATACTTTGTGCATATCCATATTCACAAACACTATATAATGATAAATTTGATGCATTTAGACCAAGTAATTTGCATTAAATACCATACAACTGTATTTTGTATGGATTTTTTTTTTATATTTTGGACATTAAGGGGTTAATAATTAAAAATGCCCGAGGCATATCAGTGGGCACCCTCTTGATTTCTTAAGAAGTGACTCCCAGCTACAAGAATCACTACTATATCACATATCCAAAACAGTTCATATCAATGTTTATTTTAGCCAGTTTAAATACACGTATACTATGTGATTAGAATAGATGTTTGTGTGAGGCAAAAATCAGTATGATGCAATAACAGGATACTCTGATTTTGTCTTTCACCTGTAAGAACAATTCACTGCTGTAGTTCTGTAAGCTCAGTTCAACTGCTGCCCTTCCCCCATACTGCAATGGTTGGGTCGTTAATTAAGCAATGCAGCCTAATTAACGACCCTGCACTCTACAGGCAAACTGCCTAAATCTTTTGGTTGGTTGAAGCAGTCTGGACAAAACCCATGCAGGTGCATTAATGTGTGTTTTTTGGTAATCTTACAATGCCCTAGTATCAATCTCAATTTCTAGTATCTATGTCTATTTGTAAATTATAAGTCAAATATCAACATCCTAACATATGCTGTCTCCCTGTTAGAGCAGTGTTGTTGTGTAACTCTTCCAACTTCCCCATGTCTTTAGCAGAACAATATTAGCTCAGCATAGTCTATTGAATTTAGTCATATTTGGTGGTATCCTGTCCAAGTGAAAAAGCTATTATGCTGAACCTGTATGAGGTTCTAAAATTGCCAATGAAGAGTGAGAGATGTTTATCATGGGCAGATGTTATGTTGTAGACAATGTGTGTCTTCACATATTGAAAAGTATGCCTTTCGGGATAGCAATCCTTTGTTTTCTCATATTTTAGCACTAATCACTAGTTTAATATGTTCTTTAGCATTCCCATATACTTTAGTTGGGAGCCCGCGCGCTGTTTTTGGGCTGAACCGAGTCTTTACTGGATTTGCGGGAGATCGGTACATAAAGGGGTTAATGTGCATTAATTAACAATTCAATAATTAATAATCATATACTTTGTGCATATCCATATTCACAAAACACTATATAATGATAAATTTGATGCATTTAGACCAAGTAATTTGCATTAAATACCATACAACTGTATTTTGTATGGATTTTTTTTTTATATTTTGGACATTAAGGGGTTAATAATTAAAAATGCCCGAGGCATATCAGTGGGCACCCTCTTGATTTCTTAAGAAGTGACTCCCAGCTACAAGAATCACTACTATATCACATATCCAAAACAGTTCATATCAATGTTTATTTTAGCCAGTTTAAATACACGTATACTATGTGATTAGAATAGATGTTTGTGTGAGGCAAAAATCAGTATGATGCAATAACAGGATACTCTGATTTTGTCTTTCACCTGTAAGAACAATTCACTGCTGTAGTTCTGTAAGCTCAGTTCAACTGCTGCCCTTCCCCCATACTGCAATGGTTGGGTCGTTAATTAAGCAATGCAGCCTAATTAACGACCCTGCACTCTACAGGCAAACTGCCTAAATCTTTTGGTTGGTTGAAGCAGTCTGGACAAAACCCATGCAGGTGCATTAATGTGTGTTTTTTGGTAATCTTACATTGCCCTAGTATCAATCTCAATTTCTAGTATCTATGTCTATTTGTAAATTATAAGTCAAATATCAACATCCTAACATATGCTGTCTCCCTGTTAGAGCAGTGTTGTTGTGTAACTCTTCCAACTTCCCCATGTCTTTAGCAGAACAATATTAGCTCAGCATAGTCTATTGAATTTAGTCATATTTGGTGGTATCCTGTCCAAGTGAAGAAGCTATTATGCTGAACCTGTATGAGGTTCTAAAATTGCCAATGAAGAGTGAGAGATGTTTATCATGGGCAGATGTTATGTTGTAGACAATTTGTGTCTTCACATATTGAAAAGTGTGCCTTTCTGGAAAGCAATCCTTTGTTTTCTCATATTTTAGCACTAATCAATGGTTTAATATGTTCTTTAGCATTCCCATATACTTTAGTTGGGAGCCGGCGCGCTGTTTTTGGGCTGAACCGAGTCTTGTAGCTTAGGGCAACCTCTTAAGAATTCAAGAGGGTGCCTGCTAATATCCCTTTGACATTTTGTAGTTATTAACCCCCTGATGCCAGAAATACAAAAACATCCACCCGAAATAGAGTTGTATAGTATCTAATGCACAATTATGCATTTTATTTGTGGAATGTGTTATTAATTAACTACCTGTTAAAATGTCTATCATGCCGTTTGTGCCCGTTGTATTTGTGATCTGGGACACGTCTTCAGCACTGCTACATTTCCCTATTACGTCTATGAAGCTTTACGTCTACAAAGCACTACGTCACATGTATCCCCATAATAGGCATGATGTGGTGACTCAGACATAATGAAACCCTGGGGCGTGAGGTCAGAGTATCCCATATAGGTATGACGTGGTGACTCAAACATAATCAAACCATGGTGCGTGAGGTCAGAGTATCCCCATATATGTATGATGTGGTGATCAATATAATGCGTTAATTTTGAAAAAAGGGCTTTGTCAGTCTCTTCCTAATATTATGGTTAACAACCGTGTGAAACCGTGTGAGCGATTGGTGCAGCCAGCGAGGAGTAATGGCGGTTTCAGACATTCAGACAGACATTTTCTGAATTATAGTATTGATGATGATGATGATGATGATGATGATGCATATTCATCCGTTCATGCCCAAATTTGACTGCCAGAAGGTCCTGATAATTCTTAAAATGTCCTTATAATTCATGTGTATGTCAAAGTGCTGTGTATGATTGATTCTAAAACTCTTAGTCCCAATACTCCACACCTTGAATCAGATAATAACAAACCCAGGTGCGCTATTTCTTTCCACTGTATTGTGAAGATGACCTGGGGAAGGGAGCGCTTGATTTACCAACAAACCCTAGCCGTGTGGGTGCTTTGAAGCACCGCCCACATGCATAGGGACAGTGACTGAATAGCTCCAGGGTGGTCCGTCTAAAGACAACAAGCGCTTCCTATCGTTTGTCTATTTGGTTTTGGAATTTCAATTCATGCAAATATGCTTAAATCAAACTCATGAATGTGGTCATCACACGAGTTGTCACACAAGTTGCCAGAAGTATATTAACTAAATTCTATCTATTCAATGGTCATGTGTAGGCCTATGCAATGGCACCATTCTTAACTGTGATGTTCACAGAGGGTGGAATACAAGTTTAAAAAGCCATGTCAACATTGACAATGTCATTCCAGGTCGGAAGGGATGCGGCTGACGCAGTTGTCATTGCCATTGATGTCTACCTATTCTTTTACTACTAGGTACTCTGATTATAATACCAGGTCAGCCAGCAGGGATCAGCAAGAAGTAACCTATCATATACATATCTCCTCCTATTAACAATGTTTCTAGCCCAGAAGCTTGTGATCTCAAAGGGTCAATGTATTGGCCCCAAATGGCAGCACTGACTCCATTGTAGCTATACTTCACTCTTGAGGTCTGACTACCACACTCTCCTCATCCTTTTTGTGTGAAGCTTTCCAGGCAAGTGCCATCTGAACATTCAGGTACTATAGCTGTTTTGTTAAGCAAACTGGAGGAAAATGCATTTATCTCTCAAAATGTGTATTTTATTGGATTTGGGGGAGATCAGTATATAAAGGGGTTAATGTGCATGGAACTGAGTAGACCATAAAAAGACAAAACGTTTTTTTGAAAGTGAAATACCCCTTTAAGAGCGTCTGATTTGCCTAAATTGGAGGCATATTGTAATGTGCATGTAATGCTAGACAAATTTCTCCCCTGGGAAGATAAAAAAAATGTGGTCCCATTATTATTATTACCCTTATAATTGTTAATTATTATTATTATTACCCTCATTATTATTGTGTTTGTTGTTTCCTTTATTATTTTTATTTGTTTTTCTCAGTTATTAAAATTGTTTTTTCAATTATTAAAATTGTTTATCAAATTCAAAATGAAATGATTTTCTCTAAAGTAACTTCATTAATAAGTCAAAGTAAATCTAAGAAACAATCTACAAGCTCATAAGTAAGTCTTAAATCTCTCTTTTTGGTCACAGGCAAAAGTGTCCGGTTTTGATGTCCTGAATCCATTTCTGCCGTATGTCAAGTGATACAAGTGACGGTTTTGTTAGAAATTTAGTAGTTATAATAAGCAATTACGAAAATTGGAAATTGGCTATAATTTTTGATGTACTTTTGTTGTTTATGATTTTTTGCTGTATTGCATAATCACCATGAAATGGAATAGGTCTATACTTTTAGTGGCCTACAGGCACATCTTATAAAAGCCCTGTGAGCTTGGTTTCCAGAAAAAAAATCTGCCTCATATCACTTGGCATATGGCAGAGAGGTTTCAGCACATCAAAATCATATAGAAACAACTTAAAACAACTTAAGTACAATTTATCAGAATTAGACCAATTTCTATTTTAGTTATTCATTATCCTAATTATTAGATTAGATTATTAGATTAAAATGGGGATTTGTATCACTTGGCATATGGCAGAAATGAATTTGGCTCATAAAAATCATATAGAAAGGTTTTTTTTAATACATCGAATGGATGCAACTGGACGTGTCTTCAGTGATGTATCCTAAGCTCATTGGGGTTTCGGGTCTCTCGAACATCATACCCCTCACTCAGGTGACCCAGCCGGGGTTCATGACACCCCGACTCACGTCCCAGTAGCTACCCCTGATCAATCCCACAAGGGAAAGGCCAAGGCCGTCCAATCCACCGCCCCTGAAATACTCCGCCAAAACTGGGAGGTTCTGATGCGTGGAGGGACTAGGCTCTGTGGTTTGACACCTGTCCGTGCCCCTCCTACGTCTCACCAGGAGGCACAGGACCTGTGCGTTGCACCAGACTCCCAACGCCGGACATGGAAGAGACATGAGCGGTGGACAAACAGCCCTCCTAAAGGACTAACCAAGGGGTTAACCCATTATGTACATTAAATATCAAAATTAAAGCTATTTGATTTTTCTTTTCTTTTTTTTAACTGTTGTTAATTTGGGGTTTTACTTGCTAATTACTCAATTTCTGACAAAACGGTCACTTGTATCACTTGGCATGTGGCAAAATGCATTCAGCACAGTGTCACTTGGCCACAGTGTCACAGTGGCAGAATTGGACCTTGCTTAAGGTCTAAATGTCATCAGCCACCATTTTTTGGGGCATTCAGGACCAGACTAGTCTGCCTGAACGCTCATCATGTACTGCCTCAAAACCATGGGATGAATAGCAGCTTTGAATAGCACGGTGTCTACAGTATATTTCACTTTGAATGCATGTCCCATTTATTCATGTTTGACCCTTTAATTCACCTGTATGTCTTGTAAGTGTGTTGTATAGCCATGGTCCATACAAATCAAGATAGTCCTGACAATTACCATTTGTGTCATGGGCGGAGCTAAGCAACTCATTATCTTTTGTCCTCCTAATACAGCATCATGTCAGGTGGCTATATTTTGAGTTCTATTGTGTGTATTCAACATTTGAAGTGAGATTTGTCTTGTAGAGCTCAAATAATATTTTTTGGTGTTTATTACATCTTCGTAGCACTAGTGGAAAGGGGTGTCCCTCTAACGTTGCAGAACACAAGTCCTGGAAAAAAGACCTTCTAGTACATAGAAACATGTAGCCTGGAGGAGAGGGGCAGTGATCTGGCCAATCACTGCTGACCAGCCAACTGGAGAGTGTCGTGGCAAGGGTCGAAACACTCTACGAAGGTTGGAGACCACCTGATGACCTCTCTTCCAGGCCAAGGCAACCACTTGTAGTGGAGTATATTTGCATCTTCGATGTATTTACAAACATGATTAAACTCATAAGAGCCAATACATCTACGTTAACAAAAGGTATTAGCTTCTACAATGTTTCTACAATGTTAACAATTTGACTATACTTGTTAGGACCACTCTTGGTCCTAACAAGTAGGGTAAAATTGTTAATATCTAGAATGTTCTAAAATGAATTTTAATACAATCTGCGGTGATTGTATTAAAATAGATTTTTTTTCATGTTCAGGAGTGTAATTCATATGTCTCTACAATGTCTAGAAAGGGTGGTCCTAAAAAGGATAGCAATAGTCCATTTTTTTGGAGTGGTCCTAAGTAGTTAACATATGTAAGAATGTGTGTGTGTGTGTGTGTGTGTGTGTGTGTGTGTGTGTGTGTGTCAGTGTATGTGCATGTTTGTGCACAATATGCATGGACACGTGTGAGTTTTTTCCACTTGTAAAAAACCAATGCTAATATCCATCACTCCGCACAAACATGCCAGTGTGTAATTATATTTATGATGTGTACGCAAGCATGATTCAAGACATCTTATGTTTGCATTTTCAGTTTTCAGTTTTCCTTTTTCCTCTCTCTCTCTCTCTCTCTCTCTCTCTCTCTCTCTCTCTCCCTCTCTCTCTCTCTCCCTCCCTCCCTCTCTCTCTCACTTCACTAACGTAACACGATTTGTTGGTTTCACAACTTATCTGAAAGCACCACGCAGTCTCCAATCATTTCACAGGGTTGCGTACAGCATTCGGGGTGCCCAGTGCCTGATGCCACAACTTTCTGGCTGCCACTCAGTGCCTCCAATCGTATTATTGTATTGTATTCATGAAGTGTACCCAGCGGGGGATCATAGCGAGGACGACAACACATGGCCAAGTGCACTGCATGAGCAGCACTACACTGAAGCGGTTGGCGTGTGTGCCACAGCAGCATCCTATTCACACACACACACGCACGCACGCACGCACGCACGTGCGCACACACAACACACACCACACACACCACACACACACACACACACACACACACACACACACACACACACACACACAAACACACCACAACACACACACACACACACACAGTCATACAGTACTGTCCTCTGCACACTGTGTACATACGCATTGAGCACAATACACTTGAGATATGTACAGTACAGCATAGCCTACATTATGTACTGTGCATAGTCTGTGTGTGTGCAATACATGCAGCTGGGCACACATGCATCCAAGTACACGCGCACACGCATATACACATGCATCCAAGTACACGCGCACCGCACATACACATAGACACGCACACGCACACACACACACACATACACACACACACCACACACACACACAACACACAACACAACACACACACCACACACACACACACACAACACACAACACACACACACCACACACACCACAACACACACACACACACACAAGTACACGCACACACACCGAGAGGGACAATGAAAGTCCTTCATGCTCTGGGTTGTGGCGATCACTGCAGTATGCGTCTCACAATGGTGCCGACTTTACCGTCTGAACCCTGCCTTAACTCTGAAAGTCCCTTAGACATAATGTACAAGTACACCACGTGAACTATTATGTCTCAGGGACACATATACACTCTAACGACAAGGCCACTGAGCTGGTCGAAGTGGACCAACAACTACTACAGGACAGGTCTGTCTATCTCCGAAGACAAACCACTATCACAATTTACTCTGGGGCGACTTACAGTAAGCCAGAACAACACATGGGAATACATCAAATACAAAAACATTTCATCATGAATAAAACATAAGCTCAGAATCTAACAGTGGGCTATCTAGGCCTATATAAAGATACTATGTGTACAGTATACTTAGAGTGCTACATGTACATAATTTATAATGCTTTCTAAGTTACATAAGTTGGGACTTGGCCTACACCTGTAAGGTCATTGCGAGGCTAGGGCAAGTGCTATGGCCTAAGACCTGAGTCTGAAGAGGTGCATTTTCAGTCTACCACAGAAGACTGGAAGTGAATCTGCAGTTCTGATTGCAATGGGAAGTGCATTCCCTATACTTGGGGAGCCAGCTTTGAAGAGTTTTCTACTCTGTCTGTGCAGGAGCGATAAGGGACGAGCGAGCGATGAATGGGGGAACTGTGAGAATTTTGGCTGGTTTAAGTGAGCTGCGGCATTCTGGATTGGAGAGGCATAAGCGTGCACGCCGGTAAGCCAGTAAGGAGAGAGTTACAAATTAGAGGACTCAACGGGCCTGAAATTTGGGCCTATTGGGCCCTTACTGATCAGGCTCGAGGCCCGGACCGGCCCGACTAAATGGAATAGATTTTAGGCCCTACCCGGTTTGGTCAGAATTTGAGAATTCACCACAGTAAAAGTGTGGTAAAAGTGAAATGCCAATCAGCACCATCTTAGTTAGGAAATACAGAAATAGCTATTATTTTTACTATAATAAAATAATTCAATATATATTATTTTTTAACAACGCGTCAACGCGTCCCTACTGATTAACATAGATTTTATGCCTGACTCGCCCCTAAATGTTGGGTCGGGCCTGTTCGGGTTCGGTCCTGGTCAGGTTCGGCAGAGTTTGAGAACTCTAGTTACAATAGTGAAGTTTTGATATAACTATTGTCTGGATAAGTAGCTGGGCTGACACCTTGCACGAGGAAGGGTTTAACTCGTTGAACGTTATAGTGTGTAAACCTACATGATCAAGCTTTGAATGCCAGGTATCTAGATTCTTGTTGAGAAATAAGACCACTACACAGAACGGTGTACGTACTGTATGGTTATACAGCGTGATTCATGTAATGAACTTTACTGTCTGTGTAAATAGCACTACTGGACTGGTTTGGATCAGTACATCCTCGCAGATGTCTTTTTTTAGAAGCAAGCAATTATGGGATTGTGTGGCTAGGCAATGCTTTTTAGAGTCCCAGTGGGATGTGACTCTCTCTGGGAGAGCTGGCTGTTTTTGATGAGCTGTCTTATACCCAACTGGGTTGGCTGTTGCACAGGGCCATGCAGAGCATTGGGGGGCAGGCAGGGGCTCAAATCCCAGAAAAGAGCATGTGTGTGTGTGTGTGTGCGCACACACAGCGTGTACCAAGATTTGTGGTTGTTCTTTATGTGGGCTCCATCCATTGTGCCATTTCATGTCCCTATGTGGACTGAGAAAGAACAAAAATAAAAAACAAAACAAAACGGCACTTTGAGGCAAAATGGCAGGGGCTCAAGCAAACTAGCCCTCAAAGCATTGTGGCTGCTGTTGCATAAGCTGAATTTCATATTATGGTTGGTTTACACTACATTTGGGAATTTCTTCCTGAAGTAAATCAGAATGTAATCTAACATAAGGAATATATTACACTGTTGGACATGAAACGGTGTGAAGGACTACCCTCCCCATACACACCAATGGTTCACAAAGAAAGAAAGACCCACAAACTGACACTCATTAGCTCACAGACTCTAACTATATGTGCTAAGGAGTACTATAAGAGATAATTCAAAATAAATAAAGAGAATAGTCTAGCAGTGATTTTCACAGATTTTCATTTCTAGGACCCCCTATAACTCTTTCAATGACCCCCTAGGGGCCCCGAGACTAGCGGTGGATATTGCTTGCAATCTCACGATAAGAGATTTTTAAATGAAAATAACATGTTTAAACATCCTAACAAGAGGTCTGGGAAGGGAAAGTATAGCAACTTGTAAGGGGTGCTTTGATAACATTATAGAGTTACTTTTGTCAACAGTGATGTTGGATCGATATATTGCAATATCGATATATTGAATATACCACTACCCCAGAGCCTATTTTGGAAACCAGTGGTGTATACACCACACCTTCAACAAGATAATGTTTTTTATTGAAAAACCATTAGCATGATAAATGATTGGGGAAGGAATGTGAGCGTATGGTCATTCATTTATGGGCCAGCGAGGGACTGAGAATGTGTGAGCATGACCATCTGTAATAGTGCACTCCACAAAGAGTGTGGCATGTGCTGGGAGATGCTGCATAATGCGCCGCATGCCTGGCTAAAATTTAGTTTTGTCTGATGTGTTTTGTCATAGCTCTCGACTTTAGACCACAAGTCCATGTGTTCAATCCTGGGCACCGCCAACACATCAGGGCTTGGTAGAGCAAGGGAGCTGATGTTCATCTCCCAGGGGTCTAGTGCATTGTAGTGGGGATAGACTCTGTCTGGAAAGTCTCCCGTCTCCACGCTATAGGCAGGACAAAAGGGAGGCTGGCCAGACCAAGTAGCAAAGTGGCTAAACAAAACACAAAATGCAGTGAATCAGGCTGGATACCTGGCTATTGTTATTGTCACCTGGTTTGATCTGACCTCCTCAAACCTGTAGAAGCCTGGACACTCAAGTACCTTGAGTGTACAGGCTTCTATGTACACAACGTATACAGTACATGTTGATCTGGCCTCATCAAACCCTGTGCACTAAAGACCCACTGCCAAAACACATTCAAGACACATTCTGAACGGTACAGATTTCATTCCATATGTTAATGTTGCTGGGCCTGCGTCAGCAATTGCCCAGCCACCCACCAGCGGTCTGCCATCACCCAGGGAGATGCGTGCACGCAACCTTCTCCTTTATGGCGTCTGACTGGTATTTAGACACTAGAAACACTACATGCAGCGCCACTACTGGTGTCAAAGGTGTGAATGCAGTAAAAACAATGATGAGTGGATTTGGGAGGGGTTTTATTGCCCCTGGGTCCTGGGACCCATTACATTAAAAACCTCTTCACTGCTTTATATTTGGCAAATATTTCAACTTTATTTCAGCAGGGCGCTGGGGACCTACTAGCCCATAAGAACTTTAAATGTAGCAGCAGGCTCTGATGCACAATACAATAATAAACAGAAAAGACTAGGCTAGAAACTTATAATACCAGACACAATCACTCATAAAATAATGAGAGGCAAACTGTCAACACCACCAACAATGGGACTGCTGTTTTCTGCTGAGTGAATTCATAAACTCAGCAGCCATAGGGACATGTGAAACAAACTGGTGAAAACGATATAACACTTTGGCTGACTGTCTTGACCAGTGAGTCCCTTGCACAGTTCTCACATAGATTGCTGACTCTCCCGGGTTCAGCACCATGGATAGCGGCCGTGACAAATCATAACTTTTTTGGATAATTTACTTGCCGGAATCACCGACAGCCATATGGGAAAACAATTAACCAACATTGTTCGCCCTGTGTTCTGTTACTGTTGAGTAATGTATCTGTCTAATGTGATATGACTTGCAGTGTTGGAAATTGGCAACAATTGGACGAGTTTGACTTCAGTTCACAGTACACACAGTATGACTACACCCACACTCTGAATGCCACAGCTGAACCTCAAGGGGCAGGGATAAAACCATGAAAACCAGAATAAAGGGTGTACCAAACTTTTCTCAGTTGTTCCTAACATGATTTTTCACGTAGAATCCAATTCTGCTTGATACATTTTTGTATCACGTATAGTTAATGAGATAATTAGCATAATTATTCAAATATGCAAATTATCTCATTAATTATGCGACTTACAAAAATGTACTTTGCAGAAACGGATTCTACGGGACAAAATACATAGGGATCAACTGAGAAAAGTTTGGTAAAGCCATTTATGAATTTATTATAGATTTTTTCCAGTTATTTGCGCCCTTGTGTCAAGTAAATTGACATATGGGATAAAATAACAGGGAAAATCCTCTAACTATTCGATACTATTCTATTTACCAAACTTTTCTCAGTTGATATTTATGTATTTTTTCCTGTAGAATCCATTTCTGCAATGTACATTTTTGTATTGTGCATAATTAATGAGATAATTACCATATTTGACACAGGGGTGGAAATACTGTAAGAGAAAAACCTAACAAATACGCAAATTATCTCATTAATTATGTGACTTACAAAAATGTACTTTGCAGAAACGAATTCTACGGGACAAAATACATAAGGATCAACTGAGAAAAGTTTGGTAAAGCCTTTTATGAATTTATTATAGATTTTTTCCAGTTATTTGCGCCCTTGTGCATGTCAGGATAAAATAACAGGGAAAACCCTCTAACTATTCGATAATATTCTATTTACCAAACTTTTCTCAGTTGATACTTATGTATTTTTTCCTGTAGAATCCATTTCTGCAATGTACAGTTTTGTATTGTGCATAATTAATGAGATAATTACCATATTATGGTATTATAGTATGCTACATTACACTACAGTGCAGTCTAGTACAATACAGCATGATACAGTACAGTTAGGCCCGATGCAGTGCAGTACAGTAAGGTACAGCAGGGTACAGTACAGTACAGTACAGTACAGTACAGTACAGTACAGTACAGTAAGGTACAGCAGGGTACAGTACAGTAAGGCCTGATGCAGTGTAGTATAGTACAGTGCAGTACAGTAAGGCCTGATGCAGTGTAGTACAGTACAGTACAGTAAGGTACAGTAGGGTACAGTACAGTACAGTAAGGCCTGATGTAGTGTAGTATAGTACAGTACAGTACAGTACAGTACAGTACAGTACAGTACAGTACAGTACAGTACAGTACAGTACAGTACAGTACAGTACAGTAAGGCCTGATGTAGTGTAGTACAGTACAGTACAGTACAGTACAGTACAGTACAGTACAGTACAGTACAGTACAGTAAGGCCAGGTGCAGTACTGCACCGTACTGTACTGTACCCTACTGTACTGTACTGTACTGTACCTTACTGTACTATACTACACTACATCAGGCCTTACTGTACTGTACTGTACCCTACTGTACCTTACTGTACTGTACTGTACTGTACTACACTACATCAGGCCTTACTGTACTGCACTGTACTATACTGCACTGCGACAGGCCTTACTGTACTGTACCCTGCTGTACCTTACTGTACTGTACTGTACTGTACTGCACTGCACTGCATCGGGCCTAACTGTACTGTATCATGCTGTATTGTACTAGACTGCACTGTAGTGTAATGTAGCATACTTTACTGTAGAATATTGTACTATATAGTACGTTGTATATACACACCATACTGTACGTACAGTACAGTACAGTACCGTACACTGGCCACATGGATGGCGTGGCGCTAGAGTGAGACTGCCGAAGGCCGTTCGAATTCTAGTCACAATTCAGTGAATGTCTGAATTCTGCTACAAACAAGTCATCTTCCATTGTCAGGATTCAGTATCTTAATGCCTCAAATTACTGTCTATGCAGTCAAATTGCACAGAAGTAGTGATGGCTTTCTACAGCTTGTACACTTGATCCTCTGTGATTGCTCCTGCTTCTATCCTCCAGTTTCTGACACCCATTTCCCCATATATTTGTTAGGTTTTTCTCTTACAGTATTTCCACCACTGTGTCAAACATGGTAATTATCTCATTAATTATGCACAATACAAAAATGTACATTGCAGAAATGGATTCTACAGGACAAAATACATAGATATCAACTGAGAAAAGTTTGGTAAAAAGCCTTTTATCGAATAGTTAGAGGGTTTTCCCTGTTATTTTATCCCATATGTCAATTTACTTGACACAAGGGCGCAAATAACTGGAAAAAATCTATAATAAATTCATAAATGGCTTTACCAAACTTTTCTCAGTTGATCCCTATGTATTTTGTCCCGTAGAATCCGTTTCTGCAAAGTACATTTTTGTAAGTCGCATAATTAATGAGATAATTTGCATATTTAATTATGCTAATTATCTCATTAACTATGCGTGATACAAAAATGTATCAAGCAGAATTGGATTCTACGTGAAAAATCATGTTAGGAACAACTGAGAAAAGTTTGGTACACCCTTTATTCTGGTTTTCATGGTTTTCTCCCTGCCTACAAGGCTCAAGGTTTTCACATTGGCTTGTCAGAACAACATCGGGAGGACACTTTCTGCACAACTCAATTTTGGACAGCACACCTACAGATTTTGCCCAAACAAAACGTAAATTGACGAAAACAGGTCGTTCAGATTTTTCAGTCTCCATCCTTCTAAGACTGGCTTACAAATTTCACAGGAGTGTTCAATTTACAACAAAATGTCACAAATCATGAACGAATTTCCATAAAATTGTTAACGCATATTACCATTACGCTCAGGAAGAAATACCACTTGAAAATGGCCATCTCATCCTCATAGTAGCGCTATAACTGGCCGATTAGTGCACCGTCTGTGCATGCACACTCCTTAGAGGCCAAGGAAAACTTTTTACACACATTTTATCCTAATTTCACATCGGTACAAATGATCTCTATATTCATGTGATGCAGGGCCGTAGGCAGAAAATTATCAGTGGTGGGGCATTCATGTTTTCAGGGGGGGCAATATTTTTCAAAGTTCCCCACCAAAGTTGCATATTAAGCACACACTCACATGCTCAAAAATCACACTGATTGGAGAAAATGGCTACATCTATGTGCTCCAATTATACAGCAAATAAAGACTATATTATACTCAACAGAACAAATAAACATACAGTCATGAAACACGATTGCATCCCGCGACAACACAATGAGCAACTCCATGGGGAAGGAGGGAGGGATAGAGAGAGAGAACGTTGTTAAAACACCACTAACCAGCAACAAATAGTTGAGCATATACTGTATATCTCCACAGCGGGAGGAAAATGAGAAAAGGCTATGCATCAACCAACAACAATAACATTTCGTCGGTCATTTTTGCCTTCAATCACTTCATTTAAGGTCGGATTTGCAGTTGTGGCCTGCCAAATAGCCTTAAGCCATGGACATCTAATTTGGCCACCTAATGCAATGGCTCGCAATTAGAAATACTGAAGGCCCAGAAATATTTGAGTAAGACTAGGACTACTAGCCTTTTGCTCATAATAATTATCGCTGCAACCCAACTATGGATAAGCGGTTGAAGATAGATGGATGTATGGATAATACACAGGACTGCACATTACAAGAGCACCCAACGGGGGTAGATGTACACTTCTCTGCCAGGGTTGTTCTGCCCAGTGCTTACATGGCCAGATGCAAAGCTTGCATTTGGTGTCAAGCAGCAGGACTCAGAATGCTTGTTAGCAGTTCAACCTCTCACCTACAGCTATGATTCCAAGTAATGCTACACTGTGACTTCAGTTTTCAATATTGTAAATATGGTCACGTGGTTGCTACAACAGCAGTGAAATGGCGAACTTAGAACATGCCATTGTTATATTCAAAACGTAATCATCATGTTCTACTATTGTTGACTGCTGGCGCAGCGTCTGATAGTACTGCTGCAGGAGGCGAGCTCTCACTCACCGTATTCATAATTTATTATTTCGTTATCTATAAAAAAAAGTTTGCTGTCATTTTCCCCACACGCGCGCCGCGACAGTTAAACATATACGAAGCAATGAACGTTCACCCCCCACAGCCAATGACATCGCGTTTGGTCAGATTGACAGGAGGGCCCATGCTGCAGATCCGTTTCCTGTCCTATTCAACTCAACTGCATGGAGGGAGGAGGGCCCATGCTGCAGATCCGTTTCCTGTCCTATTCTGTGCAAATGGCAAAACTAGTAGGCGGGCTTTAAACAGGATCTCAGCAATGAGCAGTAAATAGACACCATTATCCCTTTGGCCGCATCAAAGGGATAATGGATTAAGGTGACGGGTACAGGGCAATCTGGACTGGGGGGGCACAAAATCTAATTAGGGGGGCATCGCCCCCTACTGCCCCCCCGTAGCTACGGGTATGATGTGATGTTTATTTTACTTAGAAATATTTTTTTCCAAATCATCACACACTATGCTCCTGGTGGAGCATAGTGTGTGTCTGTGTGGAGTGTTTGGATGGGCTGCCTTGTTCTTCAGTTGTTTCTACTACCACTATATTTTGACCTTGCAGAGAGGGTTTGTAAAAAGCTAATGTATGACTGAACTGTACTGCCCCAGGAAACAATTTGCTGGAAATCTCAAGAACCATCATGAAAGAAATCCTCTTTGAAAATCTTTGAAGTAGCTTGAAACTGCAGCACCATACAACATGGAGACTTTTTTTTAATTAATCCAGAATTTGTTACAGTTCAATCTTCTTTTGCTATCTCTAGGAGCCATCACACTTTGTATGTATAACTTTGTTACTTGGATCATAACTGCAAACTCAATCATGCAAATCGCCCTACCCAACCACTCTGCCCCAGTGGGAATATAACATGCTGCTCAACATGCTGTTCACGAATTAGCATAAGACATTTAGGACCTGATTTTCATAACATGCGCTGTTTGTGACACGGCCCAAGTGGAGGTGTGGTCATTGGCGTGTTTGTCACGCAGTCCCTTAAGTTGTTATTTTCCTCAAATAGATTTGGGAAATAGATAACGGGATTCATTTGAGAAATAGATAACGGGATTTAAAAGCACCCGGTAACCTATACGAGAAGGCAGAGTGCAAGTGCGTCTGTGCGCCTTGGAGATGTCCAAGTGGAACAGCTGCTGCGTCAGTTCACTTCATCTCTTCATTTATTGATTGTCCTATAAACAGCTGCAGGTTGCCTGCTGTCGGTCACTTCCTTGTGTTTAGGTAATACTATTATTAGCTTACCTAAACACAAGGAAATGACCGACAGCAGGCAATGTCTTTAACTATGACTTTAACTATAGTTAAATGTCTTTAACCGTGACACATTGCTGCTGATGATTCAGCTCACTGAATTCCCGATAGATACGCTTCGCTTGATCCTGTTTCGTAGAGAAGACCTACCCACATATTCTATGCAGCAAAAAAACATCAAGGCTTGGTGATCATATAGCACTTTGAATGGTAAGAGATGATCAGCAACTGATCAAGCTATGATCATTTAAAAAGACAGGTTTGGGGCGCATGAAGAGAGAGCAAACAGCGAGAAGTTTAGTATAGGCTGGACTGGTATGCATTGCTCACAGGTATCACCCCTAAAACAAATCGATATCAACTCGGATCCGGCAAAATAGCTCATGTCATCTGTAGTGTTTCGGAAAGGGGGGGGGGGGTCCCTGGTATATTGTGCTATAGATAGCTGACAGGAGAGTGTGTTGACCATTACAAAACGTCTCCCATTCAATTACTAGATGGAGACCTGTGTGTCTCATGTCTTATCCCTCTAGATATAAAGCAAGGCTTTGTTTGGCAGACCTACAGGTTATAGGTGTAAGGGTGAGAAGGAGAACAAAGAGCCCAACAAAATGAAAAAGGGAAAAAAATAAAGAAACTCTGATTCTACACGACGCACACTATCCTCAAGGTTTAATACGCGAGGAGCAATGTTTTGGTCAATTTAACCTTCAACAGGATGTCTTTATGTTGTGCTAAAGATCAAGATTGAATGGACCGAAAACGTTGCTTTTCACTTTATCAACATTGTTTTCATTTTTTTTCAGTATGTCTTTATTTATCCCCTATAATGTCTATTTACAGCAGGTAATAAGTAAGGGGACCGCTGAGGGGGACTATTGTGACTCCCGATTCACTTTAGATCAAATAGTAATCGATCATGTATAGGGGGCATGCTAGAGTTCTCAAACTCTGCCCGAACCCGACCAAGCCCGACCCGACATTTTAGGGTCGGGCTCGGGCCTAAAATGTATGCAGATCAGTAGGGCCGTGTCGGGCCTAGGGCTCCATGGAAAAAGCAATATATATTGAATTATTTTATTATGATAAAAACAATAGTTCTGTTCTGTGTATTTACCTCTCATGAAGATGTGCTGATTGGTATTTTCACTTTTACTCTGTGTAGATTTCTCAAATTCTACCCAAACCCGACCAGGCCCGATCCGACCCGACATTATGCTAATTGGTCGGGCTGGGCCGGGCTTTGGGCCTGATCAGTTAGGGCCGGGTCTCAATTTTCAGGCCCATTGAGAACTCTAGGGCATGCACACTGCACCCACAACCTTCAAAAAATATAAGTAAGTAATAAGTAATAAGTAAGTAAATATTTACATTTAGTGCTCACATTATGTGGAGTGCTCTCAGTTTGAATGCGGTATGTATGGGATACTGAGAGGTCGCTAGTGGGCCATGCATTGCATGCATGCATGCGTGCGGCCGCAGTGCACGTGTCCTATAACCACGATATGATGGATGTGGAATTCTGATCTTAAAAGGCCACAGCACTTCATCATCACAAATGACGCCTATGCAAAAAAATAATAACTGGCATGCGGTAGCCACTTCCACCTGCATGCATATTCACACAAATTAGCCTGCGCACATGAGCACACGGCCACCCACCCCTGTGGGGTTTTCCTACTCGATAAATCAATAACAATCTCAGTCAAAGTCGAGCAGCACGAGGGATAGTCGGGCTCTCTTCACGGAACCCTGGCTTTTTCATCACAGAGTTGCACACATTCCATACAGGGGTGGATGTAACATTTCCCAATTGGGGGGGCGGGAGAAAATGGTATGGGGGCGGCTGGTATGGGTGCACGCGTGGCGTGAACAGGACTTTTATTAGGCAAGTAAGCATCAATAATAATATCAGTAGTTGTTGAAGTTGCAACAGGCACGCAGCATGCATAAAGCTAAAGGTCTGACTCAGAGTTTCTGTTTCCAATGATGAGAGACGGTTGTAGTTAGTTAGCAGTATAGTATTTCAAATATTGTTTCAAATATTTTTAAATACAAGCACTGACATATCTTGGGTTGTTTTGCATGCCATCGTGTTTGGTGGGGCAGTCTGGGCATTGCCCCCCCCCCCCCCCCCCCATATAGATCCGCCCCCGATTCCATATCAGTGGATGCATGTGCATGCATGTAAAATGGTAAAATGGTGCACCTCCATCCAAGGGGTTTTACAGAGAGATGGTGCATTACATTCCCCGTTCACATTTCGCACACACATTCACACATTGCTGGAGGAAGCCATGCAAGGCGCCAAACCTGCACATGGGAGCAATTAGGGCATACCTGGGCATTATGCGGCCCGGGGGCCAAATGCGGCCCTTTGGTTGACTCTGACCGGCCCGGGGACCACCAGTGGTCCTTGAGAGAGTTCCAGTTAAATGATGGAGAGTTGATTAACCAGATGTAACTCTTTGAGAATGTAAAAATGAAACCAAATGGACCCTTGCGGGTCCATTTGGTTTCATTTTCACACTCTCAAGAGTTAAAATATTCATCTGAATTACCTAAAATCTACACAATCAGATAATGTAAAAGAATGGTCATTTTTTTATCTATGTTTGCCTGTTTTGTTTCCCAAATCCAGCCTGTTATCCTGAACAAAAACAAAAATAAATCTTTAGTTTTGGGTCTGTGGGGTTAAAATGTCATCAAATGTTGGTCCTCTGTGGCTCAAATACTGAATAAATAGTGGGCCACGGTATCAAAAAGGTTGGTCTTACTCTTACTTTTCGTCTTGAACTTAAATTAATACTACGCAGACTTTAGTTCAGCCTTTAGTCTTGGCCCTCCGCAATATTTTATGTATCTCATGTGGCCCCTTGGGAAAATAATTGCCCACCCCTGAATTAGGGGGTTCAGAAAATTGCTCAAGGACACTTTGGCACCATCTCTCCACTCTCCCGCTCTAGCCCTGAGCCACTGCCAACCGTGTGTCCGCGTGGCTAAAAAAAGGTCACGCTGTCATTCTAGGTGGATATGATGGGAAGAGACAGGTCAACAGCGCAGGGCACTTAATGAATATGTAGCATCACCAAGTGTTAATTGAACTGGTACTCTGTGTGAACGTCCACTTCTCCACTTGCAGAGCAAAATGAACATGTTTAATTTTGCTGTGCACAAGTTGATGACAGAAAGACTAGAAAGACTGAACTGCCAGGAGACGCACGTGCCTGCGTAAATAAGTAAAACACATACAAATCTTTGAATTTAGGCCTATATTTTTTCACAGCAAAATATCCAACTCAGATCCTTGCTTCTGGAGTGTCTGGTCCTCGTGTGGTGTGTGTGTGTGTGTGTGTGTGTGTGTGTGTGGTGTGTGTGTGTGTGTGTGTGTGTGTGTGTGTGTGTGTGTGTGTGTGGTGTGTGTGTGTGTGTGTGTGTGTGTGGTGTGTGTGTGTGTGTGTGCGCGCGCGCCAGTCATGCAGCATGCAACAACCACTGCAAAACCCAGCTATGGGTTCAGCCACAAGATGACTTTGAAATGTCACATTCATTTAGCATGGCATGAGGAATACAGAGGGGCCAGCCTTGCTGCATCATCATGGCATATACTATATAAGTCAGTGGCAATGCGCGCACGCACGCACGCACGCACGCACACACACACACCACACACACACACACACACACACACACACACACACACACACACACACACACACACACACACACCACACACACACACACACACACACACACACACACACACACACACACACACACACACACACTTTGTTGAATTCGTTGGCATGAGAGTTTACACTGGCAAAGCAAAAAGTATAATACACAGCACAACAATACATCAAAACAAAAATTATTAGCATTTGAAAGTATACCGTATACCAAGACCAATGCAAGAGTACACACATTGGGTGTACTCTTGCATTGCACACACACACACACACACACACTCTCTATCAATTTAATTGATAGAGCACATTTAAGCAGCCAGCAAGGCTCCCAAATAAGACTGCGAACTGAGATTATACTGAGTGGGTGGAATCATTCTCTCTCTCCTGCATGTGTAACACAAACAGACAAAAGTGAGGATGGACCTTGTGATTGGCTGGAATGTGATAATTATGTACATGATAAGCGCTGCAAGCGCGCCTCACTTCGCACATTTTTTTTTTTTACATCACGATGAATGACCTGCTCAACACGTAGGGATGCTAAGTGGTTCAAACTAAAAGGAGGGCATTCTGGGTAAACACTCCCATATCTGATACAACAGCTGAAATACAGCATCCATCAGCCTCAGCGCATTTAACCTCTATAAGCAGCACAAGGTTTTGCTGAGTACATAGTCCTGCATGCTCTTCTCCCACTGCCATTTCAGGATCCAGGACCTGCCTTACAGCGTTTCTGATGTTAGGGTTAGTTTAAAATATAGTATAGTTTTACTGAGGTTAGCTTTAGGGTTATAGGGTTAGCTTGATCGCAAAAATGAAAAGTATCAATCACAGCAACTGCAGGCAGTACAGGGGGGTTTCCTGGAGCTGTAGTGGCATCCCAAATCACAGCTCAAGGACAACTTGCAGAGCCCAGTACTTCCGGACACCTTCTAGGCTACTTATTTCATGTGTGTTATGACACTAGAAAGTAATTAAGACTCTGTTGCATTTAGTGTTATTATCGCAGTGTGGAAAGCCACGGTATCGATATTGAACTGTCAAGCTCGATATCGAGCTGTCGAGTTATCAAGCTGACAGCCAAACCAATACGAATAAGCCAAAAGCTGTGCTGTTTACATCAAAATAATGGCACTTTTTCGGTTCTGCATGGATGTACCACCGAAGTATAATCACTCTCGCTTCTGCACTGCTAATGAGGAAACGTATCACGCACACACACACACACACACACACACCACACACACACACACACACACACACACACACACAACACACACAACACACCACACACACACACACACCACACACACCACACACACACACACACACCACACACACACACCTGCTTTAGGACAGAGGGAGAGAGATAGAGTGCAGTTATACCCTACCTTTGTGTCATCCACTCCCTGCTTGACCAGCTACTGCAAAAACGTAATCCACAAGTTGGTCCTTGTTTCAAATTGCTTTATAATACATTTAGTATATTGCCTGCAGGCACGTTGCAGAAGTCCCTGCATTTCACTCTAAAACCATTGCAGAGCTATGCAATCAGCATTCAATATGGCTATGTAGCTTTCCTGGAGGGCGCAGTTACGTGGACAGCTGTGACCTGTAGTGAGCTGTTACACTCTGCCTTTTGTGGTGATTGCGTGATCAGTCTAAGGTGTAGGTTTCTATAGGTCACCTGTCACCACTTATGATGTGTACAAACACACCACATGTGGCATTTGTATACATGCGATAAGTGGTGATTCTGTAATGAAGTTGTCTTGTCTGATTATGAACTATAGCCTACTTTTTTGTACCTAAAATTCGCTACTACAATTTATCTAACACCAGCCAGTATAACCTAATATAAATCAATTTTAAGTTCATTAAGAATATATTTTTTGTTGCTGGGACTGTTGGCAAGGGCATGTTTATTTTGAAGGATCAACAATTCGTCTGCAGAACCCTCTAATATAGTCAAAGGTCAGCAGCATATGACAATGACCACGGCCGTGGGTTGCCAGTTTTTTTTTTTTTTTAGTGGTGCGGCTGCACCACTCCCTTAAACGAGATTCGCAAGATGTCCATGGAGAACGGGTACGCTGGCCCGCGCTCCATTGGAAATGAATTGCAAGTCGCTGCGAGTCGTTCGTGTCTAACCGGCATGGTTTTTGCTGCTTGTTGCTGCTTGTTTCTCTCTCAACATGTGGCAACATGCAGAGCACAGTGACCGTCGCCATGCCATCGTCATTATAGCTGTGTATTTCTATTGGCCGGGCCAGCATAGGGGCCAGCATAGAGGCTATGGGATGGTAGCCGTTACAACTTACAGGCTATGGGATATGGGGCAGTACCAGGGCAGTACAGAGACTGATAGTGTTGGCGAACGACAATGGGCCAACAGCGACTGACTGTTACGAACTGGCAACATCAGTAATTCTGGTGTCGACCACTCTCTGGCTTCCACTTCTGTTGACACAACGCTATGATTTATTTTGCAAGTCGCGATAAGTACTAGCTGCAGCAACAACAACAACAACAACAACAACAACAACAACAACAACAACAACAACAACAGCAAAGGATACACATTAACCCACTCCTGTGAGACATCTGTACACAGGTTAGTATCAACTTTTATAATTATTATTGTTGTTGTTGCACTAGCTTCGGGGCTTCTGTTTGCAAGTGCTTGAATTGTACCAATGTTGCCAACTGCAAAAATCCAACATGCACTATTGGCACTTGCAAAAAGCAATACAATGCGCTAGAGCGTTGTTTTTCAATTATTTTCATAGCAGGGCCCCACTGTTTATTCTGCAGTTTAGCCACGGAGGACCACCGGAGGTCTGGGGAAAAATGTAAATATAGCGACAAATGCGCCAAGTTGGCAACACTGCTAAGTGTGCATAGTTCAGAGCCATCTAGTAAAACAGTTGCGACACTGAGGGGTCAGAATGTGAGCGCGGCAACATTGGTACATTCAATCACTTGCAAACAGAAGCCCAAAACTACTGCAACAAAAAACAACAATAATTACTATAAAGTTGATACTAACCTGTGTACAGATGTCTCACAGGAGTGGGTTAATGTGTATCCTTTGCTGTGGAACACACTGGATTTGGAGATGCATTGTTTTCATGAGTGTGGCGCAAATAAACGCTATTCGATTGGCTTATTTTTAAGCTATTTCATGGTGTGTAATGTATGTAAAATAAAGGGATTTAAATACATTAAAGCTGTGCTAGTGTCCGAGTCCACTAAATCGCCCTTAAATCCCTTCAATCGCGTGGACTCCTTCAGTCACTCAGAGTTCCTTCCTGGTCATTCACTTGTCCCTATTTGTTGTCGCCATTCACGTCCAAGTAAAAGATCCGCCATTGGACTGGCCCCATGAAGTGGACGGACTTGTCGAATGTGGAATGCGTTACTATGGATCCCACCGCAGTTCTACGAATCCACTGCATCTAATTTTGCGTAATGTGCAATGCGTTACTTTGGATCCCACCGCAGTTCTACGAATCCACCGCAAACGTCTGTCTACGTTCTCGTAGAGAGCAGTGTAAACAGCGGCCAATAGTCTTGTTATTCAGTCCAACACAACAGCCTGTTGTCGGTACAGTCCAGTCTTCAATCTCCCCTTGCCTTGCTCCGAGTGGTTAAATACACGTCGTCACAACGTCGCAGTGCGATGTATATATTGTTGTACGTGTCACAAAATAGTTTCAAACAGTGGTCTGTGTGTGTGTGTGGGTTGGGGGGGGGGGGGTTATTATTGATACTGATCACTACACATGATAACGTCCTAGGACCCCCAAGGGTCCCTGACATTTTACCCAGCTACATAATAAAAATTCGCGCATTTGTACATGTAACTCACATCTTGTACAGTTCTCAGAGGGCCTGCCTTATACATGTCAAATTGGGGGGTCCCTTGAAATAATACTAGTTGCAAAATCACTGCTACAAATGTATAAAGCTACTCTCATCGACTCCCTGGCATATCTTTCAAGAGTGTGTCTGCAGCCTACTGCGTATAATTTTGGGGGTCTTTCACGTTAAACAAAAATTGGGAAGCACTGCCAAAAGGGTCTACATCAGTGGTTTTCAAGCAGTGGTACGGGGACCACCAGTGCTCCCTGAGAGGCTTCCAGATGGTCCCCAGATAAATGATGGACAGTTGGTAACCAAATGGACCTTATAGATCTGTAACTCTTCGTTATGGGTCCATTTGGTATCATTATCATTGTACGCTTATTATATTTAAACATCTGAATTACTACACTTTCAATAATGTACACATTTAGAAAATGTTGCAGAATTGTAATTTGGACCAACATTTGGCCACTGATCACCAAAATTGTGGAGAGACTAAATTGTGGAGAAGCTAAAATGCAGAATACATATTCAGCAGAGCTGTGTTCCCAGGGGTCAGTGTTGAGGGGGGCCCTCAGGGACCCCATATAATTTCTTGACTCTTTTGGACATGGGTGGTATGCCAGACCCACGCCACCTTGCTGAGTGTCTTCCTGGGATCTAAATGTTCTGGAGACCCCTTGTTGACCCTCAGGGACCCCTACACAGTTACATGATCTGTGGCTTTGCAAGTTTGGCGCACCCCCCACAGACCACCACGCACAGTCGCACCACTTCATTCACATGGGTGTGATTTTTTTTTTATTTTTTATTTTTGAGTTTTATAAACAGTGAAATACCAAGGTATTGGTTTCCAATACTGTATCATCTCTATTGGGTACACCCAATAGATACTGTTATCTACTACAAATACGAGTGATTGAGTTTCTTCAAATCAGTGAAATATCACTTTAAGGGACTAAATTAAATTTTATTATAACTGGTACATAATAGTAGCAATATTTACTCCCTGTTTTATTTTTAAACAAATTAATGTCTTTTGATGGCAGTTGTAGTCAGATAAAGGGGGTATTTGAATTCAGAAACCAGGTAGGTAAACAACAACAAAAAAGTGAGAGTCACTGGACACTATCAATTTAGGCATTTAGCAGATTCTCACAGCGCCAGTGCATGGTTGGAGTAAGCTTGTAAGCATCATGTAACCTAAGTCACTGCATAGCATTAATGTTTGTTATATCCTCTCTGTCCCGTGGAAAACTCATATGTTCAAAGCTGTTATTACTTTTGGGGATTTGGGGATTTTACAGGATCAAAACACGTTGCTTTGCATCGTGTTTCGAGCTTGCAGATTTGATACTTCTGTGTGGCGCTCACGCATGACCAAGTAGGGCATTAATATACAAGAAAAAAATAGAGGTTTCTGCTCGACAGCTATGATATGTAAGCTGATACAAGGGATAAAGGCACATTAGCAGAGGAGGAGGAGGAGGAGGAGGAGGAGGAGGAGGAGGAGGAGGAGGAGGAGAGAGAGAGAGGAGAGAGAGAGAGAGAGAGAGAGAGAGAGAGAGAGAGAGAGAGAGAGAGAGAGAGAGAGACAGAGACAGAGACAGAGACAGAGACAGAGACAGAGACAGAGACAGAGACAGGGAGAGACAGAGTTGATGGTTAAAAGCAATGGGGAAACAGATATCTGCACAGTTGGGTGTGTATGCAGACAGCGGATGGATATCTCAGGGATGCTGAACATGTTTACTGGCGCGTATCCATGAATCCCTTATCTACCATTTCAGGAAGCCCTGGGGCATGCGCTAGCATGTGCTGTAGCACAGGATCATGCATGTTTGCACCCAGTGATGTATGATTCTTGCGGCCCTGGCACCTTGGCTGTCCTCACTGATAAATGATTTCAATTAAAGCCGCTGGGACTATGCTAATGCTAACTCCCATCTATTAAAGTGCGTGTGTGTGTGTGTGTGTGTGTGTGTGTGTGTGTGTGTGTGTGTGTGTGTGTGTGTGTGTGTGTGTGTGTGTGTGTGTGTGTGTGTGTGTGTGTGTGTGTGTGTGTGTGTGTGTGTGTGTGGTGTGTGTGGTGTGTGTGTGGGGGTGGGGGGGGGGGGGGGGGGGGGGGGGGGGCTTAAACAAATGACCATGTAGCCTCTTTACAGCTCTAGTGAACTTTCCAACAAAGCTTCTTTGCCTCGCCTTTGGTCCCATCATACTATTAAAAAAATATATTTTTGACAACCTGGGGGATCGTAATAGTAGTCTTGTAAATTAAATGTTCCTTCAAAGTTGTAGTTCCAAAGCACAGAGACAAATCAGCATTACATCAACATTAAAACACTCCAGGGGACTGGAGTGCTTTAAGACAACATGCAGTTCAGGAAGTAGTGTCAGAGACACTGGCCTCACCTTTAAAATCTAAAACCACATAGCCTGTTGCAGACGTAAAGACCACCAAGAAAGTGTTCTAAATCTTCTAAATGTCATTAACATATAATTATTTTGCAAAAAAAAAAAAAAAAAAAAAAAAAGTAAAATGTCCCTTTAAAGGGATATAACAATTTCTAAAAACCTTTGGTCATTTTATGGTCTACTCAGTCTCATGTGAACACCCCACTCCAGACAGTTTATAAGTTAAATTTTAGATTTTGATGATCATTTTAGCGTATTAGGGGGACAATATCAGTCACCAGAAAAAAGATGTGTTGTTTTGGAATGATCTGTAATGGTTTACAGATTTGAGTTTAAATCTAAATACTGAATGGAGTAACTTATAAAGTGTCTGGGGTGTTCACATGAGACTCAGTAGACCATAAAATGACCAAAGTTTTTTTTTTTTTTTTTTTTTTTTAAGTGGAACACTCCTTTAAATGAAAACTATTCAACCGTGAATAAAACTAAAATCTAAATTTGCTGCCAAAATCAACACCTCCTGTCTCCATCTGTTCTCTAGAGTTCATTTGTCTCACTTGGTGGAGGCCAACATGTGCCTGGAGCACTCAGCTTTTTACTCAACCACCAATGTGTCGGCTTGTCTGCCTCAGTCAAGAGTACAATTTGCTTGCACTCTTTCATGCACATCACTGTGTGTCTCACTTGGTTACAGGTCATTCTGCCGTTTTTTCCCACCTGCCTTTCCGTGTATTGTTAATGCGCATGGCAGCGAGCGCATTTCACTGTAGGGCCCTTCAGTCTAATACACCGCGGTGAAAAGACCTTTGCTCCCCTCTCGGGAGCTAACCAGGGTCCTTTTCCTTGTAAACGCTGTTGCGAGAACATTAATCAATTGGGCTTTTTGCGTAATTACAGGAACTGTGTACAACTCAAAGGACTTGTTAGGTCCATGTCAGTGACGCCATTACACGCTACTGCTGATGTCAATGCTGGAAGGTTACATAAAATGTTACACAACACACGACATGAAAATATAATAAGCTGCCGTCATGGGCCTCCATTCATACAGCCGTGTATAATGTTGGACATGTTCGCAAAGAGTAGACTTTATACTTGTGAGCCATGAATTATTCCTGTTATGGGAAGTCTCTTTAGGTGAAGTTTTATGTAAGGTCGTTGAGTTGATAGACTACTGCTGACGGTAGTGGCTCGTCATCCGCTAGAGCAGAGGGTGGGCAACCGTTTATTTTTACCATTTTTATCTTTTTAATCTACGTCATTATAATAATAAGGTGACCAATTGCGTTGATCATGTTATGCAATAATGCATAAAAATATCTACCTGCACTAACCAGTCAGAATATATTTCTTAGCATATTAACCCATTTAGACCATATGATGTCTACAGATAGCCTGACCTAGTCTGCAGATGTAATTTTCTTGGATGTCCACTGCTAGTGCTTTTTATTGATATCAAACAATACTACTATAGTTACATATATTTATATATAGTTACAACATATTTAAGTTGTTACTATTTCTAATGTAGTTGATGACATCTGTGATGTCCAAGGGACTATCACAAACACTAAACATATTACTGCAATGATTCACAGTACAATGCTCAGTTCTTAGCCTGCCTAAAGCCAAACCGAATCAGCTGTAGGCAAAAAATGCCTGTCAGCAGCAGATTGGTCTGGAAGAGCTCAATTGTACACCAATTACCTACTCCAGAAAATTGGGGTGGCCAATTAGGATACAGTATGCAAATTATTTGAATACTGTGTCCTGATTGGCCACCCCGGTTTTCTGGAGTAGGAAGTGGGCATACAATTGAGCTATTCCAGACCAATCTACTGACAGGCATTATAACATAAGGGATAATGCATAAGGGCTCATTTTCCCTTCTGCACGTAGAGTTTAAAACAAATGGACAAGTGTCACTATTTATTTTTATAAAGTTAAAGTGAAGTAAAAGAAGTAGTTACATTCTCAATTTTTATTAACAAGTATGTTTTCAGAGAAGTAACTATAACTCCTTACTTTTTAACGTAGCTTTCGCAACACGGTAACTGCAGGGTCTTCACTGTGAGAGACCAGATAGCGTTGCTAACAATGGTGAAACAAACACTGGCAATTCGAACCCTCCATGGGGTAACAGTATTCTGTCCCTTGCTGCAGACTGTTATCCACAACAACATTGTTGGGCAACACGTTTCACACACGGCACTCCCATGTGTGAAACTAAGTGAGCAAAACTATGCTAAACTTAACGGCACGTGGAACTCACACCATGCCACTCTGTTTGCAGGCAACTCGTTATCATACCACTCCTATTTGGTTACCAGTGGAGTGGTTGAAAGTAACTCAGCATTTTTTTTTAAGTATGTCAAATTTTCAGTAACTATTTTTTACACCACTATATTTCAGAGGCAAATATTGTACCTTTACCTCACTGCAATTACTTGAAAACTTCAGTTACTTGTTAATCTGTAAATGTAGATTACTATAACACAATTGCTTTAATGATTTACATCAGATCTTACATCCTACCTAAACTGCTGAGATTGTTGAATTATGCGGCACCATTTGCACATTTGATCTGTGAAAAACAACAACAGTAACATCAATAAAAAATGACTGAAATCATCATTTCTTGAGCAGACA
Source organism: Benthosema pterotum (assembly GCA_039105355.1). Classification (NCBI taxonomy): domain Eukaryota; kingdom Metazoa; phylum Chordata; class Actinopteri; order Myctophiformes; family Myctophidae; genus Benthosema; species Benthosema pterotum. The sequence goes on from CM076977.1 coordinate 18,491,806, forward strand.
AAAAAGCTACATCCTGGATGCACGGAATCGCAAAGCTCTTTGAGATATTCCTTACCCGCTCGTGGTCCATCCATCTGCCCAGATCAAACAATGGTGAATTAAACACTATAAAACAAATGTCAGGTTTAACCTATTATGCAATGACAATCAATGGCTTGAAACATGTGAAACATGGATTATGCAGCAAACTTGTTAACCACTTCAGCCTTGTGCATATTGCCCTTTTTAAAATAGCTGATCTGCAAGCTTGTGCTATTGTACATCAGCTATTTTCTTGTAGATCTAAAGTGTCAATTAACAATGCTGAGGAAAAAACCTCTGGATGCCTTCTTGTCCTGTGATGTCGAGAAAATAATTTATTTTTATTTTTATTTTTCATTTATACATGCAGCTCCACTCTCACATGGTTTTAGTCACCTATTACAAAAACAAAAAACTTCATAATTCAAACTCACTCTCAACTTGAGTTCATATTCCTAGAAGTGCCAGCTGTGTTGACCTTTTGTGGTCACTGGTCAACCCTTTGGGGGGGTGGGGGTTATTTTTCTTCACTTGGTGTCAAATTCCGCCCATCTATATTTGATCGTGTTCTCTGCACAATGTGCACAAACAATCCCAGGCTGATTACTGTTGGCAGGCATTGTGCTTTTGTTTTGTCTAAAAGATCTGGTGGCCTACCAGAGGGGGAAGAGGGAGGTGGTGAGGCATCTGTAGGCTGAGGGAAGTGTCACACTAAGGCTGCACAATATATTATAAACATGTGCAACATCAGTCAACATATTGACTGATGTGGGAGGGGGGACTACACTGTTCCATGTTGTGTTGGTCCACTGTGTTATAGGGCAGCAGTGGCTCAGGGGTAGAGTCACAGTCACAGGATGGTAACCACAAGTTTGACAGTTCAATCTATGTAAAGCTCCTTGTAAATGTGCTATATAAATGCACCATTTACCATTTTAGCGAACTCACCAACTGTTTTGAAAAGTATCTATTTTTAGTGCTGCAACACTTTTTGTCTCTTGTATCGATATCTCAATATTTGGCACACATACAGAAATTCTGTCCATATCGTGCATCCCAATACTTCACAGACAGCATTGACACTCTTACTGCTGTGGCTTAGGTCCCCTGCAGAACATTGCCCAACTTTTGCCAATATTCAGAGCAAAAGAGAGACAGCCAACACCCCCTCTTCCTTTTAGCATATCGCACAACACAACATGGAGCGGTATACAGTATAAATGCAAGGAGAGTGGTCTCCCTCCCACCATGCGGTACAAAGGATCTGCAAGAAGGAATCCACTTTGGCCTTTCACGGATAAGCAGCAGGAAAAGGTGGCTTTTGCTAGCTTATAGCCGGAGAATCGTAAGTCATGTGTAACACCGCTGGCAGTGGGCGATATCTCTGAGGAAGCAAACCTCTTTTTCTCTCCCTCAGCCCACCTGAGGGGACCAGCCGGCAAACTTGATTTGTTTCTGATGTATCCTCCTTAACATACTGTTACATAAGGATTACATTTTTATATTTTCAGACTCAAATTCCTGCCAATGATTTTTTTCCCTGTGACCCTCCGTGTCATTGTTACATAAGGATTCATTTGATATTTTCGTCCTGACAATTCTTTCCCTGCATGTAGCATATGCCTCCTGTGTGTCGGTAATGTTCTATGATGGACCGCCAAACCAGTGACTTTATTACTGTTGTGAGACGTTTGCCAGATCACTTTGTGTACAACCTCAAACAGAAAACGTCTATATTTAGTGCTAGGATACCATGTTCAACTGGGGAGGAGACATTGTATTTTTCATTGCTTATAAAGCAAGCCCAGGAACCCAGGCAGCCCGTGGGTTAATTATGTTATACGTTGTAGATCTCAGCTGATACAAGCTGTTGCACACATGACCTGCTTACCTACTTAGTCTATATACATTATGTAGCTTGATGACAATAGTATTCAAATGGTATTGTGGTCCAATGCATTTGCATTTACGTAGTAAAGCAATAGCTGATCTACGTGCTCAAAATGTGTCACTGTGAGTTGCATTTTGAGCTTGTACAGTGAATATTTTAATATGCATTTAGTCCCTCTGAAGTGAGTGTGGACTATAGTGGCCCTCTGAAGTGAGTGTGGAACTATAGTGGCCCTCTGAAGTGAGTGTGGAACTATAGTGGCCCTCTGAAGTGAGTGTGGAACTATAGTGGCCCTCTGAAGTGAGTGTGGAACTATAGTGGCTCTCCGAGGTGAGTGTGGAACTATAGTGGCCATCCGAGGTGAGTGTGGAACTATAGTGGCTCTCCGAGGTGAGTGTGGAACTAAAGTGGCCATCCGAGGTGAGTGTGGAACTATAGTGGCTCTCCGAGGTGAGTGTGGAACTAAAGTGGCCATCCGAGGTGAGTGTGGAACTATAGTGGCTCTCCGAGGTGAGTGTGGAACTAAAGTGGCCCTCCGAAGTGAGTGTGGAACTAAAGTGGTCGTCTGAACTGAGTACGGAACTATAGTGGCCCTCTGGAGTGAGTGCGGAACTATAGTGGCCCTCTGAAGTGAGTGCGGAACTATAGTGGCCCTCTGGAGTGAGTGCGGAACTATAGTCATCTTCTGAAGTGAATGCGGAACTATAGTCATCCTCTGAAGTGAGTGCGGAACTATAGTGGCCCTCTGGAGTGAGTGCGGAACTATATTGGCCCTCCGGAGTGAGTGCAGAACTATAGTGGCTCTCTGGAGTGAGTGTGGAACTATAGTGGCCCTCTGAAGTGAGTGCGGAACTATAGTGGCCCTCTGGAGTGAGTGCGGAACTATAGTGGCCCTCTGGAGTGAGTGTGGAACTATAGTGGCCCTCTGAAGTGAGTGCGGAACTATAGTCATCTTCTGAAGTTAGTGCGGAACTATAGTGGCCCTCTGGAGTGAGTGCGGAACTATAGTGGCCCTCTGGAGTGAGTGCGGAACTATAGTGGCCCTCTGAAGTGAGTGCGGAACTATAGTCATCTTCTGAAGTGAGTGCGGAATTATAGTGACCCTCTGATGTGAGTGCTGAACTATAGTAGCCCTCTGAAGTGAGTGCGGAACTATAGTGGCCCTCTGGAGTGAGTGCGGAACTATAGTGGCCCTCTGGAGTGAGTGCGGAACTATAGTGGCCCTCTGGAGTGAGTGTGGAACTATAGTCATCTTCTGAAGTGAGTGCGGAACTATAGTGGCCCTCTGAAATTAGTGCGGAACTATAGTGGCCCTCTGAAGTGAGTGTGGAACTATAGTGGCCCTCTGGAGTGAGTGCGGAACTATAGTGGCCCCCTGGAATGAGTGCGGAACTATAGTGGCCCCCTGGAGTGAGTGCGGAACTATAGTCATCCTCTGAAGTGAGTGCGGAACTATAGTCATCCTCTGAAGTGAGTGCGGAACTATAGTGGCCCTCTGAAGTGAGTGCGGAACTATAGTCATCCTCTGAAGTGAGTGCGGAACTATAGTGGCCCTCTAAAGTGAGTGCGGAACTATAGTGGCCCTCTGAAGTGAGTGCGGAACTATAGTGGCCCTCTGGAGTGAGTGCGGAACTATAGTGGCCCTCTGGAGTGAGTGCGGAACTATAGTGGCCCTCTGGAGTGAGTGCGGAACTATAGTGACCCTCTGGAGTGAGTGTGGAACTATAGTCATCTTCTGAAGTGAGTGCGGAACTATAGTGGCCCTCTGAAGTGAGTGCGGAACTATAGTGGCCCTCTGGAGTGAGTGCGGAACTATAGTGGCCCCCTGGAGTGAGTGCGGAACTATAGTGGCCCCCTGGAGTGAGTGCGGAACTATAGTCATCCTCTGAAGTGAGTGCGGAACTATAGTCATCCTCTGAAGTGAGTGCGGAACTATAGTCATCCTCTGAAGTGAGTGCGGAACTATAGTGGCCCTCTGAAGTGAGTGCGGAACTATAGTGGCCCTCTGGAGTGAGTGCGGAAGTATAGTGGCCCTCTGAAGTGAGTGCGGAACTATAGTGGCCCTCTGAAGTGAGTGCGGAACTATAGTGGCCCTCTGAAGTGAGTGCGGAACTATAGTGGCCCTCTGGAGTGAGTGCGGAACTATAGTGGCCCTCTGGAGTGAGTGTGGAACTATAGTGCCTCTTTCCATCACCAAAGTTGCTCATCCCTTTAATAAATTATTAACATCATTTCCCACAGGGTATGAGAGGAAGCAGGAGCTATGGTGGTCTGGAAAGGTCGTCTGAGGGGGGTTCTTTTATTTATTATTCTTAGACGAAAGAGCAGTGTTGTTTACGTCACGCGTGACGGCAACGAAAATTACGTCGTCACACCCCTTTTTTGAGAGGTAGACGCTGATGATGACGAACAAAGCAAACATAATGTAGGATAAGCCTGACGCTGACGAAATAAAACGGCTATCTATGATGACTAAAATATGACGTGACGTTTGTGAGTTATTTTTGACGTAACGTGACGAGACGGCATTGTTGGTGGATTGACGGAAAAGTTTTACTCACACACCGTCACCGCTTGTGCAACTAAATCAAAAGAATCAACGCAGGCGGTCTCTAAGCTCAGAGCCATAGAGTATAGACAAAGTCACAACAACTCCTTCAACTTCATGGGGCCAGTCCATTGGCTCTTCTACTTAGACTTAGAGACTTAGAGAATGGGGACAACAAATAGGGACAATTCCTGGACCTGAAGTAGGCAGAAATGTATTGGACTCAGGCAATAGCCCAGCGTTAATGATTTAAATTGGTTTATTTTAAAGATCGTTTTTTAATAGTTTTTCTGCCGTCCACGCGCTGCTCGTGGACATCCCGTTAGAATACCCCCGCCGGTCACGACGACGGCTCGTATCACGACGAGATGTAGATTTCATTCTTTAATCCAACTATTAGTCCGTGCGCATCGTCTGATGATCATCCCGTTGCTGACTTTCATTTGGGACAGAATTGGGGACAACTTTTTTTTTTTCCGTCCCATTGACATGCATTCAACCCAATGCATTCAAACGGCTCTCCTCCGGTTTGCCCCCTCAATGTCGCTGGCGCATGGGTTAAGCAGCCAGGGCTACACAGCTCTTCCTGACTTGTGAACCGGATGTTTTTGGGTACATCGCCAGATGATCGATTAGGCAAGACAACAGACACAGCATAACAGAAACAGCACATCCTGTTTAGGAGATCTGAGCTTCAAAATAAGGGCTTTTTTACCGATCGAACTGGTTTGAGCCGCGGCAATGGAGAGGAAACAAAGAAGATCCGATCGCGGTCAATGAGTTAATAATAGTACGACATAAACATTATTACAATACCGTTGCATTGACATGCTAAAAACATAAAATATACTAAAAACATAAAATAGATATTTGCGCCGCCCTCGTTGAAAACAATGCATTTCCAACTCCAGTTTGTTCCTATTCGGGCTGACATGAACAGCACTCGAGCGCTCAGTTTCTGACCCCTCAATGTCGAATACATCCAGATCAGAGGATTCATTTTGAATTAGCCTAGAGTAGAAGGCTACTGTGCATATTCAAAGCAACTGTGTATTGTATTGAGAACTTGTCTCCTCGCTAGTCATTAGCACTAGGATCTATCAGTGTCAGGGGTTGACACTAAGGTCTCCGAGGCACTTGCCCATCGGGCAAGACAGTGCAAGTCAGGTTCTACTTGCCCTCAGGTCATCGTCACTTGCCCCCAAAAAATATATTGTAAGTTTTGCATTCAAGTTTACTTCCTACTTGGGTGCTTTAAACCAGGGGTTTTCAACAGGCGGGGTTTTCAGTGGTTCCTGAGAGGGTTCCAGGTGGTCCCCAGCTAAGTTGAATAACCAGTTGTAACTCTTGAGAACGTAAAAATGAAACCAAATGGACCCTTGCGGGTCCATTTGGTTTCATTTTTACACTCTCAAGAGTTAAAATTCATCATCTTAATTAGCCCATAGTGGTCACAGACCCAGTGGTCCCTGACCTCAGCAAAATGATAGTTTGGAACCAAATGAACCTGGGAGAGAGATAGGTAGAGATAGCTAGAAAGCAGGGAAAGACAGACGCAGAGGCAGAGTGCAATGACTGCCTTCAAGACAAATTTATCTTGTGTTGTGTTATAGTGCACTAAGTTGCACACTTGCCCGATCGGGCAATCAGGTAGCAGTCTTCACTTGCCCCACCATTTTTTTTACTTGACCTGGGCAAGCGGGCAAGTGTTAGTGTCAAGCCCTGAGTGTGGTATAATGTCAGTCACAGCTTGTCCTGCGCAACGAGTAAACTTTATGTTCAGGACAGCACAGTGGAGATTTAAAGGGCCGCTGGATTCTTTATAAACTAATGCAGCCGTTCCCAAACGTTTTCATGTCAAGTACCCCAAGTCCCTTTCAAGGACTCTCATTAGAGGAGCTTTTTACAGGTCTAGTGCTCTAGTAGTGACTTTCTGTCATTTCGAGGACCCCGAGTTTGTCATGCAAATTAGTATACAAATCCTCATTTTCTTGCACTTCTATCTCGGGGACCCCCATTTTATATTGTAAATTCTGAGGCTAGTGATTCATAATTTAGGGCATAGGGTGACATTTTTCCCCTGAAAATATAACAAGGAATATTCATGTTTTGTTGCTAATAAATGATTAAAAGGCTACTTGTATTGATATTATCCATAATTTGAAAATTTTAAACAGATATTTTGCAATGATACCTTACTGTTCGTCAGTCATCATGCAATATATAATTTAAGATATGAATGAAATATGCATGGTATAAAATAAAATACATATATATTATTGGACTAAAACTGACTAAAACTATCAAGGATAGAACTGACAACATGTGACTAAGGCTAAATAAAAACTTTGTCCAAATGACTAAAACGTGACTAAAATGAATAAGCATTTCGTCAAAAAGACTATGACTATAACTAAAGACTATAAGACTATAAAAAAAAGAAAATGCCTGCCAAAAACAACACTGCGAAAGAGTTTTGATTGGCTCCTGGATCCAAAAGAGATGACAGGGAGAGAGTGAGAAGTGACTGCTTGGCCTTTTTGGCCTACTGCCTGGTTGCATGCGACAGGGAATGAATGCCTAGTGTCACATATCGCTGTGTGTGTTATACTGTCCAGGGGACTTCTGGCCTTTGTCACAGATGCTGTGTGTGTATTGTTGAAAAGTAACTAGTACATCTGGTTAAAAGTTTACATGCCGTTGCCATTCAGGAGATGGATATTATAACTCTTGAGAGAGTTTCATGTTTATGTTGCGGGTTCATTTGGTTTCATGTTTATGCTCTCAAAGAGTTACATCTGGTTAACTAACTCCCCGTCATTTAGCCTGGGGACCATCTGGAACGCTCTCAAGGACCACTGGTGGTCCTTGGACCACTGGTTGAAAACCAATGACGTAAGCCATGTTATAAACGGTACACCCTTCGAACTGCTGATTTGTTTCCTAATAACTGACAGAGGCACAACATACAACGTATAAGTAAGGGTGTTATATCCCTTACTTATATGTTGCAGTATTGACCCTTTTACTGCAAGCAGCATTGTGTGTGTGTGTGTGTGTGTGTGTGTGTGTGTGTGTGTGTGTATGTGTGTGTGTGTGTGTGTGTGTACTGTGTACATAGCTGTCCAGGGAACTTCTGGCCTGTGCGCACGTGTGAGCGTGCGTGTCTATGCACGTGGCTGTCCAGGGGACCTCTGACCTGTGTGTATGTGTGCTTGCCTGTGTGAGCGTGCGTGCGTGTGTGCGTCCGCACGTGCATCCGCACGTGTGTGCGTGGCTGTCCAGAAAACCTCTCGCCTGTGTGTGTGTGCTTGACTGTGTGGCTGTGCATGCGTGTGTGCGTGGCTGTCCAGGGAACTCCTGGCCTGTGTCAGAGGCAGTGTGTTGTCCTTGTGCGAGGCCACTGTCATGGCTCACATTTCACTGATTACCAATTGACTCATTCACTGCTGGATAAAAATAGGCCAAGGTGGGTAGTAAATGAGTTACATTCACTCGGTTACATTACAAAGACACCAAGGGCACACATACTGTACATGGCTAGATTTATTATCTTTTTCAGTGGTCACTATATTGAAAAGGTAGTCGACAGATTCTAGCTCTCATGCATGTGCCGGGCAGATTAAACTCTGACCGCTCTCAATTAGCCCTTCTCAAAACTCCACCCTTTGGGGCGGGTTTTACTCACTGTCCAATGCCAGTCCGAACTGTTGCTATGCAGCTCAAGCTTTCCTGGTCAAGGACGAATTGGGGAGGGGCTTAGTGAAGGGCTAATTGCGTGTGTTCTAAACTGCCAAAATGGTGACGGCCAACCAGATTTGTCTGGTACCAGGCTATTGCCAACCAGAAGTATTCAAATATGGCAATGGGAAATTGCAAAAATAAAATAACAACGTTCATTAAATATACTGTATATTAAATAATAATATATGCCTGTGTGAGACTAGACAGTTTCAGCAGCGCAGCTCGTAACGCGTTGAGAGATTTGTTTGTTCCTGAGATGCACATGGCAGAAGGCTGACATAGTGGTTACCGTGAGTTCTTTCCCTCCCTTTTTAATTAGGAAATGTTTGTAGTTGAATCTCTAATAATGCAACACATTTGTCAAAGTGTACATGAGCACGACTGGCCTTCCACATTCACACACAGCATACGGTGCTGCCGCAACCTGTGTAGAAACAAACATCTAATTTACAGTGGCTGCAGCTAATTACTCAAGCTGTGCTGAGAGCCACTGGCCTCTCTCTCACCTCAACTGTGCCTATGGCAAAACATAAAGCACAGTTGAATGACAAGCACAGCGGTGCCCAGCCGCTCCTATTACGCGGTACAAAACTCTGAGGGTGAAATTCAAAGCAACCAAAGGTATGACACCGCCTTATCTTGCAAGCCTGGTCCCACCCTACAAACCCTCCCGAGCACATATGTTTAGCTAACGTAGGGAAGCTGGAAAGTACGCTCTGTAAAAAACGCCGGGACAATAACGTTCCCAATGTCCGAAACTCTTCTCCATTCTTGCTCCAAAACTATGGAATGCACTTCCTATTGGAATCAGAACTGCAGGTTCACTCCAAGTCTGCAGTTTCGAGATTCGCTGCAGTTTGAAGACACACCTCTTCAGACTCCATCTTAGTCCATGCGTACTGGCAACCTCATGGGTACCATCCAGCCATTCTACCCCTGAGCCACTGTCGCCCCAGTTAGAGGCAGAGCGCATGCATCAGTCAGTCAGTCATAAAGCAGACCATATTGCAATTTGCACATCCAACAACAAAAGACATCAGCTTATTATAATGCCAACTGAAATGTATAGGCTATAGCCACACAAACATTTCTCCATTTTTTCTTCTTTTTTTCTAAATGCACTGACTGCACAACTCAAATAAATAGTTTTCAAAACTCACCTAGACATCCTTTTAAAACAAAACAAAAATCAAGTAATCCCAGAAAACAATACAATCAATGGCACCAGTAGCCTAAATATATTCCCTCTTGCCGCTGCCGTCCTCCTTCTCTTACATGAATTTGGGGGCTTGCCATCCTGTTTTTCATGGAGGAAGATGAGGGTATGCACATGTTCTGATGAAGGCTAGACCGCTGTCAGATGATGGTATTCCTGGACAGAGACAACACCCCTCTCACTGGAGGTGCTGGTTGCTGGCACAGCCAGGTAACAATGAGCCACTTTGGCTAATCGAGAGAACTGCTCCTGGTTACACTTAAGAGGGCTGTTCATTGTGGGGTTGTGAGGTGTCGCAAAGTAATCCCGTATTTAACCATTTTAACAGTCTGCCAGTTTGTAGAACAACAACTACTGTTACAATATCTATTATAATAAGACATGTGTGGGCTTATCGGGACAAAATAAGTAATTCTACTGGACAGAATTATTAATGGACTTATTAGACTGCAATTTAAGGCCTGTTTAAGGCCTATTATAACACTACCTACTGCAGCAGCAGGCAGCTCCGGCTCCTCGGGTGGGCTTGCCTCATCATCGCTGATGCAGATGGTCGCAGGCATCATCTCTCTCTTGCTGTCTGGAAGCAATTGCAGATGGTGGAAGTGGAGTCCCACAGCCAATGATGAGGATTGACTCTGGCAGGCCTTCGGACTCCAGTTTGAAGCGAGTTAGCAGCTGTCTTTGCACAGTGGTTTTGAAGAGGTGGATTACACCCAGGTCTTTTTTCTGGAGACGGAGGGTGGTGTTGACAGTGTTGAAAATTGCGGGATAGATGACCACCCGGCAACTTGCCACACATCAGTTTGGTATCCTTTGCAAGGGGAAATATTGCTCTACCAGCTCCCAACCCGACACTGGCTTCGCAAGGGCCTTGGCTACACTTGGCTTTGTGACGCTCTCATCTGCCAGGTCATCCAGGACCAAGATCCTTTGCTTGTGTAAGTGTTCAAGCATCATGAAATTTTAGTTCCACTGAACTGCACAGACGTTTTGGATTTTCTTGATTAAAAAAAAAAAAAAAATCAGCTTTACTTTGAAGCCTCTCGCTTGTGTTATAGACAAAGTTCTGGTGTCTTGGTTGATTACATCCATAATTAAACCTGTGTTTTGCCATTTTCTGTGGTCTGACATGGGCTTTTTGCTGCAATGCCTGCTTTTGAGATTGTCAAGCATAGTGCCTGTATTCTTTAAGTACGTGTAGACCGTTTCACAGAGTGTACAGTTGTTTTTTCTTAATCTAAAGTGAAGAACTGTACTATAAGACCTGTGACTGTGATGTTTATTTGTTGGGGTCTGCGAGGTTTCACCTTCATCTGCTGGATTCTCTCTCTGTGGTGTTGTTGTTTGTCTTGTAGAATTGTCCTTCTGTTTCCTTCCACTGCTAAGTAGCATCCTGTGTTGGTACTGTAGGCTTGAGGTGATTATTGGTAAAGGCAGGACACACCAGAGCCATCTAGTAGAGCAGTTGCAATATTGAAGGGGCAGAAAACAACCTGGTCAAGTGGTTAGTGTACTTGTGCAATCCCACAGACTCCAATGCATTCTGTAATTTCCGGGTGCCCTATTTTGTCCCTATTGTCAATAGAAGTCAGTGTAGAAGAGCTGCCAATGGATTGGCCCCTTGAAGTGAACAGAGTTTGCATAACTCTAAGGCTCTAGGGCACACCAACAAACTAATCAGGTTTTGCATTTCGTGCCCACAGCCCACACACACATTCACAAGGAAAAAGCAGAAAAGAACCAAACTAACTTTTTGACTCGGGGGGACTCAGCTTGTGTTAATAAAGTTGAATTATCGACTTCAGGAGTCACTCTGTGACCTGACGGCTAGCACTGTGTGTCCTGATGTTTGCACTAGAATTCAGTATAGTAAATACAATATTAAAATAACAGCAGTCAATTTAAACAGGAGTGATTTTTCTTAATTGTTTATACAATTAGAGAAGCTAATTACAGTATGTCTTTCTTACTTTTTCTTGAGAATTCTAGCCATTTGTTGTACCATAGCTGTACATATCAGCACACCTGTTGCCATTATGTATTTGTTTGTTTATAGTACAGCATCATCCCAAGCAGGTCTCTTTCACCCTTTGCAACAAAGCACAAAGTATGGAAAGAAGACAGTATTTTCATACTATGTGCAGTTCCAACACTTTCTGAAAGCGCATGATTTTCCCAGCCTTGACAAGTCAGCCTTCAGTTACCTTTGCAATGCAAATTATTGGAACCAGTATGCTGGAATAAAGTCTAGCGCCTCTCAATGTAGTGACGTGGCAATTAATCCAACCAGTATACTTTACTGGAACCAGTATGCTACTATGGGGCGGGACATTGCAGAAATAAATCTAATGCTGAGAGGGACAATACTAATTATTATTATTATTAATCACTGATTATCCTATTGCCAATTCTGTCTAGCAGATATCTTCAGGGAAATTTAATAAAAATCTACACATAACGCCCTTGGCAAATGTTACACTTTCTCAATGACGTTTTCTTTCTGAAAATACGCTCACAAATCTACTGAATTGCCAATTATTGGCAGGACATGAATTATAACGTGACGCGAATTATGACGTGAATTAATCAATGGCACAACTGCATCCATATTTAGCCTCGCTGACCGCAATCATTGCTAAAGCCAGAGGGTGTGTGTGTGTGCGTGTGTGTGTGTGTGTGTGTGCGTGTGTGTGCGCATGCGTGTGTGTTGCCAGGAGGGGATGAGGGGATTCACTTGGCCCCTGTGGACTTTATATGGATTTATATCTGTTACTTATTTTCACACCAGCGGGGAATCTAAATGACATTCTAGAAACATCCCACCCTCTGTTTTATCACGGATCGCACTCCGACTACAGCAGTGCTCTTATGTAACCTACAGTATAACATATGTTATCACCATGGAGCCCTGTCCTACAGCCACTACAGCTGCTGGTTGTAGAGAAAAGTAGAAGGCGGTGAACTAAAATAAACGGCTTCATATCAGGTGATGTACGAAACAGAACATATCATGCAATAAGCAGTCAACGTCGGCTCTCATAAAAGGTGATGCAAATGAAATAGAGAAGGCAAAGCTCTCGGTCTACTGAGCAATTTTCATTCCTACTGTCACCTACGGTCATGAAGTGAGGGTCGTGACCGAAAGATTAAGGTTATAAGGTTGAAGGATTAAAGTTCTGGCATCTGTTTAGGATACCTCTTGAGCGTCTTCCTATAGATTTTTAGCGTGATTTGGCCTAGACCGGCCCACCACAATTCTACCTGGTATAGTTGGTTAACCATGTAACTCTTTGAGAGCGTAAAAATGGACCCGAAGGGTCCATTTGGTTTCATGTTAACGCTCTTTGTAATTACACCCAAGTGTAATTACAAAATGTAGAAGATTAATGGCCATTTTGATGTTTGACTGTTTTGTTTCCCAAATCCAGCCTGGAATTGTGGACCAAAGGCAAAATAAATCTTTAGTTTTGGGGGTCTGTTGGGGCTAAAATGTCATCAAATGGTGGTCCGTGGCTCAAAATTCTGAATGAATAGTGGGCCCCTGGGATCAAAAAGGTTGAAAACAGTGCTTTTAACCGGCCCCCTACGGGTCGTGGCCCATTGGGAGACCTTCCTGTACGCCCAATGGTCAATCCGACCCTGCCCCCCGGCCAGACAAGGATGCGATGGAGTGATTATATCGCCAAACTGGACTTGGGACACCCCGGCCTCCCCCAGGATGAATTTACTAATGTAGCTCTGGAGAGAGAAGTCTGGAGCTCTCTGGTGGAGCTGTTGCCCTCACGCACCGACTACAGATAAGTGGTAGAGCCTGGATTGGTGGACGAACTACACGCCTCGCCTTAAACAGATATTTTCACATTACATGCTAAACCAGCAGCTCTTTCCAATCATAGGTCAGAATATTCCCTTGTTTATGCTTTACATGATGATATGCCAGCTCCATCGATCTGACACTATCTTCTTGTGAGTTTCTCATGCGTATAGCAGGCGGCCAAATGCCAAACATGTCTGAAGGTATCGTCACCCTTCAAGCTGTGACTTTTAGAAATGATTGGTCACTTTGTTTAGGCAATCCTTCATGCAGGGGGGGGACCCCATTGGTCACATCAAGTAATATTGTCTATTAAAAAGGTCAAGTGATGCACTCATGTCAATGTCACCTTGCTAGAGCTTTTCAGTCAGCGAAACACACTTGGTAATATGATTACGTGCCCATGGAGAATGGGAGAGTGCTGGGTCGTCATGTATGTTATTGTACAGGTCTATTCATATCCACCACAGTGTTTGTGTGTGTGTGCGTGTGCATGTTTGTATGGTATACATGTCAGAAGAGAGGGCAGACTGATAAACGGAATAGATTAGAGAATTGCAGAAATGTGTTTTATGCTATCACAGTTTATTGCTCTGGTGGATGAGTGAATATCTCTCTCTCTCTCTCTGCGAGGCTCTGACAGAAATGTGTGCATGCACGCACGCACACACGCACGCACACACACACACACACACACTCTCTCTCTGGCACACACTGAAACGTAATTTCATGCCAACTGTCTAATCCCCTGCAGGTCCTGAGCATGCTCCATGCTCAGAGGGGTCTCTCTCTCTCTCTCTCTCTCTCTCTCTCTCTCTCTCTCTCTC
>CM076977.1:19178369-19425869 GCA_039105355.1 Benthosema pterotum
CTTGCGTGAGCAGAGAGCGAACGCAAGTTAAGTGATTGGTTTGCGATCGTCCCTCGTCTCTTGAAGTATGGCCGGTTTAGGTGATGATGTAATGGTGGCATAATTAAGAGATTTTGCAAAACAAAACAAAAACAAATAATAATTTTTTTCTTGTCGTTATCTTGTTTGTTTTTGGGTCACTCACTCTGCTCATGCAAAAGTAGGTCATGGCCTACTTGTGCGCAATACACAAGTTGGCACTTTACTGAGTGCAGATCTAGTTTCAGAGGGAGGTCGGCAATCAAGTACCCTACAGATGATTCTGGGGGTCCTGACGCACTGCGGTGCAACAACTTAACTAACAACACTGTAAAACTCTGTTAGTTTGGAGAGTGTGAAGGGCAGTGATCCAAGACTCTCAAGTAGGTGTTGCAATAGACCTCCCTCTGGCAGTAACTAACTATCAACAACACAACCTACCGACAGAGTGTGTGACCCCATCACACATTCCACAGCTTCCAGCCTGCTACAGGTGGGCAAAAGATATCTATTACAAAAAGTCAAAAATTACAGCAGTCGCTCAGCAGTTATACTGTAAATTGCACTGCTGGCTCGAAATGTAATCGAAAGTAATTCATTTAATGAACCAAACTGAACAGGAAAAACATATTCAGATATTAGGCTGATGCATTTCTCTCCTCTCTTATGTAATACTCATTAATCCTTTGAAATGTCTTTAGACTTTAGGGAGTCATTGCATTTTGAATATGGGGGATGCAACTCTGTAAGCTTGAGAGCAAGGGTTCTCAGCCTGGTGATTGCACAACTGAATGCTTGAAAAATGGACGCTAAGGGCTCGATTTTGGTTACATTAGCCCTTATACACAATTAACGCACTTAGCATTGGGGAAGAGGCGTTCCCACACTAAAGTTGATAATTTCGTTACCATCCGATCTCCCTTAAACACCTCCTATACCCGTTAAATTATGCATAGGTGTGGTTTGGGCGTTTTTAGCTTTCATCCAATCCGTGTTGGTCTTGCCATTCCCTTTAATTCATCCCTTATCTATTTCCCTTATCCCTACTGCTAAGCCTGACCCTCCTAAGCACGCAGCCTGGCTGCGGGCTTAGGACAGACACACGCATGAGTAGCCTATTCTCAAAGATTATAGCTCTCATTTTCAAACAATTATAGCTCGGTCAATTCTCAATCATTTCTTACCATTCAACATGTTATTTTGAAAAACATGTTCCATGTTTTTTTTTGCTGTATGTGGCGTGCATTTATCCCAAGTCTGCGATATGTTATAAAGTAAATTCCAAAAAAAGTTGGGAATTTGCGGCAAAAAAGACGTTTTTTTGATCATTCATTTCTCGGTCAATTCTGGACCATTTTTTACATTTCAAAATGCAGCGTGACGGGAAAAGGCTTCTCTGCTGTATAGAATATGTGGGTAGGTCTTCTCTACGATGCGGGATCTAGCAAAATGTAAGTGTCGGGGATTCGGTGGAAACGGTCCACCGAGAAATGAATGATCAAAAAAACGTCTTTTTTGCCGCGAATTCCCGACTTTTTTGCAATTTACAGCATTGCCTCACAAGTTAATTAATGTATTTAATTATATTATATACTGTACATTACCTAAACACAAGGAAGTGACCGACAGCAGGCAATCTACAGCTGTTTATAGGACAATCCATAAATAAGGAGATGAATTGAACTGGCGCCTTTCCACGTGGAGTCGTGGACATCTCCAAAGGCGCACAGGCGCCCGCACCGTGCGCACGTGGCTCTGCCTTCTTGTATCGGTTAACGGGTGCTCTCAGATGGCGTTATCTAGTTCCCAAATCTATTTGATTTGGGAACTCCCTTCCGATCTCCCTTAAACACCTCCTATACCCGTTAAATTATGCATAGGTGTGGTTTGGGCGTTTTTAGCTTTCATCCAATCCGTGTTGGTCTTGCCATTCCCTTTAATTCATCCCTTATCTATTTCCCTTATCCCTACTGCTAAGCCTGACCCTCCTAAGCACGCAGCCTGGCTGCGGGCTTAGGACAGACACATGCATGAGTAGCCTATTCTCAAAGATTATAGCTCTCATTTTCAAACAATTATAGCTCGGTCAATTCTCAATCATTTCTTACCATTCAACATGTTATTTTGAAAAAACATGTTCCATGTTTTTTTGCTGTATGTGGCGTGCATTTATCCCAAGTCTGCGAAATGTTATAAAGTAAATTCCAAAAAAAGTTGTGAATTTGCGGCAAAAAAGACGTTTTTTTGATCATTCATTTCTCGGTCAATTCTGGACCATTTTTTACATTTCAAAATGCAGCGTGACGGGAAAAGGCTTCTCTGCTGTATAGAATATGTGGGTAGGTCTTCTCTACGATGCGGGATCTAGCAAAATGTAAGTGTCGGGGATTCGGTGGAAACGGTCCACCGAGAAATGAATGATCAAAAAAACGTCTTTTTTGCCGCGAATTCCCGACTTTTTTGCAATTTACAGCATTGCCTCACAAGTTAATTAATGTATTTAATTATATTATATACTGTACATTACCTAAACACAAGGAAGTGACCGACAGCAGGCAATCTACAGCTGTTTATAGGACAATCCATAAATAAGGAGATGAATTGAACTGGCGCCTTTCCACGTGGAGTCGTGGACATCTCCAAAGGCGCACATGCGCCCGCACCGTGCGCACGTGGCTCTGCCTTCTTGTATCGGCTCTCAGATGGCGTTATCTAGTTCCCAAATCTATTTGACGAAATTAGCAACTTAAGGGACTGCGCAACAAACACGCCCATGACCACACCTCCAGTCACAAATAACGGTGTCGGCATAAAGAATAGTGGCTAAGGGAAGAGAAAAGGTGATCAAAATAGCAATAAGGGAATTCGCTGCGGGTATCGGGGAACGTTAGGGACAACGGGTGGAACGAAAATCGCGCCATAAGAGTTTACTGCATACATTACATTCATAAGCCATCTCTGTTATTAAGCTTATTGTAGAGGTCAATTTGTACCGGGGGCGGGGGTGGCGGGACATTTATGGACAAAGCATTTTTAGCAATCCCCAGCCAAAAACGTACCTCTATTGAAGAAAGTAAAGGACTCTAATTGGCCCTTTGATTTATTTATTTTTTTAAAGATTTTTTTTCTTTTAAGGGTGCCTATATTATGTTATCCAGCACAAGGGTCCTGTCTGGTCATAGCCTTGCAGTGGCCAGACACAAATCTGCTGGTGCACAATAATACTAATAAAACTAATACTACTAATAATAAATGCCCTCTGCATATAAAATATGCAGAGGGCATTTATTTATCTATTGAGCATACCATATTATGGTATGCTCAAAACATGCTAGTGTGGTGATAAATAAACAAGACTCTTTGAGAGTTACATGTTTAAATAGGAATTACAATGGAATATAGAATTAATTAATTCTCTAAAGTTCACAGCACAAACAATCATGAGTTGTTATTGTGGTCATAACATACATCAATCCCATCCATGCATGCATGTGTATGTACACCTGCATGTAATACTGATAGTTTCTCTTTCCTTTTTTTCAAATACAATTTCATAGTAAAGACGCTTGGATTCATAAATACCAATTTAGAGCAATGTCTCTACCACCTCCACTACCACCTCCAATTCAAAGTCAAATGAACCCATACATCAAATGTCATTGTACATTGCTCTGGAGAAATGCCGATGAATCATTTTCACAAGAACCAGCCACTTCCAGTGTTAGAAGTGTCAGAAAACTCATTAAAAGGCATATCGTCAAGATGTCTGAAAATGTTGAAATATACAGCACCGCCACTTGAATTTCTTCTACACAGTAAAATCAGTCATAATGTATCCATCTACAACTTACATTTATCCAAGCAGATCCTTGCGTGTCCATCTGGTTAGATACAGCATTGGATTAACTGGAGGGTTAGAGGTTAATTCAATGCTGAGGACTTTACAGCATATAGCGTATCTCGATTATCCAGAGAAACTCTGTCCTTCTCTAAAGTGGACAGCTCATATAAAACTCAAGTATCTGCAGCAAGGTCATGAAACACTATTAACGTGTCCCGTAGCAATGTGCACACGTGGGATGGAGACTGATGTCAGACTTTGCATAACCATTACCAAGTGTCCTCTAGTCTGGATCTCACCTGGCCACACAAAGACACTGGCACTTAAACATTTAAAGTGCAGACTCATTCCCAATCTTCCACCATAGGCTGAAAAGTCTTCTCTTAAGACTTCATCTTAGCCCGTAGCAGTCTGCCACTATCCTCAGTGACCTTTCAGGAGTTCAAAAAAGGCTGAACTTATGAAATTTAGATATCATTCTTACAGCACTCTGTAGTATGTATGAGTTTCCTTGTATAGATTCTACTGATAGACGGATGTGAGGTTCTTAGCTCATGCTTATGATCAGTGATGGTTATTTCTATGTATTAATAATAGGTATATTTTTAGGTAAAGGTATAGTTTGTTTTAATTTTAGGCTTTTTTAACAGGATAATTTAAGGGAGAAGAAATGGAACAGGTCTCCAGCACAATTGATTTTTCTTAAAGAAATCCAATTCATCCAATTGAGACAACTATCATGTCTTGTTATGATATATCCCAAATTGAAGGGTTAAAACAAATTGATCAAAACAGTTTCTAAATCTGTCACAAAGAGCCACAGGTCAAAATCTGTCAAAACAGTTATCTTCTGTTTGTGAAGAATACTGGTGGCGGGTTTGTTTGTGTGTGCATGTGTGTGTGTGTGAGTGTGTGTGTGTGTGTGTGTGTGTGTGTGTGTGTGTGTGTGTGTGTGTGTGTGTGTGTGTGTGTGTGCGCGCGTGCGCATGTGTGCGTGCGTGCGCATGTGCGCATGTGCATGAGCAAGCGAGTACAAGTGTACATGTTAAGGATGAGAGTGATCTGACAACTATCATTTAAAGTACATATGTATCCCTAAGGGATACAGTATCCCTCAGTTTATCTTTATATGATCACCTTATTGTATAGTATAGTTCATATATACTATACAAATCGAATCTTACATACTGGACACTCCTGTATTTAAGATTCCGATTCACAATTCAAGAGTGTTTAATTGGAACTCCCACAACATCAGGTGGGAGCTTCAAACTAGCAATGTTGAGTCCCCAGAAACCAGGAAGTGAAATTGTCTAATAGCTAATATTAGCATTGAGCAGGCATTTTGTTCAAAATGAACCACCCGGTAAAATGTAGAAGCCAATCTTGGCCAATAAGGATGGAAGGATGGAATATGAAACAGAGCTGTTTGGTTTATTAAACTGAGTGTATATACCGATCTGTGTGATGTTTGTACAAAATCTGTACAAACATCACATAGTATATCAAACATTTTTCAACGATTGGCTTCCTATAACAGGTTATGAAATCATTTGGGACAGAGATTCTGCTCTGGTGTCCAGAGAGTACACACACGTGTGTGTGTGTGTGTGTGTGTGTGTGTGTGTGTGTGTGTGTGTGTGTGTGTGTGTGTGTGTGTGTGTGTGTGTGTGTGTGTGTGTGTGTGTGTGTGTGTGTGTGTGTGTGTGCGCGCGGAGACGTGCACACACAAATTCACATTGATCGGGCCAGTGGTGCCAGAGATGGATAGACAGAACGGACAGAGAGTGTGAAAAGTGTAGAGAGAGAATGAGATCCATTAGCTGTTGTAGTAGGAGCACTGACCTCTGAACTGGTGGATCATGTTCTGGTGTTTCTCTATAGATTCCTGAAGGATGGTCTCAGCAGGGTCCATCTTCCAGCGCCACTCTGTGCCCACTGGGTTTGTGTGGTGCCTGATGGCAGGAAAACAGAGTTCCCACTAGGTTATTGTGGTGTGTTCATGGCATCAGAAAAACATAGTGCCCACTGGGTTAGTGTGGTGTGTTCATGGTAGCAGGAAAACATAGTGCCCACTGGGTTAGTGTGGTGTGTTCATGGTAGCAGGAAAACATAGTGCCCACTGGGTTAGTGTGTGGTGTGTTCATGGTAGCAGGAAAACATAGTGCCCACTGGGTTACTGTGTGTGGTGTGCTGCGACACATGATTACAAAGCTTTCTCAAAATCCTTGGCCATCGTCTTGGATTAGTGTAGCTGGATGAGTCAGAGCAGTGCTCTGTGTGTTGCTAATTAATTAGTTACAGTTAGCTTTTAATTATCTATGTGAGGAATAAGATAACTTTGAATAATGTGGTTGAGATGTTATGAGATGATATCCAAAGCTGAACATAAACATTGAAAAAAAACATGCAGCTAACCTGCAGTTAACCTGCAGGTTAGCTATACATTTATTCCTCTAATCTTCAATGTTCCCACTTCCCAGCAACTTCCTTCTGGGTAAACAATGTGAGTTAAAGCAGTGTGTGGCAGGCACATAAGCCTAACTTTGAACACTTTTATACTGACAAAAAAACAAAACAAAGTAAAGTACATCTAAAGATCAACTAGCGATGGTCAATGCTATTTCAGTATCAGTAATGCCTTTTGACTGTGTCTGATTGACTTGCTAAATAAACCACTTTACCACATACACAAACTGCCAATGGTGCCGCACTTACAGCTAAAATCCCCTGGGAAATATTGTCTCAGATGGACCACCCAAAAGAGAATGGCATGTCCTCAGGGGGACACTGTCAGCATAATGTCACAATGCTCAATTTACACAGTTAATAATTTGAAGGGAATTTGGAGGAAGTGCATGTTATCTCCCTGGTCTCCTCCATGTCAAAATAAATTAACCTCAACCTTTTCCGCCTCAACATTATGCAGGCAGAGGTACTAGGATTCATCCCTTAATCACCCCTCTTATCTGGCTCCAAAACTATGGAATGCACTTCCCATTGCAATCAGAGCTGCAGACTGAGCTGCATTCCCAATCCTCCAAAAACCCACGTTTTCACAATCCATCTTAGCCGGCTGGATCGCTCTGCTAAATGCCTAAATTGTAAATTCTATCATGGTTGAGAGAGAAATCATCAATCAATGGCGGAGACTGATTTTAATTAGGAAAAACATGAAATGAAGTGGTTCGGTTAGAGATTTAAATAACAGATAACACAATGACAGATTGATCAATCAACCATCAGCGTTGGCCAATAATAATTCCACTGGAAAAACAAAGGTTTTTCCCTTTTAATATAATAATAATAATAGTAAATGCATTTCCACAGCATCTTTATCCGAGGCGCTTTACATAAGTTGTGCAATGTGCATCACATTCACCCCATAAATTAATTCCCTTCCTTTTCCATTCACACACACATTCATACACCTATGTCGGAGGAAACCATGAAAGGTAGCCTATAACCAGCACCTCAGGAGCAATTAGGAGTTCAGTGTCACACTTCGACAGTAGCTCTGGGGGAACCCAGGTTTCAACCGACAATCTTGCGGTTAACATCCGGTGACTCTATCCCTGAGACAATAATTATATTGATAGTTGTGTTGCTATGCAATAACTCTTGTCCATCCTCCAGACACCTACCTCCAGCAGAAGACACACTTGTTGGCGCAGGCCAGGCTAGGCGTCGTCTCCATACAGCGGTGAGACTCAATGCCGTAGAAGGTGTGCTTGTAGCAGCCTCCTCTGCCTCGTAGCATAGACTGTAGCATGAAGAAAGAGAACACCTTGTTAACTTTGTGGATTCCATTTGTCCCAAAAGTCTACACTATTACAGCATGCTGCAGAGCATTTGATAGTAGTGTCTGTACCTTGGTCCAGCGGCAAAGTTTCACACCGGAGTGACTTCCAATTAGTTTGTATCCTGCACAGATAAAGAGAAAAAACAAATTACATGATTACATTATACAGGGAATAACTTTTTATTTTTTTATTTTTTGGGTCCCATGCGTGTTTTCTATCCCCGCAATTAACCTAACGTGAACAATCAGGCTTTTATATCATATACGAAATTGCTCTCAGGAACAGCTTGTTTGATTTTGGCATTGTGACAACGTCATCAATGCATCCTATTTTGTATAAATCATCCTCTCCTTCAGTCTTCAGTTCCATATTTGTATTTCCACTTCGTTTAAACTATCCACCATTGTTGATTTTCCAATGGAAAATCAACATGGAATGGAAACAATGTTTCTTGGTTTTATCATCGGTATTCTGACTCAAATATAAAATGAAATCTGCATATCAGCGCCTCCACCACCTCAGGACATTGTGGTACTGCAGCTAAACTGGTTTCGAAGTCCAGAAAGAAAAGACAATACTGGTTATTCCAATTATTATTGGAAATAAACTTGAGGCACATACACAATATGATATTATGTATTAAAAACAATTTTTAGAATGTATGTTATTCGCTCTTTAACCAATGTGTAAATATACACTGTGTAACATGGGCGGTGCAGACTGCTCAACAACACAGCTGGCTAGCGGCCAGTGTTGTTGTGGCTGTACTAGAGACACACACGCAGCCAGTCATCAGAGATACCCACAGAACGTAGTGAATCAAGCTGGATCCCAGACTATGAAAAAATCAGATGTACAAGCTAAGCTCGCAGGCCGGCATGAAGTGACATGCTATGAGAAGATTTCATGTCAAGGATCCCAAAGAATTATACTAATCGGTCGCCGACACCCCAGAAGCAAAAAATGTGGTTGAATATATATTCAAAGATTTGTTAAGATTTAAAATAATGGTTAAAGTGGTTAGAGGTTAAGGCAAAACAGATGCGTCTCATGTCTTAATTCTCTTGGCGCCGTCCACGCGGGGCTCGTGGACATCCCGTTAGAACCCCTCCGCCGGTCACGCGGACGGCTCGTATCACGACGAGATGTAGATTTCATTCTTTAATCCAACTATTAGTCCGTGCGCATCGTCTGATGATCATCCCGTTGCTGACTTTCATTTGGGACAGAATTGGGGACAACTTTTTTTTCCCCCGTCCCATTGACGTCCATTCAATCCAATGCATTCAAACGGCTCTCCTCCGGTTTGCCCCCTCAATGTCGCTGGCGCATGGGTTAAGCAGCCAGGGCTACACAGCACTTCCTGACTTGTGAGCCGGATGTTTTGGGGCAGATCGCCAGATGATCGATTAGGCAAGACAACAGACACAGCATAACAGAAACAGCACATCCTGTTTAGGAGATCTGAGCTTCAAAATAAGGGCTTTTTTACCGATCGAACTGGTTTGAGCCGCGGCAGTGGAAAGAAAACAAAGAAAATCCGATCGCGCTCAATGAGAATGACTTAAGTGTGAGTTGATGCTTACGGGATAATGATTGTTACTGCAGAAAGAGATATGGCTTTGCCCTATTCACTGATGTGACTTCATTACGTTTCAAGTGTCTGCTCGAGGTTTATTACCCAATCAGGATGAATAAGTAATGAACAGAGACAGCCAGCGACCATAAAGCTTTGTCTGATGAAATATGTATAAGCCATATTATTGGATGTAGTTCCAATTGTCAGAGGGAAATTTGTATTACACAATACATTCGCAATTTAGACATTAAACAGAGTGTCTTATCCAGAGCAATTGACAAATAGAAAAAACAGCTTATAGAAAGATCACACCTTGGTGAACTGAGCAGTGCAACTTTGTGTGTGTGTGTGTGTGTGTGTGTGTGTGTGTGTGTGTGTGTGTGTGTGTGTGTGTGTGTGTGTGTGTGTGTGTGTGTGTCATCCAAGAGATGCGAGATGTTCCGTGCTCAGACATACAGACACAGACATACATACACACATACTGTAGCTGCATTGAATTGAGGTCCTGATCTCACAGCCTACAGTACATACAGCCTAGAGAAAGTCAGCAGCAGACAGTTACGCAGACAGACAGGCAGCCACGCATGGCTGAATGCAATGTCTCAGCTTGCCTGGGCCAAGATAATATGTGTTAACAGTGTTATTTTGACTAACTGCTGTTATCATGAATCACACAGCATGGCGTTCCATTCAAATCATTGTCCTGAGTCATCCATCCTCCCACACAGTACGCAGAGCATATTACAGGCTCCACAGAGCCAGAGCTTGCATCCGTGCGTATCTTTGACAACCTGATCTTCGTCTTCCTGCGACAGCAAAAGGAGGCAAAGTGTCCCCACAGATCAAGCTTAGGTTAAAAGTCAGCAGTTCAGTGTGGATGATGATTTGAATAGACTTAACTAAGGACTGATATCACAAACAGCCCCAAGGCTACAGATAAGGACTTTAGTTTTGCACATAATGCACATAGCCCCAAAGGCACTTTCATTCGATAGCAAAATAAATTAATTTAATAGTTGTGCATGGTGTCTGTGGATCAAGACTGCATTAATATATTCCAGGTAAGCATCAGCACTATTCTTCATTTGGCCTAGGAGCATAAATGTGTCAAACACTTTCAGATAGTCAAGTTGAATTGGTGTTAAACTCATGAATTTATCATACAGCTCACACAAACTAGTGAGATGCAGTATAATACTTTTGATTCACAGTTTTGGGAGGATACAGGAAGACGGGGGTGTTTTCAGAATAAAATCTCCCTCCTCTGCTTGGCACTTGCGGGCTTATATTCTTAAAGATTCCACATCACTCAAATAGCTAATCAACTTTGGGGGGAATGCCATAGTGCGCCTAGTGTCTCTCTCTACAGCAACCGTTATGCCCTTTCATCAATTTCACTCAGGATTCCTGGTCCTTTCTTCAAAATCTACACTGTGACTATACAGTAAATATTAATTTTATTTGAACCATAGTCTTTGAAGTGAATTTATAGTGGTACCCATGCCAAATGTGTCTAATTAAAGCAGCACAATGTATGATGCCCACCAGGAGTGATTTCATCAAGGGTTCGCAACCGTGAGAGAAAGAAAGGCTCCTGGGACTGGACTGTGAGAGCAGCAGAGGAGGGAGTGGGGGGTAATTGGACTGTGCTGCATCATTAACCGTTGGTAGGCTGTACACATGCACAGACTCCAGAGCTCCAGTGCATCTCTACATTCAAAAGAAGCCCAGCAACTTCACAGAACACATTCTCTGAGAAGGAAGGCTGTGGTGTGGCAGGGTGAGATTTAAATTAAAAGCAAATCTCATGAACACAAAGCAATAACCTGACAAGATCAGGCAACTATAAACTGCAACTACAAAAAGGTATCGACAATGTCTTTTTTTGTTTTGCCCTCACGTGGGATGCTTAAGTAATTAGCATTTGAGCACAGCAAACAACAAGGTTTGATGGATTACAGAAAATCCCTTATAGACTTTAGGCGAATACAGCTGGGGAAAAGGAACCCTCATGCCAATCAATACTTTTCAGCAACAAAGGTTCAAAGTACTCGAATTGGTAGATGCAGTGTATTCCACCATTTTAATGTATATTACATTTATCGCACATCACACACATTCACCAACCAATGGCACAGAAAACCATGCAGGCAAGCATATAGTGGTATCAAATTAATTTGGCTGGCCGAGTTGTGCACATGTGAATGCAAATGCATGTTGTCTATATTCTTCTGTTCTTGTGTGTCTCCGTTTCTGCTAAAAGTTCACAATGATTATGTTTCACTTGATTAATTTGAAGAAAACTGCTTAGAAAGCATGGCTTTTATGATATTAAATAAACATGAAAGTTGTGATATGAGACAAACACAAAACAATGCCATATAGTTGTTTATATTCATAGTGCCTACCTTTCCATGAATAAACCATTTGAAATGGAACAGATAGTCAGACACTGAGATGGAAATCAACTGAAAATGTGTTCACTATATCAAAGTCTCCAGAAACTCTTCCCAGCAAATTGAGGCTTGTCTCCAAGCTCCTCTTCGATTAGGAATATCTGGTTGTACTTGGTCAAACACTCAGAATAGCAATTGCAGTTTTAGTGTGTATGTGTGTAAACACAAACTTTGTACTAATTTAAAAAATGAAATGCAGTTGTTTATGTAAATACAAACATTGAAGACAAAGGCGAGAACACAAATTCTGACATGCCGGAATGAGATGAGGTATGACACACAGGGGTGATTTTTAGGTTGGCACCAGAAAGCTTTACTTCGATTAGAACAAATCCCGCTGTGTCTTGTCAGAGGGTAATTCCAATACTAATGCACGTCAAAGAAACGCATTCTTCTCCTCCAACAAACAAGGTTTCGCTTCGCTTCCACACTTGATTTCAATTTGTTGCAGGTAAGAATGCAATCTGCAGCGAATAAAGCAAGCAAACTACTTTGTATGTGGCACATGAATGAAGAATAAAGTTGGAGACGGAGAGGAGATATTTTACACAGCACTAAAATGCTATGTTAGTGTGAATAGACCATGATTGGATGAGATGACCTAAGACCTCAACAAAATATGATCAGATGATTGAGCACATTCAAGAAGTGCTTAAAAACACTGCAGTATACAAAGTATTCTGTCTATCTGTGTGTAATGTCACTGTGCGTGGGGATCCACACTCCACAACAGATGGAGACTTTCATCTTTGTAAATAAACTGCAAAAACAGATTCTCTACAAACCGTATAGCTAACATGGGATATTCGTAGTAGCATACTATTTTTATATGATGAAAGTCTAATATCTATGGGAGTAGAAATTAGAAACTAATTAATTAATTAATTAAGCGCTCCTGTCTCCTCTGTGCCTCGGCAACGTGTCTAAAATAACAGTCGGTCCGAGTGTGTGACAACTGACAAGCACTGGGACGCATGCTTGCGCATGTGTAAGTATAGCACTATTTAGTGTATATATGCAGAGTTAAATTAGCCTATATAGATTTCCTACTGGTATGTTCTTAGCTTATGTTTGATACACATTAAATACTACTTTGTATGCATGATGATGTACTATCGTGTTTTCTTTTGTTCGTGCTGACTGTAAATTGCTCTGGATTAAAAGTTGTAATTCAACACACGCACACACAAACGTGTGCACACACACGTCACACACACACACACACACACACAGTCAGTACCCGACGGACGACGACACACACATCCACATTATACCCTCAAGTCATATTCCCTCAGGTCATAATTATTACTAGGAGCATAATTTTAACTACATTTAATTTCACTGTAGTTTATAAAATGAATATATTAAGTTCTCTGCTGCGATTTCAATTGTTATGGATGACAGCACAGTGTGAAGGTAAACTGCACAGAATTAAATATGCAAGAATTCTAACCTCTCTGCACATTCGTATTGAGTCTACCAAAGTATTAGGTGTGAGTGCGACCTTAATCGACATAAACTATACATTAAGTGCATAGACAAAAAAATAAATAAATTGGGGCCAAGCAAAATGCCAGGCAAATGCCAGGCAAAATTTTGGTAAAAATAACAATTCTTCCACATTTTCTAAATGTGTACATTATTGAAAAAGTAATTCAGATATAAATTCATATAGAATTTAACTCTTGAGAGAGTAAAATGAAAATGGTTACATTTTACGATCTCAAGAGTTACGGATCTATAGGGGTCCATTTGGTTAGCAACTGTCCAACATTTACACCACCCGGAATCCTCTTAGGGAACACTGGTGGTGCCTGGACTGCTGGTTGAAAAGCAGTGCCCTATGATATACTGTGTAGCTGCAGTCTTCAACTATTAGTCTACAAACTCTACAATATTCCCTGTGCCGTTTCCTCATGTCCTAATGTCTGCAACCCACGTGTTGACTGATACAGCCGTGAACGTAGGCATACCAGTCTAGTGGTGGAAAGACGCCAGACCTTTCTAGGTTTCGGATGCAGACATTCTCTCACTAGCCACAACAAACCACATATTTGGTCAGGGTCAGGTTTATGTGCAGGTCCCAAAACTATGCATGAAAAAAACAAAACAAAAACAAAAAACAAAAACAAAGAAGGAACAAAGAAGGAAAAAACAAAGCCACACACACACACACGCACGCACGCACCTCTAAACGCACACACAGACGGACAGAGTAGAAATCATACATCATCCACCATGCCTTCAGGCTGGTGGAGACAACAACAACACATTCAAAAGTAAAATTACAACCATCCTCCTGCCAACCTTCCCCCTGAAACAAAACATATACCACCTCCTGCTTCCCTGATTAATGGCTCGGATGG
This sequence comes from Benthosema pterotum, assembly GCA_039105355.1. Classification (NCBI taxonomy): domain Eukaryota; kingdom Metazoa; phylum Chordata; class Actinopteri; order Myctophiformes; family Myctophidae; genus Benthosema; species Benthosema pterotum. Next base: position 19,192,433 of record CM076977.1, read on the forward strand.
ATGAATGAATGAAAATGTGTAACAATAATAGGTACAAATCTTCATTAAGCCCCTGCTGCTACTCACCTTGCTTGGTCAAAGCTTCCCTCAGGGAAGGGGTGATCATCTCTCTTCTCTCCGCCTCCTCTTTGGCCTTCTTCACCACATTCAACCTCACCATGTGCTCCTCTCCTCGCCTCTCTGTTTTGTTCTATAGTGACAAATAAAATCATCAGGTGTAGCAGTTTATCATTTTAGAATTATTTGCTTTCATTTTACTAGTGAATGAATGAATGAATAAATGAATGGGATTATAAGACACCAAAGATTTGCTTACAGTACATGCTGAAGTCACATTTACTGTAGTATTGTACACTGAAGTTTCCGCATAGCGATTGTTTTTTATGTGCTTATTTGAGCACTTTGTGTATACCATATAAAGATATTTGTGTTTAATTTAATTTCAGCTCAAACTTGGATTAATAAAAATATATATACTTAGATTAGATTACTTGGCTAACATGCACATATTGCAGAGTGGCCTACAGTAAGAAAGAACACCACATGGTAAACGATGGTCTATGATCAAAAGTGCCACTGCAGATTAAATTAATTTTCAACTTCAAACTGAGCATTCGATTTCATTAGGACAACGATTCTCAAAAAGGGCTTTCGTGCCCCATGGCCATGGGTCCTTAAATAGGGAGACATGCGAACAAGAGAAAAGTTGCAATGCTCTATATTCTATAATATACTCTATTCACCATTTTCCAAAAACACAGACATCAAAGCAGCGGTTTCAAGGAACTCCCGTAATCAGTGGATCTGATGTCTACGAAGATCAAAGATTTAATCATTCTTTTTCAAGACCAAAGAACTTTTGTCTGTCATAAATAATGTATATTGCATGATATTAACCGTGTCTATAGTTAGAGGATACTAGGTCATCAGATACTACATTAGATATCATATTATAGGAAAACAGTTTAGCAATCTAACTGTGTGAAAATAGAAACAGCATAATATTCAAGTTAGCATGCAGAACTCAAAAACGTTTCCTGAAATTTCAATGCTGAAATTGTTTTCTGCTGCATACTACAACTGTGCAACAATATCTATCTCCCCACCAAAGCAGATTCATGAATTACTGGCACAATGTTTCCTTGAGTATGAAAATGGGCATTAGCTTTCAAATGATGGTGTTCCGCTGGCCTAGCAGACCAGGTGCATGACACATATAGGCTCTGGCCTGACAGTGTCTGACATGACAACCTTTTCTACATCTTTTCTACACCTTTTCTACAAGCCAGCCTTGACATTAGACAGCTGATGGCCAAGTACTGTAATTCACAGCCACCATTGTTTACACACGATCACGTCCAACACAAGACTACTCTAGCCCTAACCCTCTATTGCCATTATGTATAAGGATAAATAATGATATACAGAAATGTGGGTGGAATACAGTCTAGCGATTTGTGAAACTTAAAAAAAATGTATATATTCATATCCATATATCATATTGTGCTGAGTCTGGTGTTGACTGAGGGATTACATCAGGAAATAAATTGAGATGAGATCACATTTTTATGCAGGGCATCCTCCCTCAGTCCCTTCCGTTGTCTGTATGACAGTGATAAATGTCGGTCAATACAAAATGACCCACTTTCATGCTTGAGATAATATTTTATAGATGAATCAAGTCTTAAGGTCAATTGGTGTTTTACTAGAGATTTTAAAGCACCAATCCAGAACATATTACCTCGTCTGTCTACCTTTATTATCACCCATGTCAGGGTAATGTGTCACATGCGACCACAGATCACACACAAGTGCATTTATACTTGCGTGTGTGTGTGTAACTCAAGAACAGAGATGATTTTCAGTGAAGTGATTACGAACACTGAAAGTTCAAAGGTTGCAATTAAGGTCTAAAGACCAGGCTCCAAACCTCCTTGGTTTGGGGCCCATGACACATGTCTTTGCAAACCATTTTGATTAGTCTAGGCCGGCTCAGGGTGGAAAACAGATTCAGGCAACTTAAAATGGGACTGACATTCAGTGTTGTAAATGCCGCTGTGCCCTCTATGGTTTAAAGAGTGGTTTAACTACTTAGTTTAAGACGGTGTCAATGCATTTTAAATAGTTACTATATTGATTTCAAATCATTGAATCATATCGGATCGTGATGCCAGAATGACCCAATACCGTCCACGTATCCTACCAACCACCATGATGTACTGTATCTATGATACGTATCGAATTGCTTTTAAAATGTATTGTAACACCCGTAGTAAATTCTCCTTCTACAGCACTGCCACTGAAGTGTGGAATGGGCCGACTCCCTCTCTCAAAAAGAGCAAATCCCTGGCATCCTTTAAAACAAAGCCAGAAAATCCACCTTTCAAATCCACCTGCCAAAGGGAGAGGAAATGATGATCACTATAGTAATGCCCATACTATAGTGGAACTACAAACTGCTCAAAAAGCTTGACCTCAATTAGTCAACCAATCTCCAATCCAATCCAAACTCTCCATTATTTACGTATATTTATTTTATTATTACTGTTATTTAAAGGTAGGGGAGTGATTTCACTTTTGTCAGATATCACCAAAAAAAAAATTCTGTTAAAATGCTCTATTATAAGGTGTGCAGACCATATATGGAGTTTCCCCCTCCCCCACGTTAGCAGAGGAGCTAATAAAAGTTCCCCAGGTGGAGGGTGAATTCTCCTCCAATCAGGATCGAGCAGCAGGTTCACATAGTGTAGCTACTCTTGGGCGCCCCTAGTCCACCAGGCTGGTACTACACGATGAATTACAAATAACTTACCCTACCTTTAAGGCTGTCAGCATTAACTAGTCAATCACGAGTTAACTCAGACATGAGTTAACTCGATTAATTTATTTTGTGTGCGATTAACTTGCAGTAAAAACAAAAGCCATGTGGGTCCATTTGGTTCAGTTTCTCCAAATGCAGGTGAATAATTGTGAAATATCTGCATTACATAAGTTAGTTTAAAATAAGTCTACACAATTAGAGAATGTAGAAAACATTTTACAAAATTTGCATGTTCGCTCCTAATGGCACGAACATCAATACAGCTTGGAAATATGGACAAATTCTTTAATTTAGGTCTGGAAGTCTAAATCGATGTCTTCAAAATGTGGTCCGTGGCTCAAATGCAGAATAAATAATGGACCTTGATATGAAAAATCTTGAAAAACATTGATTTAAGGTATATTTAGAACCGATAAAAAAATATGCGATTAAATTGCGATTAATCAAATATTAACTATGGGCAATCATGCAATTAATTGCGATTAAATATTTTAATCCACTGACAGCTCTACTGTTATTATTAAAAATGAAATTAAGCAATTCATATTATTATTTGCCCCGGTTGTTAGCAGTCAACTATTAAACAATCACGGTCCGTCGTAGAACACCCCGCCATGTAGCTGAGGAAAGTTAGAGTCATCCTTGACTGTAAATCTAGCATCTGACCCTGATTTTAGTATTCCACACAGGCTTTATAATGAAGAGAAAATGGACCACAACTGAGTTCAATTCAAGCCACTGCATACAGCACTACTATCCATCCACAGCATACAAATCCATCTGACCGTGACCTCAGGTGTTTGCCTTCAAACTAAAGCCCATCTGTCTCCAGCTGCTTATGGACCAGACACCGGTGTACTTTTTGCCTTTTTGCCTGGTTGAGTCTGAAGCGCGCTCGCTGCTAGCTAATGGCTCCATCGGCTCTGTGCACCTGGGTTACAGTATAGCTGCTGGAGAGCGGCCGGCGGTGGAAAGTAACTGAGTATCATTATTTACTATCATTATTTACTAAGTACTGTACTTATGTACAATTTGTCATTTAGTTTATTTTAAGCACGTATACTTCTACTTTGATACAACTCAGAGCTTTTGCCCTATTACTACACTACAAATATATTTAATTACTAGCTCCTGTGAAGAATGCAAAACATGCATTAACCACTTCAGCTCTATATACATTTTGGCCATTTGAAAATAGGTTATCTGCAAGCTCACAATGTGTCACGAATTGCTGCGGACACATGTGAACTGGTAACACAGTAGTTCTATACATTGCAGCAGGGACACTTTTACCCAAGTAAAACATTTGAGTATGTTTTTTTCCACCACGGCGTTACCCCAGCGTCAACTAGCACTTGTGAACGGCCCCCCGACAGCCACAGCCATCGCCTCATATGAGCAGATCCTTTGCTGAGAGGTGACAGCATGAATAAGTCAGCCATCACACAGCATCAGAATCCACTCTGTTCGGTTACCATGCTGGAATAGGATTAGGCACAGCGGCACAGGTGTCTGCATCCTGTCACGGAAAATAAATGGTGTGGTGCTTTGCTGTATGTAGCTTAAAGAGGTGGATGTCAGAATACAGTAAGCCATGGCCAGTTGAAAATTATGAGAATATAGGTGAAGGTTAATCTGCACTAGGGCTTCACAATTAATCGAAAATCGTGGTTTCCCCTTTACTGGCACATTTACGGTAGAACTGGGTCACACTCACTAACGGCCCAGCTTACTTTAAATAGTGTTCTGTTAAATAAAAAAATAAAAATGCAATGTGTTCTGCTGTTTATTATGAAAGGGTAGTCCAAGTCTCCAATAAGAGTTCTATTGTGTTCTATTGTTTACTTGGGCGAGAAAAAGAAAAAAATGACTACTTGAATGTTCATTAAAAGAAATGCATTGAAGAAGCATGAGGTCAGTCTGTTGCTATCCCCAGGTTGGCAGAGGGAGTGTGTAAACTGAATATAAACATAGTAGAGGCAATTCTCTCTACAGGATTTGCAACTGTGAAGAACATACTGAATTCAAAACCCCAAAACAACCATGAAACGTACACTTCAAACTTGCCCGGGCTGCAGCACAGATGACCAATGTAACACACAGTCTGCATCAAGAAGATGGGCACATTTCTGACAGCACACAGAGCACGTAGCCAACAGTGCAACAATCTGTCCCTGTGGTGTGTGTGTGTGTGTGTGTGTGTGTGTGTGTGTGTTTCACCCTAAGAGCTGTGACTGTACATTGCCTATCACTGTTCTGCTGCACAACCCCACCTCCCCTATTCCTGAGTAGGCCACCATAATGAGTGATGACATCTTACAATTCAGGCAATTTTAGCATCACAAATCAGCTAAGAACCTAACCTCCATCTAACAGTAGGCAGAATTTTAGTTGCAAATGTTTTTTGTCTCTGAACAGGACATTTAGGTGTGGAAGAAGGCCGGCACGGCCGAAACTGTTGTGTGCCCATCTACTGCAAAGTACAAAGAAATGTAAGCAGAAAGAAATAAACTACAACTCTCCTGCAACCTGTCGTGCGACCCACCTCCCCTTTTTAGAAATCCATCATTGGCATCCAGGGAGTGTGTGAGTTAAGTTTGACACCCACCGGGCTAACGGTGCCGGAGATTTGCTGGTAACAGAAGGATGGACACACATACACACACAGGTGAACTGGAGTGTAAAACATGCTCTCTCCCTATACATCCGGCCTCGTTGCGATTAGGCAGTTATGTAATGACTGTGACAGATCTACTCCAGAGTCCTGAGAGCACCAAAAACAGAATGTATGGACTGACACAATCTAAACGGACTGGATGGACTGAGCCAGGCATTCGGATGCCCAATGTAGTACTGGACAAGTATACAGTGTATAGATAGAATGCAAACCTGTAATAAAGTAAACCTACATAACTTTTAAAATGATATTCCTCCCAAAACATAATCAGCACCATTATTATTATGAAAATATTGTCTGCTTAACCTATGTGTGTTTAAAAAAAAAAAAATCTAAATAAACTCTTGAAATTAACCACTGTGTTACAATGTTGCAACATGATTCCCGCCATGTAGATGCCAAGTCAGGGAATTACCAAACCATATTATACAGAGGTGTTTTGTGACATCTAGTGGACGTTTGTTGTCTGTTGCACCTGTAACACAAGATTTACAAACTACACAACCAAAACATGTGTGTTCCACACTTAATGTACAGTGCCTGGTCTTGAAATGGTCAGATGCATGGTTGTCCAGACCAGCACAAATCACAATGATGTTATGACATTTGCATTTATAGACTCCATTTGGGCATGCCTGGAGGAAGTAACCTAATAAATAGATGGCTGTTTGAAGGATGGCAGCACTTCAACAAATACAATGCAACATTTTGAGTCTTTCGGCACACTTAATGGCACACATTCACATGCGCACACACACATACACACACTCTTGAGGCACTGCAGCAATTTGTATCTTCTCCTCCATTAGGGCTATCACTAATCCTATTAGCTATACCATTGTGTTTATCTGATGCCTGGTACTGCTGAGTTGACAACAAGCGGATAGCTTTTGTTGATGCAGCACAGGCGTCGTTCGGACGTTCGCCCGTTTTATATTCCGATGAAAGGAAAGGCAAAAGGCCCAGGCAAAATTGAAATGCATTTCTGTTATGTTATAATCTACACCAAGTGACAGAAAATGTTAGCCACTGCTTCAGATCAAAAGAGAATCTATAATACCAAGGTATACCGAGATGTCTCTGGAATGTTCAAGCAGATGTTCTTCTTTGACAAATCTTCTTTTAAAATAATGACAATTTTGTTTTTGTATGTTGTGAGAGATGAGAGAGTGGCCAAATGGTTTCATTTTACGCTCTCAGGGGTTAAATTAATTTTAAACGTCTGCATTACTTTTTACAAGAGGTCTGCAGAATTATAGAAAGTAGAAGAATTGTTATTTTGCATCTTTTCTCTTCCAACAGGTACCAACAGCATAGAATTGTTCACAAAACCATATCCAACACTATCAATAGGTATATTTTCTGACCCCTTTAAACTGCTTTTGTAGGCTAAAAACAACTTTAGACTCCTCTCTCATGGACTACTACTTTCCAACTACTTTCCAATCATTGAGCAGTGGATGAACAATAACTTTCTTAAATTAAACCATCCTGATCATTGGAACAGGCGATCAAAATCCTGCAATAACGAACACATTCGGAAAAGTGTCCAGTTAGAGCATCTGTGAAAAAAACCTGGACGTTATTCTAATTCGAATCTAGACCATGGTTAACGTTTCAAAAAGCACATTACTAATGTCACAAATAAACAATGCAAGAATCAGACCATTTCAATGACCTTGCTTTTAAGTTATTTTAACTTTTACCCTTGTTCAATTGTTGCATTTTTTAATTGTATGCATTACTACTAGTATAGTACAGGTATAGTGTAAAGTGGGTAAAGTGTGGTCAAATGGTAGTCTGTAGCTCGCATGCTAAATAAATAATGAACCTTGATGTGGTAAAAAAAAAAACATCCACCTCCAGCCCAGAATGATATACAGCCACAACAAAGTTCCATTCAACTCCCATCTATTTGGACAAGGTCCTGCTGGCCAATGAAATGCAGCAATAACAACAATGGTTTACAAATGACTACTCGCACTAAAGCAGTAGAGCATTCCAGGGCCAGTATATGGATGCCAATAAAGTGAACCTTTATGTAAAAGTCAAGTGGGGAATTAATGGAAATAAAGTGTATTGACAGCTGGCAGAATAAACCCCTGTAAAACAGCCAAAAGATCAATATCAGGCGGACAACTTGAGGTTTGTAATCCATGTTTTGATAGCAGCTGCCTTCCAGCAGGTTATAGAAGAAGATTTGCACAATAGGCAATACATAATAATCATTGTTGGGTGTAACAGCATTATTAATTATTGGTAACCGGACTTGGTGTTTTCTATTCCTCCTTCTGTGAGTGTATAATAAAGAGTGTATAAATAAATAAGGTTTCAGAGAGAAAAAGAAAACAGGGTTTCAATTTTAGGCAAAATCGTGAAGCCCCAGGGCAAAAGCTACAAAACCTGGAGGTGAGGTTATAATAATTTCTAAAATTAATTAACTCATTGGCCTCATGGTGGCGCTATAACAGCCCACTTTACGGCCTATAACTCTTGAACCGTAAGTCATAAAATCAAAATTAATCTTCCCCTGTATTCCTTGGGTCATTCCGCAAATCAACATATAGGTCAAACCTTTTTGCGCCAGATAGACCAAATTTCACCAAAAACTCTGGCCCTATCCGATTAAAACAGCACCGTCAGAAATTTGACAGTCCGTATTGTTTGGACATAATCACCACCCAGAGTCAGTGTGAGGGGCCTATTTTACAAAGGACGCCACATAACAGTATAACAAACAGAATGTCCAATCCACCCCAAATTTGAATCATACTTTGAGGGTAGTTTCATCAACACAACAAAAAACAATTCCATTTACATTCATACCAACTGCAACAACAACTGACTTGACATTGTAATTGGGTGCTATAGACTAATACATGGAGGAGTTCCCTGTATAGTTGTACCGCTCAATCATACAGGTGTGATTTCTTTTTTTTACTCTCAATGCAAAATTTAACACTTGCTTTGCAGGCTGAAAATGACAAATTCAGACAAAGTCCACTTCTTTTTTTGACCTGGCATGTCTCCTCGGTTTGAATTACATGTCCTTCACCACAAAGTTATTGGTGACCAATCAAAGCCCACTATTCAAAGTGAGACATTTTTTCCTGTAACGTTGGAATTTAGTTGCCCCTTGAAACAAATTAAGTACAAATTAAATATAAATATCAAATTAAGTATTAAGTACATTAAGTAATTGGATCAATTTCCCACAGTTGTGCGCACAATACTTGAGTACAGTCTGCTCATCTCTTGATTGTTTCTATCATGCTGTGAAAACATTACACCCTGTTGATTCATACAGCATAAATACTTATACTATACTTATTTTTTCATGTAGAGATCTCAAGATGTCATAGCATGATTTTTCCAAGGATCTCCTCGAACACCAATACTAGTCTCTGACACCTAGTGGTCAAACACAGTAATAACTACAAAGTTGAAGTAACAGATCATTGTGTGATCTGTGTTGTTATGATTTAGTGTTGATTTTGTCTAAGTACACCAAAATGTTAGGAAGGGGGTAATTTGCATGCCAAAAGCGCTCTCTCTCTCCCTCTCTCTGAGAGGCATACTGTAAGTCTAGCTTTACCACACAACAGTGCCATGTGGTGAGCTTTTACATTTTTGCCATACAACAGCGCCATAAACTGCACAGCTACGCTCTGCCTGTCTCAGTGCCAGAACATATAGTCTACAGGGACGTTCACACAGACATACAGTAATACATACACAGACCATAGCCAGCCTTGCCACAGCGCAGTTGACTTTAATTTGCTTGTTAGAAAGCAGTAAAAAGCACATGTTTAATCGCAGCTTTGTGACACGTTTATCTTGTAGCCTACCTTAATTTGATTTAAAACAACAGCAAATGCATTGCTTTGAATATTTCTTTCTATAACTTCTATAACAGCGCCGCTCTGTACGAGGTGCACAGATCTCCTAATAAGTCCCTGCAGGCTTGCATGTTATTAAGATATCGGTAATTATAAATCATGCATTTGATCTCACAAGAGAGGACATTCATTAGACTCAACACCAACCACGGCAAGTACAGTTTTACATAGAGACAAAGTTTGACTGCATATGGCTGTCGCTGTATTAAAAAGATCTATATGCATTTCGAATCTTTCGATATTCGTTTGAAACCATGAGGGGTTTTAAAATGAATATTCAATAGTCATATTTGCAGCCTTAGCACACACACACGCACACACACACTTGCCCAATTAATGTGCTGCCCTCTTCACATTCGCCAGCCCAAGGAGTGGTCTTGTGCAAAACTAATGGTTGCAATATATTCAGTCACATGCTTCTTAAAGCAAAAATAATACAAAATGTTTGCCTTATAGATGTATAGGTTGTTAATGGTATGGCCACACTGGGTACCCATTGGCAAAACAAAAGAAAAACAGCACTTGCCTTGAGACTACGTATCATTTAATGTCCCACTCCACATCTCTGGCTGCCGGACTAAGCACAATGATTTGGGTCACCAACCTTGGCTTTCTTGAGGCCGTGGATCATGTCGCCGAGGTCCTCCATGTCAACCACAGATCTGTTCTCATCCATGGCAGAAGATTCCTCATCACTGCTGGATTCCAAGTGTTCTTCCTCCTGCGGAAATAGGGAGCAGTAACCATCAACACCTGGAATAAGGTAGCTTTTAACCACTTTAACAGTTTAAAGGTGTTTGCAAACAGCCTGCATTTCCCAGGAGGAATAAGGCCTACATGATTTTTCTTTCCTTCTTGTTTTTTTTCACCCAGCATCAATTAGCCCTTCACTAAGTCTCTCCCCAAACCATCCTTCTCCAATAGGTAACTGTTGTTATTGTCCAATAGCAACAGTTGCTAAACTATTTGGATTGGAATTGTACAGTGACTAAAGCCCCACCGCCAAAGGGTGGGTGGGGTTTTGAGAAGGGGTAATTATATAATGCAATCCTGGGCACTACACTGGCCCCAGCAATGGACTGATCTCATGCTTCTTTCACATGTTCCATTTCTTTATCAATTTCATTTTAATTTCATGTAATTAGACGGACAGAACAATACCATGTTTGTGATGAAACTGGTTTTGGTTCATACAGTATCAGTTTGATAAAACAGTACATGGTGTAAATAAAACAGTATGGCAGCATGTGATGTCTACCTGGTTGTTGCTGTTGTCTTTGTTTTTTTTGTGTTTTTTCGCTTTGTTTGTGAAAAACGAACAAAGTTCAAAGCTGGTGGAAGTGGGGGTTATACTAAATCTGGAAACTATTCCTCACATACTATTAATAAGTTATACACATGCCATGTGTTAACAGTTTAATCGTAATATTAATTTTAACCTATTGCTGTGTCAACAAGCTTGTTCATGATCCATTCATAAAGCATAGTTAAACATCCAGTATAACAAATTTAACAGGTCTTTTATAACTAATTAAAATACTTGAATAAGTTTGCAAGTGATCTATTAGCCATCTACTGTATAAGACATAGCTGTTAACTTTAGTACCAATAAATGCATCATTAATCAACAAATCTCTTCTTAATATTATGGTCAATGCCCGTGTGAAAAGTCAGAGCAATTGGTGCTGCCAGAGAGGAGTTATGGCGATTTCAGACAGACAGTAATTTCCTTATTTATATTATGGATGGATAACATTGTCATTCTACAGTGTTAACACAAATCTTAAATGCTGTGTATTAACTTTTAATATTATAGTGCTTACAATGTGTTACTGATGCATAAATACTGTCAGAAGTGGGATTCGAACCCACGCCTCCAGGGGAGACTGCGACCTGAACGCAGCGCCTTAGACCGCTCGGCCATCCTGACATACAGATCCCTTACAGCAAAGTGCAAGGCACTTGAGCTGTGGTGGTTTGACCCAGTGTCAATTATATAATGCACCCCCTTTACCAAATCTGTTTGACAAGCCAGGGAATCAGTGAATGGAGTCTGAAGAGGTGGATTTTCAGACTGCGGTGGAAGATTGGGCATGAATGACACAATAGTGTTTATTTTAGTTTATTGGCAGTTATTCTAAATTGGAAACTATTTCGCTCCTGTACTATTAAGTGATACACATGCCAAATGTTTCCAGTAACCTATTGCTGTGTCAACTAGCTTGTTCATGATCTATCCATAGATCCTGAAGCTGTAAATCCTTATCTTGCAAACATTAAATTTTTATAATAACTATGTTAACATTAACAATAACTAATTGCTTCAGTTTGTAAATTATGTTATTAACAAGTTATAACATTGTTATTCTACAGTGTTGACACAAACCTTAACTACTATGTATTAAAAATATCATAATGTTTGTTACTGATGCATAAATACTGTCAGAAGTGGGATTCGAACCCACGCCTCCAGGGGAGACTGCGACCTGAACGCAGCGCCTTAGACCGCTCGGCCATCCTGACATACAGATCTCTGCCTACCAGTTAGAGCAGATCCACAGTGGAATGCATTTTGAGCTGGGGTTTTGGTGTCAAGTATATAATGCAATCCTGAGTACTACACTGACCCCTTTAGCATCCTGGGAGAGCAATGGAATACCTTATTAGACAGATTATTAGACAATAACGCATTTGTGATGAAACTGGTTTTGGTGCAAATCAGTTTAATAACCCAGTGAATTGGTGAATGTCTCAAGAGTCTGAAGAGGTGAATTTTTAGACTACGGCAGAAGACTGGGAGTGAGTCACACTTTAACGTGTCCTTTTCTTCCTTACCTCAAATCTGTGAGTTTCTGGGTCTGCCTGCTCTGGCAGCTCCTCCCGGCTGTTGTGCTTCTTGTTCTTGCAGGAGCCACCGTTGGTCTTACAGTTCCCACTGCAGCTGCTCTTCTTGTCACCTTTAGCCAGAGCCCGGAGGCGACTCAGAAACCGGTCCTTCCATTCCAGAAAGTCCGCCTGGACACTGCCGTTGCGGCTCTTCACAACGTTACAGTCGCCCTCGCCTCTGGTCAGGATACGTGTAGCGCTCAGCATCCACAGCCACTTGTCCACGTTTGTACCCACCTGCAGAATAATTATAGTAGTTTATGTTTGCATGTTTGGAAATGTAACATCTGAAATCAATAATATATAGCCGATCTATAGCATTACATGATTAATTTCTCAGCAACATAGATTAGCATAGATCTATAAACACATCATCTAATACTAAAAACCTTTCTGGCAGCGGTGGGATTTGAACCCACGCCTCCGAAGAGACTGGAGCCTTAATCCAGCGCCTTAGACCGCTCGGCCACGCTACCTCAGTAACTTGCAAAGTATTTTCGTGACACACAAGCGGATTACCAATACTACTTTTCTCATTACTGGACAACAACACAAAAGCCCTTAAGAAGTGAATACGAAATCATGATGTAAAGTTCAGGATATACTGTACATTTGTAGTTTATTTAGGGGTACTTGTTTTAAATTAGGAACTATTCCTCATTAACTATTAGTAGTAAATGAAACACACACTGTGTTTACAGTTTAATTAGTTAACTTTTAATCTACAAGTCATTAATAAATAAATAGCTTACTAATAGCTTGCTCATGACCTATTTATAAGGCATTGTTACATATTTAACTTTAAGGTATTTTATAACTCATTAAATATCATTTGCCTATGTATAAAACATCATTGTAAACACTTAACTTACAAACATTAAAAGTAATTCAGTTAATAACTAATTGAAAAACAATTTGTAAATGAGGTTATTAACTAGTTATAACATTGTTATTCTACAGCGTTAACATAAATCTTAACCATGTATTAAAACTAAATATTAAAATGTTTGCAATGTGTAACTGATGCATAAATACTGTCAGAAGTGGGATTCGAACCCACGCCTCCAGGGGAGACTGCGACCTGAACGCAGCGCCTTAGACCGCTCGGCCATCCTGACATACAGAGCTCTGTCTACCAGCTACAGCACATTCACAGTGGAATGCACTGTGAGCAGTGGTGAAACCCAAGTCACATGTCTGTGACGCAATCCCTTCCCCCGCCTCTGTTCTGCGGTTAGCATTACAAAGAGACCACCAACACCCCTCCCCCAGAGACCAATTGATTAGATGGTACAGATATATCAGGGAAATCAGTCACCCAAACAGCAGTTAAAGGGGAATTACACTAACTTTCCACATTTTACTATCATTAGAGTTGTGTAGAGATAATGAAAAATAAAAACTTTTTGTTTCCTAGAAATGGAGGTCAGAAAAACAAAATCATTCATACAGTAATTCATTCATGTAATTAATTAACTATTCAAACACACAATGGAATTTTATTCTTGTATTGAATAAGTTACATTAGATTAACTCAGGAATTGAGTTATGAAATCACTGCATAATACATTGTAATTAAATACTTATTCTTATTGATTTGAGCATTTGAAAGCACTGATTTTGTTTGGTGAAGCATGACATAATTGTATTTCTGAATTATGTGACGAAATCATTCATATTTATTCTAATTGTCATATTTATTCACTTTTTATAGTTTCCATGATGTTGTCAGAGAATAAATACACCCGTCGAGATGACCCTACTTTGTCACCACTTCATCAAAATCAGGGGCAGCTACAGTCATGTTTCTACTGTCACAATTATTCTCAGGACTAAAGGTAGTCAACCAGTGAGAGAAATATTGCCTGGACTGAAAGGTGTCTTATTACAACTGTCAGTAGAAATGCTATCACATAAGCTGCTGTTGCTCACCCTATCTGAGCAGCAAACACTGGGGCAGAGAAACGGAAGCCACACAAGACATGAAGGAGGTTGGATATTAACAGCTTTTTGTATAACTGTCAGGATGGCCGAGCGGTCTAAGGCGCCAGACTCAAGGTGACAAACCTTCCTGGTTGAGGGATTTCTGGTCTCCAAATGGAGGCGCGGGTTCGAATCCCGCTTCTGACACTACTTTTAAAGCCAGTCTATTAAGCAAACATGGCTAAATTGTGCACATCAGACATGGCAACATATACTGTATATAATAGCCTTTGAAGAGAACTACTCGGCTACATTACCAAAAATATTATATTGATCCAATGTTTATATGTAGACATTTTGGGGAATTGTTATATAATTAAAATGGTGGGTGATTTAAAAGCCACAGTTCAATCATGAAGATGCAAATGAATATCACAGTTTAACAGTTAAACGGTTCATTAGCTGTGCCAGTTCAAAGTTTGCATGTTGTTAGAGTCCTCAGAAGTTTGGCACATCCCTCTACCGTTTCATGGGAACAGACTGCACGGTTAAGCCAGAAGTGCTATTTTTAGCAGAAGGGAGAACAAAAAAAACAAACTAACAGAGAATTAATTAAGTTAATAACTAATTGAAAAACAGTTTGTAAATGAGGTTATTAACTAGTTATAACATTGTTACAGTGTATACATTGTTAACATAAATCTTAACTATGTATTAAAACTAAATATTAAAATGTTTGCAATGTGTAACTGATGCATAAATACTGTCAGAAGTGGGATTCGAACCCACGCCTCCAGGGGAGACTGCGACCTGAACGCAGCGCCTTAGACCGCTCGGCCATCCTGACATACAGAGCTCTGTCTACCAGCTAGCACAAATCCACAGTGGAATGTAGGACTCATGTCTACCTACCGCCAAAGTGTCTCTGAATTATATACTACTCTTTGTTTTATCTCCTGTTTTGCTATTTCTTTGCTAATGTAATGTATGTAAAACACTTTGTGAGATCTCCCTGTGAGGGATGCTATATAAATAAAATGTACTTAATTACTAGTAACATCAGGATTTTTTTTTTCCAGAAAAAGAAATTTAGAAGACATTTTGTAGAATTTGTTCTCAGGTCCAAAAGGGTCAATAAAATTCTCACCGTATTATAGTGCCCAACATACACAGAGTTGCCAAGGCCAAACACTGCGTATCGGAGGCCTTTCAGGAAGGTATTCCCATATCTGAAGTCCGTGGAAGCCTCCTCCAACCACTTACAGAACCACTCAGCGTTCTCTGTGGGCTGTCCATCAGTGTAGGTTGCCAGCAGAAACACACAAACTGTTCTGTTGGTGCACTGTAGAGATGGGATCAAAATTAGCCTAATAAGCTGTATCAAAAGGTCATACACAGTGATGAAGTCTTGATGCCGAAAAAGGTCCATGTTGGTTTGATCATACTAGAGATGTCCTGATACTGTATCCGTATCGGAAAAGTATCATTATAGGCCCTTTTTTGCCATATAGGGTCATATCGTATCTGTAAATATGCCAGTGTGGACTCTAACCACTTGACACTAGGGCAAATAAATAAAATGTTGGGGCATGTGGAGTCTGCACTGCCTAAACTACAAATGCACATTTAAGTGAGGAGTCTGCTACGAACACAACAAAATGTATAAAGCTATAAACACAACACAAGATCACAACACTGGTATTGGCATTCATTCGGCATTGGTATCAGTATCACCTCAGGAACAAAGAAAAGTGTATCAGGAGATTAATAACCTGCCTAGCCCATGCTGCATAATGAATTAAAAGGTACCAAGGATTTCGGAGTGCTTTACAACATCAACCCCAGTCGGTTAGTAGCAGATTTGTGTGAATATACAAGTCAGGTTCTTACGCAAGACCACTGAGCCATCATGCCACCGAGAAATGCTATCACATTTGTCATTTCTCAGCCATCATAGACAAACATTTTTATTATGATTATGAATCAGAGAGTCAGGTCCACACATGTAGAGTACTACTTTGCGTGGACCTTGTCAATCTCTCCAAAATCACTTCACCCACCTCATTGGACAGCCTGTCATCTGGATCGTAGACTTTCATGTCAATCACGTCAGCTGGTATGCCCAGACCTCTTACATCTTCTGACAGTTCCTTTGCAAAATTCTGTGTGAAAAGGTCAAAAAGGTCAGCACAGAAAACAAATAAGATTCAATGTAACAAATATATTATATTTCACTCATTCATCAATTCATCAATATTTCTATTTGCTGTGTTGTGAGGCTATTTTACGGGCTGCTACTGTTCAGCAATATTTCTGGTTCACTATTTATTTCCTCAAATGTTGAGGAAACAACGGCTTACTACAACTCAAATGTTGAGTTGTAGTAAAACGTTGTAGTACTGTATATAATTACTGTAAGTCATTGTCATGTTGGCTTGCGGACATTGTTGCGGACATTGTTGTCAAAATTCCATTGTTGGCCACGAATACACAAAATAAACTGATGATAATAATAAAAATATAATACCGGTAATAAGAATCTGTGTTTTGGTTATATTATAATAATATAACCAAAGAAAAAATATAACACAAAGAGGTCTGTAACTGACTAGTAACTAGTTCATACTCAAATCACATAATAGTGTCCTGTTGTTATCAAGATAAAAACCGGGACATTTGTCAAAAGTGGATGACCTCCCTCAATTCAGGATATACTGTATATGCCAAAAAGTTTGTGAACCACTGCACTAGCTTGAAGGGGGAAATCGGCTCGCCATTGGCTGGGTGACTCTGGTGAGATATTAGGCTTTTGGTGAGCCAAATATACCGGTAGTTATGTAGTTACATTTACTGTATGTGTACACATGCATATCATATCACATACCTCGTGGATCGTATTTAAACATATACACACACACATATATATATATATATATATATATATATATATATATATATATATATATATATATATATATATATATATATATATATATATATATATATATATATTTTTTTTTTTTTTTTTAAGCAACACAATAGTGTGTGTGTCTGCCTGCTAGCCAAAAAGGCATATAGTGTCAATCGTTAAAGTTCATGTCATGCTATAGCGCCTACTGGTTTTGGCATTGAAGAAAAAGATCTGCTTTCCAGACAGTAGCCCGAGATTGCATGATACAGTATTTTATAAATTGCAGTTATTCTAATGATTAGAATAACTGCAATTTTCTCAGATTTTTTTCTTTACATTAGAATCTAATATATACCATATATACTGTATATACACAGTCATAGAACACACACGGACAAGATTCTCTGTAGGCAACAGGATGATATTCATAGCAGCACTGACTGAACACATGCAGAACTCCTTCAACAAACATAATGAGAGGTATGTGTTGTTGTTGGTGCAGGCCTGAAAATGTGTCCCACCATATGTGCTAAAGGACGTTTCATACACTGTGCTGCTGTGAATGTCAACCTCGCCAACTACACAGAATGCTGTGTGTTATAGTGTGTTTAATTAAAGTGCAGATCATGTTCCATTTGCCACAAGGGCTTTTCTGGAAAGTAAATTATTCTTTATAAAATGAGAGGTAGACTTATCGCACTTTTAATGCTTTCTAGAGAGCTGTGCAATAACAAAAAATGCAGTGTCCCATGGCTGTGTATCTGGAATACATTAAGGCATGATGTTTTCGGAGAATAATATCCTTACCATGGCTGTCCCAGTTTGTGAGCCATAGAAGATTTTAACCGCAGAAACGTGAACCACAGTCTCCTTCTCAGGATGAACGTTCTTCTTCACAGCTTCAAAAAACCACCATGGTCCAAGTTGATTGGAGAAGCTCTATAAAAATAAAATAATAACAATAATAATGAACAAATGCATGCACACAGAATTCAAGTCAGTATTGAAATACAAATTACCGGGTAATTATGTATATTTTATAGAGTTTTTATAAACACAGACAGGCAGACAGACAGACAGCAAAGTGCACTGTAGCCTAAACATTAAATTATAAGGTCCCATAAACCACTTCTCTTGTAGGCTAACACAAAGATGGAGCCTGAATAACAGTTCATAGAAAGTAATTTATGCATTTACCTTTTTCAACACCATCTTGAAAGAAAACCATATTCCAAAGGCGACAGCCGCGGCTGAATACAAGTACAGCCTGTTGTGCCACAACGACATGAAGTAAGTCTCCTCGGGAATGTTGACTTTGACATCCTTTGACGCTGCAGTGTGGGGTATAAATTAACCATCATCATTTTATTTTATTTCATGAAGAAACACCTCAGTATTTGTGTCTTTTTTTGCCCTCATATATCGTGAAAATGTAAATTGCAATTGCAGCGTTCAAACTAAGTTCAAAGTGGACATGACAGATCTACGCATCATTATCACACATATCCTGTATCCTGGAGGCACCTTCTCTGCAGCAGCAGTGCTGCTGCCTGTGAGGTGTTGATATTAAACTTAGCAGCACCAACACTCACCTAGGGTGTCCAGGGAGCTGCAATAAGTACCTCCTAGCAAAGGGAACAGCATGAAGAATCCGTTCAACATTATAAAAAGCAATACGTTTCTTGGCCGAATTAAATTGCTACGCAATACAGCGTAAAAACTGAGGTGGATACAATGTATCCAATCCAAAATTATTCCTCTTCCTTCTTCCTCTTCTATTTGGAGGCGTTCATTGGTGGTTGACAAACATAATACTTGTGAATTAGCGCCACCTACTTGTCTCTTCGTTTAACCAAGCAGTTACGCAAACCCCGTTCACTTTATGGGGCAAGTCCAATGGCGGGCCTTGGCGCCTCTTCTACACCAGAGCCTTCCACAAACTGGGAGAAAAATCAGAGAAAAATAGGGACAATACCTGAACCGGAAGTAAGCAGAGCTGCCCAGTCTCAAATCCATGTATTTTATGGTTTTGTAGTAATAGATTACAGAAACTCAAACCTTTATGTACAATACTTTAGAACAGTTGACAAACGTGCCTAGAATAGCTCTTATTTGCGACTCCGTCGTTAAAAACAATGTATTTCCAAATCCAATTCCTCTTTTAGGCTGCATGACCAGCGCTCGAGCGCTCAGTTTCTGACCCCTCAATGCCGCACCTCTTCTACTAGATGGCTCTGATTTAACCTAAACCTAGGGTCAGACCTCGCTACTAAAATACATAATACAAAAATACACTCATTTATTTGACTATTAAATTCGTTACTCTGTGTCTTTCTTAAATATACATGCAGTTATCCTTTGCACTGTATCGGTCTGGGCGTTTTGGGAATTGTACTCACTCCTTCGTGATTCTATCATGTCTTCTAAAATAAATAGTTATTCTATAATGTGTTTTCTTTTCCGAAAGCGTATTACTTTGAATATGTCCCTAGCCCTGACATGTCTCTGTATTCCGGAATACAGAGACATGGCAGGGCTAATATGTACCTGTATTGTCCCACACTCTCCATCGGATAAAATAGTGCACCGGTACGGTACCCCCGTTACATGCATCCGTGTTTCTGCCCGAACACTCATAGAAAGCGCACCACCACTAACCAACGCGCTGCTGTCAGCTGTCTGTCTGACAGACATAAACAACACAATTTTCATATTTATTTATTAATTAATTAATTCCAAGTAGTACTTATACGGTGTCACAAACATAAACATGTCTATATTTACACCCACTAACCAAATACGCCTAACAAATGTGGCGGTGGTGAGGATGAAGAAAGGAGGGAAGCGATTTGAAATCGCCTGCTACAAAAATAAAGTGATGAGCTGGAGATCTGGAGCGTGAGTCTAACATTTTGAGTCATAATCATGCTATTTGCTAATACAACAGTGTTTGTGCGTACGTGTATGTGTGTGTATATTATTTATCAATACAGATATATTCAATAATGTCAGAATCAATAAAAAACAACTACGATCTTTGGCTATAAGATCAGAGGTAGTCACACTAAATGTTATGTTATTGTGTGTGTGTGTGTGTGTGTGTGTGTGTGTGTGTGTGTGTGTGTGTGTGTGTGTGTGTGTGTGTGTGTGTGTGTGTGTGTGTGTGTGTATGTGTACGTGTACTGTTAATAGTTTATTTATTGCTTAATAGCGCTGCACTCATGTTCTATCATTGCACAACATCATATATCGGCAAATCTCTAACGCAGGGAGAAGGACATAGATGAGGTTTTGCAGACAAGCTCTGTGTTCGTGAACGTTTCCAAGGGTCAGGTGGCTAAGAAAGATGACTTGGCCAAAGCCTTTGGAACAGATGACCTTGCAGAAATCTGTAAACAGGTAAACGTCACAAAGTTGAACTTGTCTGGCTTGAAAAACAATGGAATAACACTTTACTCACACCACAGTTACTTTAGCCCTGTTGCGTGACCTCTCATCTTCGCTGGCAATGGTGTCTTCAGCTGTAGACAGCATTGCCAGCGAAGATGAGAGGTCACATGACGGGCTAACTGTCGCTAATTATGTTTTCTGTTCCTTCCTCCTCCTTCTTTTTTTTTTTTTTTTTTTTTTTTACATTTTCAGCTTTTCCATTCATTTCAGGGGTAGCCACAGGAAATCATTTGCCTGTCCCTCACCCTGTCCTTTGCCTCCCCTTCTCTCACACTTCATGTCCTCTTCCATAAATCTACTCTTTGGACTTCCTCTAGGCCGCTTGTTTGGCAGTTCCAACCTCACAATATAGTCACTATGCCTTCTCTGTACGTGTCCAAACCATCATTAAACCAGCTTTAGCTCTAACACAAACGTTTTCTGCTTGGTTTGTAATGTTCTCAGATCTTGGCTAAAGGAGAGCTGCAGGTGTCGGACAAGGAGAGGCAGAGCCAGCTGGAGACGAGCTATCGGGATATCGCAACAATCGTGGCAGAGAAGTGCGTCAATCCGGAGACCAAGAGGCCGTATACGGTCAACCTCATCGAGCGTGCAATGAAGGACATCCACTATTCTGTCAAACCTAACAAGAGCTCCAAGCAGCAGGCGAGGAAATACTTTGTATTATGCTTTGTGTTTACTATAGAGGGTCTGCCTGCCCACGCATCTGTAGGTCAACTGTAGGTAGCAATATGGTGTATTGACCAATTTACACAATGGAATTTTGCAACTAAGTTCGCCATCGCTTGCAACACCCACACGCAAATTCTTATTCTTATAGAATTGACTTGTGGGTGTCTTATTTTTCTGTTTTATTTATTTATTCTGTGTGGACCTCATGCAGGCTCTGGAGGTGATCCGGCAGCTGAAGGAGTCCATGCAGATCCAGAGGGCCCACATGCGGCTTCGTCTCATTCTGCCAGCCAAGGAGGGCAAGAGGGTCAAAGAGAAGCTGAAACCACTGCTCAAGGTGGTGGAGAGCGAGGATTTTGACGAGCAGCTGGAAATGGTAAGCTGCAAGCATGTTAATACTGCCATAATACTGTATGATCTATTAGTTAAAAGTTTAAAAGTGGGAAAGCGTTTGTTTAAAGTGGTCTCATGTATGAACATGTCACAGCCAATTGTCCACCATCCATCCACATAGCAATTTAAATACAGGAACCAAATCAAATGGGTTTTGAATCTTGGCTTCATAGTTGTGTATGTCGACCCGAGAGATAGTAATGGTGCGTTCACACATGCAGATGCAAAAGTGCAGTCTATCATTCATTGTCAATGGAACCAGCGATGTGAAGCTACAAAGCAAATCCACCGACATTTCTAGCTGCTGCAAAAGATGCAATGCTACTAATTGAGGCTGAGCTGCATTCAAAAACTTGTCAGCGTCTTCTTTAACCCATTCCGTCTGACTAAATTCTACAAAACGTTCGCTCTGAGAGAACATATACAGTAATACTCAAAGATTTATGTTGCTTTTTCACGATTTCCTACAAAAATAGCAGATGTACACACCTTATAGCACGCCACAGAGTGGTGCGCTATGAGGCGTGTACACCTGCTATTTTTCAATATAACTTAAAACACCTGTACAGAAAACAGAATGTATAGCCAGTGGGTCAATGTCTTCTTCCAGTCCAATTTCCATTGTTTCCAATGCATATTATAAATAATGCTGTGTGTCTCGATGCTGGATTGTTTTTATTCTCCCCCACCGGCTGGGATCACTATGGACACATGCTTGATGGCATCGACAACCATAGAGTGACAGAGATGCTGTGATCTTTGCACAGTGACTCGTGTGAACCCAACATAACAGCTCTCTTCCATTGAGGTTTATTATCCCAACTGTTTTCTCTCGCCATCCACCTATCTTACCACCACACACATAATGTCACCTGCAGGTGTGTCTAGTGGACCCTGGCTGCTACAGAGAGATCGATGAGCTGATCCGCTGCGAGACCAAAGGTAGAGGCTCTGTGGAGGTGCTCAGTCTGAAGGACATGGAGGAGGGAGACGAGAAGCTGGAGTAACTAACCTTCTCCCACAAGTAATAGGTTTGGAACCCCGGAACCAATTCCTTGTAATTTGGAACCGTTTCTAGAACCAGGTTTTAATCACACAAGGAGCCCATTTGATTGCATTTGACAGAGAGTCCATTTGGAACACCCTATAGGAATCATTAATGGGAACCGTTAAGGACTTGGACCGTTAAAAGGTAACCCAAATCCTAAAGGTTCCCAACCATAGTGCTCCTCCAGCCCAGAGCCAGTGAGAGAGATTTAAAACTTCAATATACATCAATTTTGTGAAGGGAGCTTGCTTCATGGCCATAAGATCATTTTGAGTGTCATAACTTCAACAGATTTCCCATAATCTAGAACATAATCCCCTTTTCCTCTGCCCTTAAACCCTGACCGTGACTCTACACTACAGCCTGGAGAGAGTTCATACTCTGGGAGGTGTTATTTGGGGAGATTGATTTTGTGTGCCTGCATCCTGCCTTTCTTTCCCCTTCCCCCCTTTTTTTCTTTTGAAAAGTGTACTGTTGCAATTCATAAATTGCTTTATTCTATTTTTTGCTAATTGTTATATAAAGTCATAAGCGTATTGTATTAAAGAAAGTATATAAATAAATGGTCAAAAAAGTATTTGTGCTGAATTGAACTGAAACGATTGTGGCAACTGTACGTAAAGAGAAGATCACTGAGGAATTAGCCTTGACAGCCAGGCTTTCATTTTCGTCTGCACAAAAATCCTGAGGAATGCATTCCGGAAGTCACTGATTTTCAAAAGAGCACAATCTTCCAACTCCATGACAACAAATCTTTATGACAACAATTTTGTAAAATGTTGATTTAACTCTGAGAGTGCACACAATGGTACAATCTATGAGTTAGATTGATTGGTTCCTATCTTCCATTTGTTGTTCCTCAAGGACCCCACTTTGAGACTCAATAGTATATTTAGAACCCCAGTTGGAGTACAATGATGATACAATAAATATATTTTTTTGTTTGTATCAAATATTGCTTTTGTTTGAGATTCCAAAAGACATTTATTGTAAAACAGTAAAAAAAAACTACTGAAACATAATACTAGTCTTGTATTTAAAATATCTAATCGACAAACAAAAATAGCATCACATCTCCCCTCATGTAAACCATACAGCCATTGGCTGGTTATAACTAATGTGTTAATATACAGTTACTACCGTTACCACATCCCGTCAAAGTGCCTTTTGCATTCCTTTGAACTGCTTAAGTTACAGAATTACCATCCGTTAAATGACACAAATGAAAACCTTCAAAAAATCAGAGAAAGATAATGTCACAGTGTTAGTTCCTCCTAGCCAGGTCCCAGTTCATAAAAGTAGGTTCCCAAGTGATAAACATACAACTGAATCTACTACTTGTTAGTGCTTTGTATAAATTAGCCAGTGCAGCATCATCACCACAACCCCTGAATCCAACAATACCCATTTAATTTGCAAGTTATTTCCCTCACAAACAGGTCGATTTTTTTTGCGAAATAATTGTGCCCTAGTAAGTCAATAAGTAACCATACACCCTCAAATAGGCTGTGACCTCCGTCCGTACTGGCTGTGTGTGAACGCAGTGCTGTTGATTGTGTTCAGAGGGTCCTGAGCGGCTAAGTCGGCCTCAGGAGGAGGTCTCCCCCATCGAGCAAACGTAGAAGGATTGCCCTCTTCTGACTCCGGAGTGGGGCATCTGGTCACAAGGAAGCATCCTCCAGCCAGCATCAGAGCAAAGGAGATCCATCCCATGTAGAGTGCAGGGCCCCAGTCTCTCCGCAGGTGCACAGCGGCCTCAAGTGGCTGACTAGTGTGGTGACATGTCCAGGCGGTGGGAACCAGCAGCAGTATCCCAGACAAAACAAAGACGGCGCCTGTCACCACCTTGATCTGGCCACGCTTGGGGAACCACACCGCACCCGCCGCGCCCATCGCCGCCGCGAACGTCCCGGCTCCCACAGCGGCCTCCACCAGGGCTTTCCAGATGCGGAAGTTTCCAGACAGGGACAGCAGAGTCTGATAGAAGGAGCAGTGCAGGCTGCCATCATGGGCCAAGTCCCAGTGGTCCCATTCTAGCCACACTCCGTCCCAGTAGGCTGGCAGCGCAGCTGTGGCATTGTCCACCGTGCCACTGACCTTCCAGATGGAGAGGCAGCGTGTGAGGATGGCAGAGAGCCACCCTGCGATGGCTATCCCCAACGCAGCGAGCTCCAGTCGGCGACGGAGCTCCATTGCTCTCTGGCCCGGCCTGCCTGCCTGCTCCTCCTCTTCACTGCAGGCCTGACTGCCCTAACCAGAAACAGCTGCCTGCCACCGGCACAGTGGAAAGGGGTGGGGTGTTGTTTTGTGAGTGTGTGTGCATGCACGCGTGTGTGCACGTGCCTGTGTGTGTGAAAACTGTCTATTGGTGGCTGGTGATACCGGTTTTCTGGTAGTCATGGAAAGAAGGCGTGGAGCAGAGCAGCTCTGCTCCCTTGAGGAGAGGAGATGGAGGAGGAGGGAGGGAAATCCCTCTCTGTTTATTCTGCCATGGTTTCATAACATCCCCCTTTCTCTCGGTTTCAATCGAGAGAAACACGCCACAACAAAGATGCCACTGTGTTTGACTTTTCTATCACTGACCTCATGTTTGAGGAAACAATTGTGAAGGGCCACTCTTTTTTAGACCAGTGCCACTAGAATGATTATCTGTTTATAGTGAGCGTGGCTTTCAGAATAGAGGGTATGTGCATAGATAAAGTAAGTGAGAAAGTGAGTTTAAGGTTGCTTAACATCGTTTAATGCAATCAGGTCTGTTTGGATATATGGGCTGTCAAGGCCAGAAAGTAGCTTTGTTCCACTCAGTAAGCATTCCCATTTTGAAATTCTCGCAGAACTTCTGGGTATAATGATATCACGGCTGTAGCCTTTACAGTAAATGAATGAACAGACTACGTCATGTTCATACAAAATGTTTATTTCTGATTCTTTATGATCAAATTACCGTGAAAAAAACCAAACAAACATGGATTTCAATAAACCACCTTTAAATGTGAGGAACAGTAATCTAGTAATTCTGAACATATTTAGATTATTACAGGATAATAGAAAAAATATTCACATTGAACAGTCAAACGTTCTAGAGACACAAAAAAATCTTCTTATCAAACATAGCATCAAACATAACATGTAATATTGCTCAATGAGGTTTTCTCATTCATATAATTCGAATACCATGGGAATCAATGCAGTAAATGCAATTTGTTTTGAGAACCGTGACATCCCAAGGCTGGTTTTTACATTCCTGTACAGAATGAGAAGACCAAACATGGCTGGCTGATTTGTTACTACAGTGAACAGCCTTGACACATATTTGCAACCCTGAATCCTGCACACCCCACACCTGTTGTAATTTTACATAGCTGTTACTGTTAATTGTTTATGAAAAACAAAATACAGAATCCATCTAGTCAGTCTAGGATTTCACACATTCTCCCGTTGCACTATTCTGGTTGCCTGGACAAAGTATTCTCAACTTTTACATAAGTAAAAGTATCAATACTGCATTGTGGAAATACAATATAGAACTTGAAATGTACTTAAGTAAAAGTACCAAAGTATTCCTATAAAATGTAATTAAATACCAAAAGTAAAAGTACTCATGCAGAATGTTCCATTTAAAGTTTTCAAACGTATATAAAAAAAAACTAACTAATAATTTAGTTTTTAATATTACTCAAAATGTACTAGAGCTTTCAAATAATTGCAGTGGAGTAAAAAGTACAACATTGGTCTCTGAAATTGGAATTACTTAAGTACAGTACTAAGTTAGTTACTTGACACCGCTGACCTCAGACATAGTTCTTGACAGCGTAGCCACTGTGAATGGTAGTCGGTGTCCTGGCCTGAGTGTAACCACCTGAATGGTACCTGCGGCTGGCTGGCCTCTGCGGGGGGCAGCTGGTGCACAGCACCGCCCCTCCGCAGAACAGCAGTCCCGACGTCACCCAGCCGATGTAGATGGCCGCCCCGATTTCCTTCTTGAGCACCTCGGGGACGCGCGGGTTGTGGAAGTCGCTGATGATGGTGCTGGCCGTCCAGGACACAGCCATGACGGTGGTGAGGCCGGCCAGTGCGAAGATGGCGCCGGAGCCCACCACCACACGGGCCTTGATGCGTGGCTCACCCAGGCAGTTGGTGCAGCGTGCGCCCAGCAGGAAGACCAGGAAGCCCAGGCAGCCCAGCACCATGCCGATGCACACCAGGCCCCGAGCGGCCTGCAGGTCAGGTGACAGGTCCAGCAGGGCGTCGTAGATCTTGCACTGCATCTGTCCCGTGTACTCGTTGACGCAGGTCATCCACAGGCCCTCCCAGAAGACCTGCATGACCACCAGATGGGTCCCGATGAATGCCGTCACCTTCCACATGGGCAGAGCACAGATCAGGATCATCCCAGCTACGCCCAGCATGCTCAGGCTGATGCCCAGCTCCTCGAGAGCCATGGGTGGGGTGAGGTGGGGTGCAGAACCCACTCCCTTCCTCACGCTGTGCTGTGGGGAAACACACACCCACTTTCTTCCTCCTCACACTGTGGAAAAAACACATACTGTATGTTAAAAAGCAGATAGGAATGAGATGATTGTTAAATGGTCTGCGGTGCACACAGAATAAGAATAACTTTCTACTTCCGGGGGGCATGATACTGTACTAACAAGGGTTGTCCGGTTTTTGGGACAAGTAATAATCTTTCAAACTATTGCATTGAAATCCAATCCAATGAGCCGTGGTTCGAATCCTGGCCTCTCCTGTCTACATGTCGTGAAGACACATGAATAGACCTTTAGGTGTGCCTGCCCTTTCCAGGCGGGCTCATTCATTCCAATGTAAATATCATGGAATTTACACAATAAATACTGGTTCATTTTTGGAACCACACCTTCAAAATCTCTTCCAAATCCCCCAACAAAGCATGCCCTATGCAGTGGAAAAATGTGTGTCTAACGATGTTTTATCATATAGGAAAGCTATTGGTGGAGAGGTTTATCTATCAAATGTTATGATTAGCTGTGATTGGACCATAGCAGTTTGGAGAGGAGCTCACTGAAAGGTCTATTGTTCTTGGGCAAGACACAGAACAACTTGCAACTTGCTCACAATGATGCCTTGCATGGCTTCAGCTGTGTACGAAAAAGTTAATGTCAACACCAGCTCTGTTACAGGGTGGTTTTCAAACTTTTTTTTTTTTCAAGAACTCCCGTAATTAAGTGGTACGACCCTTACGGGTCAATTCAATTCCATATGCACACCAAGAGTTACAGACCCGTACAGCACCGTTTTGGAACACACTCAAGGATACTTGGATGTGTTCCCCATATGGCTCTGTTTCACTAGAATGGAACAGACCTTTCATTACTATTAGCAGTGATACCTGAGATTAAGGAAGTAGGGAAAGCTATTTTCAAACAGCTGCTGTGCCATAATTATACAGTAATTATCTCTGGATTGTTTTTACACATTTCTGGAAATGTTTTCCTGTAACTGCTTGTAGACATAAATGTCAGAGGATAATAAAGACTACATAAAGCATGACTCATATAGAGTTGTACATGAAGGGAATTCACCACTAGGCAGCACCATTTCAACATAGATGACTAAGGTATTAGCTTGATGTGTAAAGCCAGTGTTTTCTGCAAATGTAAACCGTAACCCTAACCCTTACCAAAAAGCTGGAGAGACAGGCAGAGCCCTTTACTAAATAAACCGGGATACCATTTCATTCAACCATTTCAAACACTATGATGAAAGCTGATAAATGGGTTCTGTCACTGTCTCCTGATTGAATTAAACGTGTCCCCTTTGAAATGGTATTTTCCCTTTTATTATTGAAACAGTTGTTTTTTGTTACTGAACACACAATACAATGAATAAACAATGTAGTCCAAAAATATCACTTGCAATAAGTTAAATAGACTATCATAAACTGATTTGTTATATGCTTTGATACATACATTTGTTGATAATCCCATTAATTGAAAAATATAATAATTACTACGTACATAATCGATATTTCAGCCCTAAACATAATAGGCTACACCCTATGTTATATTAATCAGCTGTTCAGTCTGCCAAATGTAAGCCTGGGCAGTTTAACCTTTTCCAGCACTGGTGTATTAATGCTGTGTCATCTAAACTATTCAACCGGGTGGTACTCAACACTGAAACAAAAATAAGAATCACCAGAGTTACCAATTACAATTGTTAATATAACCAATATGACTTGAACAACAAGCCCTCAATTTGGAAACAGTTACTGCATGGTATTCATGTTTCTTTTCTTTTTCCTGTGAGAAGTGTGAAACGTGACACTCCCCCTGTTGCTTCCCTGATGGCCGATCAGATAGTATGAGAACAAAACACCATTCTATAACAGGTTGGTGACTGACTACAGCCCAGCCAAACAGAAAATCACAACTCAACTACTCAACATTACTCATAGTATTAAACCCTTTAATTTCACTCTAGCAGAATAAAATAAACACGGATAAAATATTGAGAAGAAATATTTAGTTAAAAGTTATATGTTTAACAATCATTCCAGTGATTCTCAAAACACCTACACAATAGTTAGGCAATAAGCAATAATTCAGCAATGAGATACCTGAGTGGTTCATAATTAATGATAATAGATTTTCCTGTGTTAAATATCATAAAGTGAATATTTGTGAATAATTAGCCAACAAACATGAATAACAACAGCAGAAAGCTGGAACAACTATGGCATTTATTGTGATAAAATCAAGTAAAAATCAGAAGACACATGTAAACCGCAAAGACTATTTCATGTCAAACAGGGTAAAAAAAAAAAAAAAAAAACTTAATATTTACAAACCCGTTTAAAATTGGGTATAAATAGTATAATGTTTTGGCAGTCTTAGCAGTCTAGGCTTAGATGTTAAAACAGCATTGTTTCAACGTATATTTTAGATGACGTTTGTTTCAACGCCTATATAACACATAGTTTGTATTAAGACATTCATTAGCCAGGCTATTTTTAGATGCTCAATGGGTTTACACAAATGATCATTTATTTATTACAATAAAAACAAATATAATAAAACAATATTATGCATATAACACATTCTTAAGTGGCGCTTAAGAATGTGCGCTGGAATTAGTATTCTGAAGTGCATATATTTCCATATTGTACATGCTCTGTGCATTAATCTTTCAAACAGGTTTCCCAGCATTTCCTTATATTACAAGCCCATTGATAACAAACCAAACACACTTCCCTTTCGTCCCTTTGAAAGTCTCAAATATAAGTCTTGGATGGTGTCGAGGAACGTACTGACTCCTGTTTGCTCTGTACTCCCATTGACTTGGCCAGCAGGTAATTATCAGATGAGACAGCGCCGTCGTCTTTGGGGGGACAATTGGCACACAGCAGCCCTCCACCCATGATGAGCAATATGGCAGCACCCCAACCCACGTACAGGGCAGCCCCAAGCTCCCTCCGCTGAGCATCAGCTACTATGGGGTTGTAGAAGTCCCTGATGATCATGCTGGCAGTCCAGGACACAGGGATAAGGCAGAGAATCCCACTGATGATCAACACGGCACCCGCTGCCACCGTTGCCTTCGCCTTGGCTCTCTCCTCCGGAACGAAGTTGGTGCATTTCCCACCGGCAAAGGCCATAAGGAGGCCGACAATGCCTGTCACAATGGACACCACAACCAGCGCCCGAGCCCCCTGCAGGTCGGAGCCCAGCGCCAGCATGGAGTCATACACTTTGCACTGCATCTGGCCTGTGCTCTGCACCACGCAGCTCATCCAGATGCCCTCCCAGATGGTCTGGGAGGTCACGATGCTGGTGCCGATGAAAGCCGTGACCCGCCACATTGGTGCTGCGCAGACGACGATCACACCTATCCAGCCGAACAGGGACAGGGCGCTGCCCAACATCTGCATGCCCATGGAGCCCATGCTGTGTACTGTACGTCCAACGACTCTTATCTCACACAACACTTTGAGAGAACATTGGGAGTCGATCTGGTGTTGATGCACATTGGATGCCGAAAGAAAAGGAGAAAAAAAGGGAGGTGTGCAATGCTGGCTATTAAAGACACTTTAGACGCCAAGGCGAAGAATACCAGCCATGCAGGATTCTTTGTGTGAGAACAATAAAGTGGTGGGGGTTTCATTTATTCACTGAGATGGGAATCGTGTTACAAGCGGCTTTGTTGTTTCTACAAACACCAAGGAAAAAGGAAGCATGCATGATGCACCAGGGCGAAACTCTGATGTTGTGAATGCATGACCACCAACATGGTCACAGATTGTTACCGTTGGCCATGTCCACTTGCCCAAAGGTCATGTCTACATACAAATCAAATCAAATAAAATTAAAACGATAGGTAAACATTTTGAATCAAATGGCAAATGGTGCATTTACAGTATATAGCAAGTTTATCCACTTGCCACTGATTGTGGCGGAAGCCTTGCATGGTATCAAAGCACATCGGGATCAATTTGGGGTTCAGTGTCTTGCTCAAGCACCCGGGATTTGAACCGCCAAGCCACAGATCATTGGACGATCTGACCTACCTCTTGAGTCACAGTCATTTTTTTGCCACTCAAAACCAAAAGCCATTCCTATTTTTTACTACCAAATACCTACTTAGCTATAAATAGAGGTTCAAACTTGTTAAATGTAAAAAACTACAGTGGAAAACATCACACGACACATAGGTACACAGTGTCCTGATTTTTCATTCCACATAAAAAAGATTCTGGCCACGTTGAGGTGGTTAGACAGACATGTGTTGAATTTATAGATCAGTGGTTCTCAACCAGGGGTCCAGGGACCACCGGTAGTGCATGAGGTTCCCTAACTAATGATGGAGAGTTGGTAACCAAATTAACCCCCTATTACATCATCTCTTGTCTCCTAATGGTACTACATCAAGCATGGTATTGTGGACAAAAACCAATCCAAAAACAACCTTTAACAACCTAAATAATGAGTCTTGTTACGAAAAGGGTTGAAAATAAATTTGGATGATTGCATTCCGTCTCAAACGGGTCAGGCAACCTGAAAACAACCACCTGCCTGAAAGTATATTTAAGTGGGCAACACTGTGCCAATACCTGGTATGACATAAATGCCCTAATTTGAATTGCGTTGATATAGCTACAAAATAGCTAAATAATTGCATATGGATATTCTAAATCAAATAATTATGCATTGATATTGGCTTTGTTATGTATCAATGATGCATACAGTAGGTGCCCAGTGCCCACTGCCTATCCCCTTGCGCAAAACAGGATTTGAAAAAAAGCTTTCACAACAGGTTCGGAGACATTTTTTGTGGTGAGAGTCCTAATCCACAAACAAAACAAACGCTATGCTCGAGAGCAGAGAGCTATAGATTTCACTTCTTATTGGTATATAAAAGTTGTCACAATCTACCGTGATTCATCCAATTCTTTGTGTCACGAGGTCCTCAAGGTTTGCTGACCCCAGTGGATCTGCTGGTCCTGCTGGACAGGACCTGCATAAAAGAACATCTGCTGGCACAACCAAGTGCTGATACACTCTTTACAACTCTATCACTCTATACCAGGGGTTTTCAACCTTTTTGATGCCAGGGCCCACTACTTATTCGGCATTTGAGCCACGGACGACCATTTGAGGACATTTTAGACCCACAGACCCCAAAACCAAACATTTATTTTGCTTTTGTCCACAATTCCAGGCTGGATTTGGGAAACAAAACAGTCAAACATACAGACCAAAATGGCCATTAACCGTACTGTGTAGACTTGGGGATAATTAAGATGATGAATATTTTAACCAACTTTCCATCATTTAGCCTGGGGACCACCTGGAATCCTCTCAGGGACCACTGTTGGTCCCCAGACCACCGGTTGAAAACCACTGCTCTATACCGCTACACTCTCCACAGGGTCTTCCTAGGCTTAACGGCTGATCCCAAAGGAAACCAGATGAAGATTACTCTGCTTAACGCACTCTGCACACTAAACACATCTTTAAAATATCCGGATAACGTTTTACAAACAGAGAGTCCTCTGTGACGACATCTCCCTCTCAATGCATCAGCCTAGCAATCAGTTCAGAGGTCAATGACCTCTGACCTCTGTTATGCAACCTGAAAACGGCAGAGGTTAAGGTTCACTATCTGATCATAGATGGATGGTTCATCTCATGACCGATACATCCTCTAATCATTTATCATGGTTCGCATTTGTTTTATCACAGGGTCAGCTGCAACTGACGAATAGTCCTTTAGAGCACTGCTTCCCAAATGGAAACCTTTTTGGAAATGATTGAGAAGAGCCTGACCAACAGCAGAAAGCTGGAACAACTATGGCATTCATTGTGATAAAACCAAGTAAAAATCGGAAGATACATGTAAATTGCGAAGACTATTTCATGTCAAACAGGGTAAAAAAAAACCTTAATATTTACAAACCCGTTTAAAATTGGGTACAAATAGTATAATACGTTTTTTTGTCTTAGCAGTCTAGGCTTAAATGTTAAAACAGCATTGTTTCAACGTATATTTTAGATGGCGTTTGTTTCAACGCCTATATAACACAGTTTATATTAAGACATTCATTAGCCAGGCTATTTTTAGACATCTATAAATATACATTGAAACAACATTGTTTCAACATCTATTCTAAGCCTAGACCACAAAAAAAACATTCATTTTTAGATTAATTTTACCGTTTTTAGACTACCCTTTGGACGTCTAATAGATGCTCAGTGGGTTTGCACAAATGATCATTTATTTATTACAATAAAAACAAATATAATAAAACAATATTATGCATATAACACTTTCTTATGTGGCATTCCCGCATGCGCTGGAATTAGTATTCTGAAGTGCATATATTTCCATATTGTATACTATGGGGTTGTAGAAGTCCCTGATGATCATGCTGGCAGTCCAGGACACAGGGATAAGGCAGAGAATCCCACTGATGATCAACACGGCACCCGCTGCCACCGTTGCCTTCGCCTTGGCTCTCTCCTCCGGAACGAAGTTGGTGCATTTCCCGCCGGCAAAGGCCATGAGGAGGCCGACAATGCCTGTCACAATGGACACCACAACCAGCGCCCGAGCCCCCTGCAGGTCGGAGCCCAGCGCCAGCATGGAGTCATACACTTTGCACTGCAGCTGGCCTGTGCTCTGCACCACGCAGCTCATCCAGATGCCCTCCCAGATGGTCTGGGAGGGCACGATGCTGGTGCATTGTGACCTCCCAATGGAAGCCGTGACCCGCCACATTGGTGCTGCGCAGACGGACGATCACACCTATCCAGCCGAACAGGGACAGGGCGCTGCCCAACATCTGCATGCCCATGGAGCCCATGCTGTGTACTGTACGTCCAACGACTCTTATCTCACACGACACTTTGAGAGAACATTGGGAGTCGATCTGGTGTTGATGCACATTGGACGCCGAAAGAAAAGGAAAAAAAAAGGGAGGTGTGAAATGCTGGCTATTAAAGTCGCCAAGGCGAAGAATACCAGCCATGCAGGATTCTTTGTGTGAGAACAATAAAGTGGTGGGGGTTTCATTTATTCACCGAGATGGGAATCGTGTTAAAAGCGGCTTTGTTGTTTCTACAAACACCAAGGAAAAAGGAAGCATGCATGATGCACCAGGGCGAAACTCTGATGTTGTGAATGCATGACCACCAACATGGTCACAGATTGTTACCGTTGGCCATGTCCACTTGCCCAAAGGTCATGTCTACATACAAATCAAATAAAATAAAATTAAAACGATAGGTAAACATTTTGAATCAAATGGCAAATGGTGCATTTACAGTATATAGCAAGTTTATCCACCTGCCACTGATTGTGGCGGAAGCCTTGCATGGTATCAAAGCACATCGGGATCAATTTGGGGTTCAGTGTCTTGCTCAAGCACCCGGGATTTGAACCGCCAAGCCACAGATCATTGGACGATCTGACCTACCTCTTCAGTCACAGTCATTTTTTTGCCACTCAAAACCAAAAGCCATTCCTATTTTTTACTAACAAATACCTACTTAGCTATAAAAAAAAAAAAAAAAAAATACAGTGGAAAACATCACACGACACATAGGTACACAGTGTCCTGATTTTTCATTCCACATAAAAAAGATTCTGGCCACGTTGAGGTGGTTAGACAGACATGTGTTGAATTTATAGATCAGTGGTTCTCAACCAGGGGTCCAGGGACCACCGGTAGTGCATGAGGTTCCCTAACTAATGATGGAGAGTTGGTAACCAAATTAACCCCCTATTACATCATCTCTTGGGTGAGATTTTCGTTACATGCTATACCCCTTATGCCATATCCCTTATTTCATTTTCACTATTTTGAAAAACTTTTTTGGACTATTTCAACATGTCAATCTATTAACACGTTGTGAGCTAGTAGACTGGCCATTTGAACTACTGAGAAATGTTTTTTTTAATAGTTTAAAAAGGCAAAGAAGTTAAGGGATAAGGGGTATAGCGGTAACGAAAATGGAGCCTCTTGTCTCCTAATGGTACTACATCAAGCATGGTATTGTGGACGAAAACCTATCCAAAAACAACCTTTAACAACCTAAATGATGAGTCTTGTTATGAAAAGCGTTGAAAATAATGAATAATGATGATTGCATTCCGTCTCAAACGGGTCAGGCAACCTGAAAACAACCAACTGCCTGAAAGTATATTTAAGTGGGCAACCCTGTGCCAATACCTGGTATGATATAAATGCCCTGATTTGAATTGCATTGATATAGCTACAAAATAGCTAAATAATTGTATATGGATATTCTAAATCAAATAATTCTGCATTGATATTGGCTTTGTTATGAATCAATGATGCATATGTGCCCAGTGCCCACTGCCTATCCCCTTGCGCAAAACAGGATTTGAAAAAAGCTTTCACAACAGGTTCGGGAACATTTTTTGTAGTGAGAGTCCTCCTAATCCACAAACAAAACAAATGCTATGCTAGAGAGCAGACAATTGTAGATTTCTTATTGGTATACAAAAGTTGTCACAATTTGACGTGATTCATCCAATTGTTTGTGTCACGAGGTCCTCAAGGTTTGCTGACCCCAGTGGATCTGCTGGTCCTGCTGGACACGACCTGCATAAAAGAACATCTGCTGGCACAACCAAGTGCTGATACACTCTGTAGAACTCTATCATCACTCTATACCAGGGGTTTTCAACCTTTTTGATACCAGGGCCCACTCTTTATTCAGCATTTGAGCCACGGACGACCATTTGAGGACATTTTTGCCCCACAGACAACAAAACTAAAGATTTATTTTGCTTTTGTCCACAATTCCAGGCTGGATTTGGGAAACAAAACAGGCAAACATACAGATCAAAATGACCATTAATCTTCTAGTTGTGTCGACTTGGGCTAATTAAGATAATGAAACCAAATGGACCCTTGCGGGTCCATTTGGTTTCATTTTTACGTTCTCAAGAGTTACATCTGGTTAACAAACTTAGCTGGGGACCACCTGGAGCCCTCTCCGGGACCACTGGTGGTCCCCGGACCACCTGTTGAAAACCCCTGCTCTATAGCGCTACACTCTCCACAGGGTCTTCCTAGGCTTGACGGCCGATCCCAAAGGAAACCAGATGAAAATTACTCTGCTTAACGCACTCTGCACACTAAACACATCCATAAAATATCCGGATAACGTTTTACAAACAGAGTCCTCTGTGACGACATCTCCCTCTCAATGCATCAGCCTAGCAATCAGTTCAGAGGTCAATGACCTCTGACCTCGGCTATGCAACCTGAAAACGGCAGAGGTTAAGGTTCACTATCTGATCATAGATGGATGGTTCATCTCATGACTGACACACCCTCTAATCATTTAGCATGGTTCACATTTGTTTTATCACAGGGTCAGCTGCAGCTGACGAATAGGCCTTTAGAGCACTGCTTCCCAAATGGAAACCTTTTTGGAAACGATTGAGAAGAGCCTGACGAAGCTCCCACGCGAGTAGTTGTTGTGGATGGGGAAAAAATAGTTATACACTTTCACATCCCATTGAAACCCATTATTTGTCTGTTTCTCTGTTTACAATCAGAAGTAACTGGTCTTCCTGCATAAGACAGGAAATAAATGTTGCTGTGCCCAGCTCTATCTTATCATATCATCACCTAAGTGACCAAATCAAAGTTTGCATTAGAAAGTTACCTTAGTGGCTTAGTTCATTCGAAAGGAACAGCTACAATGTTGGAAACAGGTATGAAACTAACAGGTTCAGCCGGTTTTTAGTCATGGCAAACTGGCAAGCAAATTTTAGAATGTTTAGAATATTATGCCCTAAATTCATAGTGTACTGTATATTGCCATTATAGCTGTATGGAAGTTATAAGTTTTTAGCTGTTGATGTTTGACATGTGAGTACTTTTTAACTTACTATTATGTGTCAAACGTCTCGCACACTGATACCTGCAGAGGTGCATTCCTAACACACCCATCAACATGTTTTACTACTCATCTAGTTCCAGTCATGGGTAGAATGTGGGCTATTGTTTCAGTGGGAGTTTCCTAGATTCACTGTTTGACAGTATCGTAAAACATGAAGGATTAAGCTGACCAAAACCAAAGAACCAACATTAACACATCTAAATTGTCTGTTTTGTTTTTTAGGAGAGCAACCACAAAGAAAGGCAAAAATATTGTGTGTTTGAATGTTTTATTAAAAATCAATATAATTGTTTTTTCATATTGTAAACAAAGGTAGTATTAAACATGGTTCAATCAATCACATACAGTAGGTACACATATTTACTTCCGTTACATTATGACGTTGCAAAGGTTAGATGTATTCAGTATACAGAAAAAAATAAGCTTTAATACCAGTACAAGCTTAATGAGAAAAAGCTCCTATTTAGTCCATTCGCCACCTCAAGACCTGCGAGGACTTCATAAATTACACATAAATAGCGCGGTACTCTCGGCAAATGTCCACTTGTCCTCGCCAAAGCATTCTGAATGAACACAGGAAATGACATTTGGACGAGTGTGTTTGTATCTTGTCATTTTCCAAAAGAATCCAGCGACGTTAAAGATTGGACGTATCATTTTACCAACTTGTGGCATTCTCACAGTACATGACGACAACAAAGAATGGGGTAAGCAGTCCCCTCAGACGTAAGCTCGGCTGGTGGCTGTGGACCTGGCTTGGGAGTACTTGACCGGGTAGTTGCTGTCATCTTTAGGTGGGCAGGAGCTGCAGAGGAGGGCCCCTCCCAGGATGAGAAGGCCAGCGGTGCCCCAGCCGATGTATAGGGCTGCTCCCAGCTCCCTCCGCTGGGCGTTGGTCATGATGGGGTTGTAGAAGTCCCTGATGATGGTGTTTGCGGACCAGCAGACGGGGATGAGCGTCATGACGCCGGCAATGATGAAGGTGATCCCAGATGCGATGGCCACCCTGGCTTTGGCGGTCTCCTCCTCCACAAAGTTGGTGCATTTGCCCCCGGCGACTCCCAGCAGGACCCCAAATATCGCCGCAATGATGGCAATGACCGTCAGAGCTCTGGCCGCCTGCAGGTCTTGGGGCAGTGCCAGCAGAGAGTCGTAGATCTTGCACTGCATCTGACCTGTGCTCTGCATCACACAGTTCATCCACAGGCCTTCCCAGATAGTCTGCGCCGTCACAATGTTGGCTCCGATGAAGGCCGTCACCTTCCACATGGGCAGGGCACACACGATGATGGTCCCCAGGAAACCGATGACAGCCAAGGCAAAGCCCAGCATCTGTCGTCCCATTGACACCATGACGGAAGTGTTCTCTTGATCTCTGAGTCAGAAGTTTGAAAAAAGGTACAAGGCAAGGTTTTCTCTCTTCAGTTCAGCTGGGCTGTAAAGCGGGATAATGACTGGGTCACTTCGGTCTTCGGTTATAAGTCTGCCTCCAAGAAGGGTGGAGTTAACATCAACGGACGTCCTTCCTGCCTGACCTGAAACGTATGTGAGCTAGGGGTAAATTTCCTGCCTGGCCAGATTCTTTACATAGCCACTATGATTCTTTACATAGCCACTATGCGTAATGGGCTGTAGTTTCGGTGAGATGAGCATCACAAACTTGAAAGCAGCTAGTGCACCACAGACAAAAGGAGGAGGTTGGCACTCCATGCTATATTCAAATAATGCTATTGGTCACCAACCATTGGCTGGGCAGATTACCAGAGGAGCCAGTCTTCACACTGGTTTCAGGGTAAAAACAAAACAAAACCAAAAAAGGCCATCACCGTTGGCAATGGTCTAAAAGTATAATTGTCCAAAGTCAAGCGTTAGTGTCCCTTAGACTTGGTCTCTCTGGTCTGTCTTAGATTAATATCTAAGACAGAAATGTAAACATCACATACAGTCAGACATTTTGGTTAAAAGGATGGCACACAAAAAAGTCCTGGGGACTTGTTTGCATTGTGATTTCAGGCTGTATTTATTAGCTGTTTTACAACCAAGTTTGGTTGGTTGTTTTGTTTAGTTTTTATGAGTGGCAAAGATGGCCATCATGGCCAGGGCCACTCTCTTAGTCTGCTGCATTAAAAAGTCCATTTGAATCCTCCATCCCACAGACAAGGATTGAGTAAAGTTAGAGACATGGAAGAAATTACTTTTTATAATGCAATTCAATATGAACAATTTATTAAGAAAATGGATGTCCTTTGCATGCGACAGGATTTGACATGACAATGATGTATTCTTCTCCTCTTTACCGTTTCTTATTCTGATTGACTGGTGTTGGTGCCAAGTCTTTGGGGATTTTTCATTTTTGTTTTTTACGTCAAAAGCAGGAAATCACAGCTTCAAATTGACATACTGGTTGTTCATTTTGGCTGATCGCTTTTGTTGATATGGGTTATAGAGTATTGTCTTGCAGAAAACGGCAAAACAAGCTTGAAAGGTTCACTTCTGTGGCCTCTAACATTATTACTAGCTATATGATTATTTATTTCATATTTACATGTCAAATTCAGCACTGATTTATTTTGCACATGCCAGCTCTAGTATGTGGAGAGTCTTCCTGTGCGTTTAACTCATTTTGCATAAAGATAAAAATAAAAACAGTTTTCCTATTCCTGAAGTTGGCCCTCCCTAATGACTCAACCTCAGTCACATTTGTATATTAAAGGAACATTCAGTGATTTGGGTGATTTGGACTCCCTCCCTAGTTTCAGTTTGGGGTTTTCTCCCAAAGCCCAAACTGAAACTAGGGGAGGCTCACTGGGGACAAGGAGGAACTCCTTATATGGTCACGAAAAAAATAATGGTCAAAGAAAAAAATAACAATATTTGAATTAAGAGAAATCACCTACTATACCTTTAACATGGACTATAGCAACCACATTAAAAGTCCTCTAGAGTAAACTGAGGATCAACAAAGGATTCTGGAGCCCCACAAATATACCAACAATCGCACAGCCTAGGGCAGGCCTTAAAAAACTAAAAAAAAACATCATATACTTCACTGTATGTCAAATAGTGAAAATAGCTGATATACAAGCTTGCAATGTGTTCGAATGTGAAACATATTTTGCATTACGACAGCTTGTATCATGTATATTATTACATGCTCAATATAGACACCTGGGTTGTTGTTAAGTTATCACCAGAATGTTACTGAAATGAAGTTAGCCTTGATTTCATTAATAATATGCTATTACCATAATACCGTATTGTCACAAATATGAGACAACCCCCACTTTCAAGACTCATTTGTGTAAAAAGAACATTGAATGTCAAATAATATAGTCCCCAAATATAAGATGACTCAGTTTTTTAGGACATTTCCACTGGGAAAATATTCAGGCCAATAGGGTATATATTGTTTTACCTTGAACTCTTTGTCAAAGTATTTGAATAAATCTATGTGATTCAACATTGTGATCAATTTCATCAGTTGATCAATTGCCATTAGTCAGACCACAGAGTGTTAGTATGTTATCATATTACAAGGCCAATTGCTACTCAGTGTTTATATATAATAGTCAGGCCTTTAATTATGCCTTTAACCTGATAAAAGCGCGCAGCCGCACACACACACACACACACACATGCACACACAATGCAATAAAGCAAATCCGAAACAATGGAAATCTCACTTAAACATGTTTTAATGAAATCATTTTTTTCAGTGAACAAAATAAAATAAATCATCTCTCTTTACAAAACATTTCATACTGGTCTAGTACATAAAAGTCCTCTCAAAGGACAAGTGACAGGAGTACAAATATCTGTTTTGTTGCTTCAAGAGCACAATTCTATTTCTAGGAAAGACATTTTACTAAACCTAGTAATATCATCAGACTACTTATAGTGAATAGTGGAAGTTCACATCCCAACAGCACATACGTACCAACCTGAACAGAAATCAGGACACAAATCACAGTCTTTATCTCACACAGAGTCTCTTTCTGTCCATTTCAAGTCTCTTACTGGTACTGTCTGGCTGAGTATGTGGTCGGTGCTGCGTACGGTTTGCTGGGAGCATATGATCCTGTACCCGAGTACGGTCTGCTGGGAGGGGGCCCGTACACGGGGGCATAGGTCGCCGGGTTAACCCCTGGCGGGCCAGCGTACGGGTACATAGGCGGCGGCCCGTATCCTCCTGGGTACCCGTACATGAGCCTGTCGTTGGGCGGGCACGACGTGGTCAGGATGATCCCACCGATGAGGAGAAACGCCGCGGAGGCCCAGCCGATGTAGATGGAGGCACCAATCTCCCTCCGCTGCGTCTCGATGGTCAGCGGGTTCATGAAGTCTGTTATGGTGGTCGCCGACGACCAGCACACAGGGATGAGGATCAGTATGGCGGAGAAGATGATGAGGCAGCCGCCCACGATGACCACCTTGGCCCGGCCTGCGTCCGTCTTCAGGCAGCCCATGCACTTGGCACCGATGAAGGTGACCATGAAGCCGATGAAGCCGAAGAGGATGGAGATGATGACCAGGGCGCGGGCGGCTTGGAGATCCCTGGTGAGGCGCATCACTGACTCGTTCATCTTGCACTGCATCTGGCCTGTGCTCTGCATCACGCAGTTCATCCACAGGCCGTCCCACACAATCTGGCCTGTGACGATGTTGGCGCCGATGTAGGAGGTCACACGCCACATGGGGACGCCGCAGGACACACACACCCCGACAAAGCCGATGAAGCTGATGATTTGGCCCGCCACTTCCTTGCCAATCCGCCCCATGGTGAAGATCGGAGGGCTAGTGTCTTTCTCTAATCTCTACTGCGGACTCACAGCTCTAGTCACCTCACACTCTGTTCTATTGAAATGACTCTTGGGGCAGTTGCTTGTTGTTGGAGGAAGAATGCAGCAGTAGGAGGAGTGTATGTGTCATCTAGTGAGTTTTTCCAGACTAACAAGATTCCTCTAGCCTATCACCAGCATAGATATATATACAGGTGGAGGAGTGGCAACCATTTTCACCTGAAGTGTAGAGCGCTTGTGTATGTGAGAGGATTCATTCATATGCGCATACGAGCGTGCCAGAGTGATTGTTAAGTTGGGTATCTATCTGCCAATCAGCAAATCAAAAGGACCCAAAACCCGCACAGATATCTGCTAAATGTGTTTTGAGCACTATAGAATTCAGTAAATTAAATGCCTGGATTGCACTTTTCAGTGCATTTAGTCTTCACACAAACAAGGAAAACTCCTGACCTTCCGCTGTAGCCTGAAAATCCACCTCTTTAGACTCTATCTTGGTCCAGAGCACTTTTTGTAGCTTATGTACAGTAGTTTAGTAATTTAGATAGCATTATATGTAGACAATACATAGCACTATAGCATACAGTATAGGTATAGTTTTATTCGCATTTTAATTTTCATTCATCATTTGCACTGTATATGATGTAATGCCATGTGTCTTTGTTGTTTGTTTTTTGTTTGTTTTGTGATTGTTTTTTTTGCCTAAATTCAATTGTAAATTGTAACTGTCTAACCATTCTCAGGTTTGATCACTCAGTCCAACTGTGCTCAGGTTTGCTGATTTCAATGTAAATGTTGACAAAAAATAACTTGGAAAGTCATTTACTGACAAACAGAACTGAGAAAAAATAATAAGGAAGTAAATCTGTGAAACCATTTGTATACACTATGTACCATAGATACGTCAATGTCTATAACATTTTTGTGTAACCCTTCCTGGGCTACAGCTAAATCAGCTGGTAAAGTTACTCTTCCCCATTATCGAAAAAATATGCCTTTTAGTCACAGGTGCATATTTTGGTATGGGCTCATGTTCACGGCATTCATGTCTTATAGCAGTGGTTTCCAAACTCTTTCATATCAAGGGCTATTATTTGTTCCTTTAGCATCCTGGAACAAACATATTTTGTTTGTGTATCATTCCATCCATGGTAGAATGTGATGGTGGTAGCATAGGAAAGCATAGGAAAGGAATAGCATAGGGAATGTAACAGGCAAACATTGACCAAAGTTACATATTTCTACATTCTCTAAATGTGTTGATTTATTGTAGCCTGATGCAGGAAATTAACAATAGCCCAATTTAACTTTACTTGAGACTATAACATGAAACCAAATAATTTAAAACTAGAGTAGATGATTGTAGTGATTGGTAGACCTAGCATTTTTAGGGGGACAGGGACACTTTGAGCTACCATGAAGGCTTTTTTGTGAATATGTATGAAAAGGTCAGGTAGTATCAAGGACCATCATTGGTCTGACATGAGCCCAAGGATTCAGAAAATATATCCTAATGTCCAGCCTTATACGAGTAAACAAGTATGTTTTATGAGTAATGGACAGCAGGCCAACAGGCCTACCTGTATATGAAAAAAAAAATCAATCACTTAACCTTCCTAGACTTCAATGTGTCTCATCAGCTGCACAGTAATGAAAAAAGAGAACTAATGGACAAACCACAAATCATCTGACTTGACATTTCCAACAGACATATAATTGAGTAAAAAATAATAATAAACGAAGGAACTGAAATTTGCAGTGCAATCAGCAGTATGTTTATCATTAGAATCATGTGTTTTGTTATTGTTTGATAACAAGTGCATGATTTTCATAATTACTGTACATATACTATTGCAAAATTTGAAGTAGCCTATAGGTGAGATGAGAAGGCAGTGGCTCATGCCCACAATAAAAGTGTTGGGGCCATTCTGTTCTAATCTTCTTGAATTGGTTCTTGCATAAGAAATGTGACAGACACTATAAATGTCTGAAAGTCATACATATTGATAAAAAAAAAAGCGAAGGTTATTTTGACTATGATTTCAGTTTTGTGAACACACAATGCAGTTATAGTTTAGTTATAGTTTCTTTTTATTGATTTGTAGTTTTTATTTAGTTTCAGTAAAAGGATATTTTTTATTTCAGTTATCGTTTTTTTTTTTTTTTTTTTTTAGTTTTAATTAACTATAAAAATCCTGGTGTGTGTGTGTGTGTGTGTGTGTGTGTGTGTGTGTGTGTGTGTGTGTGTGTGTGTGTGTGTGTGTGTGTGTGTGTGTGTGTGTGTGTGCGCGCGTGCGCGCACCGCAATACTCTAGCAGTGGTTTTCAACCTTTTTGGTACCAGGGCCCACACTTTATTCAGAATTAGAGCCACAGACCACCATTTGATGACATTTTAGCCCCACAGACCCCAAAACTACAGATTTATTTAGCTTTTGTCCACAATTCCAGGCTGGATTTCAGCAAACAAACAGACAAACCACATCAAAATGACCATTAATCTTCTAATTCACATGATGAATATTTTAACTCTTGAGCATAAACATGAAACATGAAACAAATGGAACCTTGCGGGTCCATTTGGTTTCATGTTTATGCTCTCAAAGAGTTACATCTGGTTAACCAACGTGTTGGACACCCCTGCTCTACAGAGAT
The DNA here is from genome assembly GCA_039105355.1 of Benthosema pterotum. Classification (NCBI taxonomy): domain Eukaryota; kingdom Metazoa; phylum Chordata; class Actinopteri; order Myctophiformes; family Myctophidae; genus Benthosema; species Benthosema pterotum. Next base: position 19,236,983 of record CM076977.1, read on the forward strand.
GCCCCCTCAGCCTGCCCCTGGAACGACTACAAACAGATCCATTACATAGAACTCCTTTGGACTAAACCAATAAAGCAGCAAAAAGAAAACTACTAGAGTGGAGTAAATTAGATTGTCATTGGGCCCTACACAGAGAATACATTGTTGCAGAACACCTGAGCACTGTGGAGACACAAAAAAGAAAAATATTTTACTAGGTACAAACTCATTTACTAGGCCCATTGCAATCAAGAAAGGCTGTCTGTATACTGAAAGAAGACAGTCTATGCACCCACTGTACACAAAACAAAGTGGAAACCAAGCTACACTTCCTAACCATCTGTCCATTGTACCAAGGCATCAGAGACTCATACCTGTTCCCAGGGGGTAGTGGAGAGGGGACTTCTCACATCTAAAATATTTTTGGGTCTGAAAAAAATTATTAGCATGGTGAAATACATCTTGATGACATCATCAAGATGTGTTTCACCATGTTAATGAGTTTCCTTTTTTCTGAGAGTGTACAAATTGAACCAAATGGACCTGCTAGGGTCCATTTGGGGGGAATTCCAATGGGGGGAATTCCCCTTTCAGAGGCGTCCCCCCACTTTAAAACTACCACTACAACACTGCTCATACCTGTTCCCACAGATTTGGTTGTATTATTGTACTGTTGTATTGTGTGTGGCAATAAAATGTATGCTTTCTCATGCCAATAAAGACTGTCGAATTGAAAAAGTAAATAAATTTAATCGATTTCCACTGAATGCTCATTTTTTTCTTCGTTCAAAAAACTGAACTCCAATATCTGCAGGACAAACTAGATAGATTTGAGCTGCTGTGACAAGAGAAGGACATCAAATGGAACACAACACCCTAAAGATTAATGATTGTGTGATTGTTCCTGAACTATGTGCATCGATTATAACTCTCAAATGTGCATACATTTAGTTTTGAATGTATTGTGAATTGCATTGTGCTTTTTGCTTTGCCATTAGTCAAACATATGTTTTCTCACGGGGGGACTTGTTCCAGTCTACAAATTGAATTTGTAACCCAAAACCCAAAACAACACCTGAATAGTTCAAAGTGTTGCCTACAATGCTCCCACAAAGATTAGATTAGAGAACATCCTACATGCATGATCTAGTAGTCCATCCATCCTTCTCTAACAAACACCTTTGCTGACAATGGAAAATGTGGTTAAACTAAGCATGTACATACATTTTCTTACTAACTTTAACTTCTTAAAGCTAAGAACTAATATATTTATTCAAGCCAAAAGGTTACTTTGAAATATTCCATGACAGTAAAACAGCTGGTACAGTTTCTATCTTACATTGTAGTTATTTATAGTAAATCCATAGAAGTACGTACGTATATGAACATTGAACATCAAGGAGATTGTTTATTTAAAGTAAAATAGTACAATAATTCCAGTATACACAATATTGTTGTTTCTGCATCTACAGTAGTATTGACTCTACAGATCCATGTTTTGTGTTGTTTTGCATACTAGATCTAATTCTAATTATATGAATGGTAAATGGCACATTTATACAGATTCACCCATTCATACACACATTCACACATCTATGATGGGGGAAACCATGCAAGGCACCAACTTGCTCATTCAGAGCAATTAGGGGTTCTTGTGTCCTTGAGTCTTGCTCAAGGGCAATTAGACAGAAATAAAATACTCTCTTTACACTTGAAAGAAAGCAATTACACACATAAAATCTTTCTGTATGTGTGTGTATATATATACATACAGTGTATACATCATTTAACCATCGTTTTACCAACTTGTGGCATTCTCACAGTACATGACGACAACAAAGAATGGGGTAAGCAGTCCCCTCAGACGTAAGCTCGGCTGGTGGCTGTGGACCTGGCTTGGGAGTACTTGACCGGGTAGTTGCTGTCATCTTTAGGTGGGCAGGAGCTGCAGAGGAGGGCCCCTCCCAGGATGAGAAGGCCAGCGGTGCCCCAGCCGATGTATAGGGCTGCTCCCAGCTCCCTCCGCTGGGCGTTGGTCATGATGGGGTTGTAGAAGTCCCTGCGGATGTTATTTGCACACCAGCAGACGGGGATGAGCGTCATGACGCCGGCAATGATGAAGGTGATCCCAGATGCGATGGCCATCCTGGCCTTGGCGGTCTCATGGACACAGTTTGTGCATTTGCTCCCGGCGACTCCCAGCAGGACCCCGAATATCGCCGCGATGATGGCAATGACCGTCAGAGCTCTGGCCGCCTGCAGGTCTTGGGGCAGAGCCAGCAGAGAGTCGTAGATCTTGCACTGCATCTGACCTGTGCTCTGCATCACACAGATCATCCACAGGCCTTCCCAGATAGTCTGCGCCGTCACGATGTTGGCTCCGATGAAGGCCGTCACCTTCCACATGGGGAAGGCACACACGATGATGGTCCCCAGGAAACCGATGACAGCCAAGGCAAAGCCCAGCATCTGTCGTCCCATTGACACCATGACGGAAGTGTTCTCTTGATCTCTGAGTCAGAAGTTTGAAAAAAAGTACAAGGCAAGGTTTTCTCTCTTCAGTTCAGCTGGGCTGTAAAGCGGAATTAATGAATGGGTCACTTCAGTCTTCAGTTATAAGTCTGCCTTCAAGAAGGGTGGAGTTAACGTTAACGGACGTCCTTCCTGCAGTAAATTCAGTAAATAAAATAATTTACTGAATGCACTTTGCAGTGCATTTCTTCACACAAATAAGGAAAACTTTGCTTCCGCTGTAGTCTGAAAATCCACCTCTTTAGACTCCATCTTGGCTCAGAGCACTTGCTGTAGTTTATGTAATTTAGATAGCATTTCATGTAGAAATATATGATATAACATATATAACACTATAGTATCAAGTATATGCATACTTTCATTATCATTTTAATTTTCATTCATCATTTTGTACTGTATATGATGTAAAGCCATGTTTTTTGTTCGTTTTTTGTGTTTTTGTTATTGCTTGGTGTGAATCGGTCTGGATTATGAGTGTCTGCTAAATGCCTAAATTGTAAATTGTAATGTCCACTGTCTAACCATGCTCAGGTTTGATATTTCATATAACCCACTGTCCAACTGTGCTTAGGTTTGCTGGTATCAATGTAAATCCAAACAAATGAATGGGGCAGTAAGTATGGATTAACATGACTGCATTTGCTGAGTGACTACAGACATGTCATAAATGACATACACTGTAATACAAGTACCGTATGCAACAATCACTTCTGAGAGAGAAAATGAATTGCAAATTTGGAGTAATGTTGAGAAAAGGGAACTTGATAAGTCATTTTCTGAGAAACAAAACTGAGAAAAATCACAAGGAAGTAAAATCTGTAAAGTCATTTGTATTTATGTACAATAAATACCTCAATATCTATAATATTTTTGTGTGAAAATCCTTCCTGGGCCACAGCTAAATCAGCTGCTGAAGTTACTTCCCTATTATTGAAAAAATATGCCTTTTAGTCACAGGTGCATAACTTGGTATTGGCTCATGTTCACAGAATTCATGTCTTATAGCAGTGGTTTCCAACCTGTTTCATATCAATGCCCATTATTTATTCATTTAGCATCTCAGAACAAAAACTTGGAATATTTTGTTTGTGGACCATTCCATCCATGGTGGAATGATGTGGTACCATAGCATAGGATAGGTAACAGGCAAACATTGATCAAAATGACATTCAAAGTGACATCTAGCATTTTTAGAGGGACACTTTGAGCTACCATGAAAGCCTTTTTGTGAATATGTGAGGAGGTCAGGCAGTATCGAGGACCATCAGAGACAGAAACCACGTAAACTGGAATACTGACATGACTCCCAAGGATTCAGGAAATATACAGTATACTTCTGTCCAGCTTTATACGAGTAAACAAGTGTTTCATGAGAAATAGACAGGCACTAAAGTGGAGTAAACTAGAATGCCATTGGCCCTACACAGAGAATACAATGTTGCAGAACACCTGAGCACTGTGGCTTATAAAAAATATTTACTAGTTACAGACTCATTTACTAGGTACATTGCAATTAAGAAAGGCTGTCCTACAGACCTGTATCCTGAAAGAAGACAGACTATGCACCATTGTACACAAGTGGAAACCAAGCTACACTTCCTAACCATCTGTCCGTTGTACCAAGGCATCAGAGACTCATACCTGTACTTGGGTTCCCACAGATTACAATCACCCAGCAGAGTTTTTAAAAAACAAGACTAATGGCGAAAATCTGAATTGTAATAGAGTTAGACTGCAGTAAAATGCAGGTTTTGAGTGTGCTTGTACTGCACTTTGATTGTATAGTTGTACTGTTGTATTGTGCTTGTGGCAATAAAATGTATGCTTTCTCATGCCAATAAAGCCTGTCGATTTCCACTGAGTGCTCATTTTTCTCTTTGTTCAAAAAAACTGAACTGTGGAACAAAGTAGATAGATTTGAGCTGCTGTGGCAAGAGAAGGACATCAAATGAGACACCCTAATCATTGTATGATTGTTCCTGCACCTCTGCATCGATTATAACTCTCAAATGTGCATACATTTAGTTTTGAATGTATTGTGAATTGTATTGTGCTTTTTGCTTTGGCATTAGGCAAACGTATGTTTTCTCATGTTTTGTAACCCAAAACCCCAAACAACACCTGAATAGTTCAAAATGTTGCCTACAATGCTCCCACAATGATTAGATTAGAAAACATCCCTGATTCTCTAACAAACACTTTGCTGACAATGGAAAATGTGGTTAAACTAAGCATGTACATACATTTTCTTACCAACTTTTACTTCTTAAAGCTAAGAATTAATATATTTATCCAAACCAAAAGGTTACTGTCATGGAAATACTCCATGACAGTAAAACAGCTGGTACAGTTTCTATTTGACATTGCAGTTATTTACAGTAAATTCACAGAAGTATGTGAACAGTGAACATCAAGGAGATTGTTTATTTACAGTAAAATAATGCAATAATTTCCAGTATACACATTGTTATTTCTGCTTTAGAATTACAAATTTGTAAAAAAAAAAAAAAAAGATTCCTATGAGATTAAAAAACTTAAAAACTTAAATTGAGAAATCATCTTTCTTCCTGTTTTCCAAAACAATAAGCAATTACTTACATCTAGTATAGACTACAGATCCAATGTTTTGCGTTGTTTTGCATACTAGATGGTCTCTAATTCTAATTATATGAATGGTAAATGGTACATTTATAAGATTCACATAGATTCACCCATTCATACACACATTCACACATAACATCTATTGTGGAGGAAACCACGCAAGGCACCAACTTGCTCATTCGGAGCAATCTTGTGTCCTTGAGTCTTGCTCAAGGGCAACTGGACACAGGAAGCAATCAAAATGGGAACCTTGCAATCCTGTCCAGCTACTACTGGCCACTCTACCCCTAAAATATAAAAATAGAAGACAACAAAAATAATATTTTGGCAGAGGAGCCAATTAAAATCCATATTTACTGCCAATCACATAATAGATGCGACCTTCAAGGCAAAACTACAACAGTCTTTATCCATTGATAATCGGAAAACATTTGCATTGTCTTTCCGCCTTTTCATTTTAGACATATTCCCGGGATGTGGCGCTGGACCTCGCAGGTGTAAATTTGGGCACGTAGTGGGGGTGATGGTCTTTTTGGGGACAGTTCCAGCACAGCAGCGACCCCCCCAACAGAAGTAGACCGGAAGCTGCCCAGCCAATATAAAGGGCGGCTCCAAGCTCCCGCCTCTGCGCTCCTGCCAGCAACGGGTTGTAGAAATTCCTGATGGTGGTGTGGGCAGACCAGGACACTGGGATGAGACAGAGAAGGCCAGAGATGATGAACAGAACCCCAGCCGCGATGCACGCCTTGGCCTTGGACCGTTTGTCTTCGATACAGTTAGTGCATTTCCCTCCGGCCACCGACATGACGACGGCGAAGATGCCGGTCAGGATGGAGATGACAATCATAGCACGAGCCGCCTGGAGGTCCTGGTTCAGAGCCAGCATGGAGTCGTAGACCTTGCACTGCATCTGACCCGTGCTCTGCACCACACAGTTCATCCACATGCCCTCCCAGATGGTCTGGGCCGTCACAATGTTGGCGCCGACAAAAGCCGAGACCTTCCACATGGGCATGGCGCACACCACGATGACCAGCAACCAGCCGATCAGGGCCAGTGACAGGCCCGTTATCTGCACCCCCTGAGAAACCATCTTGTCTGTAGCCTTCTCTCCTCTCTTTTCTCTAGCCTACTCTCCCATCAACACATAGAAAGATCCCAGAAAGTATACATGCAGAATAAAGCCCTGAATAGTGTCCCTGCTTTTATAGGTGTGCAGTGTGAGAGGAGGAGGGGACTGATCAGACATGAGGGTAGGTGATACCACTCACTTTGCTGGGATAATGTTTACACACAAACAGAGGCTCTGCGACCTACATTACTGCTGACCTACACCAGAAAGCAGCTTCAAGGTCAGAGACAACAGAAATAGTCTCTCTTTACACATTATGAAAGCAATTATACTTTCAATTGTGTCTGTATGTGTGTATATATATTTATATACTGTAAATATGTGTGCATATAGTGCAAAAGAGTATTGGCCTCAACATTTACTACACATATGTACCAAAAAAAGTAACGCAACAATCCCAGGAGGTATATAGTACACATTCGTAATGCTCCGCCTTTATTAGTAAATAAACACTGTGGCATTGCAATCACTGGACATTCACCTTCTCCATAACTGCTGGAGGCGATTGACTAATTCTCGTACCAGTTGCTATGTGCTCCCCACACCCACACCCACCTGCCTCCCCGTTCTCAACTCCATGACACTGCGAGCTACAAGTGGAGAGAGAAGAAAATTAATCTGCAGCATGACAGGCAACACTGGGGCAGTACAACAAGTACTAAATAAAAATAGATAACAATAATAATATTTATGTCCCGTGCTGGTTGAGGTGTTTTTAAGCATTATACTATTATAAGGCATGGCAAAGTCCTGACGTTCACTCATCCCCTAGTCTATGGAGAACAGTGTTGGGCAGTAACTAATTTTAGATTACAAATTACTGTAATATTATTACTTTGCTCCAAAAAGTAAAGTAACAAGATTACTCTGCAAAAATGGGTAATAAGTAACGCATTACTTTGCAAGTAACGCCAACTTACTTTTTAAAAATGAGCTTGTTGTTAACTCTTGAGCGTGTAATATTACTAAAATGGACCTGTACATGTCCATTTGGTTTACCTTTATACTCTGGACTTAAACGTCTGCATTGCTTAATTTACAAAAAAAAGACTACACAATTAGAGAGTGTAGAAGAATTGATAGTTCAATTAGCTTGAATGTTCAATTGTATATCACCTATGGTACCAACATAAATATATCATGGAATATGTTTGCAAAATTGTATCGACCAACATCAAAAACATACTTTAGAATTCATTCACTCCACCCAAAATCTCATTAAATGGTTGTCCGTGGCTGAAATGCCCAATAAATACCCAATACCTTGATGTGAAAAGGTTTGAAAAACCACTGCTGTAATGCATGAAAAAGTCTGAGATTGTCAGAATTCATCAGTTTGTTGTAATGTGAAATCCAATGGGGTGTGTGTGGTCTTGAAGCAATAAAAAGAAAACATGAAGCAAGTTTAAGTAGAAAAGTATATTTACATTATTAGAGTCACCAGACACAACACACATTTTACAATGAAATTCTATCATTAAACTCAAGCGCTTAGTTGAAATGTTTTGAAGCTGAAAAGAAACTTTAACGTTTGAATTTATAACTCTATTTGTAACACGTTCATTCAGATGCTGCAGTTCAGTTTGACTCCAGTTTGGGGTGTGGCGTCTTCTTTAAATCCCAGTAGGGTTGTTGTTGCACAGTCTATTCAACTGACAAGTCTGTTTATCCGAAGGCCAACATACATGTACGTTAAAAGCACAAGCCAAACTTTGACATTAATACACTATGTCCATGTCTTACAGCATCACTTTGTATATGACACAGTCAGACACTTTCGAATGAATGAATGAAGGTGAGCCACCTGGTGTTGTGACCCCCCAAAGCAGTGCACAAGTCCATCTCAGTCTTTTTCATTCTGTTTTGACCTTAATCCAGTGGTTCCAAAAGTGGGGTCCAACAGTTGAATCACTGCTAGAGCCGTAGAAATCTTCTCTTATGGAAGGTCTACTGGCATATCTTTTCAAATGGGGCGTCCGCAGGCTAATAGATGTCAATTCGGGTTTCCTTGACATGAAAAGGTTTGGAAACCACTACCTTAATCTTTTTTTCTTTTTCAGACGTAGTCCCGTGATCCTGCTGTCCTGCTTGGAGGAGCCGTGTACTTGGCGGCAGAGTAGCTGTCCCGTTTGGGGCAGTTTGCGCAGAGGAGGGCCCCGGCCAAGATGAGGAGGCCAGAGGCCCCCCAGCCGATGAAGAGGGACGCGCCCAGCTCCTTCTTCTGGGAGCCCAGCGTCAGGGTGCTGTGGAAGTTGCGGATGATGTTGTTGGCAGTCCAGCACAAGGGGATGAGGCACAGCACGCCAGTCACGATGAACACCACGCCGGCCGCCACGCACATGATGGTCTTGGTCCTCTCATTCTCCACGCAGCGCGTGCACTTGCCCCCTGCGACGGCCAAGAGGATGGCCGCGATGCCGGTTAAGACGGAGATGACCATGAGGGCGCGGGCAGCCTGCAAGTCCTGGGAGAGGGCCAGCATGGAGTCGTAGAACTTGCACTGCATCTGTCCCGTGCTCTGCGTCACGCAAGTCATCCAGATGCCCTCCCACGTGCTCTGGGCAGTCACAATGTTCTGGCCAATGAAGGCCGTCACCTTCCACTGGGGTAGGACGAGAGCAACGATGACCCCGACCCAGCCGATGACGCCCAAGGCGGCGCCCACCATCTGAAGCCCGGCCGATACCATGATGTCTTCTGCTGTAAAGGTTGTTGTTACGTCGTCCAAGTAGAGTTCCAAAAATGTAATAGCACTTGAGAGATCCCGAAGTGTAAATGTTTAGGTCAGATTTGGAGCAGGCCTTTTATATTCTTTGCTCAGGAGGGGGCTGACTCACGCATAACTGTCACACAGGTGTCTGACGTGCAAGTCACCCCACTCCACCCTAACGGGCATGTAGCATCTTGTCAAGTTCTCAGCTCCTCTCAAAATCGCTCCAGGTGATGGGACCACAATGAGTCACTGAGGTATTTAAAGATTTAACTTAAAAAAAGACCAAAGGGACAACACGCCTTAAATTACACTATTGAACCCAAGCTACGTATTTTCCTGTTCTTTCTTTTTTCTACATTGTGGGTAGTCCTGGGATAAACGGTAAAAGAAAGCTTCATAAGGAAAACAAAAGAAGGAATTCACGAGAATCAGAATAAGTTACCAGGGATGAAGATCAAACCATGACACCACAACACTCTACGCTATAATCTTTCCTGTGTTAAATACTTAGTAGCAGCTTTGTACAATGGTAAATAGATCTCCATAATGAGACGTCAACCTCAGAGGATATGAATGATCGTGGAAGAATGGTTAAATAGAATGTATCTGGCCACCTGTTGTCAGAAACTCAGAATCCTATCATTTTTGGTTTGGACAAACCAAATAATGTCTCACAGCTTAGTTTAATTATAATATTGTCAATGTACTTTTGTACTTTTCTAAAAGTTTTCTGTATGACTACTTGTTTTTGGCTCTTAGAATACACAAATTGCTCCAAACATTGCATGTTCCCAAACATTGTACTAATTATCACATGGCTTGAATGGAGGCTCCAATCAGAAGCCAGCGTTCTTGTCACGTGAGCGGTCAAACGTAACCTACACAACTGCAGATAAATAAAAGCAACCTTGTTATGTACTATTTAGGTCAATTATTCGTTTTTTAACTGAGCGAGGCGGCGCCTCGCTCAGTTATTATGAAACAAATCATCGGGTGTTATCCCTTACTTATTGAATGCAATATGGAACAAGGCATACCACAATATGCAAATTCACTGAATTCTATATACATAAATAATAGTACATTTAAACAAAAGTATTTTGTTTCTACCGCTATAACAATGTTATATTTCTAATTATTGATGTCAAAGTCTGAGTCCTTTTTGTGATTATTTTGTGTGTGTGTGTGTGTGTGGTCCGGGGACCACCAATTGTCCTTGAGGGTCTTCAAGGTAGTCCCCAGATAACTAAATGGATTAGATCTTTGAGTCTTGAGAGTGTAAAATGAAACCATGGACGTGTACGGTTCCATTTCGTTTCATTTTATGCTCATAAGCATTTAGCATCTGAATTACTTAATTTACAAAAAAATCTAAGAATTAGAGAATGTAGAATTGTTATTTTTGATTTAGGTTTTGCTTGCAGTTATATCTCCTATCATGGTACCACATGAATAAAGCATGGAATTGTGGACAAACAATCTTATCTTACAACAATCTCATCATGAAAGGCTATACCTCAAATCAAATGGTAGTCTGTGGCACACATGCCCAATATAATAATAGACCATGGTATGAAACATGCAGGTTGAAAAACGGTTTACAGAAAAGAAAATCAGTGCTGACCTTGACTTGCAGTGATGTGATGGTGCCCTTTAGGCTTGGAGGGCTGGAGCCTTCTCTTGTAGTTCACCAAGGTGTGTGCTTGCTTTCCAGGGGTCTTGCTCTCTATAGGCTGGGGTCTGCACACAACGCAACATCATCAATAAGAAGACATGGTGGTAACGTTGTGACAAACAAAAACCTAAGTGATTGTTAGCCTGTCGCAAAAAACAAGGGATGGAGGAGAGTGGGTCTGAAGAGAGGTAGAAAGAGAATCAGATTGTTGCAGGTAAATGAATGGAGGCACTGTGTGTGAGCCAAAACTGCCGTTAGGGACTATAATGCCTCCATTTTACCCCAAGGTAAGATCATTAAAGCCACACAGACCAGTGGTGGAGATTGGGTTCCAACAAACAGCTAGCAAAAAGGAGGAATTTCCACAATTAAGGGCTTCGAGGAGAGATGGTTTCAGAACATATTGGCTTCCTTTCTGGGATTAGGCCCAGGCATAGTGCTAATCGTTTTAGGATCATATGTCTTTCATGAAAATACAGAAAATACTTGATGGTCATTCACACAGCACAACAATACACTACAAGAATCATTTTATCCATTTGCTTATGATTATATAGCAATTATTATTATATTGCAGTTATTTATTTTTAAATAACTGCAGGGGACATGCAAAACCATACAGTAGTTCAAGTTATTTCCATTCTGTGTCCTGAGATACCAAATGAAAATCACACCCATGTGAAGTGAGCAGTGCCTGATTCATGATTTTTTTGTCCCACATGATCTCACATGACGGTGACCACGAATTGTAAGTTCTAAATGACAGAACTTAATAACACACTTGAAAGCCAAAAAAATGAAACAAACCAGCAGCATAAAAATATAAGAAAAACCTTCTACAAAAGGTTCTCCTTAGCCCTCCCATGGATGGATGGATGCCATTTCTCCTGTAGGATGACTTTTGGTTACTTTACCATGTCTATCCAAGGCCCATGTGTTATTTGCATATTCATACCAGTGCAAAAATCACATTCATACCTGTGCAAAAATACCAATGTTTCATTCATAGATAATCATGAAGCAAAACCTCATACAAACACAGCACACAACCCTCCTCCACTAACACTTGGCCCCTCATAAAACAGGTTTGCCAGCACTGCAGAAAGACAGGTGATCGTGCACATGTGTGCGTGGGCGCAAGGTTCCTCCCTACTATAGCAGTGGTAGGCAACAGGCCAAAACTACCCCCACATAAGGAATACACAGCCTGTGAGATAATTTGGAGAATAAGATTTCATTTGTTCTTTTCCTTCTTCTTATGGAGTATTATGTGCGTTATTATAGCGGGTATGTACATCCAAAAAGTGAGTTTAATGTTGTTTAATGCAACAGGTGGGACTCTGGGACTAGGACATTTCTGTTTGGTTGTATGTGGTGTCAAAACCAGAAAGTAGTTTTGTTCCTGATTAACCTCCAGGTATGATGACCTTTTTAAACGCCAATTTAGACAGGATTTAAAAAAGTAAAGGTTTTCAGGCCACTGACAGTGCAACTGTTCAGACTGCCATATTCAATCTTGTAGAGATATTTGGTCCTAGAATAAACTTGCACTTGCTTACACCTGCAGTGTTCTCTGTCCCAGTTGCTGACAATACATCCAGGTGATGTCTAGGTGAAGAAGACTGACTCGTAGCCTAAATCACTGCTTGTACTGTAATTGTGCATCAGTAAAATCTGGCATCAATGTGCAGCGTTCATATCAAGCTGTTGTTGTTGTTGTTGACCACAAAAGACCTGTGACTCTGAGAATGAAGTTGCCACCAACAGAAGTATGACAGGACTCTGACAGACAGACAGCTGAGTGAAAGGCTTGAGGGAGATAAAGTGACAAGTGTCAGCAGGCAAAAACATTCAAACCAATGTCTCGCTGGCCCTAGGCCAAGGTAGTTAAACTGGCTGGCTCACTATGCTGAAATGGCTAGAAAAGAGAGGAAGTGAATTTAACACTTCAATCACAAGAACCTGTGTGTGTGTGTGTGTGTGTGTGTGTGTGTGTGTGTGTGTGTGTGTGTGTGTGTGTGTGTGTGTGTGTGTGTGTGTGTGTGTGTGTGTGTGTGTGTGTGTGTGTGTGTGTGTGTGTGTCAGTACAGAGATGGACTACAAGATCTGTATTTGTTGTGAATGTGTGATGTCATCATTACCAGCCCTCCAGTCATTCATTGTGAAGGGATTGACAGTGTCGCTGTCACAGTTTCAGTGGGCAGTGTGAAGAATGTGAGCCGGTTAAAGTGCTCTTGTGGGATGGATGGTTGACTCACGCACACTCTTGCATGACACAATGTCCCATGACACAACAACACACTGGCATTTTCCAAGTTTCAGACAAGTGATAAGATAATAATCTTTACGAGACATACAACGAAACTTTGTTTAGTCCATCCATATAAACAAACAGCAGTATCTACAAAGACATACTCTTGCCGCATATTTGACATAGGTATTAAAAGTACAGAAAGTTAATGGAAATGTCGTATAGTCTATGCATGTTTAAAAAACATCTCTCCTCACAATGTAGACAATGTGCACACAGTAAATTAAATAAATAATCAAATAAATTAAATTAATAATGGACATGCAGTATGTAACCTCAAGTACTCGTACTCGATGCTCAACCGGCCTCAAACATTTTGGGATTATACATATACGTTGTGATAATTGAACATTACTATTATAATGTAATTCATGTAATTACATTGTAGAAAAGGGTGGTAAAATAAGTGCTTATTCAAGGAGAGTGGTTACCAAACCTTTTCATGCCAAGCAACCCCAAATTGACACAAATTAGACCACAGACCCCCATTAGAAAGACTTTTGCAGCTCCAGTTGTGATTTTCACTGATTTTCATTTCAAGGACCCCAGGTTTGACCTGAATTAGGCTACATAACCCCGTTTAATACATGTTCTACTTCTGTAAAAACCCCAAATTGGATTAACTTAAATGGAACATAAATCATCCTTTTCTTTACAATTGGTTCTATTTGTACATTCCCAGACCCATGTCCATGTGGTTCCAAACTAGGTTTCAGCTGGGGACCCCTGGAGGTCCCCGGACCTCACTTTGGGAACCGATGACGTAGGGCATACAGTTGTACTGTAGTTGCTGTTGAGTGGGATAGGTTGATGGGAGAGGCTGGATGATGAAACGGGAGTTTGTTTTTCACCCTCAGGGTCATTTCGATGACTCGTTTCATGTAGTCTCTGTGTATCAAGGGAATTTGTTTCTGGCTTCAAGCCAATGTTTCTCTTTTGTGTCTATTTTCGAAATGTTGGAAGTACTTACAGTGTATGGTGGATTCTTTTTCATTATACCCAATAAGTGAGTGGGTCTATGCTCACTGTACTGGTATGTTAGGTTTAGATTTTAATACAATTTAAAATAAAGAGATATATAGGAATACATACATTTAAAAGAAGGTGCATGAGTTAAACAGGTTGAGTTGAATGTACAGAGCCATTTAAAATATACAGTAGACGTTCCCCTACCAATATGACTCCCCCCCCCCCCTCCACAAGAGGCAAGTCTGCACTTGTTAGTTATTATTGTCCCAACTGTAACCGTCGTCCATGCCCAGCTATAGGACTGACAAGCTGCCTGAGAAGCAGCCAAGGTACCTGTATCACCCTAACCTTAAGTAAACCGGTCTGGCTGGTTCCCACTCCCATGACAAGTGCACAAGGTAGGCAAGGAAGTGCCAACAAGTACAGGTTTACAGGTTAAAAAGGCAACATTAGAGTATGCTTGAAAATGATGATCTTTCTGTTGGGGAAGCGTATGAGAAACTATACTAAACTAAACTTTAGTTCCATAATATGGAAATGTCAGAACTACTACTACCACCATGAAATGGATTGTTTTGATGATATATTTGGTTATACAGTATTGTCATTAGCCAGCAGTATGATTGTGATAATATTAAATTGTGAATCGGGGTTTTTTAATATCATAATACAGTAATGTCAATATGAGAACCCATCATCAACACAATAATCTTAAAAACTCCCTTTGAGTCTGGTGTAATGTAGGTCACAATCACATCCACATGCTTTTTCTCTTCCACCACAGGGAGGCGTTGCTCAATGGTCTTCACTTAAAATCTAACACAAAGGCTGTCTACTCTAAACCAATGAGCTTAGTTGCTTTGATTCAAAACATCAGCTCAGAGATGCTCTCTCTGTGGCCTGTGCATGCGCTGTGTGAGAAACATTGGGTGCATTCGGAAATATATCCTGAGCTGTCCTCGTCAAATGATGATGGTTTTTTTTTTACAGCCCACTGGATTTATTCCATTGAATATACTGTTCCCTTAGTTCAACTGAATCTGATCAACAATAATGTCTAGTCCAATCTCTTGGCATCCAGAAATACAGTGCAATATAATGTTTCCAATGATCATAAGGGTCATGCTCTCGGATAGTGTTCATCAATAGTACAGGCCTATTCAGAGAAGTAACCTCCACTTTAGTAACTCACAAAACTGACTTTAGTAGGTGAATGCAATCTCCAAACAAGCAGGCAGGCCCTTAAACAGATTAACCTTTCTTCTGGTTGTACTCTAAAGTAACTGCTAATATGAACTATAATGAACTATAAAATCACTCAAAAATCAAACACTCATTTATTACAGGGGGATTCCACCCATTTTCCTGAGTATACACTTTTTTTGAGAAGTTACCATTTGTACACTCTCAGAAAAAAGGATCCTTAAAGAAAAAATATTAAGATTGTGAAAGTTTCACCATGTTAATGATTTTCTTCAGACCTCCATTTCTGGGAAAGAGAATCTGAGTTCCCAAAAGTTTATTTATTATTAGTTGACAGAAACAAAACATAAAAAGCCTGGATGCAGCAATGTCTCCCTCTGGTGGAGGGAGTGGAGACGTGAGGTGAGGTCACAGAGGTTGTTTTCATCTTCACTCATACTGTACCAACAATGTGAGTTATGTCTGAGCATTTTAAAACTTTACACACCAAATCACAAACACATAATACCTTGTGAGTGAAAAAGCCCAGGCAAACAAAGAATGGTCACTCACTATTACTAATATATATGTCCTCTAGGTCAAATCTATCATTGAAACACAAGATAGTGGCAGTGTAGACTAGTGTTTTTCAACCAGTGGTCAGGGGACCACCAGTGGTCCTTGAGATGGTTCCAGGTGATCCCCAGCTAAGTTGGTTAACCAGATGAACATGGTTTCATGTTTACACTCTCAAGAGTTAAAATATTCATCATCTGAACTAGCACGCCTAGCAAGTCTACACAACTAGAGAATTTAGAAGATTAATGGTCATTTTGATCTGTTTGTTTGCCTGTTTTGTTTCCCAGCCTGGTCTTGTGGACAAAAGCAAAATAAATCTTTAGTTTGGGCTAAAATGTTCTCAAATGGTGGTCCGTGGCTCAAATGCTTAATATAATAGTGGGCCCTGGAATCAAAAAGTTTGAAAACTCCTGGTGTAGACAACATATTCACGGTTTTGGGTCTGAGAGGCTAAATCTCATCAAATGGATGGTGGTCTGAGGCTCAAATGTCAAATAAATAATGGTTGTCTTACAAGCTTGTTTTTGTTGTTGCATCTGGATGTTGATTTCCCTGGGTGTACAAGATACCCTGATCTTTATCCTGAACCAACGAACCCAAATGACCTTTGTTAATGAATGATGACCTTTAATGACACAGATAACTCTCTAACCAACCTTGACGTCGTCACGGCCGAAGAAGGCTGTTTTGTCTGGCCAACCAGGCAGTTACGGCACGTAGAACCAAATGACTGGTTCGATTCTCATCCATCCTCGCTCTCCCCCACACTGTGTTTTGTGGGTCTCTCTCTCCTGTAGTGTACATATACAAACAAAGGGAGAAACATTGTTTGAAAAGAAGTTAAAAGGTATTAGGTAAGCTTGAGTGATCGATCAGTCTTCAACCACCATAATGAAATAGATTGGTTTCAGAGTCAAAGTCATTCAGTTCACATGTGGGTGTGATATGAATAATGCGACGACAGTAGACCTATTAAATGAAATCCCAAAGGGAATCCCAGTTAGAGGTTGAGCACAGATTGGTCTTCCATGGAGCAAAGCAACTGAACCCGATTCCACTTTTTGGCAGCACACAGTGGCATCAGGCTCAGTTACCAGGAGTACAGATTATTAAGTAAAGCTCAAAGTTGTTTTAAACAACTTGTATTTACTACATCTGTTGGTGTATGCACTGTCAGTCTATTAGCAATGTAATTCTTTAAATCAGTTTACAGTCTTTATTTTTAAAGGACGACTTCGTTGGTGCCTACTGGCTTTAGCTCATTGGGATTCTTCCTACCAGGAGGGATTATGTATCTGACGAACACAGAAAACAAGGCCTGTCGTTGTTTCGCCTTTACCTTACCTGGAGATCTCATTCAGAAGGTGATTCAGCATTTTTCCACCAAGGTTAACATTACTGACATGTCACAGATATAATGATCTCTCTCTCTCTACCTCTCACTGAGGTTTTAAAGGTGTGCAGGTATGCTTATGTCAGTACTCAAAATTGATTTAAGAGATTCTATTGCTCAACATATACAGTATAATTATATGTATGTGGTTTGGATTAGACACATCTGTCTCTGAGCAAAATTATGGTATTTCAAGCTGTTACTATATATATTTTTTTCACAGGACTTTGCTTAAATATAAGAACAAAAAAAGCTAAACGTGACAATGCCAACAATGGAAAACATATTTCCTATTCAGTGTGGCTTGACGACAAGACATTTTGTTAACAAAATCGGACATGTCCCTGACTAAAAATCAAGCAGATTTTTTTGAAAGTAAACATGATGCCACCTTAAGCTGACTCCACCTTCAGTCTTCTAAGCAGTATAAAGAAGCTAGAATCTGTTTCTCCCTCTCTTTCTCTCTGACTAAAAGCCTTATCCTGGACTTGGGGGCCAGCGAGATCCGATATCGCCTTCATCTTAAGAGGGCTGAGCCAACCAGCACACAGAAGGGCTTCTATCCCACAGTGCCGGCCGGGGGCAGACAGAGAGTCTTGTCCGGCCCCAGCTCCTCCAGAACCATCCTCAGCTTCATCATCCCTGTTGCAGCTCCAGCTCCAACCGGGGGGCCGCTCTCCAGCCAGCCATGTACTCCGCAGGCTTGGAGATCCTGGGGATGATCCTGGCTGTGTCCGGCTGGCTCGGGGTGATGGTGGCCTGCGGCCTGCCCATGTGGCGCGTGGCCGCCTACATCGGCCAGAACATCGTGATCTCGCAGGTGATCTGGGAGGGCCTGTGGATGGACTGCTCGGTGCAGAGCACGGGACAGATGCACTGCAAGGTGCACGACTCCATGCTGGGGCTGCCCGTGGAGTTGCAGGCGGCCCGCGCCCTGGTGGTGGTCTCCCTGGTGCTGTGCGTGGTGGGCATCGGCCTGTCCACGGCCGGCGCCAAGTGCACCAACTGCAGCGCCGACGTGAGCAGCAAGCCGCGGATCGTGCTGGCCGCCGGGGTGACCTTCGTGGTGGCCGGCCTGCTGCTGCTCATCGCCGTGTCCTGGACGGCCAACGCCATCGTCCTGGACTTCTACGACCCGCTGCTGGAGGAGACAGGGAAGAGGGAGTTTGGGAACTCGCTGTACTTTGGCTGGGCCGCGTCCTGCCTGCTCATCCTGGGGGGAGCGTTGCTGTGCTGCTCCTGCCCCCCCAGGCCTCCCAGGACAGCTGCGGCCGCGGCGAGTGGGGGCGGCTCCGTGCCTCCAACCAGGGTGGACTATTCGCCCGTCAAGAGCATGTCGGTCAATGGATACACCAGGAGAGACTATGTGTGATCATACATGTGACAACACGATGGGTTTCAGATCAGAGGAAGTGATGCAGGAATCAGTGTTATCAAACGTATATTCTGATTGGTCAGTGATTTGAATAAAGAATGACGTGGAGGTCACAACTGCACCTAGGTTTTGGACTGGAGATGTTATTCTGTAGTGGCATTTCGGTCTTGTTTTTTTTTCTTCAGTGGTGGGAAGCAGTACTGGTGGGTTTCTGTATTTGATTTGAAATCAGAATAATAATGAATAATGTGAGATATTTTTAAGCGAACTGACATGTTGCATGCATTGAAAATAATTTGTGATCGAAGCAAATTCTACAAGATACCAAATAAAACCTTTCCGCAGTGTCGTTGATTGATGCATAAAAGACAGTAAAGTTATACTACGTTATATTTAAGGTGCTATTACCGGTAGCTATTATTAAAATTATTAAGGGGTCAGATGAGTACAATGATTTTGCCCTTCAACTGGTGAATCAGAAACTGCTTATAAATAGTGATGCAAAATGCTACTGCTGACTCAATTGTGGACAATCTGGTCCATGTGGGAAAAAAACAGATGCTTTAACATTACTTTTAAACAAAAAGGTCTGCA
This sequence comes from Benthosema pterotum, assembly GCA_039105355.1. Classification (NCBI taxonomy): domain Eukaryota; kingdom Metazoa; phylum Chordata; class Actinopteri; order Myctophiformes; family Myctophidae; genus Benthosema; species Benthosema pterotum. Next base: position 19,256,018 of record CM076977.1, read on the forward strand.
GACCGCAGCTACTGTAACATTTACACTGGGTTTACACTGTCTGCAACCCACACAAATGTGTTTCTTTTTATTTCTTTACAATTAAGTGGCAGTAATGCTTAGGTTGTTTCACAGGAATACCTTCAATTTTATTATGTCCTCTCCAACTGAGTGAAACCGAGTAGACGATAAATGCTACTCTGAGCAGAGACACTAATAATAGAGTATACTAGCTATTTCCACAAAGGCTCCATTGATCTGATGGTTTTTGCTACCATTATCCTGACATTCTTGCTCACAGACTTTCATTGATGTGTTCACTAGTCGGAAGAAACACAGTATTGAGAACGTCTAAGGACCGATATATTGACAATAAATGACTGAATTAAAGAATGAATGAAATGGAGTGTGTATAGGTTCCAGGGGGTCGCCGACCCTGAAGTCTTTGGGGAAGAGGTTGTATGACGTTTGTCTTACAACGTGCATGGACGGTCATCCCCCAGCAAGAAACCTGAGTAACCATGGGAGAGGGGGAGAAGTAGGGGAGAAGAGAGTTTAGTTGTTTGTTCGACCACAGCAATGTGAATGCAGTATTTTAGTGCTGAGGGGAGCAGGGAAAGGAGCTATTAGGGAGGTGATTGGGGCGAGGTGGGATGTGAGAAGCCAGTAGGAAAGTGGCTTGTGTGCAACACAGTGGGGCAGGCACCGCATAGAGGATTCTGGCTGGTATTGGGCAGGTATTAATAGGTACAGGTAGATTGGCATGGATGGCAGAGAGTGGTGTGTCGGGCAGAGTCAATGTGAACCATACAAAATTGTTATTTCAGTAATTATGAACATTATAGGTCTCTATGTAGTGGTGGAAAGTAAGTACATTTACTAAACTACTGAACTTTCATTTAAGCACAATTTTGATGTAATTTGTACTTTACTTGAGTATTTGCAATACTTGTATACCGCTACATCTCGATTATTGTACTTTTACTGTACTGCAATTATTTGAAAACTTCAGTTACTAGTTACTTAGATTTTGATTATTATTTCCATACATACATACTTGTACATTCCATAATACATTTTGGTCATTTGAAAATAGACAACCAAAAAGCTCACAATGTGTTGCTGTGTAGAACACATATCGTGGGCTTGTAGATCTGCTATTTTCAGGAATATTTGTTCTACATTTTGAAATGAGACGTTCTGCACAAGCAGTACTTTCGATTTGTGGTACTTTAGGTACATCTTGATACCAATTCTTTTGTACTTTTACTGAAGTACACTTTGAATTCAGCACTTGTAACAGTAGATATTGCAGTATTGATACTTTTATCATCTCTTCCAATAAGGTCCCACAGTCTAATCAGTGTCAATTTGGGGGTCCTTGACAAGATAAGGTTTGAGACTTTTTTTTGTATGGAATCTTAGGTGCTGTACGGCACCTAAGATTCCATACATTTGCTCCAACAGTTTACATACATACCAAGGGGACATAAATTATTATTACTTTACTTTTGCGCAAAATAAAGAGTATAGTCAATAAAGCTCCTGACCCTTCCACCCTCACTGCCCCAGCAGTTTTGTTGCTGAACCCACTGAAGCCCTCTGTTATCTGTCCCAACAATACTCACATTGAGCAATGATTACAAAGCAATATGTATTAGATTACAAGTAGTGGTATGGGTTTACATATTACAAATATATATCGTTGCTGAAGAAACTACCTACAGTAACTCCAAAATGTAAAATTATAAATATTAATTGCTGTGAGAGAAGAAAAGACATAAGAGCTGTTTTTAGCTCCTACATGTTTGATTGTCCAATGGAGTTAAGAAGCTTTGTCCAATCAATGCATTGGTATTATTTTCCATTGGTTCAATATTTTGGCAACAACACACAGACATGAAGGGGATTTAATAGTACTGATTTATGAGAAAAAAAGGAAAAAAAGGGGTTATGAGGTGTCTTAACAACAGCAATGATATTACTGACATTCTAAGTTAGAGTAAGGGCAACTGTGGTGGTCTGCCACAGCTAGGTGGAGTATTAGTCAGGTTTGTTCTACCCAGGTTGATTTTAACCCAGGGTGGTGGTCCCCACGTTGATTCTTAGTCATGGTGTCCGGTTACAATTAGTTGAAAACCCCTGCTCTGTAGTCTATAGCAATGACTAACATCACAATATAGATCTTTTTAACACTTAGCTTAACCCCCACAAAAATCACTTACCCTACTTTTAAATAAAAACTTGGGGAAGTCTGAACTTAGTTTCTAGTACCATTTCAATGTCATTGTAAACTAAGCTCAAGACCTCCCAAAACTGATTTGACTACTTCTTAGCCTATAATCCAGGATCCACAGACTTCCAATTCACTTTGCTAACCATAACAATAGCATTAGAAAACACTTAGAAGATGTGCATTACAGTACAGCAGATAAATTATTTAAAAAACAGCCCAAATATCCCTCCATCTGTTTAACTAAATGCTCAGCCTTATACTGATAACCCTGGGAATTGACTAACTTGGACCACATGCTCTGAACTACAATACAAACACTACTCCTGGCAGCTTTTCAAATAAAACTCACTCTGAATACAATGTATTCACAGAATACAGGTGTGCTCAGATGTTTGTTATCAGCTTTTTTTTCCTTTTAAGTTATGTGGTAAATATATACAGTATACATATATTTTTTTCATATGAGTGGTGTTTGTGTGTCTGGCATGATGAAGTGTCATATAGATGTGTGTGTCACTTCCAGGAAGAGAAGTAAATATGACTTCTGTGACAGAAGTTAGTTCTGTCTGTCTCTTCTAATCCTCATGAGTCAAAAAACACTGACTGAAGAAAGAAACCCCCAAAAAACAAACATGATCTATATTTGTATTGAGGGAGCCTATCTTTAAGTTCCTGTAATGATTCCAGTGAACAAACACAGAGCGGAGAAAGAGGAGAAAGAGAGAGAGTCACTAGACAGAGTTTTCTTATCAGTGTCCTTGCTTTGAAAGTGACGTTGCATCTGGGTTTCTCCCTCATTCCAACCTGCACACCACAGGACAATCATAACCCAGTAACACAAATAAGTCTTCTCTTCTACATCATGACAATTTTCTGAAACCTCAGTTTCTATAATCAGTAGTCTCTCTATCATGACAGACCCTTGAGGAAAAGACAGCACTGTTTTTCCTCTCTCTTTTTTGACGGTGGGTTCTCAGATTGCTATATCTGTAGTTCTCAAACCTTTTCATGTCAAGGAGCACCACAATTATAGATATTTGGCCACCACCCCCCATTTCATCTCAAATCTCTCTAGGGCACTATATTTTTTCCCCATCAACATACCTGACGAAGGGCCGTTCGCCCAAAACCTTGAAGTTTCAACCATGGTCTTTGTGGTACCATTAATTGTGTCAGCCAGGACATTCACCTCATTGTGTCATTATGATAGCACCTTCAGTCCCTATAGTGGCAGGACATTCAGAAAACAGCAGGTATCAAAGGGATTTAAGTATTCAAAAAAGCATGTGGACTCGAAACTGGTTCAAGATACTGTAAATCTAACTGCCTCACCCAAACAGTTGGGAGAGAGCTACCGGGGCCGATGGTGGTTGAATGATTAAGCTAATGTCGTTTGACAAGGCTGGGGTTTTTGCTTGGATTTGAAAAGCTCCCTGACCAATCCCCAGGTGACTCCACCTTCTGCACGCTGTGGACATAGATATCCCCCCGGCTGTGGGAATTCCACAGCACACACTCAGCTGGAATTCACGTTGTGAGGAGAGGAGAAAGGACCCCCGTGTGCACCAAACCGGTATATACAACAACAAAAAGCTTATTAAAAACCACAATGCCCGCAGCCGGACTGGAGATACTCGGAGTCATTCTGGCCGTCTTGGGATGGATCGCCGGGATCGTGTCCTGCGCCCTGCCCATGTGGAGAGTGTCGGCGTTCATCGGGGTGAACATCGTCACGGCCCAGACCATCTGGGAGGGCATCTGGATGAGCTGCGTGGTGCAGAGCACGGGGCAGATGCAGTGCAAGGTCTACGACAGCATGCTGGCCTTGAGCGCCGACCTCCAGGCGGCGCGCGCCCTCACCGTCATCTCCATCGTGGTGGGCATCGTCGGTGTGATGGTGGCCGTCATGGGCGCCAAGTGCACCAACTGCGTGGAGGAGGAGGCGGCCAAGGCTCGGGTCATGATAGCCGCCGGTGTGGCCTTCATCGTGGCGGCCCTGACCCAGCTGATCCCCGTGTCCTGGTCGGCGCACAGCATCATCCTGGAGTTCTACAACCCACTCACCCCGGAGGGGCAAAAGAGGGAGATAGGAGCGGCCCTGTACCTGGGCTGGGCGGCCGCCGCCTTCCTGCTCATAGGAGGGTGCATACTCTGCAACAGCTGCCCCCCGCAGCCCGACAAAAGATCATACGGCCCCCCTTCCAGGATGGTGTACTCCCAACAGGCCAGGTCGATGGTCCCCAGTGGTTACGATAAGAGGGACTATGTTTGACTCAATCCATTTACAATCCATCTTTGACTGTGATTATATTGAAACGAGGAAAATACTTTTCTGATCTACAAGGCAGACAGAGCTCCAAGCACGATATTTTACTGTTTCCTGACGGACAGGGATGACATCGAAGTGGACTTCCCAATATTCAGTGTGTGATGTTGAGGCTGTTTGTTTGAAGCACTGAAAGTAATCAAAAATAACTGTTGTCTGCTAATGATTTGGAAACCATTGATTTATATTATAAAGTTTTTTTTTACTGGCTGAGATTTGATTTCGTATTTTTGCATACATTTTGTCTCAGGACCATTGTAAATGACAGGGCAGCAAGTTCATTTGACACAAAATAAATGCCATGTTGAGTTGCATATCTGTAGTAAATAATTACACAAATTTGTCAGGAAATCTTAGAACCAAAAGATATTGTTTCATTGTTTTTTGTGTGTGTCTTTTACAATAAAATATTGTGTTGTTGTTTTTTTAATTTGTATTACTCTTCATTCTTTTTCATTGAATTCAAAAACATTTTGTCTCTGAAAACATATTCAAATTGGGAATTTGATTTTAGGGTCATTTCATTTATTCATGTAAATGGTGTTTTTGTACATTGGTTTAAGTAATTGTAATTTAGCTGTACTGTAGTGTACTTACATAAGTCATTGGTTACATTGGTTTGATTGTACACACCATGAGCATTATAAGTTAACATTATAAGTTAATTTCCAGTGCCTACCTGTAAGGGAACTAACGGCCTGTTTTCCTCCATACATATATTACTGGCTAAACAATAACTAGAGCTTTTACTTTGTCAGCTCCCCTAATGTTTAACCATCCCAGTCGCCTCCCCTCCATCCCAAACAATAAACTGGTTCATTCTAGAGGTGGAGGAGGAGGAGGGGAGGGTGGCTTGTCAACACACTGGCTCACGGAATGTCAAGGAGGGGGGCGAGGAGGGCACATCTATTATCCCAATTTCTGGGGCATATCTAGGGAGATCATCCTACACAGAGGAATCTCAAGGGCATTCCAGGCAGACAAGACAGGCAAGCAGACAGAGCTGTGTGAGCAGAGCTCATTGCTGCTTTCATTTGTGTTTACTTTTCTGTGTGTCTTCTCATAAAAGGTCTCTCAGTTTGGCAAGCAACACTGTTGTGCAAAATAATTTGAGCGTAAAGACCATGAACCACTTGGCTTTTCAAAATGCTTCGTTTCACATTGCACTAATGTTCATGGTAAAATAGCAACATGTATTCCTACTTGCCTGTGTCTCGAGGGAGCGATGTGGCTGGTTCAGAAACCCGTCCACCAGTGACATCATCGATGGGGAATCCAAGCTAACAGAAAGTGCAGGCTTTCCTGAAAAGTTACATTGGAAAAATGGAAGCAATCAATTTTCAATTGTAACAATCTAAATGGTAAAAAAATAAAACAGGGGGGGGGGGGGGGGGGGGGGGCGTGTGATGTGAGGGCCACTCTTCTAAATAACCACTCATCATTACGCATCACATTCTGTCTTCAGCCATGGTTGTAAATCATCATACACCATCATTTATCACATTCCATGCTCAGACAATCAAATCATCAAAGATGCCATTCCAGTACAAGGAGTACAAGTCACAGAGCAGTGCACCAAGGCATTATGGTCACTATAGAAAGTTAACAATCCAGTCACACCCAAATCCAAAACACACAGACTGTTATTAGGGTTAGTTAGGGTTGCTAATAATGTGATTAATATTGAATGGCTGCAGTTTCTTCCAGTGGTGAAATGTCTATTTAACCCTTTCATAGCCAGCCTGAATAAATATTCAAGATATTCAATATATTTACAATCATGCTTTATTTATAGAGAACAAGGTTACACGGGCACTGTTTTAGGCAAATGAAACAATTATGTACATATGATCAGAAAATGCATAATGTGTATCATATACAGTATTGTACCAGACATGATGCCATTGGAGTTTGCATGTTCTCCTACCCTAAAAAAAAAACGAGAGACAGCGCAATCCACTAACGACCAATAACCTGGTCGCGAACAGTTTCCTACTGGTTGCACCTATGATATGCACCTAGTTTCGGAACCCCGGCCCAGTTTATAGGTAGGAAGTTGGAACCCTACAGGTATCCCTAACCCTAAGCCTAAATATATCTGCAAGGACGGAGCAGTGCATGTTCACCAACCTGGTCGTGACTAGTATCCAACTGGTCGCAACCTGGTCGTTGGTCACTAATGTATTTCACCCTTCTAGCAAAAAACAGGCAGTAATCCTGGTCTCTATGCTCCCCTTGGCCAGCTGGGGCGCCTGAGTAGAAAGGAACTAACTGAGTGGAGAGTAACGTCTTCCTTCCTATTAGAGTGCTATAAGGGAGAGTATCGACACTCCCGCTGACTCCCAATGCTACGGCTGAACAGAGACGGCTATTGAAGACGGCTATTGGCTGAAAAGCGCACGTGACCGCCTAGTAAGGAAGGAGTTCCAAACAAACCACACCGGCCATTCATCTCCATTGACAGCAGATCAATGATTTGTTATATAACTCGCTTTAGTTAATGTGTATTATAAGAAAATAGGCTGTGTTGTTATGTAGTGGTTAATTATGTAGGCCTATGTTTGGAACCTGCAGAGCTCCAGCCAGCGTGTCGCTACTATCCATGTTTATAGTACTCTACTTCCTACATTGTCAAACCGTGGACGCCCCTGATGCGCGCATGCGTGGACCCCAATCAGGTGAAAAGAAGCAGCTGGGACTCCTCGGTCATGCAATGAAGGAGGCATGTCACATGTGGTCACTGTGCAGTGAGTGTAGCACCCAGGATGACATTAGACAATTAACAATTGGTGGAAAAAAATGGTTTTACAAAAACCGTGGCATGAAAACATCAGAGACAGACACGTGCCACTTGGTTTGATTAAAGTGAATATTCTGTACGAAATGCAAACCACTACGTCAAATACAGAATGTACACTACATACAGTAGTTACCGCATATGCCATTGTAGGTTTTTTTGTGCATTGTTTACAAGCAACACTTGCATGTCTGTTCAACTGTAAAAGGCCTCCTTTGTAGCGGCTACCATTATGAGGGCAGTCCTGTAAGCCGATAGCAGACAAGAGCTGAGAGTACCCAACAGGTCCTTCCTCCCCTCTCTGTGATCTCAGCTCCTCCAAGGATGGACTCCTCCCCTCCACCTGATCTGCCTTATAAAAAGGTTACTTGTGGAGGGAGTGGAGGTACCAGATCATCACTCGTTCGCTCACACACACACGCACTAGGCCAAGATTAACTTAATTGCCAGCTGGCCTCTCTCCTCTCCGGTCGAGTCATTCCCCACACAGCAGGCCTTAATTCTCTCATCTGATCCTCTCTCGGGCAGTGACCGACCGACATTCAACAGCGAGCAGCAGGAGAATCGGACCAGCATGTCCATCGGCTTGGAGCTGATCGGGATCTCCCTGTGCATCCTGGGATGGATCATCGCCATCGTGGCGTGCGCGCTGCCCATGTGGCGGGTGACGGCGTTCATCGGCAGCAACATCGTGACGGCGCAGATCATCTGGGAGGGCCTGTGGATGACCTGCGTGGTGCAGAGCACGGGCCAGATGCAGTGCAAGGTCTACGACAGCATGCTGGCGCTGTCCCAGGACCTGCAGGCGGCCCGCGCCCTCACCGTGATCTCCATCCTGCTGGCCATCCTGGCCGTGCTGATTGCCATCGCCGGCGCCAAGTGCACCAACTGCATCGACGACGAGGCCTCCAAGGCGCGCGTGATGATCATCTCCGGGGTGTTCTTCATCGTGGCTGGGGTCATGCAGCTCATACCCGTCTCTTGGTCGGCCAACAGCGTCATCAGGGACTTCTACAATCCCCTGCTGACCGACGCTCAGAGGAGGGAGCTGGGCGCCGCGCTCTACATCGGCTGGGCCGCCGCCGCGCTCCTGATCTTGGGAGGCTCGCTCCTCTGCTGCTCCTGTCCGCCGCACGACGAGAAGAGGTACAACCCGTCACGGATGGCTTACTCTGTTCCGCGCTCCCACGCAGCAGCAGGCGGGCCGGGATTTGAACGCAAAGACTATGTATGATTCAGTGCAAGTGTTAACAAAATGTAAAAGACTATTTTTTTAATCCCAAGTACTGCTCTCTGCACCAAAAGTGTGCAAGGTGTGACTGTCGAAGAAAAGGGCTCAGTGCGTGGATGCTTCGCCCAAAGACTCCAAAATGAAGGATGTATGATCTATGTCTTTTCTGTTAAATAGCTTTGTAACAGCTGAGCTTCATTGCGATCGCAGAGTTACAGCAAGTTCTTTATTTTGTTTTGTTTTTTAATGTTGTGCCTTTTTGATAAGACTATATTCACACAATCATATACAACAAACATTTGCTTCATTTGTTTACTTTTTATAATGTTTACTATGTATTATTTTACTGAAACTGCCATCTCTCTCTACTACCATTTATGTCACCTGATCAGCAAACTTTATGGCAACATACTATATGACCAAATGTCTGATATCTCAGATCATAAGAACATTAGTGAAGATACTATACTTTTGAGCTTTCTTTTCTGTATCTTCATTTGTATAAATATCACAATCAAGATGTGAATAACACCTGTCAACAGTCCAGATGGATGATTACCTGGTTTAGTCAACTTGATATCTCTATTCTAGTAGGTGGGTGGGGGTGGGGGGGTGCAGCTACAGTCCTCCACTGTATTGCACTGAGACAGTACAGACAGAAGCACCTGTGACCAATCCTAATGGGACAATATTGTGTAAATACCGAAGAAGTAAATGCATTTTGCTTTTTAATATTATCTTTTTTCTTTTTTTTGTAAAGATAAATAAATATGGTTGTTTTTATGCCTGTTCTTATGCCTTTTATTCTCCTCACTTTTGCCATTTGGTTTACAAAAACACTGTCCTGTTTTAACTTTGGCACCATCAAGTCAGACCTTACTTTAACCAGTCAAGTGCACAAAACCTTTCCCACTGACCTAACAGAAAGGTGATAAAGATGCATGAGGCGGCCAGGAGCTACCGTGTCTTTGTAAGAGAAATCCGATATGCAATGGGGAGTGTGTTACCGACAACTTAACCACATATGCTCTAAACTATTAGCCACACAAGATCACTTCACAGGTCAGAGGACCGGACGGAGCAGGCCTGCTACTCGAAGGGACAAGATTCATGAGAAATTACATTTATTTAAGGATGAAATACAATTTAAATCTAGTGAGAAAATCTAATAAAACGCTAATAAGAAGTCACCCATCCATCTAATATAGCTTGTCTTGTCACTGGATGTGACCAAAACCCAACTTGGGCCTGTTTTATGGTGTCTCTAACTCTAAAAATGTCAATTGAAAAAATCATTTTCGGGCCAGCAAAACCATCGGTCTACACACAAAAAGTATAACTTAGCCATAGGCCTCACAGTGTGCTGACACACGTCTGTTCCAGTCGAACACCACAACAAAGGCAGCCACTTGAAATATTGATGAGCATCTTATAGTAAATATGGGAGAGGTCTGTTTTAGACTATATCACCTTACTAGCCAACTGTTGCTGTCTCCTCCTCCTGCCCATATCGGTATCACTTCTAATACTGTCAAACTGCCTCACGTGCTCATGATTAGTCATTTCTCTAAACAGTGTTAGTAACTACAGATTAGATTTCTATCCAGATATACTCATGAGCACTACAGCCAACACTGGAAAGATCAGTGGGCACTGTTAGGAATTATTTGTATTGTTTGTTATAGTAGTATAACAAACAATATAGTTATACATATATATACGGTAATATAGTCATCATTTTACATACTAGTATAGTTGTCATCATTTTACATACTGTTCGAGCTTGGCTCTTCCTCAGACCTTACTGAGAATAGTGCAGATGCAGAAATAAAGGAAAATGTATACAGTATAGAAATGCAGGGGGCGGGTAATTTACAGTATTCAGTTTCTAATTTCAGATGCTCGTGAATGCACTTTGAGTGCGGTATTGAAGGAGTCTAGGGACTCCTAGGGGCATTTCTTAAGATCTGTTGGTAGGGCTTTCCATATTTTTCGTATTTTTGTGAAGATAAAACATGCTCACAGATTGTAATGGATTTCAAAATACATACCTCGATCCATTAGCTTGTCTGTTTGTTGAGTCTGTTTGTTTACTCTAGTTCCAGGGTACTCCAGCAGGCATCATGTCTTGTTGAACTGTGTTTGGGAGAGACTAGCCTTGATCTCCAGGCTTACACCTGGAGAGACACAGAATCGGCATGTTATTTAAAGGTAATGCAGCATATGAGTGTCAACTTCAGATATGTACATACTGTACATAATATTATACATCCCATATTTAGAATACAAAATCTGATCTGGTGATATGGATGGAAATTACTGTTATGGTACGGTATGAAGAATTATTAAGTCAAGAAAGACTTTATAGTGAAGTAACAATGTTATAAAACAGTTGCGACCGTTATAAAGTAGTTGTTGTGACCGGTCACGACTGGTGGCCAACGGTCGCATTCTGTCGCAAAACTATCCCTAACCTTAACTTCAGTAAAAACATACGCCTAAACCTAATATTGTCCCCCTACTGTTGTGTGCAATGCCACGGTCGCAAATTGATTTGTCTTTTTAAGGGTATCTTGTATTTGTCTAGCATTCAAAACCAGCTATTTTTGCAATGCTGTGTAACCCTTTCTACTATTAAATCATACAATTTATTGTACCATTTGTTGTATATTGGCACGTATTGTGTTATTTTTATACAGTATATACTGTACCATCTCTCTCTATATATATACAGGATATAGAGAGAGAGAGTTTGGGTGAGTTTATAGGATGGACTGTTTGCAGTCCATAAAGTCAGAATAATCTTTATTTGACAAATAAAGACTTCACTGACTGCATTGATATAAAAACATCTGTGTTTTATGGTGGACATAAAACAGTAAACACATAAAAGCTTTGACAGTTCATAAAACCTCCTCCGTGAGTTGAAACATAGTTCAAGTCAGCATGATGTAAAATGCAGCAGCCTGTACTGGACTTTCCCAAACTTTTCCAAAAGCTGTAATGAGAATGAATCCAAATCCTAAAGACCATGCGTTTACCATTTCTATTATTTTTTTCTTCTTCTTTGGACCACAAGTTCATGGGTTCGAACCTGGGCACTGCCAACTATGAGGCGTGGGTGTGGCAAGTTGTGCATGAAGTACTGGGAGCTGATGGTAGGTGACTGTCGCAACATCCATCTCCCAGGGGTCTGGGAAGGGTTACCGGCTGATAGCGACAATTAGCCACTCCTCCTGACTTACTGCTTCTTCTTTAAGATGTGCAGAGAATCAGGGAATCTATAACACAGAGATGGGAGACAAACAGGGATTAGTGCACTGCTGAGCCAGCAGCAAACCATGTGTATCATTTCTGAGCCAGAACGCATCACACCTATGAACACACTACGAACACACACTATGAACCTTCTTGTATTAACTATAATACTTTTATAGTGGCTACTACTACTGTAGGCTGGTGGTGGTTTGCTTGGAATTCCGGAGCCCATCATAACATTTTAAACAGGAAAAAAGTTGTAGGAGGCTCAGCACGCAAATTAATTATTATTTTTTTTGCATGAAGATCAATATTTTGATTTTCACCTGCATCTCCCATTTGTCCGTCCATTCATTAGTTACTCATCCATGCAAACATCACAATAAAATGGTCAAATCTAGCGATGTCCCAATACTGTATTGCTATCTGGAAAAAGTATCAGACTTTTTTTTGTCCCTTTTTTGTCATATCGGTATCGGCAAATACTGTATGGTTATCAGAAAAGTATCGGCATCGGCCTTTATTTGTCATTATCTGGTCATATATTGGCAAGTATGTTAGTTTAACCATAGATCCAACACAAGGGTAAGGGTTTGACACTATGCCCATAAAATAAAATGTTGGGTCATGTGGAGTTAGCTTTGGAGTTGCGCAAGTGCACATTTGAGAGAGGAGTCTGCTATTCCCTGCTGGTGGACTTCATATATATGTTTTTTTTCTACAATAACAATAATATATAATAAAGTATTGAAATATTATAAATTATTGGTATTGTAAAACTGCTTGGGAATACTCATAGAGGCACCAATAATATAATAATAGGGAGACCCTTATTATCAAAGCCAAATCATATTGGGGGTCCCAGCGCACAATACTAGCTGCTACAGTGTATTTTATGTGGCAAAGTGATGCCAACGGTACTGGAGTATTGGACTGCATGTCTGTGTCAGTATTCACCCTACTCCAGTTGCTCCTTGATAGCTTGACTGAACAAGTTAAAAAAGAATTGAACAAAGACATTTGTTTAAGAAAGCAGTTTGCCTGTTTGCATAATCATGAGCACAAAATGATTGCACAATTCCCAAAGAAAAAAAGATCGGGCCTTACTTATTATCCATAACCGATCTCCAATATCTGCATATATGGAGCTGGCTTACAACAATGTCAAAACCTCAGATGTTTCTTTAGAAGCATTACTGACCTTATAGTAACCCTGAGTTATTTCACCATCAATAGCGATGTGAACATACATACTGTACATACATACCACTTTTGGTCCAGCCGACCACAATATGTGCAACGCTCTGCTCGCACAAGTAACAACATGTATAGAGCATGACACATTCAAGGGCTCTGTGTGCTCATTACCAGTGAATCAGAAAGACTAAATCAGGTCCAGGGAGCAGAGCGGTCAACAACAAGCACAGTCATCAGTGAACACAGCCTGAGGCAGAGAAGAATGTGCTTTGCATGATGGAGCACAACAAAACATAACAAGACAAAAACTTCAACACTAATAAAAGAATGCGTGTTCACAGAAGATGTAGAACTTCAATAAGTGGCGTTATATTTATGTGGAGTGATCACAATCTTCTGTCTCACACTATTGTTTGCATACAAAGTATCCGTGGGTAGTTGTGGCTTTCTGAGTGAATCATTAATTGCTACTTGAATACATCACAAGGAGTTCACATTCAGTGCCCAGCGGGGACCGGAGAATGCTTCATTCGTATGCCTCATAAACCACAAGCTTAAGCTTGTGGTCATTTAACAGTGCCTAGTCTGGCAACATGCTGACTATGTTGAGGAGTCAAGCGTTCAGTTGAGGTTATCGTGTTATGTGAATCATGTTCTGTGTGAAGGAGTTGAAGCTGTGATTGTCATCACAACACTGCCTCAACCGATCTAACCCAAACACAGTGAAATGTAAAAATAAACGGTTTCAACTTAGTTGTAGTGGCTTCCACTTAAATCCTACACTGTTGTAGTCAAACAGTGTAAATATTATATTGTACTGTACTAGTTCACAACATGTACAACGTGTATTATATTATTTTTTAGAAAGCATTGTCTGTTTTCGCGGCAAGTGAATTTGTATGTAATGTTTTAAAACAATGTTGGAATACCGGTAAACATTTCCTAAGGGCTTAGTAAACCCATTAAGGTTGGGTATGCATCTGTGTAAAACTGTATAGCTTTTAATCACATTAACCATTATTTTAAACTTGGAAACCTGCCAGAAAACAGCTATTCTACCAGCTTGTAATATATATTGGAATATATATAGTTTCATCGCAAACGTTTTGAACTCATAACTTTGCTTCTGTGGGGGCGGTGAGGGGAAAACAACATATTTTCAGATGGGGGTCGGCAGCCAAATACCAAACTAATTCCTGGGGTCCTCGTAAACGAAACAGTATGAGACCCACATGATCTTAGAAGATATTGTATATTCTGGTCTTGGTCCGTCTTAACTTGGGTAAAAGTAAAACAACTCAAATACCAAAATGATGTTTGTGAAAAAGGAAAACAATTAATACAAATAAAAGCTTGAAATTCAGTGGGTCAGCCTCATCATCATGCCTCATCATGCTCTGCTGGCTCAGTCAAACGAACCCAACCCCGGTCATGTGACCGATACTGGGAATGTGAAGGGCAGACAGGTTGCTATGGCACCTGGAGTCATCAGAGAGAGAAAGGGCCTTCCTTTATTCAACCAAGCACCCCCCCACACCTGCCCCCGCCGCCGCTGTCCATGAAAAGAACACAGACTCACTGTGTTCACTCACTGGGAACTGAAACTTCCAGGAGTTTTTCTTACAAGATATCTGAATCTCGATCTAAAAGCTACCGCAAGAGTGCATGCAGACTCACAGATGGAGCTGCTACCAATAAGACAAACAGAAAAACACAATGGTACAGTAGTTCCCGCTGAGACTTCTCTCTCTCATCATGTGCACATTGTAAAATGGGATTTAAATACATTATTTTAGTTTCTGCAGTTAAAGCACAGGCTATTCATTATTAATATTTTAATAGTGAATATTTTCTATAGTATGTTTTTTCTTGTTTTTAATTCAAACTCTATTGGAAATAGAGCTAGAACTATATACGTATACTTTGCAGTCACAATATACAGCACCTGTACATCAGCAAAAAATAGGGCTGCACCAAAAGGGAAGTTCTTGGTTGAAACTGAAGACTGAATAGTATGAAACATTTGACCGAAAAACTGATGCAGAATAGCAAATATTTTATATTTTTTTTCTTACAATCGCTGTCAGGCCTTACCTTAAAAGCTACCCGATTATGGCAAAATACATGATTATGGGAAAACTAAAATACTAATCACTATTATGGGTCCATAAAACAATTGTATTCAGCAAAGCATACACTATTCAGATATTCTGCCAATCTGGGCCGAAACCAAATAGGCCGCTTTAGCCATTTTCTGCTGAATTCTGCCATTTAGCCATTTTCCGCCGAATATTCAGTGCATCGCTAGCAAAAACACAATGAAACATTATAGAGCAAAGCCAAAAGTCACAGTGGGGGCTCGAGGAGCCTACAGTAAATTCACCCAGATAGATCTTGTTTAGAGAGCCATCTGGGTGACTCCTAAAACTACGCTAAATAATTCACTTCATTTAGCACAACTTATGTGCACTTATGTGGGGGGATTGTCCTCCCAGCAGACCATCTGTCAGGAGTATTGTCTTTGGAGAATAAGGTAGAAGTACTTTCCAGTTGCCACCCTGCTTTGACCTATGGGTTTCACTGGCTTCGGCCCAGTAGTTTTGATTAAACAAGACTGTTTGTCTAGAACCAGAGACCCCAAAAAACATTCAGATGATTAGTTCATAGTTTAGGCACTATATGAGCTAATACACCTGCTGATAAACTTCCTGGGTAATTTAGAAAGTGGACTCCTCCCAGGGTGGGTGCAGCATTCCACCGTTGGAATGAGGCCCACCGTCTGCCTTCCAGCTCAGCAGACTTACGGAATGCTCCATCTCCTACACTGTCTGACAGACAAAATGACCAAACACCTGATAATAGGGCAGGAAAAGCTTCCAATGCAGTGCATCATTCATTAATTTCACCCATTAAGCTATCTCTCTCTCTCGTAGGTGGTCTCCATGCTAAATGCCATGCAGAGTTGGTAACCAAATGGAATCTAGTTTATAAACCTCTTTAAAAGTGAAACCAAATGTCCATTTGGTGTCATTTTACTCTTTCACTGGTTAAATTGTTGATTTATATTAGCATTAGGCTACTTATTTTACAAAAAGGCTACACAATTAGAAAATGAAGAATTGTTATTTTGATCAATGTGTTTGCCTGTCATCTCTCCTATGTTATGGATATCAATCAATATAGCAAGGAAATGTACACAAAATAGGTGAAAATACAAGATTTTCAGGTTCTGGCTGTGGCCTTGATAGGTTGAAAAGCACTGCTCTAACAATGCCAGCAGCAGTGGGCCAACATTAAAAGCACCACTAACCACACACACACACACACACACACACACACACACACACACACACACACACACACACACACACACACACACACACACACACACACACACACAAATATGTAAAGCTTGCCATCATACTATACTCCAGGGGCTCCATTTTCATCACATGCAAAACCTGTTATCCCAAATCCCTTATTTCATTTTTAGTATTTTGAAAAATGTTTTGGAATATTTCAACAAGTGAATCTATTAACACGCTGTGAGCTTGTAGACTGGCCATTTGAACTACTGAAAAATGTTTTTTTAATAGTTTAAAAAGCAAAGAAGTTAATGGATAAGGGGTTTAGCAGTAACGAAAATGGAGCCCCAGGTCTCCATTGAGTTGTGTGTTGCAGTGGTGCTTGAGGGGTTCCAGGTGATCCCCAGCTAAAGAAATACTTAATTTACAATGAATCTACACAAGGGAATGTAGAAGAATTGTTATTGTTGACAAAAACAAAATATATCTTTACTTTTGCGTCTGAAAGATTAAACCTCATCGAATGGTCTGTGGCTAAAATGTAGCTCTACTGTAGTAACAGAGCTCCACTGCTTCTATGAGTCAAGGACTCATGGAAGCAATGGAGCTCTGGACCAAAGCTAGCTAAAATGCTGAAATGCTGTGGGCCTTTGTATCAAACTGGTGTACAGTAGTAGGCTACTCACCATTTCGTCATTCTTTAGTCATGCTATATTTTCGTGCTGTGCTGAATGGATTCATACTGTATCAGTGACCTGTTGACCCAGCATGCACCCTGGCCTGGCCTGCAGGCGGCAAACAGGAGTTAAATGTTCTGCTGCCCTCTACTGGTCATTCAGGAAAGAAAACGATTGAATCCAATTTTGTGACAAAAAAAGCAATGTTTTTCTTTGCTTTGTGAAGTGTAAAGCAAACAAGACAAGCGTGCCATGAAAATTCCAATCTTTGGTGTACTTTTGTAAAGAAATCCAGAAGTACAAGGGCCCATAACTGAAGAATGGCTATGGGTATTTCAGTATGGGTATTGCAGTCTGAAACTGACTACACCACTAGTCCAAACAAATACACATTCCATCTTTTAGGCATTTTATGTGAAGAAATATAATGAACAGATTATCAGCTGAATAAATAAGTTAATAGTCAACTAACATCAGGCCATATCACTTATTTTTTTCTTGGGAAAACAATAATATTGCTACAGTCTTGTTAAAAAAAACAATGACTTATATTGTTACTGGTATGACCATGACTGGCCACAGAATAAGCAGTGGCATATACTGGACTGCATGGTCTGCAGGTTGAGTAGCACGCTGTAGTGACACCTCCATCTCTACATAACCTCCCCACCTTCCTCCCATCTTTTCTGACTCCACAAATCTCTCTCTCTCTCTCTCTCTCTCTCTCTCTCTCTCTCTCTCTCTCTCTCTCTCTCTCTCTCTCTCTCTCTCTCTCTCTCTCTCTCTCTCTCTCTCATCAACTCATAATCATACTTACTCTACACCTGCTAAATGTTGTGGCTTCTGTTTTTAATTGTTTTTTGTGTTTTCTGAGTTGAACTAACTCTACTTGAGGCTGATGTTTTTTAATTTGTTTTAATTTTCTCATATTATAAATGTATTGCTGCATGTGAGGATACTACCTTTTTGACAAACCAGCAGCTTCTACATTTTCAACAATGACCTTTATGAATGTGCCAATAACAAAAAGGTATGTTATGCCCTTCTTGAGGAAAAGGGATTCTCTACAAATATAACTTAATTAAAACGCATGAAGCAAATGACATTCTGAATGATGTATAAATATAATAAATATCACAAAGTCAGTCTCACACACACTGGAGGAGCTTTGGGTTTTTGTTGCAACATATGAAACATAACAACAAAACAGGTCAGGACATACTTTAGAGTGAATTGTCATAGGCTGATTTCAGTTCAGAAGTGCCCCCCCACACCCCAAAAAAAAAAAAAAAAAAAAAAAAAATACAAATAAAGGATAAGTGTTCAGCGCAATTGTCAGCTGAAAAACATTATTGAACCATTAAGGATTTCAGTGTAGTGAAAGTATAATTCTTTTGTTAGCCTGTATTTTTAATCATTTCTCCTGGGCATTTTAAGCGTATGCGAAACACTGGCCATGGGTACTGATGCCATTAGAACTATGAGAAGCCCATTCCAGATGCAGCAGCATTTTGTCACACATGCAGTTGACATGTTTAACTTTTAGTGCTTAACCTTTAGTTCTCCAAGAAGTACTAAAGGAAAACATGCTATAGGCTCTCTAGGATGTGGGATATCACAAGAGAAATAATCCAGCATTACAAACAGCTTCCTAGTGGATAGCCTTACTGCACAGAAGCCAGGCAAAACATGGAGATATAGATTGAACTTACTCAAGATTTGCAGAGCATTGAAAGTCTTTCAGCCATTTTGTTCAGAGGATCACTACTTGGTTGCTACACCTTTTTTACATTTTCAGAGTTGAATTAAGGGGATATTTTACTTTCGAGTGTTTAGGAATGTAAAATAAAGACTGCAGATTTTACCATCACACCAATGAGAACCATAAATCAAGTCTCTAGAAAGATATTTTGCCTGCAGAGGACTATATACTGTACTCAGGACAGGGATATACAGATGCTGAACAAAAATCACAGGCTAATACAGATTCCCTCAGAGAGATCACCATTCTGAAATTAGTTAAAGTGTACAACATTCTAAAGAACACAAATTAGGTTAAAAATGTTGACTGTTGCACAAGACAGCACAATTTATTCTAGCATGCAACAAACAGAACAGAAAGTTATCTGCGTCTGTTTTGTTTAGCATGATTTATTTGTCTTTGCTTGGTAGAAACCAGCTTGACCTATACCTGTGGTGCTTTGGGGCCCTGACTGCTGTTCATTGGGTTCATGAGGTAGGAAAAACCAAAAGAAAAAAATGTTAGCAGGTGTCCAAAAGTGTTAAATTAAATGCAGGGTTTTGAAACAATGACCTAGAGTACATTAATCTCATCTTGTGCTGCAGGTAGAATACCCATTCTGAAAGTGATACTGTAAAATATAAACAAAACAATGTAATATGAGACAAATTATTATTATTTTTGCTCAAAAACGGCAATAGACATGATTCTCCAGCATGAAAATAAAACTAAACTCATAGAAAGACAGTGGCCTTATATCCTCTGATCTTCTGCATCTTTCTTTTGCTCTCTCAGCATTGACAAGAGACATTGGCCATTACAGGAGACATTGAGGTCAAGCCAACATCAGAATATTGCACCAGCCTTTATATATTTCATAACAATGCAGTCACACAAAGTGCTGCTGCCAGGAAGCAAAGGTTATCCAAGAAAAAAATGTGTGTACATTATTGTTCATCCTACAGTATATAAAGAAAAAAAAACTTTAGCCCTAACAGTACAAGAATACAACCACCTTGTCAGCTGCTAGGTAGCAAATGTCTGGTGGTGAACGGATTGTTTGAGACATTACATTACGGTAATCTATTAATTAACTTTGGAGCATAGAGTGAAGTTGTTTGTACAAGAGCCCGACCAATGGGTCCAAGACCTAGGTCAAAATAAATTCAAATTGATTAGAAAAACAATATCCATAAACAAATGTTTGATTAGAAACTGCTTACCTTTAAGTGCATTTTAAGTGCATCAACACATTTTGTGAGATTTTGTAGCGCAACTATTTTTGTATTATATACTGTTGAACATTGCCTATTACATGCCAAGTAGGTAAAACAAGTTGAGTTTTTTCTTTGGTTACCTTGCCATGATAATTCAAAATATGCTCCTCACTGACTTATACATTGACATTGTACACTAACACAGCTCTGAAAGTCACTCTAATAGTAGTTAAACAAGATGATTCACACAATAGAGCATCACAATAACTCATGTAGTTTATTTTTTTCATAAAAACTTTAACATCCTGTTGATTTCATATGATTTAACATCTGAAACTGTATCCACATATTTTTTAATAAAAATTCTGCAATCAACAGAAAGTTAACATTTTTATGAATGTTAATAAAATTAAAAAAAAAGTTATGGTTATGCTCTACAACAGTGTCTGCATCAGCTTTGATTACGTACTAAAGGAGCGACTTTGAGAGCTGTTTTAGTGTACAATGTAAGTCAGTGAGGAAGTCAGTGAGGAGCATATTTTGAAATATCCATTTCTAATCACTGGAACATTTGTATTTAATTTGTTGTCCACATTTGAAATTACTTCATGGCAAGGTAACTACACTAAAAAAAACAACAAGAGTGGCATTACCATTTGATGTGGAAGACTTATAGTGCCAATAGCAACCATAAAAAATAAAAGGTTACATAATGACTGGTTGATATATTGTCTTGACTGGAAGTATTGGTCGGGCTCTAGCTTGTAAATGTTCTGCTGAGCCATCATCATGGGTCAACTTCACTGACACACTGGTAGCTTCTTCAGTATAGCCCTCTTGGGTCATTTCATTAGTAGCGAAGAACTTTCAGTAATGCAAAAGAGAGCATTGTAAATGTACTGTATGTACTTCATAGTTAAATTACTTGTATTGCAGTGTGAATAAACAATCAATCATCTGCAAAAGCTCATATCTTTATGGGATTTTCCTTTTTTTTTATTTGATATGTACGGTTGTGCTGACTTTGAGTTGGGCGTTTACTAGAATTCAAATTCACACAGTTAATGCTTCTTAAGTTCTTTACGGAGGTGAATAAATTGTCACAGGAGGATTAGTTCTGTGTATTGTGTAGGTAATCTTTTCCATGTCATAGTTTCATTATTTCAATGTCATCTTGGTTTTTTCTACAAGAATTCATTCTGTCCAGCCTCAGTCATTGTTACATTAAAGCACTTGCCAAACGTGACTATTAGCAGCCAACTAAACTGCAAATGATGGCTGGTTGCCTGTCATACAAGCAACAGGCCGAAATTTAACATAATTTGACCGGAGGGCGTAACCTCTTCTGCTATTATGACCTTCAAGACGCAACCATTATTGAACAGGACATATCCTCCAATGAATGCACACATTTCAGAGAGCAGCATGCTGTTGAGATGGACACACACGTTGCATACACACACATACACACACACTGGAAATGCCAGCCACTCTCCATGCACACAAAATACACACACACATGAACACCCACGCGCACATTTGGCAAAATACTCCTCGGTAGTATGAATTTAGTCAGTCTTTGTTCGTTCCTCCTCATGGGCCGCCGCATGCCCAATGGTACTGTACATCCCTAAACAAATTCAATCCTCAGTGGGAGGGATGCAAAGAACAGTTGACGTAACATGGCCACATGCCTTCACAAAATGGCCACAGATCAGACCTGTGACACCAAGTGATTGACGTCGACTACTGGTCAGTTTTGTCCTCCTGTCCATCCGTCCTCCCCGGCTACACTTTTGCAGCCTATTAAAAAACGGAAACGTAAGGCAGGAAGTATTTAATTCAATTATGTAATTAATTGATTTCCTCTCGGGAGCAGTGAGTGGGCCGTCACACCATGCTCAGCTGTCCACCTTCCTGCCATCAACAACACAAGAAGGCGGTAGAGACATACAGCCAGCCAGGCAAGTCTGGCCAGTCAGCCTCGACTCCATGTTACACTTATCTGAACAACTGGTGGAGCGCTCTCACTAGAACACCAGAAAAAAAACACTCCATCGGCTGGCAGAAAACCTCATCTTTATCCATCGTAGTCGTCAGTGAAAAAAAAAAAAAAAACACCTGCCCACCAATCCGTCTCCAAACACAACGTTCCCTCCTTTATGGAACTTTCCTCTCCTACAATCCTCACTCTCTTTGCGCTAGTGTCAAGTTGTTTAAATCGGTCACAACAGGACGCGCACACAAACAGAGCTAGAGAAGCATCTTCTTCCTCTGTCTAGGCCATGTAGATGAACGTGTTGATGTCGGTCTCGTCACGCTTGATGTACTTGTGTTCGATTAGCCACTCGATCTGCTCCTTGATCATCTTCTTCTGTGGCAGGAACATGTTCTTGAGGATCTCGACCAGTTCCGTCTGCAGCTGGGCATTGCTGATCCTCTTGCGCATCTTCATGATCTGTATTATGGCCTCCTGAGAGGGAGAGAGGGTGAGGTGGTTTGCATGGTGGCGAGAGATGGGAAGAAAGCAGACATGGTGATAAAGAGGGAGGGGGTGAGAGAAGGGCGTGTTAGCGAGATGGAAAAGGCATATCATGTAAAAAAAATCTTACAGTTCTTTTACTCGCTTATGAAGCTCTAAATGGTCTTGCACCTTACTACGTCCACGACGGCCTGCCTAGATATCGATATGTCCCAAACCGCCCTCTAAGGTCCGCAAATACTGGCATGCTCGAAGTGCCTAAAATCACAGTGACGGTTTGCTTCCGTTTTTATGCTCTTTGCAATTGTTTTATTGTCTTATTGGCTTATTTTATTGTCTTATTCTTTTGCTTGTCTTAATGACTTTTTATTTTCTGCACTGTAAAGCACTTGTGCTACATTTGTCAAGACAGGTGGTACACAAATAAGGTGTATTATATATGCTGTTCAATAGACCATATTTTATGAAAGCATTCTACAATTTAATTAACAGAAGGTAAGTCAAAATAAATTCAATCTTTTACCGTGGCCTTCAAATACAGAATTGTTCTAAAAGACGGAAGGCAGACCTTTTTACAAATTAAATAATATTAAATAACTAACTGTTAACTGGTTTGTGTGTGTATCATCACTATAAAAGACAACATCATACCCGAGTCCTGAGTATTCTCATCAAACCCGAGTCCTGAATATTCTCAACATAACTGAGTCCTGAGTATTCTCATCACACCTGAGTCCTGAGTATTCTCATCATACCCGAGTCCTGAGTATTCTCATCATAACTGAGTCCTGAGTATTCTCATCATACCTGAGTCCTGAGTATTCTCATCATACCCGAGTCCTGAGTATTCTCATCATACCTGAGTCCTGAGTATTCTCATCATACCTGAGTCCTGAGTATTCTCATCATACCTGCGTCCTGAGTATTCTCATCATACCTGAGTCTTGTCATCATACCTGCGTCCTGAGTATTCTCATCATACCTGAGTCCTGAGTATTCTCATCATACCTGAGTCTTGTCATCATACCTGCGTCCTGAGTATTCTCATCATACCTGAGTCCTGAGTATTCTCATCATACCTGAGTCTTGTCATCATACCTGCGTCCTGAGTATTCTCATCATAACTGAGTCCTGAGTATTCTCATCATACCTGAGTCCTGAGTATTCTCATCATACCCGAGTCCTGAGTATTCTCATCATAACTGAGTCCTGAGTATTCTCATCATACCTGAGTCCTGAGTATTCTCATCATACCTGAGTATTCTCATCATACCTGAGTATTCTCATCATACCTGAGTCTTGTCATCATACCTGCGTCCTGAGTATTCTCATCATACCTGAGTCTTGTCATCATACCTGAGTCCTGAGTATTCTCATCATACCTGAGTCCTGAGTATTCTCATCATACCTGAGTCCTGAGTATTCTCATCATACCTGAGTCCTGAGTATTCTCAGCTGAACGATTCCTTCGTTCTCCTCCTCCCTCATCCTCTCCGTTGTGAGCTGCAGACGACCAATGAGGTTAATCTTTCCGCGCTTCTGGACTTTGGAGTTTTTTCTGGGACAAAAAGTGGTTTAATGTGAATATTGGAGCCATGAAGTGTTCAGAATTTGACAAAAGGTTCAAAACATTAAAACTTTCAGTCCATCCACACACTACATTGTCTCCTCACATTTCTGAGATTCCTATATTCCTGATTTAAAAACATATACAGTAATTTGTGTTTGAATACTTTGTCTAACTTATTTATTTAATTAGGAGAGGACCATGCCTAACCCTTTATACCTTTCTATTCTCACCTCCACATACATTATTCTTATCTAAAAATGTTACATTTATGTGCCAAATAAAACTAAATCTATTATTCTCTCCACTATTATTCTCCCAATGCTACCACAGCCACTCCTAGACTATAAACACAAACAACAGCATATAAATGGACTTGGACTTTACATGAGAGAGAATTCCTGGTTGACGTAGAAGAGTGTGCTGTCGGTGAAGTCTTTGGGCGAGGTAACTGACGGTTCGTAGGACAAAACCTGTCTTTTCAGTTTAGGGAACGCTACCAAGGACTGTGGACAGAGGGGACAAAGACATGACCGATTATGAGTGTGTATGCGGGGGTTCCGCTTACCAGGAACCACAAGCAAAGGATAGGCCATTTAGACCAGAGGTCGATTCAGAAAAAATGCTTTTAAATTCTATTTACTGTCAGTGGTATTCAACTTTTTTTCATGTCAATGACAGACAGAATTATTCGTATTTGGTAACTGACCTCTATCTGAAAATATGTTGGGATACGTGTGCCATCTGCAATTAGCTTACATGGCTGTCTCCCTCAATCCCATCAGTGCATAGCACATGTACAATATGTGAGAGAGTGTGTGGGATTCTGTATATGAATCAGACCACAGCAAAAGATTTGGAGTGAGTAGAAGCACTTCTGATTTAAATGAGATATGTGCACTCCATACTGCGTTCTCACCCAGAGTGTGCGGCGCAGCTCGGCGTCAGGCAGCTCTGTCGCCAGTTTGAGGTTCTCGAAGCTGATCCTCTCGCGGGGTCTCTGGTTCCATGCAAACAACACAGCCAGCTGGAAGGTGGTGACCTCCAGGTCATACTGACCCACCTCGTTCTTGAAGGTAATCTGATGAGGAGAAGAGGAGTAGGAGAATTGGTCAGAATATGCTGAATAAATATATCATGGCCCCTTGAGATGTGGCGTCTCATTTTAGGATTAGAGGGACTGCTACCAACAGTGGCCTTACTCGATCCATGTTTACTGAGTACATGTGTCCTCACAGTGCCATTTCACTAGTGCCAGTGCAGTCAGTGCACATTTATGTGTCCACTCACAATGCCATTGGACATGAGGTGGTGCCAGTGCAGCTTGCGTCCGCTGTGGTTCCTCTTGTAGAAGTCCTCAACCTCTGGGATGAGGTCCTCTAACTCGGTGGGCAGCGACACAAACACTTTCTCGCTGCTTCGTGACCACGCACCAGCATTCAAGATCTTTATGTTCACACTGTCCGCTACAAGGAAAGACAAAAAGAGAGATGCAACCTGGTTATTACAGATCTCAGGCTACTTTTAGGCAGCAATTGTGTCTGGATAAAGCAACAATTTTAATCAGCTTTTACACACAGATGAACACTTACTGAATACGCAGTAGTGTGCATGCTATGCCACAGGGCCGGAGGGTAGGCTGTTTTCAAATATTTCTACTCTGGAAGGCGTTTAACGCCCCAAAAATGCCATTCTCACCACACCAGTAAATGATACATTCTACAAACACCATTCTTGTGTAAGAGGAGGTGTATTTCACATCCAAGTATGTGAATGTAAAAAGTGCATTATGAAATAATATGTAAGACATGATAATATGGTACCTGGCAATGCCAACTTGTTGTGTTTATGCATCTCTTTGAAGACTTGGTTGAGGTCCTCTGACACCTTGATGTCTTGAAACATCCTGGCCAGTTTATTGACATAGTCTGCTGGCATTCCCACTTCCTACACTCGACATATTATGAAGAATATGAAGAAAGAGATAAGAGAATGTGTGCATTGATGAAAAAATGGGGGGAAAAAAGTCAAGCACCTCTGACATAGAAACAGATTTTTCAAGAAAACAAATAAAAAGGATTTAATTTTTTTCTGTTCCTCACTCCTAAAGAAGTTTACCAACTCACCCTGAGCCATTCCACCATGTTCTCCTCTATCTCGCTGTCTGCTGAGATGTCCAGGATGAGACGGCGGGTCAGGTGGGCCTTGTGGTAGCGCATGAACACGTCTTTGTTCTGGACATACTTCAACACCAACAGCTGGCAACAACAATGGACATGTTTTTTTGTTTTTTCATTTTTGCTGACACAAATCCAGTTTCTCAGAAATCAACATGTGCTACCAGTGATTCCTATAGGGGATTTGCACTATGGTCCCGGGTGCACACTCAAGACCCCTTGGCAGATGTCATGGCCAGTGTTGGGAAAGTTCTCTTTTTTTCTGAAATAGTTCAGTTCATAGTTCATACATTTCAAAACGAACTAGTTCCGTTCATAGTTCATTGTTGAACTTTTAGAACTAAAGTTCACGGTTCCAAAAAAAGAACTATTATAGTTCTTTTTCGTTCTTTTTTTCCCTCCCTCTTTTTTTGTTCAAAATGATTGCAGCCCATAGCCATATACTGTACAACTGAAGATGTCCTTAATTGATCCTCTTTATTATGGGTCAATCTGTCAAAGTTTGTTTGTGAAGATTTTATTATGAAGGCGCTCAGTTCAGTCAAGCCCTCTGCATCTCTGTGTGCTGAAAATAGAGCAGAAAATCAGCAGAAATAGAAATCAACAAGCTCAAAGTGCGTCACTGAGTTTGTAGATCTGCTCTAGTTTCAGCTCATTCTAGTCTCACTCTTGAACAGGACTCAGTGCTTAGCATTTTTTCAAGTAGGCTACTATTTTA
This sequence comes from Benthosema pterotum, assembly GCA_039105355.1. NCBI lineage: Eukaryota > Metazoa > Chordata > Actinopteri > Myctophiformes > Myctophidae > Benthosema > Benthosema pterotum. The sequence goes on from CM076977.1 coordinate 19,282,926, forward strand.
CAATATCAATATATTAACATAGCCAGGTCGACTGAAAGCCCGACCACCAATTAAGCACGGGCCGCCGCGGGTATTGTTTCGGTCGGGTATTCCAACTTTACAGTATACAATAGCCCATATTGTTATATTAACACTGTGAAAGGGCCCCCCAAACCTTAAGGCCGCCTCTGCTTGTAGTAGCCTAATTGTAGCCTACCGGTAAATAAAAATGAAAACGATCCGACGGCAAATCAGTCAATGATGGTAAGAATACACAAGTGTTTGTGTGTCCGAGCGCGCACGTGGTGCGTTATTTAAGATTAATCACAGGATAGCGGCACACGTGCGTGAGGCAAAGGGTTGCTGCGCAGACAGTATATGATTTAAATACACGCATAGCGCAGGAAGGTTATACATTTTACCAACATGAACAGCTTTAGTAGCTCATTCAACATGTTACTTCCTTGGTGCTGCGTTGGCTGTCTGATGCTGTGCGCTACTGACAGAGGGAGGGGCGGGGCGGTGGGCAAGGAGAACAGATCTTCAAGCTAACGATGCCTCGAGCCTCAACACATTGTTAGATTGTATATCTGCTCTATTTTAGCGAACACCACCGCCGTACTACAGTAATATAAATTTAGGTATAGAACTGCTCACAGCTGAATGGCCAAATGCTCTACTCGCACCGGTGCTATGAACTTTTAGTCACAAATGCAAGCCTGTCGAGCACCGCTCTTGAACGAAGTCCAACGCAAGAAAAGTGACGTTCACCCACGCCAGAAATGAACGAGTTCACATCGCCGTTCTTCAAGCAGATATAGGGGCCGTTCGGTTCAAGTTCCTTAAAAATATAAACGGTTCAAAGAACCTTTCGTTCTTTGAACGCATTCGGGTACAACTCTGGTCGAGGCAGTGTGACTGCTGTGTACCATTCCTGGTAGCGGATCACCCAACCGTTCCTGGGACCACATAGGGACCGATTAAAGGGACCGAATACAGTTGAATGAAGTGTACTACTACTCCGGTGCGGAACAATCAAGGGTAATGTCATGGCCAGCGGGGATCGGACAAACACATTCAGGAATAATTTGAATCAAAAAGCCTCCTTGTGAATCCTACTGACCAACATATCAGGAGTTCACCCAGTGACACCACATTTATACTTTCCCATATGGTTATGTATATTTCTACACGTCTATATGCATGCAAACACTTGCAAATACTCTCCTAAATATGTGACATTATCTCCTGGTGTCAGATATGATGTGTCTCCTTGTGTCAGTATGATGCCTGTTACTGTAGTGTAAAGCAGTCGGTCACTCACTACTTCTTTTAGTTTAAGCTCTATCTCTTCTGAGGTGAGTTTCTTGCTGAGAGGAGTCTTTCTGAGCAGCATGTCACAGTAGTTGGCCAGCAGTTCAGGACACTTTGACTCTGGCTGAGTCTTGAGACCAACACTACAGAGACAGATAAAGATATGTACACAATGATGCACATGTGTAAAACATGGTACTCATGTTAGGACCAAACCCCCAAATGATTCATCATGAAACTCCTTGCAACCAAACATTTGCTAGTAGTTGCATGAAACCATTATCCCCAATGGGAGTTCCATTTGTGCAACATGTTCTTAAAATGGTTTTGTCCATAAAAATGTTCTGTTGCACGGAATTGCATTGGTGTGCTTTGGGCCATAGACACAGGCACAAAGATTCTACTAGTGAAACTACCATAATAATGGCGGTCAGGCATGTTTAGCTCTATTGTTGACTCAGTACAGTATATTTCACATGCTTACATTTCTGTTTTATCAAGTGATTGAGTACAAGTACGGCATACTTTTTGACAATTAAAAAAATCGACAGCACTGGTTTTAAATTTTCATTTTCACATTTTCACTCACACATAAAACACACACAAGTACAGGTTGCGTATATCACAAACAAATACAAATGCCGGCAGGCAGAAACCGCCTAACTCCATTTTTGAGATTTCAATTTTATCTTCTTTTTTGTTGTTGTTGTTTTCTTAATTTCATGAAAAAAAAAACATTTTTTTTTTTATTTCCTGAGAAATTAACCTTTTGGAGTTAAGTGGTTTCTTTCCTACAGCAGACAGACATATGCAGTGATAAGGATACACCACCTATAAAAGAAAACAAAGGGCTACAAACAGTAGGTTCCTTAGGGTATCACATTCTCCATCCAACTCCAACCACCATTTTTAGTGACTTCCAATTTTGAAGGGAAGGTGATTTTTTGTTTTTCCAGTATTTTGGGCACTAGCCCCTCCTATGCCCAGCGTGCTGTGTCTGTGTGTACCCTTGGCAAGGATTGATTGGCCGGGGGTCTTAAATGTTGAGGATGAAAAGTGAGGAAAGCAAAGTGAGGATGCCAAAATTATCAGTGAAATGTGATGATGTATGAATTGTATGATGATGTATGATGGTAAGACTTGACTAGTGTGATGGGTTAATATTCTAAGGATGAAAAAAGTAATTTGCCTACCTGTTGGATGTCTTATTTCCTCTATATTTTGAAAAAGACATATCATACTGTGAACACAACTGTGAACTTACAATTTAAAAGCAAAACACTACTATTAATTTGTTCCAAATTTGTATGTGATAGAATTCCAATGTCATGGCCCTCATTGTATATCCTGGTAGTTTTGAAAATTAACTAATGTTCAGCTAACCTTGTCTGTTCTTCAATCCAGGTAAATTGTGTATTGGTAATTTAGAAATAAGTGAAATAAGGAAATAATGGAAAATTAGGAAATAAGGGAAATTGACTCAAATAGACCATTTTTAAACTGTTTAGACAAACATATTAATTCAACCTAATATACAGTAAGGCACACAGCTAGCAGCTCTTTGGGTCCAGCATAGTCAGGAGACAATGCTTATACTTATGAAGATGCGTAGTTTGACCTGAGAGGGATTCCTTGCAGCGCTTTGTTAGAAGTAGAGTAGGAGATTTTTTGGGGTTAAAAAAATGATTTTGTTAGGTTAGATCACTACATTGTATTGATAGAAACCATTTATAGATACTCAGTGCTTCCTTGTCTCCCCAGCTCTTTAATAACAGAAAATATTTCAGGTAGGTGACAAATTTTCAGCCAATAAAGAGCATGTAGATATTCATGAGCTTAATCCTTATAGTGTTAGAGAATCCCAGTTTTTGTTTTGTTTTTTGAAATTGCATTTTCTGTTTAATAAAGAGCTGGAGAGACATGGAGACTCCTGACACTCAACAAACACTATCTATAGGAATGAGTATCTATCACAATCACAATGTAGAGCTTTTAACACCTTGTTCAAAGCTGGCATGTCTCATTCACCTAATAATATGAAATATAGTGTTTCTCTCACCCCTTCTGCTTCAAAGGCAGCTCCAGCTTGAATATTGTTGCATCATTGACAACAGCTTTGTACGCCTATTGAAATTGAATATAACAAAAACAAGTTAAGGAAATGACTGGGCATATACAGACTTGCTGTAATGTAGTAATGAACAGTTAATTAATAGTAATACAAATGTCTCTTTTCCAACCAAGCCAAGCCAAACGAGCCGTCTGATATTTATTGGTTCCAATTCTGAACCAACTTTTATGGTTCTGAACCAATGCATTTTCAGGGGAAGCGCTCTGAACTGGTTCAATATTAGGCTGGAAAAATAAGAACTGAACCAGTTCATCTGTCCCAGTGGGAAAGAGCCCAGAGAGCGTAGTGGATGTAGGTGAAGTTAGGGTGGGTCAAGTTAGAGTGGAATGACAGACCTTATCCCTGGCTGTAAGGAAGCGGGGATCGTCCTGAAATGCCTCCTTCACTAGCTTACTGAACCGGTTAAACAGAGTCAGCAGCTGCTCCACATACTTCTCAGAGTCCTGGACAGAGAGCCCCACACACACACACACACACGCACACGCACACGCACACACGCACACACACACACACACACACACACACACACGAAAAACATGATAACCCTTCCCTCAATTAACCCCATGAGGTTGCTGACTGTAGGAGCCAGGAGCTGTAGTTGCTGTGTGTGCATGTGTCATTCAGTGTTTATCTCCTCTCCTACCTCCTTTTTAACTGCATAGCAGCTGCAAGCAGCAATAGTTTCCATGCAATACTGCGCAATGAATCATTATGCCAGATCCTACTGATAGGATCTCAGAATCAGGATTGTGTATCTATTTAATTTAATGTGTGTCAGTGCCTTCAACACTATTTAGAATCCATCAATACTGTCCAGCCACTCCACTTGGAGGAGAAGAGACGCGTTCAGCACCACGGAGAGCGACTGCCACACAGTGCCCCTGAGGCATTGTTTTGGTTCCCACCGCAATGCCAGGAAAACTCTGATGTGATTGGCCGGTTGTCGCTGTGATCGACAGTTTTTGACTCGTTTTTGCAACTATGCCTAAACTTAACCCTAATGGCAATAAAACTATGCCTAAATATAAACCTAAGTCGAAACCTGGATCCTGGAACAGCGGTGGGACCCTGAGCTCAAGTACAGAATACCATTATTATTCAAGTCTCTGCGTGTACTTACAGTAGTGATAGTCTCAGCGGCAGCTACCATGTCTGCCAGTCCAGCGTTGATTATGTGGTCCTCCAGGTCTTTGAGCATTGGCTCGATACCATTGGGAACCTTGTCCATCAGTGAAAACATCAAGTGCAGCTCTATACAGGGAGAGAGGAGGGCGGGCTCAGAAATGAGCACTACACACTAGAGTTAACAGAAAATAATTGTGGCCCACACAGGATTTCTGTATGTTTTAAGAACACGCAGTAACCTCCTGCACTGTTATTTACTTTTCTCAAAAAAAGAAAAAAAAAAAAAAAAAAAAAACAGAACACAAAGGACACTTCCAATCCCGGTCACTCTCCGTTCAAACTGTTCACGTCAGGGACAAGCATATCCAGCAACAGCTTTTATCCCACAGCGGTAGTCACACTCAATGCTGCTAAGTGCTAAAACATAATATGTTGCTGCAATACATGATAGATAGACAGATAGTAGATGATAAATGTTTTAAGCCGGGGTTTGTTTAATAACATGAAAGTGTGTGTGTATTGTATCAGTTTTATAGATTTGAGTGTTTTGATGCACTGATCGGATGGCACTTTTAATTTCATTGTTACAATCATTGACACTAGTAAAGATATGTACTGTACAGTATATGTTCATTAGTAGCAGGTAAAGGAAGTTATGTAAAATGTACTTGTGACTCACTCTCGGTTTCATTCCGCTTGATCATTCCCGGACATTCTGCTAGGATTGTCTCTTTGAATGACGTCACCAGGGCATTAACACAACATTCCATAAGCTAGGACACAAGCAGCCGAACATCACAAAGACAAGAATGAGACATTAATACAACAATTCACACAGAACGTCCATACTTTGCAGTTTGGAGATCTATTATGGTATTATTTAAAAAAAAAACATTTTGGAAATTCAGAAGGAATATGCTAAACAAAACAAAAACTGAGCATTTGGGAAGCCAATGTTAATACTCACTGCTTGGACAGAATTACATTCACGACGTGTCTCTAGATATCTAAGTGCTCTCTTCTCCTCTTCCCTCAACTTGGCATCTGCCTGTAATGAACAAGGCCAGTCAGTAAACCTGCATCAAATCAGTGAAGTGTCTTTTGGCGCTAATTCAGCGCCTTCATTTTGTCTTGAATAGTGTATTGTGCAATAACACAAGATACAAGCATTTAACATTCATGATATTGTTACTTTTGTATTGTACCAAAAATACTGAGCCAATGATTTTAAATTTAGGTTCTGCAATATCAGAGTTTGTTCCCTTATTCCCTACATATTTCATGTAGTTCTGGACTCCGTTCTGTTGCAGGTAGGACGGGGCTTGTGTTCTGTAGAAACGTTCTGTGGAGTCCAGGTAGGCCTTCTCGAAGTTCTCTCTGTAGATCTGTAACTTGTCTTCGGGGTTGGAACACAGGTTGACTAAATGGATATGATATAGGAAAATGTGGGAGGGGGTGACAGTTATTCTCTGTACTGTATATTCATTTATTAGCATTTCTGTGCATGTGTTTTTTTTTAGATGTTTAATCTGATCCACACCAACACTGATTTTGGGCTTTGAGCATCGGCAGGAATTTCCCCGCAAGCTTCTTGTGCCATTTGTTTCTAATTCATTAATAAAAGAAAACTCTGATCTCCAACTGCTGTGCCTGATAGGTCCCGGCAGTGCAGCAGCCGTTATAACTCCAATAAGTATCTATAAATAATAGTTTAAAATATTTTGGACCGGCAGGCCACGCAGGAGCATAATTATTTTAGGCCCGGGCAGGGCACCAACTCTTTTTTTCCACCATTATCAAGTGAATGGTTCAAGTTTTAGCATTCGATTGCTGACCCGTTCAAAAGTAATAATAGGGGTAATAATAATAATAATAATAATAATAGTCACAGAGGTTTAGGGATGGCGATTGGAGAAAACAGAGCTCTACATTTATCTATTTTATTTCTAATTTGTTTATGGCATTTAGTCAGTTGTTTCTCTGCATCCATGCCCTCAGATCTCACCGTAGGACTCCCGTACACCAATGACAAGCTGGGAGTCAAAGGCCTCTCCCAGCCTCTCAGCATGGACCAACTTCATGGCGCTGTCCTGCAAGCGGCTCTTGATGTTGGAGAAAATAGATTCATTCCACGTATCCAGCATCAACTAAAGAGAGAAAGGAGGGAAGGAGAAAGCAACTGCAATTAATAATGGTAGTTGTAATATTAACAAACAATTTGTATATTAATATATATTAACATATTTATATGGATAAAAAGTTCCCTATAATACCTTTAATGTAATTCCTTCATTGTTTGGATGTACATGGACAATGTATGACATCTTAGAGCTATGTGTCTCCCAGCAGTCAGTCCACTCAGCTCCCCCTCCAGTTTATCCTTCTCTCATACACCTCCTGTGTCGAGCCAGGTGTGTTGCAGCAGTGTATGGGGCAATGGGTGTGTTTCAGAAAGCTAATAAGGAATATTTTTTTATGATGCACCTTCAGCTTGTGATGAGAAGGGCGGGCTACAATAATAGCTACAATAATAGCAGTGGTATTGAGTTCATAATCGCGTTTGGCACCATGGGCCAGTGCCCATGTTCCCCAAGTTCCTAAGCTCTAATCCTGGGTATCACTCAATACCACAACACCTCCACACCATAAATAATAGTCATACCACCCCAGCCCTATGTGTGAGTCGATGACATCACTCATATTTATGGTGCATTTGAGGATCTGATGCTCCTATCCACAACACATGAGCATCCATTCCAAGTTCACCAGCATCACAAGAAGCCAATTAATCAGTAAAAGAATGGCTCCTTCAGTTGACATCCTCGTCCCTTCCCTCTTCCTCCTCCCAGGTCTCACCTTGCGTACGATACTGTCCTCCACATTGGTCTTCTTGTTGCTGCCCTGCTTGCCCATCAGGGTGATCTCTAGCTGGCAGAAAGGTTTGGGCAAGATGTCACATTGTGTGAAGAACTTCCGCCATTCCACAATGTAAGCCTTCAAAAGCGCTGTGTCGTCCTGGTGACTCAGCACCCTCTGCCCGACACACACACAAACAAACAAATAATTTATATTACGGTTTACCATAAGGTAAATAGCATCTCTACGCACAAATAGAGTACACATACCCACACTAGACAAATTCTCAACACATTTTCAAAATGTGCCACATGTAAAGTACAGAATAACAAACTCACAGCCTGGGCTTGTTTGATGAAGTCTAGAATATCTTCTTTGAGAGCCTGGTGAATCTTGGCTGGGCCTTTATCGTCCCAAAGACACACCGCATGAACATCACTGGAAGGCAAAAAACCATGAGCCATTAGTCATATGAACAGCAGCAGCCTAAAGCCAAATTCCAATACCAGAAATCCTTGCCACTCGCTCACTCACACTCACGGGCGTAGACACGGGGGGAACAGGGGGACAGTTATAGGGGTACCTGAATAAACCGAATGAGTGGCGCAACAAAACACAATAATGAGTTTTATTATCATCTGCCCCCCCTCCAGGAAGGGGGGCCCATGTCAAAAAGCTGTGCAGGGGGCCCAGAATTGCTAGCAACGCCCCTGCTCACACTCACTCCAGCATGATGTTATGGTGAAATTGGTGGCCTGCCTAAATATGTGGCCATCTAGTGGATTTCACATAACTTAGATGGATATCTTTAAAATTGTGGACTAAATATCTATAGGTTGAACTCTGCAAATAAACAAACTGGAATGGTTTCCATTCACTGATGTTACGCAATTGTCTACACAAATTTCACACTTTTTCACCATAGCAAACACCACGTGGTAGATGCAGTATCATGCAGACGTGTAGAGATAAATAGAAATCCAACGCTAGTGGCTGCAGCAGGTGCAGTCGCTGATTCGCTGCCAGACTGAAATCATTCTTTTGGGTTAGTAGCCATTCGTATGTTCAATTGTGTTTTATTCATAAATGCACGATGCAATAAAATATGCTTTCACAAAAACAAAGTAAGAATATTTTACATATTTTCCTTTCAATTGTTCAGCACCATTATAAATCCACCTGCTTTCCTACATACTGTATCTATGTGTGTGGCTACAATACACCAAAACAGCATGTGGTGACTTCATTGTTCTGACATACAGTATATTGCACTGGCAAAATGATCTGGTTTACTGATAAGCCAAATGACTATCAACCAATAATGTTATATCAGTGCAAACAATGAACTTTGCAATGAGCAGCTCAGTGGCCTTGTGGTTAGAGTCAGCGTCCACCCCGAGACTGAAAGGGATAGTTGAGATTTTTGTTGTATGAAATACATGTCATACCAAAGGGACCCAGTGGTTTCATGTTTGGTACTGGTTATCGGGCCTCATGGCTATGTAAGGCATACTTAGCAATACAGATGTGTAAATGTGTAGAAACACTTTCCCCAAGCTAAACGAGGGCTGAGGGCTCTGAGTCATATAGTATGAAGTAAAAGCCTCATGTTTTCAACTGGTGTTGCACTGCAATACAAAAGGCACCCTTATATAAAATTACAGAATTTGTGGAATCCTTTCCTGTAATGCACCAACACACGCATTCCATATGTTCCCAGTGTGGGGAAGAGCCGATATAACATGTGAAAACACAATTCGAGGTTGATTAATAGCAGCAATCACAACATCTAGCAAAGTACGGGTTATTATGAGCTGCCGGCCCACTTGTAACCCCCACCTAGGAGGTGGGGAATGTGATGATGGTGTGAGAGCACTTACGAGAACAAGTCAAACCACTGTTGCTTAGTTACGGCCTCCTGTCTGAGGAGCTTGAGAACGATGGGACGCATCAGGTCCCACTTATCCTCAAACTGCAAGGACCCCTTGTTCTGGATGAGGAGGAGAGGGGACGAGTGGGGAGGCAGAGGAGAGAGACATCATGAGGGAGTGGCAAAACAAGAGGGAGAGAAAGAAAGGTGAGGAGATGGAAGCACAGAGGATGAGAAGGGGATAAAGTAAAGCCAGGCAGGGAGAGAGGCAGAGAAAAGAGGTGGATAAAGACAGAAAGAGACAGGTAAGATAAAGACAGACGCTTCAAGACTTGGGTTATTAAAGGTAACAGAGGCAACTTTACAAACACTGTGCTTGAGAGAATTGTTTAAAAAACAGAATCTAATTCCACCTCACCTCCACGCTATATTCTCATTATGAAACTGCTGTGCGGTGATTGGCTAAAACCCCCTACCCCCTCTCACATTAGCAGTTAGCACCGCCTTCCCTGAGCCCGAAGAATGTTTACGTTTTCATGATTTGTTGACAACAACAAAGTTCTGGACCGTCTGCAGGACGAAGCAAGTGTCTGTCTGCAGGGGAACAGCTGCAGCAAAGCAGAAGCATCATACAGGGGGGGGAAAAATATAGCCATCTATTTTGTTTTTTTGGCTAAAAAGTTGCCTCTATTACCTTTAAAATATACTCCATTCCTAAGCAGGTTACCAAATAAAAAAAAACACTTAATTTGTCAGTGAACTGATCTGTGTATCCTGCACAGTCAGTGATTGACTGACTGACTTCAATTTGTACGAGTACCGTTCAAACAAAACGCCACAACTGGTCGATACAAAATCTGCTAAGAGGGTCAAATCAGAAAAGGCAATATAGGCTAATTAACAATACATCAGGGCCATTTTCAATTCATCATTCACCTGATCGAATCTGGCTTGTTATGGGACGTACTGTAATACTGACTGTAACACCAGGTTCTCCTGATGCTGCCAAGTAGACCAGTTGTCCAGCCAAGTTATCTGAGCTGTCAAATGGCAGGGAGGGAGGAGGGGGCTGAGCTGGCTGGCTGTCACAGCTGAGTCCCCACTGACTGCACTGTTAGCATGTCCGCTATATATTATCCATCTAATAACTTAACCATGATAACTAGTAGTTTTAATCACCTTGTGCAACCATATACCAGCCGACTATAGCAGACAGAAAACACACAACGTCAGCTATCACATGTGTGTTTGTTGTATAACTTGTCTTCCTCGTTTGTTTACTTTGCACAGAGAGGATAATCTATTTTGCCGGCTCACACACAGTTAGCTGCGACCAGAGCCAAGTATACGCACACTCCGTTCACTTCATGGGGTCAGTCCAATGGCGGCTCTGCTACATAAACCTCTGTTGAGAATGGGGACAACAAATAGGCACAGGTACTCTTAAAAATAATTTATTTTCGATTGTTTTGTAGTATAGTATAACAAACATTAGAAACTTTAGTTACTGCGCAATGCTTTAAAACAGTTGGCATGTTGCACACATGCTGAAAATAGCTTTTATTTGCACCGCCCTCGTTGACAACAATGTATTTCCCCCTCCAGTTTGTCCCTATTCAGGCGACATGAACAACGCTCGCGCGAGCGCTCAGTTTGTGATCCCTCAATGTCGCAACTCTTTGTGGTTCTGGTTGCGACGTTAGCCTCACTGGGGATAGCAGCAGCAATGGCTCAAAAGAGACACCTTTTCCATTTGTTGTGTAGCTTTGTAGACAATGCTTGTACCGAAGCCTTGTTCCAAATGCAGTCGTGTACTCGGTTAAAGTGGACATGTCGGCCAGGAAAGAGCTGAAATACGCTACGCGGACATGAAAAGACTGTTATGCGTTTGAGTGTTTCTTACCTTTAATAAATTAGACGTCGCCATGTTTCCTCAACTTATTATTATCCAACCCCCCCGCCCCCGCGCGTATTCTCGCGAGATGGTGTTTGACTGCTGCCTGACTACAACCAGTGCCATCTAGAGACAGAGTTCTGACACTCCCGTTCACTAAGGTCAGTCTAATGCAGGGGTGGGCATTTATTTTTCCCAAGGGTCCAAATGAAATACATACAATATTGTGGAGGGCCAAGACTAAAGGCTGAACTAAAGTCTGCGTAATATTAATTTAATTTAATTTAATATTAAATTAAATTACTATTTAAATTAATATTACCATTTTGACACCAGGGCCCTCTATTTATTAAGTATTTGTGCCACAGAGGACCCCCATTTGATGACATTTTTAGCCCCACAGACCCCAAAACTAAAGATTTCTTTTGCTTTTGTCCACAATTCCAGGCTGGATTTGGGAAACCAAGCAGTCAAAGATACAGATCTACATTCCACATTCTCTAGTTGTGTAGACTTGGGGCTAATTCACATGATGAACATTTTAACTCTTGAGAGAGTTACATCTGGTTAACTAACTTTCCATATTTAACTTGGAACTCTCTCAAGGACCACTGGTGGTCTCCGGGCCGGTCAGAGTCAGCCAAAGGGCCGCATTTGGCCCCCGGGCCGCATAATGCCCAGGTATGGTCTAATGGCAGCCTCTACGGCAGGGGTGTAAAACTCAATGCAGATACAAATAAATACAGAGTGGGCCAAACTTTAAAACTGAACAAAGCTGCGGGCCATAGACAAAGCTGCTCCCCTAGACAAATAATGGATGTCGGCCGACCTCGTTTTCCCATTGCCGGCTGTTAAAACGTAATGTTACAGTTTGTTTTATGATTTGCAAACGTTATATTCACGAGCAGAACAGTCTCTCTTCATTCACATACTGTTAAGAGCTGACATTCTCACGATAGGGGGCACAGACTGCGAGACTAGCTGAGTGCTCTTGTTAAAAGAGAATTCCACACCAAAACACATTGGGCATCAATCTACCTTGATTCCTGTGACATGATTCATAATGTCCTTGATTTTTGTCATAGATACCCCATTTTCTACATTTCACCATGAGGTCAGTTGCAGTTGCAGCTGCACCAATGCGGTTTGCATGGCCGCAAGTTGTCTTTATTCTAATGTCGGTATTTTTGTAGCTCCACATTTTTTTTTCTCCACACATCACATTTTAGTAGTATTCTAATAAACATGCTTGAATTTTATGTCACTCTGGGACAGACTTTACATGTTATCCCAGAGGTTAGCCCAAGATTTGGACTCTCGTAGAGTGATCATGTCAGAATCGCAATGATCACTCTACGAGAGTCCAAGATCGGCTATCGTATTTCCTCGAAATAGTTTGCCGTTTCTGCTTCTAGTAGCTCTCTTAGCATGTACAAATCCAATCCTGTAAAAGGCTGAACGTAGACTTCCACTCGTCCCATGACTCTACGTCCAAGAATTGAATTGCGTAGAGTCGTAGTATTCAAGAAATAAAATGTTTTATTCCACTCGGTCTGTTGACTTCAAGATTCTCCGAAGGCTGCCATCTTGGAGGGAGGGAGTATGGGGGTGGGGGTGCGCCGTAACCAATGGCAGCTCAGCTCATGTATTTCAAACTCCATTTGACACACCAGCCTCCCCATGACGTCACGTGACCAAGCTTCTCCATGACGTCACGTGCCTGAGCTGGGCGCACATAATGTCGCAACTCTTCCTACTTTAAGGCTCTGGCTACAACTATGGGCTACAGAGTCTGAAGCATAGATGGCGAAGATGGTATGGTCTGAAGACCCGGTCTGTGATGCAAGGATGGAACTGGCTGTTAAAGCAAAGGCCAAGAGAAGGCACCTTAGTGCAGAGGATTGCCCCCAATTGGGAAGGAGTCCAGAGGGCACCAACGCCCTCACCCGGCCTAATAATGTCACCCAACGTAACTATGATCCTCACAGAGGTCTCCATCCCAGGACCCCCAAAAAGAGACTGAGACTTGGTGTGAGTGTGAGTCCAGACAACCAGCAGAAAGGAATCACAGACTTCTTTTCGGTCACAAAAGTAGTCAGCTCCAGCATGATGAAGTCCGCACAGCAGCCACAAGTGGAGGATGAGGATGATTTTGATGATGACGATGTCGGTAGTCTGTTGGCCGAGGTGGAGGATGAGGAGGATGATAATGATGATGATAACGACATCAGTCTGTTGGCCAATGCCGTGCCATTGGTGGTGCCACTGGTCAATGGCATGCCATCGGCCATGCCATCGACCAACGCCATGCCATTGGCCAACAGACTGACATCACACAAGCAGGAGGAGAAAATAAACTATTTGGAGGGGATAACAGCCGAAATGTGGGACGACGATGAGTTTGATGACGAGGGTGGTGACGACATTAGTTTGAGCCAAGAAACCTGCAACCAGTTAGGAGGAGAAGATGAAGATCTAACGCAAATTGATTACGTGGAGGCCCTCCCTATCCCTTACTATGGTCTCCTGGGCAACAGCGATGCCATGCCATTGGTCGTGCCACTGGCCAATGGCATGCCATCGGCCATGCCATCGACCAACGCCATGCCATTCTCCAACAGACTGACATCGCACAAGCAGGAGGAGAAAATAAACTATTTGGAGGGGATAACGGCCGAAATGTGGGACGACGATCAGTTTGATGACGAGGGTGGTGACGATATTAGTTTGAGCCAAGAAACCTGCAACCAGTTAGGAGGAGAAGATGAAGATCTAACGCAAATTGATGACGTGGAGGCCCTCCCTGACCCCTGCTATGGTCTCCTTGGCAACAGCGATCATCTGGTAGAGCCCCAGGTCTGTGCAGACGATCTGCCAGCAGAAGTGCTGAGGAAGGTTCTGAGCCTCCTCCCCGCCCAGGACTTATACCGCCATGCAGCTCTGGTCTGCCACAGCTGGAACGACATAATCCAGGACCCCGAGTTTGCTCCCCTGAAGAAGCAGTACTACCGGTACCGTATGGGAGAGAAAACTGCATTGTCTGCCGTCAGGAGAATCCTTGAAGAGAGTTGCGTACTTCTAGATACGAATGTTAGACAACAGACTCAGAGTGTGTGCCAACTGGTCAGCTTGATGGCTCAACATGCAACTGGTGAGAGGGTGTGGCCTGAAGACATTCAGCGTTGTGTTCAGAGGCATCATCTGTTTCCACAAGCCGAGGCCTGCATCACCTCCAGATTTCCAGACATCCCACAAATTGGCGCTAATAGGACGTATGCAGCCATGGCTTTGATCCTGTTGCTGAGTGAAACAGTGAAGGATGTGCAGGTGCTGGTGTCTCACCTCCAGGGCACCATCACTCACAGTGCCATCACAGAGTTCCTCAGTGAAATGGCCACGTTTCTGTTGGCCCTGGATAGGAATAACATCTGGATCAGTAACAGGTTGCACTACAATATTTATTATATACTCCACCTGATGGAGAATGCACCCACTCCCATCTACATAAACCACAGCAGGACCCAGCTTCCAATGACCCATGAGCAACATCAGATACTAAGCCATGACATCCAAAACAACCAAGTGGTCAAGGTCATGGCCTTTGCAGGTACTGGAAAGACCACCACCTTGGTGAGGTATGCCCAACAAAGGCCTCACCTGAAGTTCCTCTATGTGGCCTTCAACAAGTCTGTGGCCGTTGAAGCACAGAAGCGATTCCCCGCTAATGTAATCTGCAAGACTATTCACTCCATGGCCTACGGTGCTGTTGGCAAAATATACACCAATAAGCTGGGCTCTGACCTGAAGGCTTGGAACATCAACCGGGTGCTGCCTAAAGGCCGTGGTGGATTCATCAACAGCAAAGTGGTCATGCAGACCCTCAAGAATTACATGGCCTCAGTGGACAGATGCATCAACACCAGCCACGTCCCTCCCACCTGCAAAAACAGCAAGGGAGTTGTAGTAGAACTGGACACTGAGAAATTGAAGGGCTATGTGGACGATGCGAAGATTATCTGGGACAAAATGAAAAATCCCAATGAATGGAGTCAAGATGGCTATAGTATGCCTCATGACGGTTATCTGAAGTTATGGCAGCTGCAAAATCCATGTCTATCCCAGTACATGTCCATTGATGTCATTTTCGTAGACGAGGCACAGGACTGCACTCCAGCCGTCCTGGACATCGTGCTGTCTCCGCCCTGTGGGAAGATACTGGTCGGAGACCCCCACCAACAGATCTACACTTTCAGGGGGGCGGTCAACGCGCTACACATG
Source organism: Benthosema pterotum (assembly GCA_039105355.1). Taxonomy (NCBI): domain Eukaryota; kingdom Metazoa; phylum Chordata; class Actinopteri; order Myctophiformes; family Myctophidae; genus Benthosema; species Benthosema pterotum. The sequence continues at coordinate 19,298,373 of CM076977.1, forward strand.
GTGGAGCACACTCACATTTACTACCTGACACAAAGTTTTAGGTTTGGTGCTGAAATCGCCTACGTTGCTGCTACCATTCTCAGAGTGGGCAAGGGAATCAAGAGGAAGATTCTAGTGGGAGGAAACCAGCCGAGTACGTTTTGTGACGAGAGCACATACCCGCTTGCTGCGATGAGCGGATCAGAGGGTGTGTCGGTACAAGGGAAGACCGCCATTTTGTGCCGCACAAACACCTGCGTGTTCAGTGAAGCTGTGAAGCTCACCGACGCCAATCCCTCCTGCAGGATTCACTTTGTCGGCGGAAGCATGGAGGAAAGCCTGAGAAAGATTCTGGATATATGGAAACTAATGGGGGCAGACAGCGCCATCACTGAATCCATCCATGACCCCGTCGTCCGCAACTTCCACTATCCGAAAATGGGAGGGTTCAGCGGCCTGAAGAAATACGCAGACGAGACGGAGGACCTGGAGTTAGCAGCCAAAGTAGCTGTGGTGGAAAAGTACACCGTCCGCATCCCCGAACTGGTGGAACGCCTCAACACTTGTTTTGAGAGCCAAATGAGCAATGCAGACTTCATTGTGGGAACAGTCCACAAGGCCAAAGGTCTGGAGTTTGACACTGTGATCATCACTGACGACTTTGCCAAGGTTCCTTGTGAGAGGCACAACCTTGGACACTTTGCCGGCATCTCCTGGAGTAGGATTCCAGTAGATGAGTGGAACCTGCTGTATGTGGCTGTGACCCGTGCCAAGACTAACCTGATTGTCAGCCATAGTGTTGGTCATATCCTCACTCAAGCTGGGGAGTACTGCCTCAGGTCAGAGATGATTGGCTCTGTGATGCAAGAGGGCCAGCCTCCGCCCTGCTCTGTCCGACTGTGTCAAAACTTCATCATGGCCGATTCAGCTTTTGCCATGTGCAAGCGGCCCATGAGATATGCGGACATTGTGGAAGCGGGGGGCCCTCTGTGTGAGAGGTGTGTGTGGCAACGCATCGGCCCTACAGCATTCCTGCAGTCAGAGAACATATTCCAACAGCCTAAAGCAGAAGAGAACCCAGTGCTTCCGCAAGTCTATGCAAGGATCTACTGATACTGTATGTAGACGGACAACGTTCGTAAGATGACGTTAAAAGCGGTCTTGATCCTTCGGTGTGATGCGGTCCATCAAATTTCATCCATCGAATGGCTTGGGACAACACGCGTGCACAAACGTGCAACAAGACATAATCACACAGTTAGCGTATTTGTACTATTGCTGGCATAAAATGACCAGGGATTATTTGCAGGAAATATGTAGAATTCATGTTTTACCATTAGGTTTGTTTCGCTTCAGGTCATGGCTTTTTATATTTATATTTTTATTGCTTGTATTGTGTCCAGGGCGTTAAGGCCCACAAACAGATGTAGCCTGTCTACGCCACTCAGGAATTTCACCTGAGAATATATACCAAGAATATAATGATATACACAATACACAATACACATGGCATCAAATAGAAAACTGTCCAAAGTGAGGCAACAATACTGTCTAGCAATACAGGGGGAAAGAGGCCCATCATAATGCAGAGGCGACTAAAAAGATTCAAAAGGGGACATTAGGTACCATCTAGGTTACAGTTCAAATGAAAAACAACAAAGATATAATGACACATGGCATCAAAACACAAGGATAAAAATGTAAGGATAAAAGTATAAATAGATCGAGACAACCCACAAAGGGTTTTTATATCGAATTCCTCATTTAACCCGTTAGGTGATGTAGTATTTAAACTGTCTATATAGAATGCCTCGCGAGTCGCGTTGGAGTAATAATGGTCATGGTCACCACCACAGGAAGGTCTATCTACCTTTTCTATTCCCCAGTATCATAAGGAGGAAATATTGTGTCCCATTTTATTATTAATGTGGACTGATACTGGGGAATGCAGTGTTGCACATTTCCACATCTGATTTTGCTCCTGTGTTCACTATAAGGTTCACTTACACGTCTATAAGGTTCTGTTGGTCTTGCCTATATAGGCTAGCCCACAGGGGCATTTAATAAGATAAACTACAAAGCCAAAGATAGTGGAACAGTGGAACATGTGATGGCACCTTTTATCATGGGCATTCCCATTATGGGGATGTATGAAGCATTTAGTTTTGGTAGTGTAATTACCACAGTTAGCACAGTTACCACACTTGTAGTTGCCCGGAGGAATGTCTGATAAGAATGTACCCCCTTGTGTGTAAAAGGGGGTGTATGACCGAACAAGTTGGTCTCAGATTTGGGGAACGTCTGAACACCAATTTAAGTAGAATACTGGGTAGAATACCTGGTAATGCACAGGGGAGAATTATCTTTGGGTTTCGTACATTTGGTGGGGTTCAGACAAGCCTCCTGTGTGGAAGATTCTAAACATTTGCAGCATTCTCGATCCAATCCATTCAGGTTTATACCCCTGTGTTAAATACCTAAGTAAGTTCATTCTTTTGCCTCTGATAACCCGCCTGGCCCTATGAAACTGACTTATGGGGAGACTTCTAATGAGATGCCCAGGGTGGAAACTGTCCCCATGTAGTAATGGTCACACCAGATACTGACTGGTTCTTAATCACCAGACCCCCAATAAATAAAAAATCAGGGTGGCCTTATATTGTGGACAGTCTAAGGCACAAGTGTGCACTAACCATGATGTCACATCTGCATCTTTATGTGGCACACCTGTGAGGTGGGATGGATTATCATGCACATTTGGGATGGATTATTTTAGCAAAACAGAAGTACTCACTATCACACATACTGTATAGACAGATTTGTGTATATTTATTTCACCATGAGGATGACGTTTCGAGCCTCACGGCTCTTCATCAGATGTTGAACATGGAACACAGACACCAAGATATACCAAGTCAAGTGTCACATGACCAGACACAGCTGGTGCACATCAATCAGCAATCAAGGTGCAGACAGATGTCAATCAAATGTGGAAAAAGGTTTGATTTACATAATGCAATATATACAAAATATACAAAGAAATATACAATGAGAAAAAAAGAAACATACATTTTCTTTATCTTAACCAATCAACTGGATCACATATGACCAAACATCAGGTAGACACCGTCATAAAAGTCAAATGACACAGATGAAAAAAGAGCAATATACCACTACACTAGTATTAGAGGCGCCTCTGCTACTCTAAAATGGTGAAGGGTTTTTAGGAGATATAGGAACCACAGCCAAATAATCATCAAAAAAAGTTCAGAGTGAGTAAAGGTACAATACAATGTAAAGAACCCTGGGCATATAAATCCCAAATGTGCACAGGCACAGAGAATGTTTCAAAGCAAAAAACAATGAAGAAATAGAAAAATTGGAATGGTACCCCCAGGTGGATGATAAAGGGAACTACAGAAAGGGCCGTAGGTCAAAATCTTCATTAAGACCCTTGGGGGCTAGTGTCTCCAGAGTATAAATCCAGAAGGCTTCCCGTTTGAGCAAAAGTTTATTGACGTCACCACCACGTCTGGGTAACTTTACTTGTTCTATACCCCAATATTTAAGATTTGAGACATTATGTCCTGCTGTGGTAAAATGCACCGCTACTGGGCTCTTAGGGTCATGATTACGAATGCTCGACCTGTGTTCAGAGATTCTAGTTTTTAAGGGTCTGGTGGTTTTGCCAATATATGCAAGGCCACACGGGCACTTTAACATATAAATAACATTGTTGGAATTACACGTAATAAGTCCCTTGATGTTAAATGCTTTTCCCGTACGGGGATGAGTAAAAGTGGTGGTTTTGTTAGTAAAATTACACTGGGCACAGCGGCCACACCTGTAGTTGCCCTGGGGGATTTCTTGTAAGAAGTGAGTAGGTGGTTGGAGAGGGGGTAGGTCAGCCCGGACCAGTTGGTTCCGGAGGTTGGGAGCCCTTTTGTAGACTACTCTTGGGGGTCCTGGAAAACATTGTTGAAGTTCAGGGTCAGATTCAATGATAAACCAATGTTTTTTTATTACATTCTCAAATTAATTTGAGAATGTAATAAAACACCAAACAAAACCACCACTTTTACTCATCCCCGTACGGGAAAAGCATTTAACATCAAGGGACTTATTACGTGTAATTCCAACAATGTTATTTATATGTTAAAGTGCCCGTGTGGCCTTGCATATATTGGCAAAACCACCAGACCCTTAAAAACTAGAATCTCTGAACACAGGTCGAGCATTCGTAATCATGACCCTAAGAGCCCAGTAGCGGTGCATTTTACCACAGCAGGACATAATGTCTCAAATCTTAAATATTGGGGTATAGAACAAGTAAAGTTACCCAGACGTGGTGGTGACGTCAATAAACTTTTGCTCAAACGGGAAGCCTTCTGGATTTATACTCTGGAGACACTAGCCCCCAAGGGTCTTAATGAAGATTTTGACCTACGGCCCTTTCTGTAGTTCCCTTTATCATCCACCTGGGGGTACCATTCCAATTTTTCTATTTAAGGGATCAAGCAGTCCACGAAGTGGACCCTTGATCCCTTCTTGATTCTGTCTCTTTTTTTCTCCTTCCACCAGAAATAGCTGTTCTGGCTGAACCGTGCAGTCGGTTTTCGCGAAAATTGGTAATCTGGTAGAGGGTGATGCCAAACGGTGATGATGCGAAGCCTGTGACCACTGGTCAAATGGTGGCGCTATAGCACTCAACTGAAATTGCAAACTTTAAACACTCATAACTCATGAACTGCTCGACTCACAGAAATGTAACTTATATTCACTTATGCGTCTGCTTATGTCAAACAACTTTTGTATTCTGACTTTTGACCTCTGACCTTTAGATGAGCCGCCATCTTTAATCATATGTAAAACAGTTAAAATGTCTCTTCTCCTACAATCTTTGATCAAAATGCATAACAATGACCTACATATGAACTTTGAAGCCATACAAACATGAAATGAGTGTGAATTTTGTTTTCAGTGAAAAAAATGATGTTTTTACGAGCCAATGAAAATTGCTTGTTTGTGAAAATTCTTCTATTATCCCTAATCTACACATGCAAAGTAATCTGTTTATGAGATTTTACAGTTTGGTAGAGGGGGATGCCAAATAACACTAAAACCAGTCTTGCTCCAATCGCTCAAATGGGGGCGCTATAGCAATTCTTTGAAACTGAAACATTTGAACAAGCATAACTCAGGCTTCGTTTGGCTTAAAATCATGGGACTTGTTTCTACACGTTCCTTGATTCATGTGGAACACATCTGTAATTTCGACTGGTAAGCTCCACCCCCAGAGTGTCTGCCATTTTAAGCAGTTTGAAAAATGCTCATGCCTGATTTTATGCCTGGATTTTTGATCAATTTGCATGACACCTGCTACATGAGAACTTTGGCCCCATCCGGACAAAACTTCAGAAGCAAATTTGTTTTCATCAAAAAATGACGTTTTTATAAGCCAATGAAAGTTGCTCGTTTGTGAAGAGTCTTCTTCTGCTTGTTTCTCTCTGGCAACACTGGAGCAAGTACATTGTGCCAGATTGTGTGAGAGGAATAAGCATGTGGAACTTGTTTCCATTTGTCACTTTGACCACTAAGCTCCACCCTCGGACTGCTGAATTGTGCATATTGTTCATATTGCTTACTGCTTGGTGGCGTGTTGTTGGGTTGTTTCATTGATGACAACAACTAAGCAAATCATTGTGCCTGGATAGCTCAGTCGGTAGGGTGCCTGACTTCGGAACACAAGATTGAGGGTTCAAGTCCCACTGCTGACAATACAAAGTCTGAGTCTCCAAAAACCCTGCTGTGTTTCCACAATCACATGATGTATTTCTTCCATGTTTCTATGGCTTATTTGTGCATATTTAAGGAGCGGTAGTGGCTCAGAGGTAGAGTAACCGGATGGTAACCACAAGGTTGCCGGTTCGATCCCGGGCTCCTGCAGAGTTAGTGTCGATGTGTCCCTGTCCCACTGCCATCAGTGTATGAATGTGTGTGTGAATGGGTGAATGTGATGCACAATCTATGTAAAGCGCCTTGGATAAAGGCGCTATATAAATGCACCATTTACCATTTACCAAGCAGTCCACTGAATGTGTGTGTTGTTTCCAGTACGTCTTGTGTCTGTTGGGTAGCCTCATTGGTAGAGCGCATGACTTGGAAATGAGAGTTCCTGGGTTCAAATCCCGGCACGGACACCTAGTAATATGAGTCAATCATGCACAATCTCATGTGGTCTTCTACATCTAAGTTCATGGTTCTATGTGTAACCCAGGGTAAAACTCAATGTAATGGTGGTTGTCACCATTCGGCCATGTTGTGTTTTGTCACTATTCGGCCATGTTGTCACTAATGACAGTTCACAGCTCAGTTCACCACTCACTCACAGCTCACCAATCATTTACTCATTCAGCAACTCAGTGGCCTTGTGGTTAGAGTGTCCGCCCTGAGACTGGGAGGCCGGGGTTCGATTCCCGGCCGGGTCATACCAAAGGCTCTAAAAACGGGATCCAATGCCTCCCTGCTTGGCACTCAGCATCAAGGGTTGGATTGGGGGTAAGACCCTGTGTCATACTAGCGTCATGTCCAGAGGGTGTACTTGTACATCAAGCTGCCTCATGCTACAGAAACAGGAGATAGGCACCTGCCCTATGGGCCTCATGGCTGGGCAAGGCTGTTTGACTGTCACTATTCGGCCATGTTGTCACTAATGACAGTTCATAGCTCAGTTCACCACTCACTCACAGCTCACCAATCATTCACTCAGTCACACCAGATTGTGAGTCAGTCAGGGCAGGAATCAAAAACCCTGCCCTGCTCCCATAATTACCTGATGTATTTCTGAAGTTCAGGCTCCCATGTTTCTATGGCTTATTTGTGCGTATTGTTCTTACTCCTTATTGCTGCTTGCTTGATCCCGTTTTATTGCTGCTTGCAGCTATATTTCTTCATTGTTTTTTGCTTTGAAACATTCTCTGTGCCTGTGCACATTTGGGATTTATATGCCCAGGGTTCTTTACATTGTATTGTACCTTTACTCACTCTGAACTTTTTTTGATGATTATTTGGCTGTGGTTCCTATATCTCCTAAAAACCCTTCACCATTTTAGAGTAGCAGAGGCGCCTCTAATACTAGTGTAGTGGTATATTGCTCTTTTTTCATCTGTGTCATTTGACTTTTATGACGGTGTCTACCTGATGTTTGGTCATATGTGATCCAGTTGATTGGTTAAGATAAAGAAAATGTATGTTTCTTTTTTTCTCATTGTATATTTCTTTGTATATTTTGTATATATTGCATTATGTAAATCAAACCTTTTTCCACATTTGATTGACATCTGTCTGCACCTTGATTGCTGATTGATGTGCACCAGCTGTGTCTGGTCATGTGACACTTGACTTGGTATATCTTGGTGTCTGTGTTCCATGTTCAACATCTGATGAAGAGCCGTGAGGCTCGAAACGTCATCCTCATGGTGAAATAAATATACACCTTTAGTTTGGAGCTTCAATCCAGTGTGCGGAGACTGCGGACCCTATTTATTTCTTCCTAGTTTGTTTTTCGGCCCAGCACCTGGTATTTAGTTTTTTTGGATGTGCGTGCCCTATTGTTTGTTTTAGACAGATTTGTGAACAATGTTTGAGAAAAATGGTAATACCGGTATTGTATGTCTGGAATGAATTTTAGATCCAGAATTCCATCTCAACAAATGTGAGCAAAAACACAAGTGTTGCGTTTATATTTTTGTTGAGTGTATATAGCTATGGTTCTACAGAGCTGAGCAGTCCCGCCCCTTTCATGCCGAGGTCAGTGTTCCAGAAATGGAATCCTTATTCATTTTCCTCATAGACTTCGAAAATGGTCAATATAAACACGATTGCGCCGGGCAAAGCCAACTTGGGCCATGACAAATCATGACAACCACCACGATATTATCATACACCATCTAATTAGCAAGAAGTAAAAAAAAAAAAAAAACGGCAGGATACAACACATTTTGTTTATTTTTTCTTCTTAGAAATTATTTGATTGTCCCAAAACATTGTGTGTTGTCATGATTTGTCACAACCTGAGTTGGCTTTGTCCATGGCATGATCGTCTTCATATGAATTATTTTTGAAGAGTCTGTAAGAAAAATGAACAGGGAACGCATTTCTGGAACAGGGGCGACGTCACAAGAGGGTCGGACTGCTCAGCTCTACATAGATCAAGCCAAGCCAATGTGATATTTTATGTGGAGATTTAAAGGTAGGGGAAGTGATTTCACTTTTGTCAGATATCACCCCAATTTTTTTTTCTGTTAAAATGCTCTATTATAGAGTTGCGCAGTGACGTCACCGCCCCGGTTCCGGAAGTCTTTTCCTCATTCATTTTTCTCATAGACTTTTCGAAAATGGTTAATAAAAACACGATCGCACCGCGGCCAAAGCCAACTCGGGTCGTGACAAATCATGACAACAAACACAATATCGTCATATAATATATAATTGGGAAGAAGTAGAAAACGGCATGATACAAGACTTTTTGTTTCGTTTTTCATCTTAGAAATTATTTTATTGTCCCAAAAGTTTGTGTGTGTCATCATGATTCGTCACGACTCGAGTTGGTTTTGTCCGCGGCGTAATCGTCTTGATATAAATTATTTTCGAAAAGTCTATGAGAAAAATGAATGGGGAAAAGACTTCTGGAACCGGGGTGGTGACGTCACTGCGCAGCTCTATAAGGTGTGGAAACCACATATGGAGTTTCCCCCTCCCCCACGTTAGCAGAGGAGCTAATAAAAGTTCCCCAGGTCACCACAATTCTCCTCCAATCAGGAGAGAGCAGCAGGTTCACATAGTGTAGCTACTTTTGGGGGCCCCTAGTGCACCAGGCTGGTACTACACCATGAATTTCAAATCACTTCCCCTACCTTTAACAATGTAGCCAAGACTTGCACATGAGGTATTGTCAGCTAAATGTTTTGACCAGGTAGATTTGCTAGTCTTTTATATTAATTGTGCAACACAATTAAGCACAATTGCTCCATCACAAGAATTAAATCAACACTGGATTATTTTGTAACCTGTGGCAAATGAATGACAAGAAAACCTGAAAAGTATCTATCACTATTAGTTAGTGAAAGCTAGCAAAATTTGTGAATAATCTGCAAAATAAATGCTTACCACTAGCTTTCTTTACAAATCTGTTCATGATCGAAGGGGTCTACAACACTTAATTTGTTCCCAGCAAACTCCCTTGGTAACCGTGACTACATCTGAAGGTTGAGGTAAAAACCCACATAAACAAAAACAAATTCTAAGTAGCATGTATCAAACTAGGTGATTTTCATTATCAGAATCCTTTGCAAGCATTAGTTTTGAACATAAAATACTCCTTGGGCTAAAAACATCCATAATAGCCAATAGCCATTATCATTTCAAACTTGGCAAGCAGAGAGAAAATGAACATTTTCGATTTTGCAAGTCCTTAAATTGACCAATTATTCAATGTTTATTCATAAAAAAGTCATGCTTAGATGATGATAATCAAATAATTACATCGTAAGTGGAATGACGGTCATAGTAAGCAGTAGTGTGAAAAATCCAATACACTGAGTTTGTTTAAGCAAATTCATAAGGCAGTTTTTAAAAGGCACAGGGTACATTTAAAAATATTCTGTGAAGGGATTTTTTTAACTCCACAAACTATTATGTCAAAAGAAAAGAATGGTGAATACAATTATAACACAATCAAAAGTTCGACATGGTTGAGCAGTGACATCAGTATCCAGTGGTGCATATATAATTGTACAATGTAAAAGATATCATACATACATAGATAACACACAGAAGTAGCCCCGAAAGGTCTCACTTTACAGTAAATTCTAGGTTTACACAATAAACCCATCTTGTCTTCTGTTGTCAGATGCAAATCAAACAATGACATGTCAACGCTTTCCATTGCTATGTACATTTAAAAACAAAAGATATTAGATACCTTCAAATTATTTTTTATTATGTTTACCAGTAGGTTAAAAAGTCAGATAAAACCGTTAATCTTCCCTACACAGCTTCAGAATTGCATCATGATGTTCTGTGCCTCTGAAATAATAAGAGCGATTGACTTGATGAAGAACTTCTGCAACTTCTGCATAAAAGTGCTATCCCTCGTTGCATCTTCATTACTGATCGTTTTGTTGATATATATATTTTATTATATTTTTTGTACAACTTAGGTTAAAATGTTTGATGATAGTATGAATACATCATTGCTACAAACCCTAAAGACTTAACATTTATTTTGAGAGTTCTCCTTTCAAGCCTATCACCGAAAGTGTCTACTCTATGTGGTATGCTATGCAGCATATATACTGCAAAAAACACAACCACAAAGTGTGCTATCAGTTTTAATGTCTGCCTTTGTGTACACTCTTTTTGTTATGGCTTTCCACTGGTTTCAAATTGCATATTCAGAATGCTTACCAAAAGACTTTCAGAGACAGCAGACACCTTCATTTGCACAGGAGAAAGACATTACAAAGTACAGTATACACAGCCAGCCACAGGGTGGCATTAGCAAACCAAACAAACTGACACAATTAATGTTCAAAGACAAAAACTATAATGGGCTCCCACAAATGAGTGAAAGCCTGATGGTCAATAATTTGACTGAAGAAGGAGAAGTTGACTGAAATGTACCTCAGTCACCACTATTGGTCTTTCCATATCGTAAGGAAGCAAATGTGGTGTTCAAAATATATTGTTCTAAGCTAACAGCAGCTAATAATTATGTTCAGTCCCCTGAACATTTTGTTTGGTCTTAAACTAACACATTGTGACCCATTCTTAAGAACGTGACAGAACCCGATGACAAAACCTTTTAAGTTAAGTGGTCAATCAGCAGACCCATGCTACGTTTTGATCCAGAAATGTTGACTTGTGTCATGTGTTATGGTCACTTGTTGAACTAGAGGTTAGGGCTTGTCAAATACAATAATCTGATTATTCCCTCTTACAGCCATCAAAGACCAGGGTAATAGCAATATAGTTCTTTGATGTCTAGTCGAAACAAACAAAACAGGACAGTAGCTGTGAATGGGGTGATTTGCGTTTTAACTCCATACGTCTTGTGAGTAGCGTCCCTTGGTCATCAGTTTCTTTACGTAGTCAGTGGCCTGGGTCCGCGTCATTCCTCCCATTTCTACTGCAATATCGTGAAAGGTTGTCTGCACATCTTTGGCCATGTTTTTCGCGTCCCTGTGTAGAGAAAATTCAGTTTGATGCAACCATGCCAACCATCACAGGATGTTTGTCCGCCTGTCTGTCTAAACAATAGTAGTAGATCAATCACAGTATGCGCCAGGACACATGAGATGTCATGAAACCAAAATGTCACCCAGGCAACACTGGCTAGTGTGACATACCGAGGACCCCATTATAAGTGACACGTTTGGAGGGGCGTTGGTGTCCTTTCCATCCCTGTTTGCTAGTGGCATTGCAGAAACAAACTGCAGGTTGAACAAGCCCCCTAGGTTGTTGATAACAAACTATATACAAACTATATACCTGGGACAAGCTGAGTCTATTGAGTACTGGGGTTTATTTCAAAGTAGGTCCTCTAGAGTGCCGGCAGATATGGCAGATTTTGCTCGGAACCCTAGTCCCTACCAACACCGGATGCTTGTTTAAGCCAAAGATGATGACAGAAGTATACCTGTTTGGTCAAGAGTTCCCTATATAAGGAGAAACTAACCATTCTTTGAGATGTAAAAAAGGAACAGAATTGACACAAAACAAAATATAAATTAATTCATCTTATTACTTACCCACAAATATAGATGTGAGCATTGTCTGTATGGATCTGCCTCCAGAGTTCTTCCTTGTTGTTTTTCAACAGATGCTGTACGTACACCTTAAGGTTTGACAAAAGCAAAACCAAAATGACCGTTTGCTACTTTGCAGTGCCCATACACAATAGAGTACTTGCATTTCAAAATTATACAATGAAAATTAAAAAGTCATTGTTGTGATTTACATTTTATATACTTGCGCCCTGTCATACCTTGTGTTCTTGGTCTCTGGAGAAGGCCACATCAAGCTTGGTTAGAACTCCATTTCTCTCCGCCTCCTCCAGCTCTTCCTGATAGATGTAGTCCTCGTTCTTATGTCTGCAGCCAAAATACATCACGGTCTCTCCAACCTCCTTTCCTGTAGAAGATGAAACCATAATCAGACACACACACTGTTCACTTTGCCTGGGCTGTGGCTTAGCGGTCCAGGCCCCCTGGCTGATAATCCATTTCCAGCCAACGTGCAGAGTGCCGCGTAGGGTTCGACTACCGACTGCGATGGAAGCATATCACCCCCCACTTATTTCACCTAGGATGACTAGTGCTGGCTATTGCCAACAATCTCACGATCAGCATGTATCATGATGCAGACACAACAATACGGTTTGTAGTTTTGTACCATGATAAGCAGCTAAGCACTGACTTTGTATAATATTTTAGAGTCCTAGACCACTGATTTTGGGTATTTTGACAGATGTTTTGCCCCAAGATGCAACGTTGCCAAATCAGTTTTAAAAAACTTAGTTGATCACATTTAAACAAAAAGCAAGGAAGATGAATACAAATAAGTACTTATAATCTTCTGATGGACAATTGTAAAAGATTTAATATATCAGAATTGTTTATGTATTTGTATTTTTTTAATCGCATAATGCGTTTACTTCCCTTGATCGATGGTATGATACGATTAGCAAGGAATGCTATACGATTATTAACATATCAATTAATTGAAACAAACCGCACCTAGAACTTGCTGATAATGACTACTGTGCCACTAAGCCACACCACTAAGCCAACAGCTTTATTGCCAAACTATAAGAGGTTACGTTGGCTGCCAATGTTTACCATTACCACTGAGGCTATCGACAACAAACAGCCTAGCCAGCCATGATTGTTCCTTGTTCCCTCATTCATAAATACAGCTGAAGGTATTCATGCATACCAAACGGGTAAGGTTTGTATCTACATGAACATCTGAAGTTGTTCATGAACTAGCAAATAACTTTGGAGAGCAGTGTGTCTGTATGTAAAAGTTAGCTTAAAAGTTTGATCTAGTGATGTTTTGTGAAGTTTCAACTTTTCTAATGACGTAGCTTTTGATTGTTTTTGTAGATTGTGGTGGTGGTAGAAAGAAGCAAGACGTGGTAGGCTACATTGTTGTGCATGTTGCAGTTTTAGCATGTTTAGCAGGGAAAGAAAAAGGAATAAAACGCAGGTTTAGTGGGATATTCCCCTTCTTATTGTCCACTCCACTATTCCTCATAATGCCAACAATTTTCCCCAATTTTTTTATTTATCAAATTAATGCCAATCAAATAAAGCATATAATTCCAAATACTCATCATTTGTAGAGTTGATCATATACTATATGATAACACCCAAGGCCTCGATTGGAGCGATCATGTTTAATTGTTTAATAATAATAACTGTTAATTAAAAGTATCTTAATTATGTACATACATGCTAATCCCCTTTAATAATACATATACTTTTGAGAAGGTGTTTTGTTTCAGATGAAACAGTCTCTCAGTATATCACACAGCGTCACAATATGGCGTACCTTGCTCTTTGAGCCATCCTCTCTCCTGGATGAACCCCATGAAGGGGGCGATGCCCGTCCCGGGTCCGATCATGATCACGGGGTTGGTGGCCTTGAAGGGCAGACGGAATTGGGACTTGCGGATGTACATGGGAACGGTGGCCTTGTGGCCGTTCTCGGTCTCCGGCATCTTGTTTTTCAGCCAGTTGGTGGCCACGCCCAGGTTGGTGCGTCCCGTCTTGGTTTCGTACTCCACCACCACAGCACAGATGTGGATGCTGTTGGGGTGAACCTACAAAAGGAAGCACCACAATGGAGAACTTAACACATAGACCGCGATCGCGTGTGCGTCCTTTTCTGCCCTATGCCACGGCTCAAGCCAGTGGATTCGGTAAAAACCCTTATTTTGAAGCGCCAGATCTCCTAAACAGGATGTGCGATGACGTCATGCTGTTTCTGCTGTCTTGTCTAACCTGTCCTCTGACGATCTGAGCAAAAAGTTCCGGGTCAAAAGTCAGGAAGTGACGTCCAGCCCTAGTTGATCTACCCATGCGCCCACGACATTCAGGGGCAAAAGTTGTCGCGACAATTCTGTTCCAAATGCAAGTCAGCAACGGGATCTTTATCAGACGATGCGCAGGGACTAATAGTTGGATTAAATAATGAAATCTACATTTCGTTGTTTTCTACGCCTTCGTCGTTACCGGCGGACAGGACCGCGCACGACAAGCGCGGGATTGGCAGGCCGATCTTTCGCAAATCGATGAGCGCTTTGCAAAGATCTACAAGCTCAAATACGAGGATATAGATCTGCAACTTTTTTTAAAAACATTATTACCAAGTGCAAATCTTTGAATACATATGCAGTATTTATTCTTTCACAGCGATTTGTTTTTAACTCAGATCTTTGGTCTGGGTGGTCAAATACGGTACACATTATTTCGGGGGTTCCTTGACATGAAAAGGTCTGACAACCACAGACAGGCATAGAAACTATGGGCTCGATTTTGGTTACATTAGCCCTTATGCGCAATTAACGCACTTAGCATTGGGGAAGAGGCGTTCCCACACTAAAGTTGATAATTTCGTAACCATGCCATCTCCCTTAAACACCTCCTATACCCGTTAAATTATGCATAGGTGTGGTTTGGGCGTTTTTAGCTTTCATCCAATCCGTGTTGGTCTTGCCATTCCCTTTAATTCATCCCTTATCTATTTCCCTTATCCCTACTGCTATGTCTGACCCTCCTAAGCACGCAGCCTGGCTGCGGGCTTAGGACAGACACATGCATGAGTAGCCTATTCTCAAAGATTATGCTCTCATTTTCAAACAGTTATAGCTCGGTCAATTCTCAATCATTTCTTACCATTCAACATGTTATGTTGAAAAAACATGTTCCATGATTTTTTTGCTGTATGTGGCGTGCATTTATCCCAAGTCTGCGAAATGTTATAAAGTAAATTGCAAAAAAGTCGGCAATTCGCGGCAAAAAAGACAGGAAAAGGCCACTCTCTCAGATGCTGTATAGAATATGTGGGTAGGTCTTCTCTACGATGCGGGACCGAGCAAACTGCAACTGTCGGGGATTCGGTGGAAACGGTCCGCCTAATCCCCGACAGTTATAGTTTGCCCGATCCCGCATCGTAGAGAAGACCTACCCACATATTCTATACAGCATCTGGCCTTTTCCCGTCACGCTGCACTTTGAAATGTAAAAAATGGTCCAGAATTGACCGAGAAATGAATGATCAAAAAAACGTCTTTTTTGCCGCAAATTCCCGACTTTTTTGCAATTTACAGCATTGCGTCACAAGTTAATTAATGTATTTAATTATATTATATACTGTACATTACCTAAACACAAGGAAGTGACCGACAGCAGGCAATCTACAGCTGTTTATAGGACAATCCATAAATAAGGAGATGAATTGAACTGGCGCCTTTCCACGTGGAGTCGTGGACATCTCCAAAGGCGCACAGACGCTGCACCGTGCGCACGTGGCTCTGCCTTCTCGTATCGGTTAAGGGGTGGTCTCAGGTGGCGTTATCTAGTTCCCAAATCTATTTGACGAAATTAGCAACTTAAGGGACTGCGCAACAAACACGCCCATGACCACACCTCCAGTCACAAATAACGGTGTCGGCATAAAGAATAGTGGCTAAGGGAAGAGAAAAGCCTAGGTGACCAAAATAGCAATAAGGGAATTCGCTGCGGGTATCGGGTAACGCTAGGGACAACGGGTGGAAGGAAAATCACGCCCAATATGCCTTCAGTAAAACCATCAGGATTTAGAAGACATTCGTAGAATCTGACCTCAGGTCTCAAGGAGGTAGTGTGTCCGTACTCACCTTGGAGGAGGATGCGATGGAGTAATAGCGAGACTGCAGCCGGGGCAGCAGCTCACACAGGTGGTCAATGGGGGGTTTGAGAGAAGGCAGATCTTCCAGGATGGCCAAGATGTTTCTACAGGAGTCTAACACCCAGCTCTGATACAACGCCTGAGGAGAGGAGAGGCCGCACTGCTCAGTCTGGTTTAAGACGCTTAAGGAAAAAATATCCAATAATTCCTTCACTAGAGAAGCAATAAGTTGACATTACTAAAACAACAGGAAAATATACATTTCTCAAAAGGACTTTAAACATAAAAGTAAAAATAGTATCTTTCAGGGCACTGCACCTGAGTGATTGGGTGTTTTTCTTTCATTAATAGAAACAAAAACATGGTTATTAGTATTAAACTCATTTGGGCGACCAGTGTATAATGTATTTGCATAGATTTTGAATAACCTAAAAAGGAAAAAAACAACAACAAAGCTCTCTGTTGAGACCTTGCCCTCAGGAGAGGAGGAAGCCATCTTGCGCATGTTCTCCTGGTCTTTGGGATCTGAAGCGTACTGTGCCAGCTCATACAGGACGTTTGTGCGAGGAGGGTTTGTGATGTCCAGGTAATGAGTCAAAGCAGTCCGGTAAGTGGTGGGGCAAGGGAACGGGTGCTTCTTGTTAGACTCCTCTGTAAAAATGCAAAACAAAAAAAAGCCAACAAAACATTGACTTGCATAAGCAATGACATCTGAAGTAGCTGAAGTATTTGACAAGTCTGCATTGCAACATAAACTAAAACTAAATGCACCAACATTTATGAGTGAAAAGTACAATGTCCCTTTGCATTAATATTAAAGACTCAATGTCTATAATTTTCTCAAGTTATATCATTGCATCTTCAGAGATCTTCACCAACAATTTAAAACAAGATACTACTGTCATGCATAAATTAGAACGCATGTAAACAAGG
Source organism: Benthosema pterotum (assembly GCA_039105355.1). Taxonomy (NCBI): domain Eukaryota; kingdom Metazoa; phylum Chordata; class Actinopteri; order Myctophiformes; family Myctophidae; genus Benthosema; species Benthosema pterotum. The sequence continues at coordinate 19,315,239 of CM076977.1, forward strand.
GAAAATAAATAGCATCAAGACCAACCAAAGGAAACTCAAGTGAATAATTAACTACGGCATTTAGCATCGTCATAAATTCTCTAATAAACTATAGGGTCGCGTGACGTGTGTAGTGACACAGCTGATTCCAAATAATGAACAAACAAGGTGGGTTGTGATGATAAGTCTGAGGGATAACATGAATCAGTGCTGAGTGCAATGCCATACCGTCAAGGTTGTTGAGAGAGATAACAACATCAAGGTCTGCTCCAAGGACTTGGCCCAGCCGATCTACCAAGGCTGACTCGTTCGTAGGGAACACCGCAACGTGGTCACCAGACTCGTACCTGTAATACAACCAACCATCAAACAAATAATAAAGTCCACTGCTTTTCAACACTTTTCATTTCACGGCTTCGGACCACGGTTTGTTAACATTCAAGTCTCTGAGACCCAAAACTAAAGAATGTTTTGTCCACATTTCCATGCTCTATTGACGTTGGTACCATTAGGAGACCACAGAAAAAGGTTGACCAGAATAACAATTCTTCCACGTTCTGCAGTTTTGTTCTTTGTTTCCTTCTTTCTGCGTGTGTTGTGTTTATTATGTTGTTCAATGTTTCTGCATATTAAAATTGAATAAATAAATATAAATAAACAATAAACATGTAACAAATAAGAATAGTAATGCAGATGTTAAACGATATTGTAACTCTTGAGTCTCACAGGTTCATTTGGTTTCATTTTACGTGCTTAAGAGTTAACCCATTCAGGGCAGGAACCCCTTTTGGGGTTCCTGCCTGGTACCATACATGCATGGCAACATTTGGTTGTAAATGGGGTTTAAAGACCTATAAGGGTCCATTTGGTTAGCTGGTTAACTCAACATTTAGCTGGGTATCACCTGGAACGCCCCCAAGAAACAAATGGTTGAAAATCTACTAGTAATGAGAATGTAAAATAGTAGAGATTAGAACACATCTTGTTTCTACTTGTCTTACCTTATTTTGGAGCCCGTTATATCAATTTCAAGGTGCATAAGATGCCTGGTACCGCCTTTATTGAGTTTGCGGTTTACAGTGACTGGAGCTAGGAAGGGATTCTTGGAATCATATGGCCTGTTAAAGAAAAAAAGGGGAAAAGGCCAGATTCAATAACCATACAATGGGGCCAAAGTTATAAATGTACAGTACATGATCAGCACACAAGGTTAACATAACCTACATATCACATCCGTGTGGTCGTAGAAGATCGAAAAACGGAGCATCAACATTAGATACAAAAATCCTAATTCTTCGCGATCGCGAAAACAGATTGGAGATTTTGTAATGCGTTCTACTCATGATTATGTCTAAAGATATTTTTGTTGTATCCACAAGAAGGTCAGTTTTCAATGCTCAGCTAGGTGTTCAGCTGACTGCTACAGCTGAACACATTGCTGTAGCTAAACGTTAATTTGCATAGAAGATAGTGTCCTACAGGTCGTGCTAGCATAGTAAATATCGACAAGTGGGTTATTTAAACTGCAAATGTGGAAAAGCCTGTGAATAGACTTTCATAAGCCTGTGTGAATAGGGTTTGACCTCACTTGTACCGATAACTGTGTAGTAGTTGATTGATCAGTTAACTAGGGATGATTTTTTTTGTCCACGCTAAAGGCCTTATCCATACACTACTTTGCCCTATGGTATTAACTAACTGAACTATTTTAGGTTTTTCTTTTAAATAGTAAAATGGCAAATAGGTTAAAGCTAATAAGGCTAAGGGGTGGCACAAGTTATAGCCCAAGTGCCTGGGCAGCTGGTATAGCTAGAAATTGTAATCCCATTACCTTGGTGTCATATTTGATCATATTGGATCCAAAATTGACTAGACTAAAAAACAGTTAAATTCAATCAGCAATGTTAAACAGATTAAGCCCTTTCTAAGTATCACAAACTGTTAAACTCTACTGCGTGATTTTATTGCAAATTGGGGAAGGGGGGAGAATAGTATAACTTTTTAAGCTTTTACCATTTTAAAGCTTTTAGTAGTCTATGCTTTGTCTATTGCTAGAACAGTCTAGTCTACTGTACATGGACTGGATATTCAAGGGCATTTTCGTAAATGGATAGATCCAGAACATGATTCAGATGACATCACCATCCACAAGGGAAAACCGATTTGCTCATGGATCACCTTTCTATTATCTATTCTACAATCTATTGAATGTTTAAAGTTCAGTATTTTTGGGTACAATTGAAGTATAGACAGGATATATAACCGGCATATTAATATATTTTCTTACTATTGGGACATCGGAATTGGGCCAAATTGTTTGGACAAGCCACAATAAGGACCACCCTTTCCCCTAACCACAATAGTTGTAATTCATTCAGCTCTACAACTACCCTCGTGCTCATACATGAGAAAAAACATAGCCATCACAAAGACTGAGGCTGTCCAGAGAGAAAAACGCTGTCCCACGTTGGGAGAGATGAGTGTCCAAACTGGTGGTAGAAGCGAAGAGAAGCTCTCAATGCTATTCTTTATATTAAAATGCCAAGCCAGTACAGTTATGCACAACTATTAGGGCCTATTCATACTGAAGCTTTAAGAGGTCCACTGCAAACTACAACATTATGTCACGCCACAGCGACATCATGAGACTTAGCCCAGACGTCTAAGCAACCAAAGTCTTTATGAGACATATTATAGTTTAATAAGATTAAAACCTTGAGTTTTGAATTGACTTGTAGTAACAGAAGTCAAATGGACTTCACATTTGGTGCTTGGCTGCACTACAACTGTAAATTATATTTACTGGTACATTTTAATCTGTACAGAGTTACATTTTGAGTGTATTACTTATTCTCGAACGAGGTTAAAATGATCAGTTGTAAATGTGAACATCCTTAAAATATGAGGGCGTCATACGTTTCCAGTAACGCACAAGAACAGATGGTGGATGTGGGTCTCATGGCTCTTACGGTTTCTGGATCTCAAAACTCTTCAGGCGGCCGATCTCTCCCGTAAACACTTTGTTCATGTTGATGTCTGTGTGCTCCTTCAACTCGTACTGACGGATACTGTGGAGGCAAAAGAGGAGTTATCATAAAATGCAGACGGATAGGGTCAGACCAAATTTAACTTTAATTTAATTTTTAATTTAAGGGGAACGAGGGGTGGTCTATAATCCATCTCAGTCAATAAAAAAAATGGTCTAAGATGCAACTGTGTTTAAAAATAACAGTGACATAATGGATAAGAACCTGGAGTCATCTCCCGAAGCCTCCACTCCAAAGTGCTCGCACATGGCTGGCCAGAACTGCTCCCTCCATGAGATGAAGTCCTCTTCCAGGCTGAAGGAATAAAAAAGGAAAAAATATGCACACACAAATACACAGACAGAGCAGTGTAGATTTTGTTGGCTAATACCAAGACAAACTGTTGTCAACTACGTTAATGCAAACTAAGTATGATGACTAAAACGAAGCCTGAATAAATTGACAATTTTAGCGAGAAATAAATACTAATGTCTTAGGAGTAATTTTAGACTTGGTTGCATACAATCTACAAGCTCACAACACGATGCCAGTTGAGCTTGTAGATCGGTTATTTTCAGCAAGTGTAAAATCTAAATTGCTGGCTAAATCAACACTGATGCAGAGTGAGACTCACTTTGCATCGTCGTCTCCCATGCCCAGGTCAAAGACTCTCGTAGCCCCCAGCTCTTCCAGTCTCTTGTCAACATATTTCCCCATGGCGTTGTAGTGTTCATATGTTTTATTGCCCAGGGCAAATACCTACACACAGAACAGGACACAAAAGTAACCATCAGCCACTGCCAAGCTCAACAATATTACAGGCATATGAAAAAGTATGTAACTTAATTTTTAATAAACCAATAAGCCACGAGAGGGAGCAGGTTACCGTGAATTTTATCCCAGGGAAGGTAGAATACCTGACGCAGTCTGCCTACGCCTCCCCTGGGTAAAATCCACGGTAACCTTAAGGTAACATAAACATAAAGGTAACCTGGTAACCTTTATGTTGACGGAGCATTCTATAATGTACACTCAGTATTTACAGATACTGTAATCTACATAGTGAAGCTAAAGCTTCACTATTACATGTATTCACTCTGGCTTTTGGGTGAATTTTAATTCAGTGTCATTTTACATGCCTGATTCACTGCCTCTTTGCCATGTTTATACTTTTGCTTTTGTATTGCTATGTAAAGCGCTTTGAGCTGCATTTAATGTCTGGAAAGGAGCTATATAAAATCAAAGTTTATTATCGTCATCTTTAAAGGTAGGGGAAGTGATTTCACTTTTGTCAGATATCACCCAAAAAATATTTTTTTTCTGTTAAAATGCTCTATTATAAGGTGTGGAAACCACATATGGAGTTTCCCCTCCCCCACGTTAGCAGAGGAGCTAATAAAAGTTCCCCAGGTCACCACAATTCTCCTCCAATCAGGAGAGAGCAGCAGGTTCACATAGTGTAGCTACTTTTGGGGGCCCCTAGTGCACCAGGCTGGTACTACACAATGAATTTCAAATCACTTCCCCTCATCTTTAAATCCTGACAGACATGACATAATCAAGATGGCAGATCAATTACATTCCAAGCACTCAGACATGTTAACAGGTTATCTGCCAGCCATCCAGGCTAGTGCTTGGCGCTCATGCTAGAGTAATCCATGTTATAAGCTTACAATTATACGTATACAGTTAATCAGTACTATGTGGCTAAATAATCAAGCTAACATTTGCATGCAAGTCTACGGTATTCTTTTTTTTTTCCCACACACGTTTTACCATTGCACACAAGCCTTCTGATTCAGGCTGTTGTTATCCCTGTAATAAAAGGCAGGCATGCCTTTATGGGCATGCCACATGGGCTCAAATGCTTAACAGTTAAAGTGTTCTGGTGTTGTAGACTTGCCGTGTAGTTGAGTCCAGAGAGATCTTCATCATCGTTCTCCTGTAGCCAGTCATAGAAGTCCTGGGCGTTGTCCGTGGGGTCTCCTTCGCCGTACGTGGCCATGCAGAATATGGCGATTGAGTTTTCAATCTCAGACATGCGGGATAACTCACCCTGAAACATACCAAGGACATTTGGAAAGAATTTGCATCATCAAATCCTGAGAGTTCATTTTCCTCTTTTCCGCCAGTACCAATCTATCCACATTAAATGAGATTGGACTGGTAGTACTGCCGCTTTTTGTTCATGCTTATTGTAAATTGCTATGGATTAACACTGTCTGACAAATGCCTAAATTCTATATTGTCAGTATGGCGACAGAGAACTAACTATTCATGAAAATATTTCACATCTTTCACCACAGATGCAATGATGCAAAGATTCACAGCATAGTTGACGCTTTGTATCCGTGTTGCTCAAAGTCGTTAAATGCAATCAAGCTAGCGTCTGTCATCATAGCTACAGTTGTACGTTGTAATTTAATGTATCTATGCATCTGGATGTCGTTGTCGTACCTAGCTCAAGTTCAACTCGGATCTTTTGTTGCAGGTAAAATGTCAAATTTGCTTTGTAGCTTCACGTCACAGGCCTAAATTGACAATGAAATGTCGACTGTAACTTTGCTTCTGCCCATGTAATCGCAGAATATGATTTCAGAGAGAGGGAAGTTTCTACAAAAACTTGACATTTCTGCAACATTGTTGCAGAATACCGGTAGTTAATGGAAATGAGCTTTGTTGTGTAAGAGAACTGTACTGTAAATATGCCTGCTAGTGAAATGTTTGGTATTGGTAACAATGCATTGGCCATATAATGAGAATGTTCATCTGAATAAGACGTTTCACTAGACCTCTGTAAATGTAAATTACCATGTCGTATTCTTCTGGGTCGGCAGCCATCCCTTTCATGCCATAGCGCTGAGAGTCTTTGGAGAGTCTACTTGCAAACTCCTCCGCTGTGCCCGTTTGAGAACCGTAGAACACCACAATGTTCTTGCCCTTGCCAAGGTTAAAACAAACAGATGGTCAGTGTGTCGTCCTCAATGCTCTCCAGCCAAACTAACATCTTCTCAACAACTCTCCACATACAGTACATCCATGATACTTCTACTGCAGAGACACGGTTAACAAAACCGATTCAACCAGTCACTGAATATCGTTTATTGCCATAATAATTCATACACACAAAAAAAAATCAAATAGGCCAACCTTTTATTTTACCATCCAGAACAATTGATAGAGCCTTGGGTAGTGGGTAGTTTTTATTCAACATGAGGTCTATCAGAATCGTAATGCTTTCTAAACCTTTAAACCTTTTTTACCTTGGAAAAAAAAACCTACAGTAGTACCTAGATGCCATATAGCTAAATCAAGAGGGAAGGCCATTTTATAGTTGGCATACTCATTCCCCCAGGCTGAGGCATGAGGAATAAAGAATGCTAGTGTTTTAGGCTAGTTTTTGGAACCTCTCTACAGTTTGTTTTGTTGCCAGAGGCCATGACTCAAACCATGACAATGTTAACAAAATTGTAATGCTTTTGAAGTACTACAGATACCAGTTACTAAAACATAACTACTGTGCAATATTATGATTACTCACTGTTTTTTTCATCTTCTCAATGAAACTAGTCTCTCTTGTGGTGGGTGCCCTGAATAAAGGGAAAGAAAATACATCAGTTCAAGACAATGATTGAACTACTACTTGTCCAAACAATGCTGCACAAAGTATTTTATTTTATTCAAGTATTCCAGTTTATTGTGAGAATGAATGAATGCTAGCCAGCATGTTCAGACAGCCATAATGTTTTACTAGATACCATCAAAGACAAAGAGGATTTTGGTGGTGGTTTCTTCACACAGTTAATATTTAAAACGTTTCAATAGCCTGTTGGGCTGAGAATAGACAGAAAGTATCCTTTATCTCCTAGGTAAACAATGGCTAGAGGAAGCTAGAGGGTGGTCACGTTTTCGTTTAGCGAGTAGACTGAAAGGCTAGAAGTGACTGGATGTTGAAATGGGGGAAGGGGCTTAATTAAACTGAGGCATTAAGGCATGTCACTAATAACTATTCATGCTACCATGTGTTGTCACATGTTACAACAATTGTCTTTTTGGAATTTAATTCAAATATTTCCCAATAGCCTTATCGTAGAGAATAATTCATAATAATAAATTAATGAATGTAATAATAAATGGGTGAGATTGTGTGTGTGTGCGTGTGTGTGTGTGTGTGTGTGTGTGTGTGTGTGTGTGTGTGTGTGTGTGTGTGTGTGTGTGTGTGTGTGTGTGTGTGTGCGCGCAAACTTTGCTACAGAATTTAGAAGTGATCAGGCCAGATATTAAATTGTGAGGTACCCATAAGAATAGCGTACAACTGCAGAAACTATATTAATATTACATTAGAGGTAAATAAGAGCAGGTATAATGTCATGTCTTGAATCACAATATTTAGGCATAATTCTGTTTTTGTCTCACAAGTAATTCATGGACAAGCACAGATCAAACACTGAATTAAAACAAAAAGGATGCCAGACAGCATCTATTTAGCGACTAAAATAAAAAGGCAATGCCGCTGCATTCAGCATCAAAGGTCTAAGCCAAGCCAAATAGACACCTGCAATACACTATGGGCTCCCATTTCCTTACATGCTAAACCCATTATCCCAAATCCCTTAGATCGTTTTCATTATTTTGGAAAACTTTTTGGAATATTTCAACATGTCAATCTATTAACACGTTGTGAGCTTGTAGACTGGCCATTTGAACTACTGAAAAATGTTATTTTTCAATAGTTTAAAAAGGCATAGAAGTTAAGGGATAAGGGGGTTAGCGGTAACGAAAACGGAGCCCTATGTGCCAATTGTGTAAGAACAGACAACAAAAATATCTCTCTCTATAAAAGTTGCTTGTTTATGTCACCAAAGGGCAATAGCATGGGTAAGTGAAATGTAAAGTCTACACACAGTAATGCAGATTTGTCTCTGTCATATGCTCCCTATGTCAATGCAATACGTAACAATGACATCCATGGCTCAAACTACTTTAAGATTGACACTTCCTTCCCTCATTGAATTCCAAATTAGTTTACTTCTTCATTTCTCACCATTTGCTAGTCCCCCCCCCCATGTGAAGCTTGAGCAGACTTTGCAGAAACTTTTTGCCATTATAAATGGATAAACGAACACAGGATTTTACTGTGTGAAGAGCATCTAAGACATTTTAGATTTACCGCTAAAATAACTTTTAAATGTGGAAATCTGTGCCGAACATGCCATAAAAATGGGGCCCTTGTGGTTAATAACGAACTGCGCTCACAAGAGCAGCATGAATTCCTGATAGAAATCTGAAACAAGCTTTTTTTTGCCTCCAAGCCTCAGCATTCCATAAAGACTAAACAAGGACTGTTATCAATGAGCTTTGTCTGTCTTCCTGGCCCTTGTGTGGACAACTAACATAACATCAGCCGAGCAAATCTTTTAGGATGAGCGCCAGTAAAATGACAGCAAGTAATTATCTTCCACCTCCATGGAGACTTAATACATTAGGGTTTTCACAATAAGACACACAATGTTGTTTAAAACCTCTACTTCACCGAAGCAGAGAAAAAGACCAGATGCTTCAGCCACAGCCTTTCAATAGTGTTTTGTCATTGTATTCATATTTGTGCATGCTTTTTCTCTGCTTCAGTTAAAAAAAAAAAACATTTTGCAACACATATTCCATTCCTGATTACCTTCAGTGCAGTGGACACAAAGGTTTCAAATCCCCCATAAGAACCATTTTGACAATAGGAGCTTTTACACATTTTCCTTATGGTTGGAAAATTCTCTACATTCAGAAATGCAATGCAAAGCGCAGTGAGCTTGTAGATCGCATTTTCAGCCTCAACATTTGACCATTTTGCAGAAAGTTGAGCTATTGTAACATGCCCAGAACAGAGATTAGAAAGACCCTAACAGGAGCCAATGTAGTCTTGTTGTAATTTGATGCCAGGCATATTCAAACATTCATGACTTCTCTAACTCTTGTCATGTGGAAGACCGACCAATAACAACAGCTATGTGACCCACTTTGTGACCTAACTCATTGTTTAACGAGACCCCACAGTGCAACAGAGCTTCATTCATGACTTTGATGGAAATATGGATGAGAGTTTTCTAGCTAAAACCCACCAATGAGGATGACCAACTACGTCGCTGTATGGAAAGGTGATGACAGTGATGAAAGAATAAACAAATAAAAGAAGCAGCAATAAAGAAGGGATATTTGTATGTGTTGCCAAGCTTCCTGGAACACTGTATGCTTTTCAAAATTAATATCAGATAAACTGTGGTAGAGGCAAATTAACCGCAGCGAGTACATGTTGCTAGCCTAGTGCTGCACGATTCGTGTTCTAACCTGAATCTCGATTTTCCTCTGCGAGAATTGATATCTTAATTTGCCCAATTATTTATTGTCTTTAGTCTGTGGTACATTTTGAACTACATTCAAAATGTGCCACCTGTAGCTGCCACACACTGTGGCTTTAAACATCAAAGTGCTTGACTTTAAACCCCTCAAACTTTCTCTCTAGTAGCAAAAACATAACAGTAAGAAATTAATGAATTGGACGGCCAACTCATGCTGCACAATTGTTGCGCAAGTATAGAAATGAGATTACATGTTGCCATGGAAATAAATGAGGCACTGTCGCAACTATAAATAAATGTGTTACAGCCCCCCTTCCCAGAGTGCATCACTTAGAGAGGCAGACAGTACAGGACTTAACTGAAACAGCTTCATCGGTTCAGCCAAGCAGGAATTAAAATATTTTACTGCTACTAAATCAACCCATTTTGTGTACCTAATAATGGTTAGGCAGATACAGTATCATGTTAGGCTGATACAGTATCAGAAAAGCTATTGCTGTAGTATTTTAAAACGACCATCAGCCGGGTTTCTACTGACCTTTCGGCAGCATCTCTCCTGTCCTGTGGCAGGGAAAAGACACAGCCCATGACACGGGCAGAGCCACCCTGGACTCAGCCACGCTCACTCGCTCAGACTCAAGAGCTGGAAGACAATACTTTAGAGCCACCACAGGACCCAAAAAGTAAATGTCTGTCAGTCCAGAGAGAGAGAGAGAGAACAGAAGTCCTGGCCGCTGCGTCCCCACCGCTGCCTGCCTAAGACCGCTGCCTGCCTTCAAAAGGAACTCTGCCTTTCCTTCACTGAATCCACCACGAGAACTACACCAAACGCGCGCGCACACACGACAGCAGCTCTGCTACAAGCCCTGTCAACGCCTGGGCAAGCTCCGCAGACACAATGGTGGGAAACTGACTTTCCCATAAAAATGCAGCCGAGCTGCAGATCCGCACTTTTGAGTCAGACAAACGCACACTGAAAACACCCGAGGGTTGAGAATGCCTTCCTCTTCATCCCCGCCCCCTTTCCTCTCCGATCTGAAAGGTGTTAGGAACACGAATAAAGTCTCCCTGGTCCATTCTAAGTAACTCGGCTTGGCAAGGTATCAGAGCAACTCCTCTGTGGACCCTTGAGGAAGGGGTGGAGAATCGGAGGGGGGGGCTGAATAGTAGTTTTACTGAAGGGTCCCCCACCCCCACCCCCATCTCACACTGGAGGAGAGAGGGGAATGTCATTACTATAGCAACCTCATTTATCATAAAAGGATTCCATTTGTGACATGGTCCTACCCCGATGGCAGAGCAGCATAGCTTGCTCACAGGGAAGGGAAAAAAAGAATGTAAAGAAAGAGGGGGGGGGAGAGAAGAGGAAGACTAAAAAGAAAACAGGGGAAACGGAGAAAAAAATAAATAAAGTAACTCGGGGCAAAGAAAGGGCTGCTTGTCTTGCCTCAACTTTCCACCTTTGGAGAAGGACTCACAAAAGACTTGCTTGGCTGGGTCCTCCTCACTCCCTCTCCAGGGAACTTTCAAAATGGGTTTGAGGCCAAAAACAAAAGCTTGCACAGGAAAAGACATGGAAGCCCACGCCCCCTTCATAACAACGTTAGGTAACCAATGCGCCGATCAAGGGGAGGGGAGTCTAGCTCAGTGTTATGCATTCCCTTCCTATATTCCCGCCCTCTTCCGACAAACCCTTCTCTTCCCAGAGCTGAACACGTTCTCCACGAGTCGGTCCGTCTCCCCCTCCCCTCCCGTCCACAGGCCAATCTCCTCCTGTTTTCACACATGGTCAGGGGTGTCTCCCCCTTTACACAGACTCCAGCGAGCGCTCAGCCTTGCAGGCAGCCCTCCCCAACACAGTCTCTATTCACACAGAGGACAGCAGCCAGCTACGCAGTGAACGTGACCATTTCCCTTCCCAGTCCATTGGCGAAAAGCCCAGCGCTCAAACAAATCAGAGCGCCTTGTGTCGTAGGCTGGGGAGGGACTTTGCTGTGAGTCCATCGAAATCCTACTCAACCTAATATCTATGAACTGATAAGATGAGGGACGGTGATCAGAGCAGGGCCAGCCCTGTCCATCCGGGCAGCACATTACTCGGTGTGTGTTGTCAACATACATTATAGACTTCACTATAAGGGTGGAAAACAATACAAATATGGCATGCCTTGTGTAGTGCATGCAAAAACACAATATCAGATCAAAATGATATCTAGAATCATTGAGGACGGATCCCATATGTGCCTCATACACCACATCCTTATGATTTGTGCTTATGATGTGTGAAGACGAATGTCTTATTATTTGCTACAATATATTTACAATAGTTGACAAAATGTTTCAGTGAACGTGTCAAATAAAAATAAGATGAAATTGGCATGTTCAATGATCCACTGCTCTTTTGAGAGTAAATATACAAATTCACACTAGTTATATTTTATTTGAAGCGTTTAGAGCTACAGTAAATATAATTATGCCCAGGACCCTCTCAATATTTGAGAGGTAGTTTCTCACAATGTGCAATTTAACCAGGTGTTTAAATAATGTATTACACTAGACCAATCTTATTTTGACTCTGTTCCGTTTATAGTCCAGCACTGGCCAAAAACAGCACTGTCGTACTGAGGAGTGCATTTAAGGTTTCCTCCTGTAGAACTTGGCTGTTATTGTGTTCAATTGGGCGTAGACTTATTCACTTGCGCAATATACGAATGAGTGGCTTTTACCATTAATACCATGTATGCACACAAACCGACTTTGTATACACAGTAGTACTACACAAACATTCATGAATATGATATGGGTCTTTCTTTACTTGGGAGCAGGTACGACAGGTTGCGCTGTCCCCTCCGAGTCATTTCGGTGTTTGGATAGTGTGCACCGGTTGTACACTACTTTTCACTATGCATTTTGGGGGTTGTAAAATGGTGAACTTTCTATACTGGAATATAGTGATTATTAGACAGAAGTGAGTGATTTCATACACAGCCAATGTCTTGTGTAACTCCAGAATTACTTCTCCAACAAATCTGATGCTAGGTATGCTGACCCAGCATACCAGAATTAAACAAAAGTGCACACTCAACAGTACATTTTAAAAAATGTTTTGTAAGCATCCAGATAGCTCATTTTCAACTATATGACAATGACAAGGGGCTCCTGGCATGATTGTTTAGTAATGCTACATGTCTGTAAAATGTTCATTATTTCCACCATTAATGTGCTAGTATTGATCACTATCAATCATCAAGGAAGCATGTCAAACTTCACTCTGACAATGAAACCTTGCATTACCACAGTCACATTTATTCTCCATATTTGATCAACAACCAGGCATTTGACTAGATGGTCTCATAGATGCCCTCTATGATTTAAATACCTTTTAAGTGTGTATAGGTGACCACTGATCTGAAAGTATTTATTGGTATTAAATGTTTTTATTCTTACTATCTTGCCTTTTTTAATACCTTTTTTACTTTTTATTTTCTTGATGTAATACTTTAAGCTTTGCTTTATGTAAATTGCATAAGAAATTAAATATTATTGTTGTTGTTGTTACACTTACGGTGTGTCAAGCCTCTTGAACTCGGGGATGGGGTCTGGTTTCTTGCGAGACATGTACCAATAGATGAGAAGGCCGATGATGAGGGAGAAGAGGAAGAGGTCCAGGTTACTGATGAGAGGCTCCTCCTCCTCAACCAGGGGCTCTGGCTGAGCGCTGGCCTCAGGTTCCACGTCCGCCATGGTTACACTCTGCCAAGGCAAACAGGTAGAGAACAACAGGTAGAGAACATTTAGATCAGTGGTACTTAAACCAGTGGTCCGGGCAGATGGATACGATATGGGTTTAATTTTATGCCATCAGGCATTAAACATCTGCATTACTAAATTTACAAAAGGCCTACACAATTAGAGGATGTTGAATAGTCATCATTTTGACAATATGTTTGCCTGTCATGTCTCCTAGTGGTATCCTCATCAATACATCATGGGACAATCTTATCTGAAAACAACAAAATATTCTTACGTTTTGGTTTGAAAACCATCGATTTAGATAGGTCAAACGTCAACAGCCCCGAAAATTAATGTATTTGTATTGTAAAATGTCAAGTTCTTATTTGTTTTCTGTAAGTAGTTCCTGTCCCTGGCCACAGCAGACTGGGAAACTTTCAACATAATCTGCCTGGTGAGCAGAACCGGTGTTGTAAGTGGCAGATGTGGCTAGCACTGAGCAAAAATTTAAGCCAATGAATTTAAGACTGTTAATTGTCACAAATAATTGTGGCAGTGGCTCAGGAGTCCCTCCAGAGTTACTGTCGAAATGTCCTTGAGCAAAACAATGAACCCCTAATTGCCCCTGATGTGCTGGTTGTGCCTTTCATGTTTTTTCCACCATAAGTGCATGTACTGCTGCACCATCTATGTAAAGTGCCTTGGACCAAGGTGCTATATAAATGCACTATTTATCATTTGCATTAACAATTTAAAGGACCACTTCGCCACTTTAAACTTAATTTCATATAAATGGTCCTCACTAATGTTCATGAAAAATACCATTATTTCTTTCACAGGAGGGCTGAGGACAGGTCAGACACCATCATGCGCTTCATACACATTTTTACACACAGTTTTACACATTTTTATTGTCATGATATTTTTATTATCATGGCTTCGTTTATCATATTGCAACTTTCAGGAATAGAAAGCAGTTCCTTTGGATTAGCCATCAATGATGCACATGGTGGACAGCCCACAGCCCTCGCAAGAGACACAGACTGAGTAGAAAAAAAAAGTTCAAGTCATTTTATCATGAATATTAGTGAGGACCAGTTATACGAAGGTAGTTTGAAAAGTGATTCAAGTGTATTTTGTTTTTGAATTGAACAATGAAATGATACAAATTGTATTTCTGTTTGCCCTTTTGGCAAACAGAAATACCTGATATACAACCTTATGAGACGTCTGTTATTTAATTGGTATATTGTTAACAAAGCAAGAAATGAATCAAACAAATTGACGTGGCAATTTTTTTTCTTAGATAGGTACTGTATACTGGTCATTATATAAAGATGTCTGGAACCTGTACATATCCAACATGTGCAAATGCTCAATATGAAGAATTCAGGAACAATTGGCCATCATGTGGTTTATCTGGGGCAAATTTTGTATTTTCAATTCGCCATCAAGAGCGAAAAATGTTGTGTATGTGAGAATGGTGCACAATCCCTTAAAAGCATTAAAATTCTATAATACCGCCATGATCATGTTTTGGTCATGCACTACTCCTGTATGCTGTCTGCTATGCTGCATCAGGTCATAAGAAGACAATGTTCAAAAGAACGCAATGTTCAGAGTTCTCAGGTTACATTTTGACCCGGGAGTGGCAATTGATTATACGTAGGTCAACAGGTTTCTTATTATTAGTCTATTTGATTTCTGTATTCTGATCCAATCAAAACTGTGTTTCTGGGTGTCCCTGGAACTAAATATTTTGAGATTGGGGTCGTTGATCAAATACATACTGGAAGGGGCGGCAGTGGCTCAGGGGTAGAGTCACTAGATAGCAACCGCAAGGTTGCCGGTTCGAACCCGGGTTCCCTCAAGAGTTAGTGTGTGGTTTCATTCCCCTTTAACCCCTAATTTCTCCTGATGTGCTGGTCAGTACTCAGTACATTGCATGTTTTCTGCCACCACTGTGTGAATGGGTAACTAAATGGGATCTACCATCTCGCGCCTTGGATAAAGGTGCTATATAAATGCACCATTTACCATTTACTGGTACAATTCTAGGGGTTCTTGACATGGAATAGTTTGAGCACCAGAGATTCTAGATTTTCAGAAAACCGTATTTAAGACATTATTATTAGTGTGTGAACAGTGTACTGTACAACAGCTTTCTTTGATTGAATGAACAAAGCACTTGACGTCATCTTAAGAATATGCAGCTGTTAGCCCCAATTCACTGGAGTATTTAATAGGAAATTGTGTGTCCTCAGATAGCTCTTTACAGTGTACAATGCTTTAATTGTATCCTTCGTCAGATAGCTCTTGACAGTTGGCAGCCAAATTCCAAAAAGCATAAATGCATTATGTTTCACGACAGCATTTTACAATAAAGTACATTTTAATAACATTCTATGATTCCATTATGTGGGAGAATGGTCACTGCTGTGAAAAGCAATACAAAATGATGGGAGATAGATCCTTTGATGCTAATATTTCTATACTTATGGAAGTGGTCTCTTCAAGGATGACATGCCTTATGGTCATTGACACGAGTGGGGCACGTCACTGAATAGTTATAATAGTTGATTTCTTTGTCTGTACAAAAACAAAGGGAGAGAGAAGCTCATTCAGAATCCCGTTCTAAGCTCAATAACATCAAATAGCGTTTGGAGAATGTACGCTAATCTCTAGCTAGAATGGTGTACCGTTCCACCATTAGAAATAGAATCCAAAAGAGAAGCACGGCGGGCACAACATCTGTACCTAAGGTCCCGTCCGGTAACTGTACGTACGTAAGGTGTCCGCACACGATACTTGTCTGCCCCCCGTCTAACAATGTTTCGCCCCTCCAGGCTTTTTCAAGTATATACTTGGGGAAAAAAAAAAAAAAAAAAAAAGACTTTTCTTTGGTTTTACTTGGTTGTTATTTTGTTGCATCCAGCACCGGCTTGAACAGGGATGTGCATATCGGGTCCTTTTTTCTACGTACGTAAGGTACCTTAGGTCCAGTTGTATTGCCACACTTCTCAGCCAAGGCCAATGTCTCGCAACCAAAAAATACAATTTGAACAACTCTGAAGTAAATGTATACATTCCCAATAAAAATACACAAAAAAAATCGGAATGCAAAGTTAATAAGTGCATTCCTATTGTAATACATGCAGTTATTTGTTCATGACAGTTTTTTCCAGATGTCTTGCCTTCCTTCGTTCCTGTCTTTTACTTCTGTCTATCAATAAAGGCAAAAAGAACACACAAAAAAAGAGTGGCCTTGTGGTGGTGCCATAGACCCTGAGATTGTAGAATCGCCTCAAAGTAATGTCAATGAAATGACCTTTCATTTGGAGATGAACCAGTTTCACTGCATTGGCTAACTGCAGTCCTCCCTTTAATAAAATGCAGCCATTTAGACTTATATAGAACCCCACAGTCTTGGAATATGTATACATATTGACTATACTAAATAAACTCGTGAGACAGGTTTCTATTAGCAACCCATTGAATCCCATCTTTGTTCGTTTTTGTGGCTTACAATTTGATGACATACAACTGTCCTTAAGAACATAATCCCTAAAGTTAACACATTAGCACACACAAATTTCACATATTTTTTGTTTTTTGCAGGATGAGATCACACCGGTCAACTACTTGGCCTGCCTGATGATCTGGTTAATCAAAGACTACATCATTTCGTTACCAGAAGTCACTAGAAGTCATTATTATTGTATTTTGCATCAATTCATAAATTTCCTCGTGTGACATCCAAATAAAATAGCCTGTCATATCTAAGATACTTGAGTGCATGACTTTAACTGTGTCATCAACATGCTCTGCCAAGTGTCACTTTGACAATGACAGCACCGCACCGTTACTCATTTATTCATCTACTGAGGGAATGAAGTTTCCTCATTTCCAACCAATCACTGTGGCACTGCCACTGCATCATATTGGACTTTCTTTAATAAAGAATGTATAATGTATTTGATCAATTAACCTGATTTGATCTGAATTGACCTGATTTAATTGCCTGTTCCAGACATCCTTTTAACTGGGTACAACATCAAAATCAAATGCACCCTTGATGTTATACTTAAGATTGTGTTGGCTTCATGATTTCATTTTTGAATCAAAAAAGAAGCAGAATACACAAAAGCGATCGTCACAATTATTACAACAAAGTTGTTTTAAGGTGTGAAGTGAAATGTCCCCTATTTAGATGTCCCTCTTTGTGTAGGACAGGGGTTTTCAACAGGTGTTCCGGGGACCACCAGTGGTCCTTGAGAGGGTTCCAGGTGGTCCCCAGGCTAAACCTGATATAACTGTAACTATGTACCTGATATAACTCTTGAGAATGTAAAAAGCTGATATAACTCTTGAGAATGTAAAAATGAAACCAAATGGACCCTTGCGGGTCCATTTGGTTTAATTTTTACACTCTTAATAGTTAAAATATTCATCATCTGAATCAGCACCACTTAATTAAGAAGTATACACTGTTTTGTTTGCAAAATCCAGCCAGGAATTGTGGACAAAACCAAAATAATTCTTTAGTTTTAGGTCTTTGGGGTGAAAATGTAATCAAATGGTGGTCCGTGGCTCAAATGCTGAATAAATGGTGGTCCCTGGTGTCAAAAAGGTTGAAAACCACTGGTGTAGGACATACCCTCATTGCAAAGACTTTTCAGGTGTCCCACAAATTGTGACCGTCAGGAATCAATGTTCAAATTGAGACCCTGTCCGATATTGTGACTGGCACATATCAGTGTTCAAATTTCCTAATAGTTGGCTTTCTGTTGTAAAACTGCCTATAGAAATATACCCTATATACTGTAGACTGCAGTAGCAAGGCGACCAAAACCACCCATAGCCAAAATTAGCCTTTTAATACAAAATGTGGGACACCAGAGGGGTTTAATAACAAAATGATATAATATTAGGCCTATGGTTGAATATGACATTGTGGCATTTAATAGTAAAGTAATATTTTCTAATGCCAAATGAAGTGTCTCATACAAAGCGACACTTGACAGTGACAAATGAACAGTGTGGATCTGGTCAATCTACATACATACTGAATATCTACATCAAAAGAACGTCATACTTATTACAACAAACATACACTTTAATAACAGACATTTAATGTCTGAGGTGAAATGTCATCCACCTGCACTCTGCCCTGTAGTAGCTGCAGTAGCCCTGTTTGGAGTCTCTCCCACCCCTATGGCTATATACGTAGAAGTGAAATGTTAATAACTAATCCAATCAATCAGTCATTCCATCAATCAATCAATCAAGACTTCCCAATGGAACTATGTTAAAACAATCATTCACAAAGTTATTTGAGAGGTGATTAAAGTCAACTTGGTAGTTTGTAAATAGAAATGGGACTGGGGACATGCATCATTTGGCCTTGGTTGGCGTCATGGTCAAAGAATAATAAATCACTAAAACAAAGCTACATTTGTGCTCAACATTTAATTATTACTACTAAACATCTGCATTACTTAATTTTTAATTCTAATTATAAAATATTAGAGAATGTTGTTGTCAACATTCATTGTCAACATTTAATACAGTGTGTCATTACTGCACTTTAACTGTTATGTGGAAATATTAAAAAATAAAATCCTATTTCTGTGTTTCCTAGAAGTGGAGGTATGGGTAAACAATAATTAACACAGTGAAGTACATCTTGAGGACATCACCAAGTGTGTTTCACCATATTAATGATTTGTTTCATGTACATCCAGTTTTAGGAAACACAGAATGGGGGAACGTTTTTATTATTTTCATACAACTGCTCTAATGTATATTAATGACATACTAAAATATTGAAAATGGGTGAAATGCGTCCCTTTAATAGCTCTTGCAAACAATTCCAAATAATTAATGGTCCTGAAAGGGGTGGAACACCAATGTGGTCCAGTCAGTGTATCAAACTTCAAAGCATTGTGCAAACAAGAAAGAAAATTGATTGAACCGAGATAAGAAAGCAGACCGCCAATACAGTATAATAGTACACTCAGCGTGCTTACTGTTTGTCTGTCTGTCTGTCTGCCTGGCTAAGAAACAGCAACAATATCCAAGATCAATAATGAAACAGCCCCAGACAATTTACGTATTGGAATTTTGAGTAATTATCACTCACTCCCCCGCGACCCGACTACGGATACGCGGTTAAAGATGGATGCATGGATATCACTCACTCACTGATTGATTAACTAATAACTATATTCATTTTGATGGTTCTAGGAGTGGGCGAAAAGTACATTTTGGTGAAATAAAGTCACTGGCTTACCTTCGCCTTGCTTCTCCTCTGACAAGCACAAGCTGCGCACAATGCGGAAGGAAACTTTACGCCACGCACGACCGATCCATCACACTCTTTACCAGGAGGGGTGTTGGTTCCAGAGCCGTCTAGTAGAAGAGTGGCGACATTGACGGGTCAGAAACTAAGCGCTCGAACGCTGTCCGAGCAGCCTGAAAGAGGGACAAACTGGAGTTGAAAATATAGTTTTCAACGAGGGCGCCGCAAATAAGAGCTATTTTAGGCATTGTGCAACACGAGAACGGCTATAAACTGTTTACATTGAAGTATCTTTAACGTTTATGTTGCATCATTATTACTACAATGGGATCTAAATTAACGCTGAGCTGTTGACTATCTGGGTCCAATGTATTTCTGCCTACTTCCGGTCGAGGACTTGCCCCTATTTGTTGTCCCCATTGTCAGTAGAAGTCTGTGTAAAAGAGACGCCATTGCATTGGCCCCATGAAGTGAACGGAGGTTGCGTAACTCTGACAATATATGGCTCTGGTTAGTTCAACGTTAAGGCCAAATGCGTTTAAGGAATATTGCCATGCTAAAATAGCAGGTCGTGCCACATTTTTTAAATAGAAACTATTTTGATTGAATCAATATTTTTTTCATTTTGTTAGTTTCGACGTACCTGTTATCTTTTTTCCTACCCCGAAATGGTCTGATCTGCCTTCCTCTCGTTTACGTGACGAGCAGCAACAATAATGAGTGGTATAAAGTGCAGCGTGCCAGAGTTCATGGTTATGTAATCCACCCCAGCCAACATAACAGCCTGTGTGCAGCATGTTCCAACTTACCTCATAGTGACTCAGTCACTATCATTCTCTACCATCAACACATAGACCACCATGGGTTTTCAGCCCTTTCCATCCAGAGTCAATTATTTAGCCATGGAGACAGTTTTAGCCTCTGGGGCCCCAAAAGAAATAATTATGTCCACAATTACATGATGCCATGATATCATTGGTCATTCATTTGATATTGTATTGTATATTGTATATTGTATATATTGTATATTGTATATTGTATTGATATTAGGGTAATTCATGTGAATGGCCCTAATATTGACCCCATGGCACAAGAGAAGGTTTTTATGGCTCTTGTAGTAATTTTCTCTCTCTCTCTCTCTCTATATATATATATATATATATATATATATATATATATATATATATATATATATATATATATATATATATATATATATATATATATATATATATATATATATTATTTTTGAACCCTAGTCAGTGCACTGACTAGGGTTCATTTAAATAAAAAAAAAATGTTGTGCTCCCCCTCCCTCCACTACACCCCTGCCCCTAGTTCACTATAGTCAATACCAAAGGTATTGGTCCATGGTTCCAATGGTCCCCAGCTAAAGGATGGAGCCAATAGAGATGCGCAGTGGACGTCACTGCGCATCTCTATTGGCTCCATCCAGCCCTGTTCCACTAGTGGATTCCTCATTCATTTTCCTCATAGACTTTTCGAAAATGGTTAATAAAAACACGATTGTGCCGCGGCCAAAGCCAACTCGGGTCGTGACAAATCATGACAACAAACACAATATCGTCATATAATATATAATTAGGAAGAAGTAGAAAACGGCATGATACAAGACTTTTTGTTTCGTTTTTCATCTTAGAAATTATTTTATTGTCCCAAAAGTTTGTGTGTGTCATCATGATTCGTCACGACTCGAGTTGGCTTTGTCCGCGGCGTAATCGTCTTGATATAAATTATTTTCGAAAAGTCTATGAGAAAAATGAATGGGGAATCCACAGTATCCACTAGTGGAACAGGGGCGGTGACGTCACTGCGCATCTCTATAGATCTTTTGAGTCACAGAACCATACATTTTGGTTCCTATGATTTAGCTAAGACCCCGTGGATCTCCCTCAAGGACCCCTGGAGGTCCCTGCAGGGCTAATTGGAAATGACTGACTAGGAATTTTTAACCTTTTTAGGTCCATTACTTATTCAGCATTTGAGCCATGGATCCACCATTTGAGGAGATTTAGCCTTTCAGGCCTAAAGTAATATATTTCCACAATTCCATGATGTTATTGGTACCATAGGAGACTACAGGCAGACGTTGATCAAAACAACAATTATTATACACTCACAATTAACTTGAGTTGTATTACTGATGATTAGCAGCAATAACAAAATCACATGGACCCATTAAGGTTCTACACATTATGAGGGTTCACTTGGTTAACAACTCCATCATTTAGCATAAAAAAAAACAGTTGGAAACTCCCCAAGGACCACTGGTGCTTCCCGGAACACTGGTTGAAAACAACTCCACCTTGAACCACAGTGATCAAAGACTGTTTATGTTAATAGTGTCAAGGACACAAGATAGATTTTTTTTCTTTTACTCTGTTCTCTATGGCCGTATCTTCTGTCCCTAAACTCCCAATCTGCAATTCTGTATGCACGCATTCACTCAAACTTTGATATGTGCATGCAGTACACACACACATAATTTTGTCTAGTTTCCAGTCTGCCAAACATGGGAAAATATTCATTCTACCACTCTGCCAGACTGCCACCATAAAGTAGATTATCATCCATTAAAGCAGTGGTCAAACATTTTCATGTCAATGGCCCATTTCATGACTTGAGCCACAACCAACCATTTCGTGACATTTGACCTCTTATACCCCCGCTATTGAGACCCTCCATCAGGTGAAAACTAGGCTTTACAGCCAGGTATTGAATAAGACTCAAGGCCATCTTCACACACAAAGACTTATTGGGGGTTAGCAGAGATCAGCAGAGGGCAGAGATCTAGAGAGGTACTGGAATTTGGAACTAGAAAATGGCTTCATTATATAGTCCTTTCATAACTTAGCTGAAACTTCTTTGTCATTGCAAATGAAAAATAAAGTACAGATTTATTCCTTGTAATTTTCAGTCTGTACAGTTACACCCAGACTTTCATTAATGGCCTGGCCAGACAAGCTGAACTTCTATAGTCCCCAGCTCCTGACTCACTAGAATAGTAAAATAAATTAACTCACAGTACTGAACTTTCCCTGTGGGACCAAGAAGGTTAATGTTTTTAAGTCATACAATTCTGCTATCTTTGTAGTAGCTGCCTGCCTTCTCCATTATTTATCCAGCGTTTTTTTTCTACCATACAAGAAAAAAAAAAGTGCCAAACAATGGGATTTGTGATACAGGGTTGTATTTGAAGCAAGTGATTTCCCATGATGAATGTCCTTAAGGCTTTATTTATGAGTTCCAATAACAGCGAATGTTTAAACTTAACCAGTAAATAGGTTTATTGCAGATCTAAAACTTACACACAAATCACACCCATGCTAACATTACGTCAACTATGAAAAAGTGATAACAAGTTTCAATCTCAGCTTGGATGTCTTGCTCCTCAGTGACTCTTTGATTTTTCCTTGTTCTTAACCTTGTGACGAACAACAGCAACAGTGGTGAAGAAATTTCCCAAGAACAGCACAAGGAAGCAGATACCAGACATCCAAACCTGCAGATGAGAAAGAGCGAGAGGTGTGTGCGCGCGCGTTCACGTGTTGGGGAATCTAGAATAGAATAAAAACTGTGGTTCCCCAAGTTTACAGCCAAATGACCCATAACAGAAATTAAGTCACTCTCTCAATTAGTGCAGTAGCAGATATACAGTCTGCCTATTCCATGTGATGTTTTTTTTTCCTTTTTGCTCTTCTTCACCATAATATTCTAGCACAGGAGAATTGAAATAACAGTGAAAGACATACCTGCCACTCTGGGGATTCTGGGAGTTGGGCCATTTTGTAGAGAGACAGGCCAATGGAAAGTTGCCAGAACTGCAAACACACCGTTTTCCATCAATAGTAATCAAGTTGATAATGATCAATGGACTTATTTTATCACTTACATTTTATTGAGAAAAGGGCAAGAAGGAAAAACAAAAAAGAGCCGCAATATTCATACATCACACAGTTCAACAATTATACTCAAACAATATCAAATTATGGGCTGAAGGAAAAAAGCCATTTCTCCCATATTTTATAGAATGTTTCTTCTTGTAGTCTAAGCATAAGTTAATTTTTCCATGTTGTAAATGTCCTCAATAATGGCCGTCTAATTGTCTTTTGTGGGTGGATCCTGTTGGTACCAACTTCTTGTGATTGTTTTATTTGTTGCTAAAAGGATCTTGATTAGGTATTTGTCATTTGTTAGGAAATATACCTGAGGAATTACAGTAAAAGGAAACAATTCTGTGGTAGCTCAAAGCCCAACATAGTCTCTATGGTGGAATGGATATCCTGCCAATATTTCTGAATTTTAGGACAACTCCAGAATATAGGAGCGTGGCCCGCCTCAAGAGTGGCCGCAAAGTCTCCAACATGGCTGAACTGTTTTTAGTTGCTTTGATTTGATTTTGGGTGTTATGAAAAATCTCATTAGATTCTTCCAACAAAATTACATTGAATTTTGCACATATTTTCCCATTCCTCTGAAGAAATATTAATCTCCAATTATTTTTCTCCCAACTTGAAGGTACCTAAAAAAGTCCTCTTTATCTATACATTTGCATACTCTCTGTAGCTTCTCAAAGCTAAACAAATCCTTGCCATCCATGACAGTACAAAACGAGGAGAAACAATATCGAGCCCACAGCCTGAAAGAATGATCGTACAGGCCAGGTTTAAAATCTGGGTTCATAGGCAGGCCACCTCAATACCTTGATCGCCCCCTCAATTCGGAACTGCAAGTTTGAACCATATGTTTAGAGCAAAAGTTGTGAATGGGTTCAAAATGATAGTAGATCTTGGCTTGGTTTTTATTTCCTATTAATGTCTGTATA
Organism: Benthosema pterotum; assembly: GCA_039105355.1. Lineage (NCBI taxonomy): Eukaryota > Metazoa > Chordata > Actinopteri > Myctophiformes > Myctophidae > Benthosema > Benthosema pterotum. The sequence continues at coordinate 19,339,473 of CM076977.1, forward strand.
GGGAAATTGATTGATCTTCTTTCAAGATCTTTCCATGATCAATGGACTTTAATAAACCTTTGATTGATTCACATGTGCTTTAATAAAAATTGGGCTAAAAACAGCCAGTGACCTGCCCAGATGTGCCCAAAATATAACAACCTCATCACATCTATCATCTGAAATCTATGGGGTTTTTTAGCCCGAGGATTCTATTTTGTGCAAAACTAATCCTTGGAATGGATTCAGGATCATGAAAAACGCCTAGTTTGACATGTCACATGCCAATTAAAGCAAATCAGAAGTCTGACATTTTTACTTGCCATAGGATGTTATGGTAGGGTCACAATATACCATAATAAAGAAAGTTGCCCAATATTTCCAGTCAGCAAGTGCAATCACGAAATGTATATATAGACGATATTGTAAGCTAATAATATATTTTTTTTAAAAGACTACTGTATATACCAAATTTCCCACTTTAAACAAAAGAAGCCCATCAACTGCCGACTGTGTGAACTGGCGTAAATGACTGTGGATAAAAGTATTGCCGATCAGAACATTAACAAAACTCTGGCTCCTACGTTGTATATTCTATGCATGACATGGCATAATTATTCCCTGCAACTGACACAACTGATACAATAGCTAGCACTTTCTAGGAAGGTCCCTATGACATACAGTAACTGGCACAGCACTTTCTATTGAAGAAGCCATACAAAAAGTGATTCAGCACATTTGAAGATTTGGATCCATGACTTGACAGAAAAGAGGGGGAAAATGTGACTACAGCCAAGACCCATGATAATCACATACTCACATGACCAAAAAACAGGAAGGGTAAAAGGAAAGTCAGCCCTCGCCACATCCAGGACTGAAACCCATCTGAAGAACAAAATGAAAAGCAACTGAATGTTCGTCCCAGAATATGAATGATAGTGTTAAAGATTTAAGCGCAATTACAGTCTGATGGACCCCAGCCTCAGGCCTACTAGATACGCCAATATTTCCTTCTGCATCAGATATTTTCATAAATAGATTTACCAATATGTACACTAGGGTTCATGACCTTAAGTTTAAAGAGGTCAACAAAACTCACTATTTAATTTACACATTTTTTCTGTCTAGTTTTGACAGTCTACAGTAGCTACTCACTACTCACCCACTGTCAGGTCCATATTGTGTCTCTCTCCGAGGGCTCTTAGTCTGTACAGGCAGCCACTCTGATAATAACACTGCAGACACTGGACAAAACCTGTGTTTCAAAATAAATACATGAAAACTCTACTAAAAATACAAAATAAATAAAAAGCGTGTATCCAAATTTGCAACTGGAAGAAGAATGATCTAAATTTTTAAGGATAGGCACATTAAAGATCTTCATCTTTACTTTGATACAACGAGTATGCAAGGAACTGGTTCCTGAAAGTCTTGTACGAGGTCCCATCTGGCCTAAGAGGATGGACGAAAATGAAAACAGTTTTACCATTGTTTTGTAATGACAGTATACAGAGCAGAAGAGTCTAGGGCAGGGTCTTCCAACAATAGCTTATAGTCTTACCATGTTAGCATTACTCCAGACAAAAAAGCTGATATGTAGTGATGGGCGACCCACCAGCCTTTGATTCTACAAGACAAAAACATGTCCCATTAAAATAATATTCTTTATGTATAAGGAAAGCATTTAATGCAAAATACATGGACTGATACTGTACTGAGAAACTGATACCATACTTATGAACAAACAACAATCACCTTTTTATTTGGTTCATGCAATAGGCTATAAGATTATTACACTCATAGTACAGTCACTAGTCACTAGTGATTGAGCTCACCTGGACCCATTGGTGATGAGGATGCTCTCTCGGATTGTCAGCGTGCAATAGTACCACACCAGGAGAAAATTTAGGATGGAATCAACAGACCTATTAAGCAAGACATACCACTGATACCAAGAAACTCACAAAGTATGGACTTAATCCCTATAACAAGCTCTCACTCACAGTGATATAGTGTGGCTGTAATAAAGGCCTATTCTTACACCAGTGTTATGTGATAAGGTGACCACAGAAAACTTCATGCTGTAGTGGTAGACTCACAGCTCATCCAAATCACTCTATCGATTATCTATAACTGAAATATAATTAGGTGTTTAGACCTTAAAAGGATCATTTATAATTCCTTACCTGTAGCTCAAGAAATAGCATATGAATGAGACGAGAAGCAGTAGAATAGTGAGACACAGTTTGAATTTCTCATATTGGTCTTTGTAGGCAAATCTGAGGACATGAATTATGAATTAAAAAACTCTGAGAGCCATTTATTGGTTTAGCATATTTTAATTATTCCATAACTTATGATAGTAATCATTGTTCTCATATTCTCATGTAGGCTACAGTAACCTATTGGGTCAGGCAGAGCAGATACCATATGTTTTCTGCCTCCACCTCTGTAAAAGACAAAAAAGAAACAATTTACTACTACTTACTTTGATGACTGGTTGAGAAGAGTTACATTTACATTTCCAAGGACCAGATTAAGATACAACCTGTAATTGAAAGTATTAAATTTAAGAAAGAGACCACATCACACTCAGTAAAACAAAACCAAGGAATTTCCAATGAATTTAAAATCAGCACCCATTTTTCTTGGGAAGGAAAGCCTCCATTTCAAAGAAAACATTTGGTCGTGTCTTTAAGTTCTTCTTTATTTCATCTATGGTTTTGGATTCTTCTTCGGCAAGCTCTTCACTGCACCTGCATTTTTTAGGACACACACAGAGCATGTTGATGATAACAGAAATGCTGATGTTCGCTGTGGGCATTTTTAAGACACCTACATCCTCTTCACCAACTCAGACATATCCTTCAGTCTTCTGCGTTGATGGGCAATAGTTGAAGAGCAACCATTCTGCAGCTTGGAGATTTCATCCAATTTCTGCAGATACACCCTGTGGGTCTCCTGCACAACAGACATTAAGAGATTACCTCTATATCCCAAGCAATGTTTACTTACAGACCTTATTTCGTTTATAGGCATAATAACAACACGTGGCAACAGGCTTCAGTTTCTTCTGAAAACCAGGAGTAAAGGCCATTTCACAATTTACTGCCTAGTAGCCTACTCCAGTTCTGGAGTTTTATTATTATTAGTCATCAATGGTAACTAAATATCCTGTCTGCAGCCTGCTTTGGGCCTAAACTGCATGGTGAAAACTAGGTGAATTGACCACACAGCCATGTAATTTTTTTTGCAATGTTAATTGTGTTAATCTTAATCACAAATACCCCACCTGCTATTTTCACATATTACCTTTTAGATCTGTCTTTTTTTAGTGAATGCCTGCCTAGATCTCTCCCCAGATTGTGAATGCCAGAAATTAACACAAATCCATAGTGAGATGCATCTGTGTGATTTACTCTGATCTTCCTACTCTGAGTCGGAACCCAGTTGCATGAAGCATACCAACACAAAATTAACAACATTTGATGTTGTTTAATCTTTTTAATTTTAACTTCTACAAACCACTTCAGGACTGTTTGGGTGCATATGGGTTGTCAATGGTTGGTGTTGCAACACTAAAGAAAAAAAAGGGGGGAAATAAAAGCAAATGTTGCAGGCAGATAGATAGAGATAGAGATAGATAGGGATAGATATATAGACTTGAAGTTGAACCCATCATATTCTCATTTAATAGTTTTAGATTCTGTACGACATTAGGTAGCCTAACTAACAATAAAAACAGCAAATGTACGTAATGAAAGCATTCTTACCTGAAGGTCTTGATACTCTTCTTCTAGACTTTTCCATTCCTCTAGGATCTTTGCTAAACCTCCAGCCATGTTTTAATTCTTCAATGGACAAAGCTATTTTATTCCCCCAGAGTCAGGTCCAATAACTTGCCTACTTCTTTGGAATGCCTGAAGTGTTCTTTAAAGTTTAAATCAACCACAGTGGAGACAATCCCTGCTATGGTGAAATATCAGTTATCAGCTGGGTGATTGCATCTTAGCCTACCAATGGTTTATGGCTGGGTGACCTTTGTACAAATTATGTGTGTTTTTTTGACAGAGTTTGGACACATTGTTCTGGCCTATAAATTCATGTTGCTGATGTTCTATCTAGCTCACAGACTGTAGTGAAAGCAGATCATAATCTTAAGGATTAGGCTACAAAGATTAATGATAAAAATGTAACATGCATCACGTCACCTTTGGGCTATATGAGTCATGATCAAATGAACCTTACATATACACACACAGAGATTAACAGAACAGTGGGTGTGTAGCTCAAGTGTGTCCCAGCTACAATACCACACCTATATTTAAAGTTATTATTGCATTCAGGTGTGTTTAGTTACCTGCCACGACCTATGGCCACGACTCATAAAGACCTCTGTTGCAATGCTCCACTGACTGCACAGCTTAGCCTATATATATAGCGCCCTCTAGTGCCCTCACAATGGGAGTAGCACAGGAACTTTTGTGGTTATGTTGTTTTCGGTTTCTCCCCCCTTTTAAAATTATTATTTTTTAAGTTTATTTCCAATTATTTTTTGTCATATAAGCATATATCTGTGTACTACCTCTGAAAATGGAGGACCCTGGCTGTCCTGGTTCGTCCACAAAGCATGTGGATAAACTAACAGTTTTTGTATTGACTTGAGTGTGTAATATGTATGTACCTGCTTTCTACAGTACACAGGCCTACTGTGAAATAAAATTATCAATCAATCAATCAATCAATCAATCAATCAATCAATCAATCAATCAATCAATCAATCAATCAATCAATCAATCAATCAATCAATCAATCAATCAATCAATCAATCAATCAATCAATCAATCAATCAATCAGTTGCTACACACAGGGTTACATACATATTATGCAATTGGCGCATGCGCACAGATGTATGTGTCGAAGCCATATAGTAGAAGAGTTGCGACATTGAAGGGTCAGAAAGAGGGACACGCTGTTGAAATAAATACATTGTTTTCAAAGAGTGCGCCGGAGATTAAGCATGTGTGCAAAATCTCAACTGTTTTATTGCACTGCTGCAGTAACACCTAAAGTCTCTTTAATGTTTATCTTGTGCTAGCCTACTACAAAACAATAATTTAAGATCATTAAAACTGGGATGTTGCCTAGATCCTTCTGCCTATTCCCGGAGCCGAATATTATCCCACAGCCAGTGTTATCCCATAGTGTTATTCCCATTCTAAATAAATATGTAGAAGTGTCGCCACTGCTGGCCCCATGAAGTGAACTGAGTTTGCGCAACTCGGTTTATTCTCTATGGCTCTGGTGTTGTCATGCGGTCTGCGCGCCGGCGCAGAGCGCATAAGACAAGATCTACAATCTACAACAACGTGTCGCGCTACTACGCAGTGTGAGCTTGTAGATCGGCTATTTTCGATGCAACTTCGCCCGGCGAGTAAACAATGCTTGTATGCGTAGCTTGGTGCTGGACCTTTTTATGCGTTCAGGTTCAGTCATGTATCCGACTGTACATTTGATTAGTAATACTGCATGTCATCAAACCTGGACCATGCAATCGGATATGACGATATGTAACCGAAAGTAAAACATAACAAGTCCAGTCATCCTTCATTTAGCCAGGTTTGGCTCGCTATTCACGCCAATCATTATCATAGTTTGCTGTACAGTAATTGTACATGCTAATATCCTCAGCCTGGGTCGTTTTGAGTCACGTTACGTTCAGGTAAGAAGCTATTAAGACAATATATTGTCTGGTGTTTCAAGATGTTCAGGCATGCTATCTGATTCTGGTGTCAGACTCATCATTTCACCTGTCATAGTAATGAGGACCACCATGCCAGTTCTGTAGGTGTATGATGTTAGTCGTGGCCCACTGACAGTGACGTCCATCAGGCCATGTCCAGTTCATATGGGAAATGAACAGTGATAATGTCAAAGACATTTTCAATGTGACAACTTTCATCTGCATCAATATTGTATAGGCTATGGGGCTTATTGATTTTACTGCTTGGAATTGAGCTTAAATGTGATATTATCTTATAATTATTATGTTTTTGTTGATAATTGTATAATTGTTGTAATCTAGTCTACTTGCCAGACCATAGAGCTCCATTGTGAACCTGGACATGTTGAGTACACCAGTAGGCCTACCCTGGCTCAGCCCTGAATCAGCACCTCAAAAATACTACCTTATTTTTCCCCTGAATAATGAAGTGAAACAAAATGACAATTCAGACTGTGGTCAGGCTAGTACACCAAGGTTTTATCTTAGAAATGTTGAGTCTGGGTCCCCAGCACGTAGGGAATTCATAGTAACCTGGCTAAAGCCAGACCAAATCACCTGTTGGCAAAAAAAAAAATGCCTGTCAGCATATTGGTCTGGAATAGCTCAATTGTACAATTGTATTTCCTACTCCTACTGTGTCCTCATTGAGCAATTTTCATAATTGTCATAATATATGACCATACCATTAACAACGTATAGAAGGGAGAAAAACTCTTCATGTTTAGCATGTGATATATCCAACAAGGGTTTCCATGATGCTGGATCTATTCCAGGCATTAGCTTACAACCACTGCCTGTCAGGTCTGGAATAGCTCAATTGTACTCCCATTTCCTACTCCAGACAATTGGGAAGTCCAATCAGGACACATTATTCAAATACGTTTGCATACTGTGTCCAAGGAGTGTTTTTTGAGCAAAACTAATAATGCTTGTAATTAATTCAGCATAATGTAAACCCGCTATAGTACAAGTACCGTACGTGTAGCATGTACAATTGTATATGCAGTTCATTGTTGAGTGTTTGTTTTTCAGCAAAATTTCCAACTAAGATGTGTGCTGTGGCATACATGTTATCTACGCTGACAGGCTATGTGCTCACCTCTGCTCTGCTGCTCAAATACCCTTCTCTTCTGCACCGCAAGAAGCATGCAGCCTTCCACAGCAAGCATATTTCACACAGAGGAGGTCAGTCCAGGAGAGTGGTTCTCAACCACATTGCGGTATTGATGTTGGTATACCATTATGAGATATAACAGGCAAAAATGATCAAAGTATCAATTCTTCTAGTACTTCTAAAGTAATGCAGATGTTTAACTTGAGAGTGTAAAATGAAACCAATGGATTCAATGTCGTTTCATGATCCTCTACTTTCAAATAGCCGATAGCTTTAAAGTTGTTATCTTTTGATGTTATATTATTAAGAAATGTTGCTACAGTACAGACCGCCTGGAATCCTGGCACCAATCAATGGTGCTTTTTCAGTTGCATTATTAAATGATGAAAACATTTAAAAGAGAGTTACTGTATGTTATTGCACACAATATGTTAACAAGGAGGATTATGTAAGGGATAACCCCCAAATTGTTTCCTAATAACTGACCGAGGCGCAACCAAGGCTTAATATATTAATAAATAACTAATAATTGACAGAAATAGTACATAACAAGGCTGCTTTTATTTATGTGCAGTTGTGTAGGTTATGTTTGTCCGGGCTAGGAAGTCTGTTGTTGAGCGGAGAGGTCCCTTGTTGTGACATACAGTATGTGACCGCTCATGTGTCCAGAACACTGGCTTCTAATTGGAGCATTCATTCATGCAATAAAGGGAGGTTATTTAACGATTGCTTTATCTCAAAAGGGGCAGGAGAAAATCTGGAGAACACCATGGCAGCTTTCAAGCAGTGAGTAATCTTGTGTTTTACACTGCCTATGTATTATGTATGCATTTGTGCCTTCGTTTGTACATAGATGTACAGTTTGTACATACTGTACTGTATAATGTAATGTATAGTGATCATTTTTTTTAATGTACTTAATGACAACAATTAACTATGGATAGGGGGTATAGGGAGCCCCCCTAGGGAGGAGGGGGGCTCTGTACTGCTGCTATGATGTATTTGCACACTGTGGTGTAGGATAGGATTTTGTTGCTCAGGGTGTGTGTGTGTGTGTGTGTGTGTGCGTGTGCGTGCCGCTCTCTCATAACACGCGTACATGGGTTGTGGGAGAGTGGCATTAGATGTAGTGCTGTTTTTGTATTTTTTGTATTGTTTGAATTGTTGTGTATGTACTGTATAATGCTGTCTCTTGAGGCCCAAGACCAATTTCTCCTCGGAGACAATAAAGGAATTGAATTGAATTGAATTGTGATCAATTTACTGTATCTTTTCACCTATATATGTAACTATTGCAGACAATTTCCTAGACTTCAAAGATGCTGTGATTTTCTATTTCATTTTTTTCTTCTTTTTTAATAGTTCTGTTATTCCAGTTATTGTTGGTTTTCGTTTTCATTAATGAGGACATCTCTAGTTGTTTACTAATTAGAAAAAGTGTGTGTGTGTGTGTGTGTGTGTGTGTGTGTGTGTGTGTGTGTGTGTGTGTGTGTGTGTGTGTGTGTGTGTGTGTGTGTGTGTGTGTGTGTGTGTGTGTGTGTGTGTGTGTGTGTGTGTGTGTGTGTGTGTGTGTGTGTCTCTCTGTGTGTGTCTCTCTGTGTGTGTGTGTGTGTGTGTGTGTGTGTGTGTGTGTGTGTGTGTGTGTGTGTGTGTGTGTGTGTGTGTGTGTCTGCGTGCTGATTCATGCAGTGCTGTGAGTGTTGGCACAGAGATGCTAGAGCTGGACTGCCACCTGACCAAGGATGGACATGTGGTGGTGTCACACGATGCCAGCCTATGGAGATCTACGGGCATAAGCTCCTACATCTCTGACGTGGCTTACGCTGTGAGTATGAGAAAACGAGTTTGTCCTATGGGCAAGTGGGCAACTTTGATGGTGAAAAAATAGCCGATATACAAGCTCAAAATGCATCAAACTGTGATGCATTTTGAGATTGTAGATGAGATTTTTTGCTATTATTTGAATGGAAATCATGAATATATAATATATATATATTATATATAATATATTTTTTTCTGTTTTTGAGTTGGAAACCTCCAAAGCCTGTAAGCCAGTTAAAACCTGTCCCTTGTTCCCTGTCTCAATCAGTGTATGAACCCAGCACTAACTAAACCTTACAGGCCCAGGTTCCAAGGCCCCGTGTACATGGCGGTCACATCCAGTCAAATCCAATTATAATCTGAGTTATTTATCAAATCTGATATTGTGTTCCAACCGTTCACACTGCATTTGCAAGTGACCAGTTCGGACTAACAGATACTGTATGTCTCTTCAGACTGTCAGCCAAATCAAGTCTGAATTACCTTCGTGCCACATCTTTTTTCTTCTTCTTTTTATGTTTTTTTTTCTGGCTTTCGCCTTTATTTTTATAGAGGGACAAATAGTGAGTAGGCTGACAGGAAATGGGTTGAGAGATGGGGGGTTGCATGCATTAAAGGCTGTCAGGATCGGATCGGGGTCGAACAGACCTTCAGACTTAAGATTTAAACAAATCACAGTGCTATTGCTTACATTGTTGTACTGTGTGTTGTCGCAGGAGCTGCCCCCATACCTTTGCAAGCTGGGCGTAACTTTCCAGAGAGGTGAGACTACTAATGGCTATGCAGCCTGGGTCACAATAATAACAAAGTGTTGTTGCCTGCTGTGCATCTTGATTCATGACAGTTCTTCCCAAAGTCCCCAGGTGTTTTTGAGGGAGTTCGAGGGGATCAAAATGCATCCTGTCTAGCTATGAGAGTGTACAAATGGAAACAAATGGACCCATTAGGGTTTACACCAGTGGTTTATCATACCAGGGCCCACTATTTATTCAGCATTTGAGCTACGGACCACTATTTGATGACATTTTCACTCCACAGACCCCAAAACTAAAGACTTGTTTTGCTTTTGTCCACAATTCCAGGTTGGATTTGGCAAACAAAACAGTCAATCGTAGATCAAAAATGACCATTCCTCTACATTTTCTAATTGTGTAGACTTGGGCTAATTCAGATTCAGGTAATTTTACCCTCTCAAAGAGTTAAATCTAACCAACTTCACAGTATTTAGCCGGAGATCACCTGGAACCCTCTCAAGGACCACTGGTGGTCCCCGGACCACTGGTTGAAAACCACTGATTCACACCATTTGTACATTCAGAGTTCATTTAACACCGGTTTTGCCGTCTGGCAAAACTTTTCAAATGGGGGTCCCTGGGCTCATTCGTGTCAATATGGGGGACTTGACATGAACAAGTTTGGGAACCACTGATTTATGAAGCATGCAAAAAAGTGTGAAATGTAGCAAATGCTACATTGTATGCTGTATTACTGTGTCATTTTTTGTTTGTACATAAAACAAGCACTGAAATAATAATGTAATGACTCTTTCTGTAACCTTGCAGAGTGTTATTGCGAGGGTGGAGAGGACAAACACATACCTCTGCTGAGTGATGTGTTTGAGGCCTTCCCCAACACCCCGGTCAACATCGACATCAAGGTCAACGACGACACACTCATAAAGAAGGTGTGTGTGTGTGTGTGTGTGTGTGTGTGTGTGTGTGTGTGTGTGTGTGTGTGTAAAAAAAGGTCTGTAATCAAGCTGCTGTACATAAATATATAAATAAATATACTGTAACTTCATACATAAAGGTTTTTTTCCCCACAAATAATCCTGCAGGCTGGATTAGACCCTTCCTGGCCTCCACTAAATAAATATGTGCTGTACATTTGCAGGTCTCTGGCCTGGTCACTCAGTATAACCGAGAGCATCTGACTGTATGGGGAAATGTCAGCAACCAGATTGTCAAGAAGTGTTACAAAGAGGTACTGTAAATGAATGTACTGCAATGTATTAGTGGCCTCAACCACATAACACTTCATTTTGGGTTAGAGATGTCGCCCTATCCTGTGTCATGTGCTTTTAATGTGGAATTGTGTTACTGCCTGGGTCTAACTTCATGGAAATTGGACAGTTGAATATTATCTCATATTATGATTTCTGATTATGAAGAAGAATCTAATCTAATTGTGTGTGTGTGTGTGTGTGTGTGTGTGTGTGTGTGTGTGTGTGTGTGTGTGTGTGTGTGTGTGTGTGTGTGTGTGTGTGTGTGTGTGTGTGTGTGTGTGTGTGTGTGTGTGTGTGTGTGTGTGTGTGTGTGTGTGTGTGTTTAGAATCCTCGTATCCCATTGTTGTTCAGCTTTACAAGAGTACTACAGCTGTTGGGACTCTTCTACACCGGCCTTCTACCGTTCGTCCCCCTCAAGGAGCAGTTTCTGGAGATCCCCATGCCTTCTATTTTCACCAAGTACAGATACACTGTTCTCTTTTCTTATGAACCCCCCCCCATGGGTCCGACTTCCAGTGTAATACTATTGTGGGTAACAACCCTCCACCAACGCTAATCGGGAGATTATAGTCTGTATGTAACTCGGCAAGTAGTCAGCATGTGAAAATAGTTGGATAAAGGTCAGGACTGTGTTACAAGGACACCCAGGGCCACACACACTACAGGTTATTATGTCATGGTTGCCAAGTTGACAACCGAATTTGTGTCACTCACTAGGTGTATTTCAAGAGGGGCTAAGGAAACACAATAGGAATTTACCTCCAACTAATGCTTTCCATAATGACACAATAAGGGCCTTGCTTATCATTAAACATACGTTTGTAAGGAAGGTAATATTCTGAATGTATGGTGATCTTTGTTGTAGTACAAAGATCACTCCTATGCTAGGAGTGATCCATTAAATCATTTACAACATGCCCATAAGTTCAAAAGGAGACCAGCGGATCAGAAGGATCTAGGGCATAGCTAGCTGATTACACACACTGCACATTCAATAAAGATTAACTGATTTTGTTGTGCTTGACTTGTTGTTTGAAATACTGTAATTGCTTCCTAACAACCAAACACTTACAGGTACGTCTGCATGTGCTTGTGCTTAAAACCCTTGATTGGCCCTTGCGGTAAAATCATGCTCTGTAAATCCCCACAACAACAATTGCCTTTTCCATGTGGAGCAATTTTATTTTGTTTACTGTTAGAGTCATTTCCCTACTTTGTGTGACTCTACAGATTGAAGGATCCTGACTCGATGACCAAGAGGGAGCAAATCATTATCTGGTTAGCAGATGGGTAAGATACACACACACACACACACACACACACATACACACACACCACACACAGACACTTGTCATCCCTATTTTGTTCATGTCATCATCGGTTGACATTGGACATACATAAGCCTTACTACAGAAGAGGGTGTGCTTTAAGGGCCTTTCACATGAGGATCCATAAAATGCGCCTCCAGCTCATTTTCAGCAGGACCTGCGAAGTCGATAACACAAGCATATTTCGGCAAGCATACTCCCATGAATTTGTTGCATGTGTGCTTGTTTCGTGCACATGCCTGCGATTCACCAGACTTGGATTCTCTTTATTTATTTATTTTAATACTTGCATTATCGTGCCCCTCTTCAGCAGACCTGTAGCAGAGCTGATTGAAGTTGATCCAAGTAACAATGCGTTTCCAACTGAATGCCCCTTCACCATGATTATTGGCACATTAGCATTGCTGTAAAAACGAGGATTTACCAGAGTTCCATAAGCAGCGCTAAAGTGCCCATAATATTGGTAAAGGACACATTCAACTGTAATATTGCGATTATAGAACTGTTACCCTTTAAAAGAACAGCAAGTCGGCAACTCAGTATGCCAGATTTAACTAATACAGCTCCACATCAAAGTCAAAGTCGTAGTTATAAATGCTGTATAATCTACCTGTACTCGCTGGAGACTCCTTGCTAATTAATCTTTTTTTTTTGCAGCTTGCTTATGAGGAAAGCTCTGTTTAACCATTTAACTGCCCGAGGAATCCAGGTAAGGCTGCCTTTATGAAAATAATAATAGAAAATAATAAACAAGATAACAATAAAAAAAAAAACAAGATTGTGTTTATGCGCGAGGCAGACAAACAAACACACCTGGGACAATCACACGCTTCCTATAATGACCCATGTTGTATCTGGTTTCAGGTATACATCTGGGTGCTGAATGACGAGGAGGACTTTCAGAGGGCATTTGACTTGGGAGCCACAGGGGTTATGACAGATTTCCCCACCAAGCTGAAAGACTTCCTAGAGAAGAATCCTATTTCTAAGCTCCAGTGACCTCACCCCTGCTATCCCCCCTCCCCCCACCCCCACCAACCCCAACTATCCTGCCTGGTCTTCAAGCTGAATGACCTGCAATCCACCTCGTGTGACCCCTTCACCACTGGCATTCCAGATAGAGTATTTTTGTTGCCCCCCTTTTTCAACTCAAGATAACTATTATAGAACTGGTTCCGTTCTAGATTCTTGGAATCCCGGTGCTGTCACAGAACCGGTAACCTTTTTCCATTTTGGAACCAGCTTTTATAGTTCTGATTCTGAACCAATTCATTATCAGGGGAAATGCTCTGATATGGTTGAATATTCGGTGGGGAAAAAAAAACAAACTGGTTCAAATCCAGAGGAAAAAAGTCCAGTAGCAGTAGCCATCACCGCTGCCGACGCCCCACTGTGCTTTTTGTACGTGGAGACCTACCTACAGTATGGTGCACTCCTTAGTACTGGCAAAACAACATGCATTATAGTTTGCCCATCTAGTGTAAACATGATATGCTGCCTGTTTCATCTGATGCGCAGGTAGCAGGGATTGAACTGCAGTCTCCCACTTGCCAGACCGAAGCACAACCTGTCGTGGAAAGAGAACTTAGCCAGATTGCCATAGTTGTTGTTGAACAGGTCTTGGATGGTGGCACTACATCTACATGTCATCTGTCCTTTACTGGAATTTGCCCTCAGAGGTGTTGATGGATTGGCTGTTGGCTGGTAGTACATGCACCCATCACTCACCCACCCCGCACCAGACACTTGGTATCCATACCACAAGTCTCCCACATCATCACAGCACAGCCACTACTGGGGCGAGTGGGTCAGCTGGGATTCATTCATGCAGTATATTACATTACCTTGTTCCACTGTACTGTTTTGACTGTTAGTGTCGTAAAGTGTGTATTTTTATTGCCATTTTAAGGCAAAGATCAAGGATCTATCAGACATATGGGGTCTTGCATTTCACATTGTGATTTTTTTTGATGGCTTGTTAATATTTTACTGCCATGAAGTTATTGTTTAAACATTTTGTTGCCTTCAATTAAAAAAAACACACACAAATATCACAGGGCTGGTGGCTCACCAAAGGCCTGTTCAGTTCAGGTTCTGGTGATGAGGAACACAAAAAAGTCACGCCAAAACTGCATATTTGCCATTCAATGTCCACTGTATGTCCAAGTATTTTTGTTTTGAGTATAATGACTGTAGTATACTATATTATATGTAATATCACTCTTCCCATTCCTATTACGAGTATGATGTAGAGAGGCACGTACAGGCTAATGGCACATTAATACTACAGTCAAGTAACATGAAGTTGCAGACTCTACTTTTTTGGTTTTCGTTTTGTTGAATGTATGGACATTTTACTACTTATGAGGATACACATTTCTCCATGCCTTAAACCACTTAGCATCACAAGTGGTGATGAAAGGCTGCATTCCAGCTTGTTGGTGCCACAGAAAGGCCCCATTTCCAACAAAATAACTAATTTTGTTCCGTTCTAGATTTGTGGAACCTTGTTGCTTACATGGAAAGTGGGAACACTTAACTGCTTCAATATCAACCACGACCACTGCAGCACAGGGGGTGGTGGTTGGCTGTCAAACACCACCACACCAGAACAGAAGGTGGTCATCTGCTGTCAGACATAGCTCCAGTGTTGTTGTTTTTTTTTATAGTTTGTTTTCTTTTTTGTCATGAATAAAAAAAAGCCCCCCAATGCCCCTGGCCATTGTCCAGAGGGGGGCATCACTTCTGTCATGACTGAGTTTTGTATTTCTTTGTGCAACAACACTGTTCCTTCCACCAACCTCTTCCTGTAGCCTCTATGTAGTTGTGTAGCAAAATCCAGCTTACAGAATATTTCGTGAAGATTCTTGTAAACCATATTTTTTCTGTTCTATGGACCCTAAAGGACACAAAAAAAGCGGTTTACATTTTTTCCCCCCACCCTAACATTATTTTATCACCATGGCAACATGGCGTTGTGTATCAATCTGTCTGTATTACTGTCAACATCATTTCTCCAAATCTCCCAGCCCAATTTATACCAAATTTGGTCCAGGGGTGTATAATATGCTCTAGAAGACCCCATAAAAATGTCACCATGATCGGCCCATAGGTGGCGCTACAGTACCAAATTAAAAATTATAAATCGCGATTATTCACAAACTAATTGTCTAATTCAAATGAAAATTGCTGGGTTTTTGCACAATGGGCTGAGACACAAGCCCTGCAAATTTGACCACAATCCACCAATGGGTGGCGCTACAGTAACCCATTTAGGAAGCAGATGCATGGTCTTCACATATTAATACAGTGATTTTCATGTAATTGCAATGTGATTCTTGTCACATTTAAGTAAATTTTAAAGCTCTGGGGGAGAAAGAGGCAATAGCCTTGGAATATTTTACACTAAATAAGACCACGCCCCATACCCCGCATCGAGGGACGTGGTGGTGGCATAGTCATAATACACAAACAACACATCAAATCAAAATCAGTCCAGTTAATTTTCCTGTTCCCTTCTCATTTGAACATTTCACCTTCAAACTGTCTGGCCCTAAACCATTGGTCGCAGCAGTCATAGACTGCCCAAACCTGCCCATCTATCTTCATCTACTTATCCTAGTTCGGGCCACGGGGGCAACAACTCCACCAGAGAGCTCCAGACTTCCCTCTCCCGAGCAAACGGGCGACCTCCTCCTGGGGATCCTGAGGCGATCCAAGGCCAGAGAGTCAATGTAATCCCTCCATCTGGTCCTTGGTCTGCCCCGGGGTCTCCTCCCAGTGGGACGTGCCTCGAGGACCTTCCTAGGGAGTTGCTCAAGAGGCATCCTGATCCTAACCAGATGCCCAAACCACCTCAGCTGGCTCCTTTCCAGGAAAAGAGGCTCTCCCGAGTGACTGAACTTCTCACTCTATCTCTAAGGGAGATGCCAGCCACCCGCTGGAGAAAACTTTTTTCAACCTCTTGTATTCATGACCTTGTTCTTTCGGTCATGACCCACACTTCATGACCATAAGTGAGGGTAGGGATGAAGATAGCTTGGTAGACAGAGAGCTTTGCCTTGTGGCTCAGCTCTCTTTTTGTCACAACAGTGTGGTATAGTGACTGCAATACCGCCCCTGCTCCTCCGATTCTCCGGCTGATCTCCCTCTCCATCCTCCCCTCACTCGTGAACAAGACCCCGAGATACTTTAACTCCTTCACCTGGGGTAATGCCTCATTCCTGGACTGTACAATCCACCGGTTTCCCTCTCAATTTAATGTATTTCTCACACTGCTCACTGAGATGCATATCTCTGTCTGGAGATGTCAATATCCACGTGGACTCACCTGACTTCAAAGCGCCACTGAATTCCTTGACATTTTAAACGTTATCAATCTTACTCAGCACGTCCATTTTCCCACCCACAGAAGGACACACTGTGGATCTCATCTGTACTACAGGAATAACCACTCATAATGTCACCAGCATGGACCTTGGCTCCACCATCTTGGACCACCCAGCCATCATCATGGACATTGACACCCCCACTCCCCTCAACAATGAAAAACGCTCCATAACTTTCCGGAACCTCAAATCTATTAACCCCTCCTCCATGTCCTCATTATTGTCCTACACCATATCTGACCCTAGTCCACCCACCCCGAAAACTAAATTGGTCAATGTTTACAATGACACACTCTCAACCTGTCTCAATCAACTTGCCCCCACAATGACCAAGCACGTCTCCTACACCCACTCAGCCCCCTGGTACACGGATCATCTACATCAACTAAAAAAACAGGGTCGTCAACTGGAACGGCTTGTCAAGAAAACAGGTTCATTCCAAGGCTTACAAACCGCATCTGGAACAATACAAAAATGCTCTCAACAGTGCATGCACCTCGATAGCTCAAAATGTGGAGAGCCAAATTTTGAACAGGCTATAATAGCCAAACCCAAAATGTAATCAGAGTAAAACTTTTTTAGTTGTCCCACTACTCATCTGTTATTCAGTCCGGCAGCAACTACTCAATCCTTTAATGCAATAACTGCATCCAACCTCTCCTCCATAACCTCTGGCATGAAAACCTCCACCTGTATCCTTGACCCGATACCCATCACCTTGGTCATTACCAGTCTTCCAGTTCTCTCATTGCCAGTCTTCCTGTTCTCTCTCCACTTATCACCAATATCATAAACCTCCCTCTCCACTGGCCAGCTCCCCCTGCTCTCATCTTGCCACTTTTACCCCAATATTGGAAAAATATTGGGGCAACTACTGATCCATCTCCAACCTTCCTTTCCTCTCCAAAATCCTGGAACACACTGTTGCCTCTCAGCTCAAGTTACACATAGACTCCAATAACCTCTACGAAACACTTCAATCTGTTTTCCATTCCCTAGCACAGAAACCATTCTCACAAAAGTCACCAACAATATCCTCCTCTCTGCTGATTCCGTTCACCTCTCCATCCTCGTCCTCCTCAACCTCAGTGCCGCTTTTGACACCATCAGTCACTCCATTCTCATCACCTGTCTCCAATCTTCCATTGATTCAACAGGAACTGCTCTTTCCTGGTTCAAATCCTACCTCTCTGATCGACAACAATTCATCTCTGTCAAGAACTGCAACTCCTCCACTACCCCTGTTACCCATGGTGTCCCCACGGCTCTGTTTTTGGTCCCCTGCTCTTCATCTTAAACATCCTCCCACACTGTCAGATCCTCCATCACTCACCATGGACCTCAGTTCCACTCATTTGCCGATGACACACAGTTGTATTTCTCCACCAAAGCCATCACTCCAACCAACCAATAACTGCAATAAATCAGAAATCATCATCACTGGTCCCAACTCCCTCACCAGTTCTATGCAGGATTTTTCACTCAGCATTGATGGTTCCATTGTTTTACTTTCCACCCACATCTGCAACCTTGGCATCTTTTGACCCACCCTCTCATTCCTTCTCCATGTCAACCATGTCACCAAAACTGCCTTCTTCCACCTCAAGAACATTGCTCGTCTCCGACCCTTCTTGTCATTTTCTGCAGCTGAAACTCTCATCCACGCCTTCATCTCATCACGCCTTGATTATTGCAAGAGTATCCTCCACAGCACCACCTCCAAAGTCCTCAATAAACTTCAATATGTCCAGAACTCAGCTGCGCGTCTGCTCACCAGCACCTGGTCCAGAGATCATATCACACCTGTTCTCTGTGACCTTCACTGGCTACCAGTCAAACAAAGAATCCACTTCAAAACACTCCTGGCCCCATATAAAGCACTGATCAACCTGACTCCCCTCAATTAAGTTGCTTCTTTTTATTTTACCTCTGTAGTCACCCCCCATGCAATGTTCCTTTGGGTACTCAAAAAAGCGCTATATAAGTTTCTCCTACACCCACTCAGATTATTATTATTATTAATAATAGACGGTGGGGGGTAGTATTATTAATGTCCAATTATCGTGGATGCAATTTCTTTTTGTCAAAAGAGAAAGTCAAGTTATTTTTTTCCATTTGAAACAAAACACTGTCTGCGCACGATTATTTAAGGTTTTTGTAGCGAATTGGTCATTTTAAATATGTTATTGTAGCGCCACCTATTGGTGGATAGTGGTAAAATTTGCAGGGCTTGTGTCTCAGACCATTGTGCAAGAACCCAGCAATTTTCATTGAAATTAGACAAATTGTTTGTGAATAATCACGATTTTTGGTTTTGAATTTGGTACTGTAGCGCCACCTATGGGCCGATCATGGTGAAATTTTTATGGAGTGTTCTTGAGCACATTATACACCTCTGGACCAAATTTGGTGTAAATCGGGCAGGCAGATTTGGAGAAATGATGTTGACAGAAATACAGACAGATTGATACACAACGCCATGTTGCCATGGTGATAAAATAATGTTAGGGTGGAGGGAAAAAATGTAAACCACTTTTTTTGTGTCCTTTAGGGTCCATAGAACAGAAAAAATATGGTTTACAAGAATCTTCACGAAATATTCTGTAAAGTACACAATGACGTGGACCAACCTCTTCCTGTTGCCTTTATGTAGACAATATGTCTACATAAAGACACGCACGCACACACATTGTTAAGTTACTTTCTTGTTCAGCGCCAAAGGACTAGAGACAACTGAGATTTCCAGCACAATACAACTTTCCAATTTACCGTTTCTTTTGAACTGTTGGCTTCAGCTTGTTGATTGGTTCAATCATATAGTAGGTTGTAAACCTTAAACAGAGAAAACAAAAGGTTAACATTGACAATGATAATCCTTTTTAAACACTCCAATCAACAATTATATTTTTAACTCACGTTCCATCAAAGTTCTTAATTGTATGCTTTTTAATTAAGTAATCAAATGACTAACAATCCTGTCTTTTATTAATTAACTAATTCAAACAAGCACGTCTTAAATTATTTTAAGCAATTCAATTTTAAACATTCAAAGTAATTTTAGACAAATTAATGTTAAAGTGGCTTAAGCAATAAATGACTAAATGAAATGTCTTTGATCTGGTCAGATCTAGACATGAAATGTCTAGATCAGCTCTTCAGACTATGCACTTTTACCTTTAACAGGAGATCATTATGCACATTTTAGTCATCATTTAAATTCTTAAATGTTTATAACATTTCTTATATGTTGCCTTAACCTAATTGTCTTTTGTCAGGTTATACTTTTCAATTACACCTTGAACATTGCCAGACACTGTCAAGTGTGAACAGAAGAGTGCCCAACATGCACACAATTAAAGTGTTTTACAATGTGTTCCTTTCCTGAACCAAATGAAATGGTAAAGAACAAGCATGTGAGAAAAGCCGGTGAGACAATCATATTATAGAACTTCCCAAAATTGTCAGGAGGTGGCGCTGTTGACTGAATAGTTTTTCTTTAATAAACAGACGATAAAAGCCGGGACATTTAGTGTCATGGAAATTATCTACGCTGATGACAGCTTTTACCAAGCAAACAAGCCACATTGCAGTATTACTGCATATCATGTCTGAGTTTGAGCTTGACGCTGCGGTGTCCATTTCGAGGTATTTTCTTTTATGACCGAAAGGATTTTTCGTATAATATAAACTCCTAACATTGATTTCTCTCAGGTATTTACAGGAGAGGTGGAAAACATCACAGCCAACAGATAGATTATTGGCCACTCATTTCTAGCCACGACCAATAGGCTGAGTGTTGCTATGCTCCGTCGGTTCAGAGCCACCTAGTAGAGTTGCGATATTGACGGGGCAGAAAACCGCCTGGTCACCTGGTTCATATATTCGCGCGAGCCCAGAGACGCCAATGCATTCCGTTGCTTTTGTCCCTATTCACTGCCCCCGTTCAATAGAAGTGTATGTAGAGAAGGAGACGTCAATGGACTGACCCCATAAAGTGAACGGAGTTGTCCGAACTCTGTCTACTCTACGGCTCTGTGTTGGTTGGACTAGTCGCCTGTCAGTTTATATTCCTCTCCATCTAGTCGAGTACAGTACAGTACAGTACAGTACAGTACAGTACAGTACAGTACAGTACAGTACAGTACAGTACAGTACAGTACAGTACAGTAATAACAGTGGTGGAACGTAGCTAAGTATTGTATCTTTTTTTTATACTTCACTTTAATAGTATAGTATTCCTACATTGCCTGCACTTTTGTGCTTTTACCTAGACTTTTGCACTTACTCAAGAACATTTTCAATTGCGTTTACTACTCAATTGTAACTAAGTAGTTCTAAATTGTAGCCTACTTTCAAGTGAGTAAAACTACTGAATACTTTTACCACCACTGAGTATGCTAATAACGGTGTGATTGTGAAACAACTCTGTTGGGTACCTACCTAGTGATGGGCAGTAACTCGTTACAAGTAGCGACGCTATTTAGCTTAACTACATTTTCCTGTAGCGTTGCTGTAGCGTCGCTCCTCTCTTGGTTCAGTAGTTTGTACCGAAAGTTGCGCTACATTCGTGCGTAGCGCTACCAACGCTCCACACTACAAAGTGTACTAACGTGTCGAGCGGGGTCGGTACAATTAGAGTACTGTAAGCAGAGTGCCGTCACTCCAATTGACTCCCCATTCTCCAGCCGAACAGAGACGCCTATTGGCTGAAACGCGCGCGCGCCCTTCGAGGAGGAATGCAAGTTCCAAACAAAGCCCTCTGCACATCCAGCTCGGAGCTGCAGCTCCGTCGACAGCAGAATGCAAGTTTGCAGGTAAATTGGCGAGATTACGGCATTTCAGAACATTTTAACGCATTAACAGACCGCTCGTCACTTTAGTGATTAATGTTTGATATGAATATTTATATAATTCGCTCTGGTTTAAAAAATAGACTGTTGTGGTGCAGTGGTGGTTAGCTAACTTAGCTTAGCAGTGTTCCTGTCCATCCAGCCATCCACTCCATGAACAGTTACACTGCTATGACCCGTCAGCTTTTTTTTTCCTAGCATAAATATTTGTTTTCATTGTTATTAGCTTTATTGTTAAACTTATGGTCAACCAGTGTGTACAACTGATAAGTTATATTGCTAGGTTATATAACATTACTATTATAGATCATGTTTATACTCTTGGGTGGGGGAAACAAACCAAAAAGTCACGTTGCTTTGTTATATACAGTACATTTTATACAAGCTATAAAGCTTAGTGGCAACATTTGTTTGTTCTAGTCAGTCTACTTGCCAGAATGTGACACCAAGGTTTTGTGTGAAGTGTTTAGTAGGGGTCCCCTCCCCAGAGTGTAGAAGTTGCCAGATATCATGTTGAGCAGTTTTTGCAATTGTGATAATATGTGGCCATATGGAAGACCATATAGCAGTTCTCCTCCGTGATAAATTTCATGGTGGTCGACAGCCAAATTATTGATGATTGGAAACAGGAGGGGGTGTATGAAATCAAACTAAATAAAAACAGATTATGTAAATATTAAATCAGTATGTCTGTAATATATTAAGTAAGTAACTGTATAAAGTTACATAAAAATAATACAGCATATGCATTGTTTGTTTTTGTTTTTTTGCATTTCAGGACAGTGACTCGGGTGCCAATAGAGATGATTTTCTGTGTACCAGAGGACCAGGACACAAGAAAGAACAAGACATGGGGATGATCGGCCAGGCTGCTTGCGCCAATTGGATTTTCAGGGAAAGCCACGATGAAGAATATTTTAAGTGGTCAAACTAGCTGGCAGTAGAATACGTTTTCAGAAGCATCTTCATAAACAAGACTGGAATTTTTCATATACACATACAGTTTATTGCTTCAATGTATACCTGGTTGGCTGTAACATCAAGACCAGGGGTGTAGTGGAGGGGGGACGTGGGGGGACGGAGTCCCCCCACTTCTCACATCTAAAATATATTTTGGGCAAAAGTAGGCAGATGTTTTTTTCTTGTCATTTACTTTTATGGATACAATTAGGCATTGTAAACACAACTTTCTCAACATGCTATACTTAGTGCCCCATCTGTGTTTCCTAGAATTGGAGGGCTGAAAAAAATCATATTAGCATGGTGAAATACATATTCATGACATCATCAAGATGTGTTTCACCATGTTAATGAGTTTCCTTTTTTCTGCGAGTGTATAAATGGAACCAAATGGACCCGCTAGGGTCCATTTGGTTCACATTTGTACACTCGCAGAAAAAAAATGAAAATGGGTGGAATTCCCCTTTAAGAGGCGTCCCCCCACTTCTAAAAGTACCACTACAACACTGATCAAGACCATTAATCACACAATTGTTTTGGAAAGTTTCTTTCATGCTGTCTCTCAAATGTCAGTCAAAATGTTCTGAGATATATATTTTTCCCCCAGTTACATCAAATTTTGAGTGTGTGAGTGATGGAAAGTATTTTTGTACACATTTTAGTTACTACATTGTGAATAAAATGTTTTATTGATTATTCATTCTCCTTGCATATTCCGTAATCTTTACTGACATGTCATTTGGTATTTGGCCTCAGAACCCCAGCTGAAAATGTTTGTCCCTGTGCCCCCCTCATTATGTCATTATTGGCTGATCTACAACATCACAACACGTCCTATTTAAAATCCATTGTGAACTTGTCTGAATTTTGAATGAATAGTTTATTGGAAGAAAAGTAATGGGTACAACTTAAGGTACAGTCAGACAGGGTACAGTCAAATAGCCAATAGGATCACTAAGAAAATTCCTTGCAGTCTTGTTTCCATTCAGGACCAGGCCAGGTACAGAGTGAAAGGTTTTTGTTTTAAGTGGAATGTGTAACATGAATCCAATACATAGTCCTAGTATGAAAGCTATTGCAGTAAATCTGAACTGAGTGTCATGCATGAGACGATTGTCAATCACGGACTGATTGATGGCCGTCCTACAGTGACTGATAGGTGGCACCCCAATCATGCACGGCTGGAAGTGATCGGGATGAGGAAGGAGAAACTATAAAACTGTTTTGCTCAGAGTGACAGGGAGTGGTGTGTCTGGAAAGCGGAGCTCTGTATGTTTGCTGGCATATAATGCCAGCGATTGTATTGGGTGGGAGGGCAATTTGCTTATGTTTTATTGTTAGTAATTATTAAATGAAGTAGCTGTGTATCTGTGCATGCATGTTACTTGCTCAGCCTCCATTATTAATGTTTGAAGTAGAAATATCCTGTAAATAGGCACTTAACATTTATTCTCCTACCTGAAACAAGGATTATTACAGTACGATCAAATCTGCAACCCTGCTTCAACACACAACTGTAACCCTAACCCCTTCCCACACACACCTCAACCAACCCCAGAGTAGACCTAATGTAAATTATTAAACCATAACCATTTGGCCTATATGGTCAGAGAGGCAAATACAAAAATAATATAGCCTAGCATTTAATAAGATTCTAGGAATATAAGAAACAAAGTAAGATAAATAGAGTATCTATAATGAGTTTCCAGATACTCTAAAGCAGGGCTTTTTAACAGGTGTTCTGGGGACCACCAGTGATCCCTGAGAGGATTTCAGGATGTCCCCTGGCTAAATGATGGAAAGTTGTTTAACCTACCAGATGTAACTCTTTGAGAGCATAAAGATGAAACCAAATGGACCCTTGTGGGTCCATTTGGTTACTGTCTCTCAGTCTCAAGAGTTAATATTCAACCTCTGAATGAGCTCAAGTCTACACAACTAGAGAATATCAAAGATTAATGGTCATTTTGACTTTGACCTGTATGTTTGACTGTTTGTTTGTGTTTTTTCTTCAAAATCCAGCCTGGAATTGTGGCGACAAGCCACAGTTTTGGGGTCTGTGGGACTAAAAATGGTGGTGGCCATAAAATGGTGGTGGCTCAAATTATGAATAAATAGTGGGCCCTGGTATCAAAAAGGTTGAAAACCACTGCTCTAAAGCAGGGGTTTTCAACAGGTGGTCCGGGGACCACCAGTGGTCCCTGAGAGGATTCCAGGTGGTCCCCAGGCAAAATGATGGAAAGCTGGTTAACCAGATGTAACTCTTGAGAATGTAAAAACGAAAGCAAATGGACCCTTGCGGGTCCATTTGGTTTCATGTTCACACTGTCAACAGTTAAAATATTCATCATCTGAATTAGTCTACACAACTAGAAGATGGACAAAAGCAAATGATTTTTTTTTGGGGGGGGGGGGGGGGGTCTGTGGGGCTAAAATGCTATCAAAATGGTGGTCCGTGGCTCAAATTGTGAATAAATATAGTGGGCCCTGGTATCAAAAGGGTTGAAGACCACTGCTCTAAAGATAAAGAGCGCGGGGGGGGGGGGGGGGGGCGGACGGACGAGGAGTATGCTAACAGACACATGCTAAATGGAGGAGGTAATGTTTGGAACTTGCAGAGCTCCAGAGCGTGGCGCATGCGCGCTACGCGAGGGGCGGCGAGATCAAAGCGTGACGCCACTCTGCTTACAGTACTCTAGGTACAATTAGCGTGCTGTAGCGGAAGAGTGGCGATACACTTTGATCCTGCTGCAAAATATCCCATTGCGATTGAATGAGCGTGTGCACGCTACTGTGTGAGTGAGTATGTGTCTCCACTCTCACTAGAATGCTAGTCGGGTGTGCTAGTGTCAGAGCCTTGGAAATACAGAGTTACGCCAACTCCGTTCACTTCATTGGGCCAGTCCAATGGCGGCTCCTCTACATAGATAGACTTGTATTGGATAGTGACAACAAATAGTGACAGCCGGAAGTTACCGAATGCATTGGAGCCTATGGGCTCGCGCGAGTACTAGAACCACGTGAGCAGACTATTTTCTGTCCCCTCAATGTCGCAACTCTGTCTAAGGCTCTGGCTAGTGTAAGAGTGCATGATTCGGTTGGTTGGTTTACGTGTGCGTCATGAGTCATGAGTCATGATTGGACAACAGTACTGGAAGGCCAATCAGATGCACAATAAGGCGGGTCATAGCGGCAGACCAGGAAGCAAAACCACACATCCACATGACTACGAGGAAGAGAAAAAAAGAGACAGAATCGCAAAATCACAACACTGAAAATGTCAGAAGAATACTCCGCGGATGCTTCAGCTGCTGCTGACGAGGATGTTGTTTACACGAGTGATGCAGACGACGACGACGACGACGTCCCTGACATCAATAATAATACGTCCCCTTGGCCATATTTGGACAACTACATGCAGTTGGAGAAAAGAACTCCTAAAAACTTTGTTTTTAGTTGCTTACTGTGTAAACCCAGACCCAAACTGCTCTCAACGTCCAAGACGTCTAACACAAATTTAAGAACACACATTAAGGTGAGTGTACTGAACATAACTATCACTGTAACCAAACACCCAAGTAACAATGTACTTTTTTCATCAAGACTTAGACCTGCCTTTTTAACTGTATAGGCAAAGGAATGAATAACATAGCGGTGGGCCAAAGAAAAAGCAAAATAAAATGTATACATACAGTGATGTGCAGGGACCCCCAGAGGTAGTTTCAGGGTGTTCACGGCAAAATAGGGGGTACAAATGGTCATATGTAAACTCCAAGTTACATTAACCTTGATATCATACATTTGGCTTAATGCATGTCAAACTGGGTGTCCTTGAAATTGAAATGGCTAATGATAATTACTGTTAGACCTGTAACAAATCTTTTCATATGGGGGTCCCTGACATATCTTTTAAAATGGGGGAGCTAATGCATTAGGGTCTTTGACATAGAAATTATATTATCTGAATCATTGTTTCTCAACCTGTGGGTCAAGAACCCCCACTTATTGTAAAAGATAACAGATCTGCAGGCTCACAACACCTCGTTCACAATATGTATCTGGAAAAGAGTAAAAAGAAAAAAATGTTTGCTTGAAATGCTACTATTTGGAGTGCATGTAATAAGAATGTATGTTTTCCTACTGACTTCATCACTCTTAAGTTTTAGTGTGTATTTAAGAAAATAATAATACATTTATTTCTTTTTTAGAGGATTCACCACAATAAATTTCTCATCATGGAGAAGGAACGCAAGCAAGCGCAAGAGAAGAGGAGGTTATCCCGTGGTGAGACGGAAACTGTTCCTGCAAAACCAAAACAAGGCAGTGTGGCACAGTATTTCGGGGCAAGTGGAAGTGGTGTGATGACACAAGCTCGATTTGACAAGTTAGTCCTTAACTTTATCATTCAAGGATTGCATCCACTTCATACTGTAGAGAGACCAGAGTACAAGGAATTATTCAGTCAGGTTTTGCCCAACAAACATTTGATGTCTCGGAGAACATTGGGAAGGATGCTTGATGATGTGCATATATCTATGAAAAGGACATTGTCTGAGAGTTTGTCCAAACAGAACCATCTATGTACCACAGCAGATGCATGGTCTGCAAACAACCGGAGTTTCCTAGGAGTGACTGTCCACTGGATAAACCAAGACACCCTGCGCATATGCTCTGGGGCATTAGCCTGTCGCAGGATTGTGGGGCGCCACACACATGATGTTTTGGCTGAGATGTTGGAAGATGTGCACAGAGAATTCAACATAAAAGACAAGGTGCGCATTACAACCACAGATAATGGATCAAATTTCCTGAAGGCTTTCAGGCTCTTTTCAGAGGTTCAAATTGAGTTGATCCAAGAAGAGGAGGTAGAGCAGGAAGAGCAGGAAGAGGAAAAAGAGGAGGAGGATGAAGTTCTTGATTTCACACATATCACAGAACTGTTGGATGAAGCAGATGCAGAGTACAGTCTCCCACCTCATCAACGTTGCGCATGTCACACTCTTAACCTGATTGCAACAAAAGACATCGAGGATGCTGTGGTCCAGTCAGAGCAATTTAAAAAAATATCTAGATCAACAATCGCTAAATGCCAGGCACTATGGAACAAGCAACAGAGGAGCACACAAGCTTCAGATATCATCAAAGACAAGCTAGGATGTCAGCTGGTAGTTCCCGTTGCAACCAGGTGGAACTCCACTTACCTTGCCATGAAGAAACTGACCACCTGTATAAAGGACAAAGAACAAGAGCTCCAGGAAACCTGTGAGAAGCTGCAGGTGTCACGCTTCAAATCCACAGAACTTGCCTTCGTACAGGAGTATGTAAAGGTAATTAAATGGGTTTGATATATATTTATAATTAAGTATGGGCTTGCAACTCATTTTAAGATGCTCCAAAATCTTGTATTGAACGTCAGGCGGGCAGAATATGATGTTTTGACCTGTTAGGTTCATTATCAAGTATATTAGATAAACAGGGCATATATATTATATACAGAATGTGGACAAAAGGTCATTAGCCCCATGTGCAATAAATGATAGAACATGATTATCATCTCAGTGATTATAAACATGATTTCATTATTTCACGTGATTGAGGGCAATGCTAGAAATTAATTACAACAATTACAATGATTCATAATTGTATAAAAATAGAAAAGTACAACATTTTTAAAACATGTTTCTAACAAAGTAATAATGTAGTAGTGTAGTTGCAAGCCTCTACTTTTATGTTTACTGTTTTTGTTACTGTTAGATTTGTTTCAGCAAAAATGGAGGATGTGCGTTACTCTTCCTTCCCTACAGGTGCAGTGGTTCCCAAAATGTTCAGGTCGAGACCCAGAAGAAGCCTGCAATGCAGTGCAAATCTATTTAAAGGACCACTTCAACACTTTTCAACGTATCTTCATAGAATAGGTCCTCACTAATGTACATAATAAAATACCACTATTTTTTCTACTCAGACTGTGTCTCACAGGAGGGCTGTGGGCAGTTCAGAAACTTCTTCCAATGACATCACATTAGCTTAGATGGTTCAGAAGTTTTTGAACTGTCCACAGCCCTCCTGTGAGACACAGACTGAGTAGAAAAAAGTGGTATTTTATCATGTACATTAGTCAGGACCTATTATGAATATACGTTGAAAAGTGGTTAAGTGGTCCTTTTAATTATGCTTTATTCTTAATTATATATATTTTTCTTTCCTTTACAGGTTAGATGAAGGTTAAACTGCTACTGCTACTACTAGTGTGACCATTATTATTATTCATGGTTGAGTAATATTGTTTTCTTTTTTCCCCTTCAGGTTATGGAACCCCTGGCAAAGGCGCTTGATCTACTACAATCTGATAGAATGGCCTACTCCGGAGTGTTGGTGCCAACAATCTCAATTCTCCTTGACAACATGAAGGAGCTGAAGACCAAGAGCAACCTACAGCACTGTAACCCACTGATCCAGGCCATCATCAATGGGGTCAATCAGAGGTTTGGATACATTTTTGAAGATGCAAGGTTGCTCATGGCCTCTGCAGCTCATCCTATGTTCAGACTGAACTACATTCCCGACAGGAAAAAGGCTGATGTCACTTCAAACCTGAAAAGAGAAGTCAAACGACAACAAGCTCAGAACCCAGGTGATGCCATGGCAACAGAAGTGGAGGAACCACCTGAAGATGGTGATGATGTTACTGGGTACTTCCCTTCACTGAGACCACCAAGGGTTATGGACGAAGTGGACACCTTCTTGAAATCGACCGAAACTAACCTCGACAATGCATTCAACAACCTACCAATGATGAAGAAGATCTTCCTCAAGTTCAACACAGGCTTCCCAGCTAGTGCTGCTTGTGAAAGACTTTTCAGCGCAGGAAAAGACATTTTCCGACCAAAGAGAAACCGCCTTTCAGATGCTAATTTTGAAAAGCTTCTGCTCTGTCGTGTTAACAAAGCCTTCATGTAAACTTTGCTTTGCTGTGGCAGAACTGAGCCAAAATGTAAAGAATGTAAGAAAAAAAACTCAGGGAGGAGGGAGGAGGGAGGCAAGGGGTAAGTTTTAATGCTGCCTAATAATTTACACCCCAGTATTAAAGTTGCATATAGCATTACAATCCTGGAAAAAAAAATGTATGTTCAGTTTTATTGAGTTGAGTTTAAAAGTTTTTATTGTCTGTTTTCTGAGTCAAATGTTTTGCAGTTTTGTTTGGTACTTCTGAAAACTCCATAAATGTTTCATTTTTTGTTTTTCTTTATTTAAATAACTGTTTCTTCCGGGGTTAATCAATTGGCCATTTAATGGCCAGAACAAAGATGTTTTGTTTTGCCTAACTTGGCTGAGAAAAACACTCAGGGAGGAGGGAGGCAAGGGGTAAGTGTCAATGCTGCTTAATAGACCTGCGCAGTGAAGTCACCACCCCTGTTCCAGAAGTGGAATCCCCATTCATTTTTCTCATAGACTTTTCGAAAATAATTTCTATAAAGATGATTACGCTGCGGACAAAGCCAACTTGGGTTGTGAAAAATCATGATGACACACACAATCTTTTTGGACAATCAAATAATTTCTAAGATGAAAAACGAAACAAAAAGTCTTGTATCCTGACGTTTTCTACTTCTAGCTAATTAGATATTCTATGGTAATGTGTTTGTTGTCATGATTTGTCACAACCCGAGTTGGCTTTGTCTGCAGAGAAATTGTGTTTTTATTAACCATTTTGGAAAAGTCTATGAGAAAAATGAATGAGGAATCCATTACTGGAACACTGGTGGTGACGTCACTGCGCAGGTCTATAGTTACACTTAAAGTTGCATAGCATTCCAATTCTGGCAACAACAAAAAAAAATGCATGTTCAGTTTTATTGAGTTTAAGAGTTTAATGTCTGTTTTCTGAGACAAATGTTTGCACTTTTGTTTGGTACTGTTTTAAGAATGATGCTTTACTTTATGTTTTGGAAAATTAGCAGATCTACATGCTCATGGCACCATGCTGTCAGGAAGACATTTGTAAAATCAGTTCACGTCAATATGGGTCAATTTGTTTCCACACACCCCCAATTTTGCAAATGTTATCAGCTAATTATAATAAAAAAAATTAAGTGAGCATTTTTTTCTCTGCCTATTTTGTTTGGGAAGTTGTTTGAGATATGTCGTGTTAATGTAGCAAGCTACATCAAGCTACTTTCGTCATATAGCTTGTAGTGTCGCTTGCTACAATTTTCTGGGGATAGCTTGAGGTGTAACTTAGCTACAATTGTTTGAGAGTAACTTGTAGTGTCGCTTGCTACATTTTCCCAGTAACTTGCCCATCACTGTGGGTACCTACCTAACGAGAGCCTTCGAGTAGACAGTTACGCAAACTCTGGTCTCTAGGTCTGATCTAATGACGGCTCTTCAGAATGGGGACAATAAATAGGGACAAGTCCTGGCACGGAAGTTGGCAGACTTTAGTTTGTATTGTGCAATACTTTAAAACAGTTGGCATGTTCCACACGCGTCTAAATAACTATTATTTGCTCCGCCCTCGTTGAAAACGATGTGTTTCCATCTCCAGTTTGTCCCACTTTCAGGCTGCATGAGCAGCGCTCGAGCGCTCGGTTTCCGACCACTCAATGACGCAACTTTTCTGCTATATGCCTCTGCCTATACCCACTGCTGCTGCGCGTCCTGGCGCGTCAAAACATTGCTGCGTTTGTCTGCACGCCATAAGGCTGGAGGAGGAGGGAGAGACTACATAGATAGGCAGACTGGAGGAAATTTATTGCCACCAAAAAGGAATGCGAAAGAAGAAGGAGGTTTAGCAGGGCAGCAGCAGCACTGCATGGGCAAGACCCTCTAGGAGGACCTTTTCTACGTGGCGACTATTTTTCTTCCCTTCAAAGGTAAATGGTGTTTTTCCTTCAGTCCAGTTTTAATTGTTCGAAACTTATTACTGTATTTGTTGTTGTTATTTAATGTTTTTTACACAGGGAAACAATTAAATAAATGCATGAACACATCCTGCTTATTTATACCAAGCTATTATTCAGCACATTTATTATGTTATATAGCCTAATTAACTAACATAATCTTGCACGGAGTTATACCATTCATGACTTATGTTGCTATATATTTATTACAGTGGTTTGCAGTGGTCTGGGGACCACCAACAGACCAGTGGTCCATGTGGTGGTTCCAGGTGGTCCCAAATGGGCCCTTATTATATCTTTAACTCTTGGAAGCATGAAATTAAACAAAAATGTAACATTTTTCATTTTAGACTCAAGAGTTACGCAAGTCTAGAGAATGTAGAAGAATTGTTATTTTTGGTCAATGTTGTTCTTATCTCTAGTAGCCTACCAACATCAATACAGGGCACAATCTTATCCAATGACAACAAAAATATTATTATTGAGAGTCTGAGAGGCTATAAATGTCATCAAATGGCGGCCCGTGGCTCGAATGCAATGCAATAATGGTCCTTTATATAGAAAAAGTGTGCCAGAAGGATGATGCATGCATGGTCATGGAGGTTGTTATTGTTGTGGATGGGATGGGGAGCTCTCTCTCTGCTCTGCAGTGGAGGAGCTGTCTAGTGGGGCTATAATTAGGCTGCTGCACACGCACGCTGCGCCTGCATGTAGCCGCGCGTGCTCGTCTTGTACGTGTGTGAATCAATGTATGCGCCTGCCCATCGCCAGTTCCAGTGAGCGAGGGTGCGTGCACGACTGCACGTCAACAACACAGCAATCAATCAATACATCAGTGAGACAGACAGTCAGACAGACAGACATGCACACGGTGAATGAAAACAAACATATCTGATCAGTGATCAATCATCATGACCTCTAAAGCAAGCAATTGATCGATTGATCACTCAAACATTTCAAGGAAAGTATAGATCGATAGAACATCTAAGAGAATAAAAACTTATTTCAAATGCATCAGGGTCCTTCATCAGAACCTTTAAAGACATAGAAATATAGGCCGAGACGGTAGGCTATAGAAAAGGGACTTTCTAAAGTTTCTAATGGCAGTAGAAAGTGGATTGTGTGTGCAGTGGCAGCCCCTGCAGTGTTTGGGTCCAGGTATTTGCCTCGGCCATGCAGGCCGGGTCTCCAAGGCTAGAGGCTATGGGTTAGGGTCCAGGGCAGAGCACGAGGAGGGGAGGCATCCCTGCCATCTGTGCTGCTGCTGGTGACTGTCACCCTGTGGTGGTGGCTGACTGACTGTAGTTCTGCCCTAGATTAGCTGACTGTGTGACCTGATTTGTCTTATAGCTACCACAGCATTTACATTTTACTCAGAGTATTAGCCCACTACAAGCACACACGCACATTCACACACATTCAAGCACGTACTGCTAGGTAAATGTCTGACATCACATGCAACATCCAATGTGAGTCAGTGACTGAGGGTGAGGCCGATGGTTTAGAACAGATAGATAGAGTTTATTACAATCAACGGCATACTTCAATTAGCTTGTCCTTCTACAGTTTTGGGGAGAAAATCACCCTCATAGCATACCAATCTCATGTTTTCTCCAATGAATCTTTCCAGTGTCTCTCACTTCACTGCAGTGTGTCCATGATGTAATTATTATTGATCATCATGGTGGGGACTGGAGTCAATATGCAGAGATTGAGTTGGGGTCAGAGAGAGTTGTTGTGTGGGCCTTGAAAGATGATCTGGCCGTGGGGGGCCCTCTCTCTCTACACTACAGCACTTGCACAAGCAATGGACTCAACATGGGACTCAACAGAAACTGTTACAACTCTATGTACAGTATACCTGGTATACTATAGAATGCTTAAATCTTGATTGATTGAATACGTTGTTGGCAGAAATGTAATCGGTACAGCCAGGTACAGTCAGACATAAATAAATCATTACTGGGTGCACTCAAACACAAACAATGGGATTACCCCTCAAAAACAGTTCTTGCAGTCTTGTTTCTCTTCAAGTCCTGGGGTAAACTAAAAATAGCGAAAAAATATGTACAGGTTGGAGAGCAAAGAAGGGGTTATAAGGAGGTGGGGTAGTCACGAGACAAGGTATTAATGGACTCTCTTAATAACTTATGCCATTAAAGGTCTCAGCATCACCTATAGATCTGATAGGGACACAGGGAAGACTTGATCATGTCCAGCCAGTGATGTAATTGTTTCTGCTCAGTGCTGCTGACTGAGCAGAGCAGCGATTAAGTACCTGTAATGTAGCATTGAGCTTCAGGGGGCTGCAACAGACAGACCCCAGATATTGACAAAACATGACAACACAACACAAGTTAAAGAAGGAGGGAGCAGAGAACACTCCTTTCCCTTTCTCCCTTTACCTCTCTCTCCTCCCTCCCTCCTTATCAGTGTTGGTGATTGCTTCTCTCCCTCGCTCCAGTCATTCTCTTCCACTTCCTGATGAATTGAAAATGGCGGACACTTAAGTAAACAAGTCTTAATGGTGCCTTTTCTCATTTCATCCTCTTTGCTGATTTTGTATTGACCTTTACTTCCCTTGAACTCTACCGATTCTGCAACCTGTAAATCAATCAATCATTTGATCGATCAATAGACCTTTTAGCAAGCCCCTCCGCAAACTGCTATGGTCCAATCACAGCCAAGCATAACATGTGATAGCCAAACCTCTCCACCAATAGCCTCGACACCCAGGCTTTCATTTTCGTCCGCCTTGCGCAAAAACGGAAAGCCTGGACTAACGCGCGTTGGAAAGTGGCCTTGAGGGGCGTGTCAACCTTCCGGGGTGGGCGTCGCTCTAAATGATGTGACGTAGAACAGCAGTGGATGGGCGTGGGAGGGGCCGGAGATGACGACACGTTAGTGAGATCAAATCAGAGCGCAGCACTTCCGCCGTGTGGATCCCACGACACCCCCGCCCCCCAAGGCCAAAATCATTGAGGGCTAGACCAGGCTACTCCACCAATAGCTTTCCTATAAAACATTGTCACACAATTTTTCCACTGTATGCCTTGTTGATGGATTCAAAAGAGATTTTGAAGGTCTGGTTCCAAAAATGAACCAGTATTTATTGCGTAAAGTCCATGATATTTACATTGGAATGAATGTGTCCGGCTGGAAAGTGTCCTAGGGCGGGGCTTACCTAAAAGTCTATTGTCCCATCACCAACCCTGCTCGCTCACCTCTATACCCTTCCCTCACTCCATCTCACTCCAAACTCTTTATTATGCTCTCTCCATCATTGTCAAGCACATCACCACTGTCCCCAGTAGCAGCAGCAGCTTACATAATAAAGGTTGTTCATGGGATATATGAGAGGCCTGCCTGCGTCTGGTGAAGATTCTAGCACGTTAGCATTTTATGGTGCACTCAGAATGGATGGGGGCCTGTACACTTAAATGACCTGCTGTAGACGCAGACAGACATGAAGGGTGACCGAGGTAGACAAAGCAGCCATACAAGTCAAACAGCTGCCTGGATTGATGGAAACACTAGAAGACATAGTTGCACGCGCTCACACACACACACACACACACACACACACACACACACACACACACACACACACACACACACACACACACACACACACACACACACACACACACACACACACACACACACACACACACACACACACACACACACACACACACACACACACACACACATTCAAACAAATAGAAGGAAATGGAATTATATCCACTGCATTGATGACAGACTTCACTTCTGGACAAATGGCAGAAGACATCTTAGTGCACAAAAAAGGGCAGACCCAGAAGTTCACACAACACATTGCATCTTCCAGAGTAGACACTGTAGAATGGCTATAGATTATGACAGAGAGATATAGGCAAACAGATACTAGAGAAAGCTGACACCAATGTGATTTGTGTCATGTCTGACCAACTGCCTCTGTCAACATAACCTCTTTCTGTACGGTCTTCTCTTTTGAGCAAAGAGCATCTTATTGCATTAGCATTGTCTCTGCATAAGCATTGTGTTACATGTTAGCATCTTGTTCCCACAAACAAACAGCTTGTCCTCTCACTGAACAAACTGAGGACAAGCATTGTCTTGGATTTGAACAATCACCTAATTATTGTATTGTTCAAAAGCTGAGTGTGCGCATGTGATGATCTAATGTTGTCCAAGTCAGTTTAATTTACAATTGTTCTGCAATCTGCAAAGATGACACTGTCGTCATACTGACCATGATGTTGACTGTGATACTGCCTATACCGACCATAATACTGACCAAAATACTGACAGTTTACGGCCCTCCTATTAGGATGATCATTAGGTGAGGACCAATTATGTGAAGATACCTTAATTTGAATGACTGTGACTTATCACCAATAAAGACAGACTATATTAAAAATTCAGAATGTAGCAGACAAGGGTAATCATTACTCCCTTCACTGCAGCTAAATGCAAATCCATTAGGGCATATTTGTCTCAAGCAGTAAATCTGACCGACAGTAATAACTAACAACAGATACTAAAATTCCACAGAGATTTTTCTTCTTCCATATTTCAGCCTAGCAAGTGCTTACCTTGCCTTGTACGCTTGTAGATTTGGGCTGTCTTTCACTGTAAGAATTAACTATAACATGATATTGTGCCATTGTGCGTTTCTCGACTTCCTCAAAGATTCTTTACTAAAATACAAGGGGAAAATCATTTAACGTATTCAGTGAAAAGGGAGTTGGTGTGTACTGTGTGCACCTCTTATGGGGGTCCCTCTCATATCTTTTCAAATGGGATCTGTGGGTTATTTAGTGTCAATTTGCGAGTCCTAGACACACACAAAAAAGTTTGAGAACCACTGGTATATTGTCTACACAGTACCAATGTGTGTGCCAGGGGTCCTGAGTGTGCTAGGGGTCCACATTGTGCTAGGGGTCCTCAATGACAACTGTACTGAGGACACAGTTGCCTGAGAGTCACAGTTGAGAAAACAAGGCCATGTCTTACTGCCTTATTTATATCCCACACCATTCCCATCGGTGCTGCTTGCAGCCTTTATCAGGCTTTTGTCCAACACAAAAAATGTAGCCTATTCCATATTTGTCCTGGCTGTGTAGCCACTGGGACGCACACGTTGACTGTACACCATCATTCAGAGTTGTATTTTTTATGTACTTATTTAGGGAGGTGTCTGTGAGAAAACGGGGACAGCCCTGCCATCCTGAACTAGATTAAAACATACAGTCACAGTCACTGTAGGAGGTGCTTAGAAACTGCCTGCCTGAGTGTGTGTATGCACGTGTGCGCGTGTGTGTGTGTGTGTGTGTGTGTGTGTGTGTGTGTGTGTGTGTGTGCGCTTGATGAATGATTATTAATTAATTAATTGCATTATTCAGTACCAAAGCATAAGCATTAAGCATATACAAACCATAGCGATTTGAAGTGGACTTGACTGGAGGGGCCCCAGAAGTATGTTGGCTCTAATGTAAAGTTAGTCAAAACATACTTACACTCTGCCATTGGCCCCAAGCCTGCAGTACTGTGTTTCAACTTGCTAATCTACTCAGTTACCAGGGCACCCCATCAGAATATTTTAAAGCCTGGGTTTATTTGGATATCAAGGACGGAGCCTGGCAAGATCCTCACAGTTGTGTTACTACAGGTGAAGCAGATTATCTCCCAAACCTCTCTGAATGTGAGGTAGTCCACTTCTTTAGAGTGGACTTTTTGGTTGCAGTTCAGATACACACGATACAAGACTCAGTTGCTCAGTTTTATTACTGCTAATGGGACAATTGGCCATACGAGAGGACATACAGTATAGAGCTGCGCAGTGACGTCACCGCCCCTGTTCCGGAAGTCTTTTTCCAATTCATTTTTCTCATAGACTTTTCGAAAATAATTTATATCAAGACGATTACGCCACGGACAAAGCCAACTCGAGTCGTGACGAATCATGATGACACACACAAACTTTTGGGACAATAAAATAATTTCTAAGATGAAAAACAAAACAAAAAATCTTTTATCATGCCGTTTTCTACTTCTTCCCAATTATATATTATATGACGATATTGTGTTTGTTGTCATGATTTGTCACGACCTGAGTTGGCTTTGGCCGCGGCGTGATCGTCTTGATATTTATTTTCGAAAAGTCTATGAGAAAAATGAATGGGGAAAAGACTTCCGGAACAGGGGTGGTGACGTCACTGCGCAGCTCTATAGGCTACGGAGACAATGTTAAATATGTGGGAAGGATGGGTGAGGACACTGGCGTCTTTCAATGTAGGAAAGAATGAGCACTTAGAAAAGCCCAATAACATTATTATAGCCATTATCTTTGACTGGTGCCTCCGCTCCATTAAGTAGCAATGTGTGTACCGGTGTGTATACTGTATGTATGTCCCTGTGTCTGTCCATGGGTATGTCCGAGCACAAAAAGCTGCAACACAGTAACTGTCATTCCTTGACTGTTTCGAATGCGGGACCCTAACATGGTACAGTTGCACCACTTACTTCACACAGGTGTGACTTGTTTCTAATTATGTTTCTATTATCCCTCTTCCAACACTCCCCCTCCCTCCCTCCTCCCTCCCTCAGGTGTGTGCCTCCCTCCCCGCCGGCCACCACGGCCCTCACTTGTGTGCTGCGGTGCTTCCCCTGCGAGCCCACCTGGGCCGGCAGCCCCTTCTTGCACCGCCCGCCAACCCCACCCATGGTCAGGATGACGCGCTCCAAGACCTTCCAGGCCTACCTGCCCAGCTGCCACCGCACCTACAGCTGCATCCACTGCCGAGCGCACCTGGCAAACCACGACGAGCTCATCTCCAAGGTAAGATAACACCAGAACCGCCGGGTATAGAGAGAGTTACGACATTGAGGGGTCAGAAACTGAGTGCTTGAGTGCTGTTCGTGCAGCCTGGAGTGGGACAAACTGGAGTTTGAAATACATAGTTTCTAACAGGTCGCGGTGCAAATAACAGCTATTTTAAGATATGTGTTCAACATGACAACTGTTTGTCAGTTGTACAGTATTTTACAGCAACAACTATAGAACCTGTAATGTTTTTGATGTACTATCACTACAAAACAATCTAAAATAAAACGATTTAAGATCATTGAAGCTGCACTCTTGCCCGAGTCCAATACATTTCTGCCTACTTCCGGCCAAAGACAGGTCCCCATTTGTTGTCCCCATTCTCAATAGAAGTCTATGTAGGTCCGGCATTTAACTGACCCCATGAAATGAATGATTTTTTGTAACTTTGTCCTAGTCTATGGCTCTGGAAAACATGCAGCCCCACCCAGTGGTGAAAAAACAGTTACTCAATGTTTTACTTAAGTAAAACTGCATTGTAGAACTTTGCTACTGGTATATAAAAGAACAAAAGTTATTGGCAAAATATCAGCAGCATAACAGTCCCAATGAACACAGCCAGTGTCCATTAAAGTCACAGGCATTACTTCAAATATACTAGCACATGTACCGGTAAGTAAGTGTACAGTACTTAGTTACTTACTTTCCGCCACAGCCAGCCACCGTGCATCCATGTTCCCATGACTCCACTCATCTTACCAGCAGCAGCAAGTGGTTTGGTTGCCCCTGGAAACAGAATGATATTTTTATTCTGGAAGCTAATCATTGCACAACCTGGAAAGTGAAACAGACAAGAGGTTTAGTGCTGTAGTGTACAGTATTTGATGGCTCTGTAATTGAATCCAAGGTTGAGGTTGGGGCTTTTTGCGTGAACGCATATACAGTATACTATAATTGTTCTTAGGTCCACAATAATTCAGTTCCAAGTGCATATTAAAAGATTCTAGATAAGGTAGAAGTATCTAGCTGGAGCACCTACTTTGACAATCCAGTAAATCATGCCAGATATTAAACTATTGCCTTTATTCTTTATTTGGACCCACATTAGCTTCCACGTGCCAAGGTTTCTATAACCTTCCATGGGGTCCACACATTGCCTGAGAGAATGGATTTGAGAGATAAGCTGGTTAGTGAACTGGATGATAGGCTGATTACTAAATAATACAGTAAACACAGCCCTCTAAGTCAGAAGACATTGAATAGGTAGCAGACAAAAGGCAGTCGAAATTTGTAAAGGGTGCTCCTCCTATATACAGCTTTAATGTTTGTTTTCCAATGATGTTTGTTGTAAAAATGCCATTGACAATAAAACTACATATTGCGTCAATCAGTTATGCTATTGTCACTGCGAGTTGTGAAGTACAAACGTATATTATTTGGAGGGTACATTGTCATAAGGGAGTGATTTAAACTGGTTAATTGTGCGTTCCACATCAACATGTGGTTGTCTGTTGGTGCTAATGAACTGGAATTGCTGGAAGGATTATGGCATCAAATCTAATTATGTATATAATTCTATTGTATATGTATTTGATAATGTTCTGTTTCTGATTATCTTTAATTACAATTTCCCCTCTCCTCCCCTCTCCTCTCCTCTTTCCCAATCTCCAGTCATTCCAGGGGAGCCAAGGGAGAGCTTACCTGTTCAATGCAGTGTGAGTATCTGTTTGGGAATGCTTGTGTTTTATTTTGAAAAGTGTGTGTATGAATGAACCTCAGTCTAAAGCTTTGTCAGGGGAGTGCTCAAATGCACAGT
Source organism: Benthosema pterotum (assembly GCA_039105355.1). Taxonomy (NCBI): domain Eukaryota; kingdom Metazoa; phylum Chordata; class Actinopteri; order Myctophiformes; family Myctophidae; genus Benthosema; species Benthosema pterotum. Next base: position 19,379,249 of record CM076977.1, read on the forward strand.
ATAGGAGCCGAATTTACATTACTACTTTGTTAAATATGACATATTTGCTTTAATGGTCACGTCCCGCAACAGCAGTTTTATGTATGCCTATGTAAAGGCATTACCAAAGCACATGCCCTGGAGAGCTCTACAACTATTCAGGCAAATCAAATGTGAAAATGAGCTGGCTGTTGGAATCTCTCTGCTGCTGCATGGGCCTGTACCCTGCCTGGGTCTGCCTGTAGTAGTTTGCACCATGCAAATGGATGTGAGACAGTCGGTCATTCTGGCAAAGCCATACATGGAGCTGAACAAGTTGATGCTGAACCACTTGCATTGCTCTTTCTTTACTTTACCTCTCTCTCCTCTCCTCCACTCACTGCATGCCCCACCCCTCTCTCTCTCCCTCTCTCTCTCTGTCTGTCTCTCTCTCTCCCTCGGCAGTGTAAATGTGGGGTGTGGCCCTGCAGAGGAGCGGGTTCTGCTCACAGGCCTGCATGCCGTGGCAGACATCTATTGTGAGAACTGCAAGACTACCCTCGGCTGGAAATACGTAAGTGTGCTTGGGCAGAATGCCGGGAGTATACGGTGCAGGACAAAACATACAGAAGTGCACAAACTGCATCCACATTTAGTTTGGAGGGTGTGTGGGTGTGGGGGGCTTATTATAGCACAACCTATTTTTTAGACCCTCATTCAGTTTGAACCTGCTTGAACCGTCACTAATGTGGATGTTGAGCTACGGGTGTAAAGTGTAGTACTGTAGGTAGGCGAGTATATTGGTAGGTGCTGTATTTTCATTTTTATTTGTACAGTGTGAAGTGCATTTTCAGGCGTTGTCGCGATTTATTGGAATGCATGACCGGAGCATATTATACGCCAAAGGTCTCTCTCAAGTCCCTCTCATCATGGTGTAAAAAAAACTATAGTAGCTCCTGGAGAACTGTCCATTTGACTTTGCTAACATGGTTTCTAGTCTAAAGAGGGGATCACAGCTGAGATTTGCACATCCTGATTGGTTCACCGAGCTCTCCCCTTCTGATTGACTCCCACTTCTAGACCAGAGCGGCCAATGCGATTCCTCAGACTTTCATTTTTTGTGCAGCCAAAAATGAAAGGCGGGGTACAGAGGCTAGTGATCGACTTAACATCAAAAAGTAATCAGTGCACTTCCTTGGGTCCTCAGCACACTCAGCACTGCAGACAGATAAACAACACGTTTTCTTTTACAAGTTCATGTTACAACATACAAAAACAACATTTTATATACACAAACCCATTACGATGCAATTAAAGACCAAGCGTGACCCATATCAGAGTTCATAACTTTGCAATGGCCAGATGCAAATACAAAAAAAGAAAAAGAAATGCCCTTAGTGGACTGTGATATTAATATGGCCAAGCCAGCCTATATTAGAGTCGCAGCTAGCTATCTGACCCAACGTTGTGATATTGAACGCCCCCTGCCACGTGCTGCCTGCATGTACTTAGCAGTGGTGGTATTTTAGGCCACAGAGTTTATGTGATCTGCACAAGGGGTCCTCAGATGGTTGCTGGCCCATATATCACCACAGAGTATGTGCAGCTGTCACTGCCAGATCCCATAAACATGGAGGTGAGAGTATAATAGGGTCTTCTGGTGGCTCTGTCTCTGTCTCTATGCCAAACACACGCATACATACATGCACACCCTTCGTGCTTCGTGCTGCCGACATACTCTATGCAAACATTCCATTGACTTGCATCAATTCTCCAGCAGCACCTTACCTTAACCTTAACCTCCACCCTAATGTCTATCTATAAAAAATAAATAAAAGGTGTGATGGATAATCATGCGGAAAGACCTCACCCGAATCCGCCTCCTTAAAAATAACTCCGCTCTAATGAGGCCTGGCAAACAGGCCAAACAAAACAGAAGTGCCACACAGGATCGTTATAGTACAGACATACGTGTACATGTGCAGTACACAACCGCAGAGACACCAAATATGACCGAGTGGAGTGTGCAGCCGTTAATATCAGTTTTCAGGCACCGGCTTGTTTTTCTGTCGTCAAAGTTCCGCGGAGGAGCTTGACCTACTGCCCTCCTCAAGCAACATATCTGATAACACACTGAAAGTAGCTTAATACAACACCAGATAGAGAGGCTTCATCATAAATCATGAAGTCATTTCCTGGATATATTATATTATATAGGTTTAAAACATATATTTATCCAGATTTGAGTGACGGGTATTGGTACTGTAGTATCATGGGAATACACTGCTTGGCTGGGTATTCTTTAATTGCCACAGGTTCAATACAATTTAAGGGCCGAAATTGGGACGGTCATATAATTTGGAATGTGATCGGGGGACTGGATAATATTAAAATAAAATTATATACATTTCGAGGGACGACAAACAAAGAGAGATACAATATATAATGTACAAACGAGTGTCTCCTTTCGTTCTGACTTCTAGGTTCTAACCCAGTGGTTGTCAACCAGTGGCCCGGGGACCACCAGTGGAACCTGAAAATATTCCAGGTGGTCCCCAGCTAAATGATGGGCAGTTGGTGACCAAATGGAACCTTATAGATCTGTAACTCTTGGGACTCTAAAATGAAACCAAATGGACCATTGTGGGTCCATTTGGTTTCATTTTAAACTCTTAAATTATATTTAAACCAGTTTATCTCAAGACAAAAACTTGAAATTCCTTAGTTTTAAGTCCGAGACTAAACCCAGCATAAAATGCAGAAAAATAGTGGGCCCTGGTATGAAAAATGTTGTAAACCGCTGTTCTAACCTCTCCTTCGGCCTCTATCCCTCCACAGGAGCATGCCTTCGAGAGCAGTCAGAAGTACAAGGAGGGTAAGTTCATCATCGAACTGGCCCACATGATCAAGGACAACGGCTGGGACTGATGAGGGACGAGCGGAGGAGACCACATAAAGCATGAAGGACAGACAGCGAGCAGAGGACTGGTTGGCTGACTGGATGGACAGACAGACAGTCTGTTCTGGGGTGGGGAGGGAGGGCTGGAGGGGAGGGAAGAAGGAACCGGGCATGGTGGATGAGTGTGTGACTTTTGGTCTGGTTGATTTACCATTAACCTCTGTAAACCTTCCCCCTAACCCCACCCCCCCCGAGCACCCCTCTCTCCTGCCGCTGCTGACACACACACACACACACACACACACACACACACACACACACACACACACACACACACACACACACACACACACACACACACACACACACACACACACACACACACACACACACACACACACACACACACACACACACACGGGCCGATAGCAATGATCATTGATGTATGAAACTAGCAGAGCTAGATGACTGTCCGTCCGTCTGGCAGTGGCAGAAGAAGAGAACGACGAGTAGTTGTATCTGCATCTTACTGCAGTGGTCATGATTTAATTATATTAATTCCAGCACCCGAAGCAATACGGTCAATGCTGGTTTTTTTTTTTAGAACAGGGGCAATTACTACTAACTGCTAACTTGACATTTTTAGTTGCAGAAAGAGAAATGCCTTTCCGAACGGAAATGTTGTCAGAGGGCCAGTTTCCTGGGATTGACAGGGTTCACTCACCGCCGGGCCCACAGTTTTAAAACAGCTGACAGGTATTCACTCTGTCAGGCCCATGCAGTTTGAATGAGACGTCCCGAGTCGAGATATATGGTTGATATATGTCAAATCCAGCTGATCTGGGCCACAATGCCAGCTGGGTCAGCTGTCCATGAGTCGTCCTCTGCGGCTGAGGCTTGGCACAAAGGCTCACAGGCATGCTGTCTGCTAGGCCAGGCGGCCTGACCCTGACCCTGGGTAGGATGGGGCTAGGGAAGAGTGGAAGACCCTAATCCACCTCTGTGCTGCTTGCTTGCATGGAGGGGAGGCAGCTGGCCAGAGTATAGTCTGCATGCAGCAGGTCTTAGCAGCAGTGACAAGGCTTAGTTAGAATAGCCAGGGTTCTGGTGGTGGGATGAGAGAGTGACAGGGATACAGACATCAGCTTGTCCTAAAACCCCTCCGAGGAATTTGACCTCGCTCACAGCAGCAGTGAAGTGAAGGGACGTGAAGCATATGGTTCCTTTGGGTTTTTCCATTTGTTCATGTAACCCAAACCGTCGCTTTTCCTTCTGTGCACGTACCGTACGTCTAGTGCCGGTAGGTGATCACTTGGGGTTGGTTTGAATTACAGAGCATAAGCAGTTGTGATCCGAACCATTTGGGCTAGGTTTCCACAAAAGTGTTGTTATTCTTAAGACAAGCTCCTCCTCCTCCACCTCTCTATTTTAAGTAATTGAACTTACACATACTATATTATGGTACTACTGCCATGATAAGTACTAAAACATTTTACATTTTAGTAAAAGTATCAATTCTGCAATGTTGAAATATTCTTCATAATATAAAAGTCTGGAATACAAAATGTAGTACAAAAGTATTGGCTTCAACATGTACTTCAGGTCCTATTTGAAGTTTCCAAACATAACTGACAATTTTTTGAGACAGTTTGTTGATTTTTTGACCACATTGCTTATACCGGTATGAGATGATTTTAAGAACCCCATATTATTCTCCATAGAGAAAAACATCCATGAACCAGGGGATGAGTGAGTGAAACCAGGACTGTAGCCCCCAGCACGCATACACGCCGGTCCTCATTTCTGACGGCGATAAGCCTCTCAAAATAATAGTGCTTTTAAGGAGATGTTAGATGTCATGGCAAGGTAAACAAACCTTCTTTGATTTTTCCCCAGATGTGAGGATTTCTTAGTAAGACTGCTCTTAAGTTACAACTGGCTTCTATTTTCTAAGAAAATCTGGCACAAATCTGGCAGCATGTTAACAAAATTATAGAATATCAGTCCTGTGGCCTATGGTCCAATATGACATCATAACACTTTATTTAAGTTGTTAACCCTGGCCTGTCGCCTTGTCTAACACAAGCGGTACTTCTGAGGCAATGCACACTAGATAAACGGACAGCTCTACCCGAAAACAGAGACACAGGATATCTTTTTATTTTTTCAAAAGGGAAAGGGACTGTAAACAAATCTGAACACTTGTTGTATGGTCTCCTATGTAGTAACTTTCTTCAACTGCTTTAAAAGGAAACATACGGTATATGTCACCAAATGGTCCCATTGTTACATTTGACCATGCACACTCTCATAGTTACAGATGAATACATTAACACTGAGGAATCTATCTGTCACATGATGAGTTACTATGAGGGACAACTATGGTGGATAACATGAGAGAAGGCCAGACCTCAGCACATACTGTACATCCACACACTTAGTCTTGCGTAGCCAGACAACTATTCCACACTCTATATAGAGCTGCAACTACAACTCAATGGTAATTTCCGATGGAGCATTATAGTCCGACATGAGGGAACAACGGTCGGACTAGCGCTCGAACATGCGCTGCTCCTGTGCTTGCGGGTGTGTTGACGAGAACTGTAGTCCCATTCTAAGCGCAACTGAGGCGGGAACATATAGTCATAGATGTGGAGGAATCATTTTGTTTTATGTATTCATTTCATTTGTTGCACAGACAAAACTAATGAAAATAAGAAATAATGGCAAAAAGGAACGAGTCATCTTCAGCTTCAACAATCGACACAAGTAGGTTTGTTTTGGCACCAAGTGAAAATTATTGGAAGGAGCTTCCATTCTCCAGGCTGTATGACAGTAGTAGACTAGTCGAAATTTACCAGAGGCAACAGTCTGGCCACGTAGGACATCCAACACATGCACACTGGACATTGGAATTACACAGCCAAGAAGAGCCATTACTGGACAGCCATTGCTAGGAGTGGTTTTGTGAATTCCGTTGCTCTCTGGGTCACTATAGAATGTGCCATGTTGGGATAAGTTTTTCTCTTAAAGTTACTCAGTTTATCACAAACTTAAGTCAAAACGGCCTAACTAGAACTATGGGAACAGAATACAGCAGTGAGGATACATTAGAACTGAATCATCATGGTTCCTTCTGCAAAAAGGCTATAAAAATAATATTAAGTTTGGCCACAAACAATCTAGTACACCCCCCGGCTATTTGTGTGTTTGACATGATGTGTAATGCTACTGGTTGAAAGGAGCTTAAAAAATTCACAAGCGGAGTATTCACTGTTGTATTGTATTAACCACAGACATTATAATAGCCATAAAATTGTCTTCTGTAATGACAGCCCATGACTAGGGTTCGGACATGGAACTGGTTCTATTTCACACGCGGTTCTGAAGTTTAAGATCCGAAATAGGATCCATTGTATTTGGAACCGTTCCTGGAACTGTCTTTTTTATTACACTGAGCTGTTATGGACCTGATGTCTACTATTACAATTATTATCAAGCCAGTGGTTTTCAATGTTTTCATTTAATTTCTGAAAGTTGCCAAGTGGAATGGAATTTGTATTCTCTCAGAGTTACAATTCTGTATATTTGGAACCTCATATTGGAATCAATTTAGGGAGCCGTTAAAAATCGACTATGAAGAGAGAATCTTGTTAAGGAACTGGAGTAAAATTCTAAAGATTCCCAACCAACCATGTGCTCCGAAAACCTACCCGGGTTGTGCAAGGACGCAATGTGATTGGCCAGTAGCCACTTTGAGTGGCAAATGCTCTTGCTAGAACATGACTGTACTATCGGCTAGTCGGCTAAAAGCAAACTTGAGTCGGCTAAAAGCAAACTTGTCTCAAGCAAACTGTCTCACAGTCTAGTCCAAGAGTAAGCAACCTCAGAGAGGCCGAGAGGCACTTCTGTGTTATACACAGAAGCGATGGCGTTGTTATAAGCACAACCCGGGATCGGATTTCGACCGCCACTTCCCAACCCTGCACCTGACTGACGAGTTGGTCCAGGCCACCAATCAGGGCGTGTGAAAGTATAACCATGGCGCAACCAAAGAACCCGCCCATCAACAACAAATTGACCAAACAAAAGAGCCTTGTTTTTGCTTGGGCAAAATGTTGTGAAACATGGGAGTTAATTTGTGAATAGCTGGAAGCCAAGGTTGTGGATAGCCTTTCTCTGTGATATATATAATATACAGTATATGCATTATGATTTTGTAAATGGCAGATCTTAATATATGAATATATATTCTATTTACTGTATTCACCGTGAAAGTTACAACTTGTGTCAACCTCTGTGTTACAAACTGTAAATAGTGTCAATGTATTGTATTTTATTTACAATTTTGTCAGATGATGGATGCTCTCGCTCTCTCTCTGGTACCCCAGGTTGGCTGTATGTATGATACTTACTACTTTTTTACTGAGAAAATGTTTCAATTTTAATGTCTTTTGTAAAGGATGATGATGCTGACTATATCATTGGATCTTCAACAATTAAAATGCACCTTGATATCTACATTATGGAATATGGCTAAAGGTTGTCCTTTGTACATGTCACAGCCTTATGTTATTAGTTTTGTGCACTAGTAAATTAATTGCGAACGCAGTGAGCGAGATTACTACGTAAACCAGGCAGAAATGCGTTTTTCTGTGCGTGTCTTTGTGCTTGTGTATGTCACACACCATATTTGGAGAACTATATATGGGAAGCGAACAGCAATCACAAATACAGCATCATATTTAATATAGTGCATAGCATTTTGTTATTACTCGCGTGAGCAGTTAAGTGATCAGTGTTTTTTTTTTCATAATGACATTTTATTAGTTTTCATTATTAATCATACAGGTATAAATCAAAAGCACAATATATTTAACAAAATAAAAGAAAAAAAAGAAAAGAAAAAAAGGGCAATTAGCACATTTATAAATAGATACATAACACATATTTTAAATATACTGTATATAGTATACTGTACATAGAGGTATATTATGTAGAATACTGCACGCACCAGGCACATCAGTAGGTAAACTGTAAGAGTACAGGTGGTTTTAAGTGATAACCTGAACACCAAGACATCATGTGACATCATCAGGGATCCTAATGTCATCAGTATTAAGCCCATATACAGTATGGAGATCCCTGATATCATTGATATTGGCAAAGCAACTCTGACATTGCATATGTTGATCTTTCTCCATCTTCGATGTCTCCCTTTTGACTGATACCTTTCCATTTTTGTCCAAAGTTATTGTTGTATCAATGCCCGTCAGTAGTTTTCGGTAGTGACTTTATCACCCAAATCTGGGTCTGACTCATACTCCAGTTTTAGTTTTTAGGATGAGGTGACCACCAAAAACTACTATATAAAGGCCTATTCTATGAATGGGCCTTTATATGGTCCCTTGCTGATAGGTGAATCATCAATCACCCCATTGCTGTTCAGAATGGAAAAACAAAATGGCTGGCCTGTGCGTTTATCACCAATATTGCTTTGAACCAATGAGTCTGGGCTAGCTAGTGTGTGCGTGCACGCATGCACGTGTGCCATGCCTGCTATTCACACCTGTGAGTCATGCCAATCAGTTACTACTTTCTTCTCATCCTAATGTCCCCATTAATGCTCATAGGTCCCTTCCCTTCCCCATTCTGTGTCTCTTGCTCTCTCTGTGCTCGTCCCCTATAGCTCGTCCTGTCCTCATAAGACCCCCTCCATGTCCCTTGTCCTGGGATGTTGTCTCTGATCTCTTTGTTGTCCGTTTCTCCATCAGTCTCTCTTGATCTGCGTCTCTCTCCCTCGTCCTCCTCCCACCATTTAGCCACAGATTTATGCTGCTCTCTTCTTTTTCCGTCACTCTTTCTTTCTCTCTCTCTGCCTTTCGCCCACCTTCTCTCTGTTTCTCTCTCTCTCTCGCTTTCTGCCCAACTCAGCTAAAACCAACCCACTCCAAATATCACTGCAGCAGATGGCGGCTTGTTTGCATTGGGCTGGGTCTCCTAGCAACGCTGGCTCTCTCGTTTCCTAAAGCAGAGCAGTGGAGGAGTCGGTGTCATGCTCTGTCTGGATCCGACCCCCCCCCCCTTCCCTCCCCTTCTTCCCACCCAAACAACCATTCCCCCCGGCTGACCTATAAGGCAACACATGACTGATTGTTGCCATTGCAATGAGCTAAATAACTATGCAAGCCAGGGAGAAATGTGTGTGTGTGTGTGTGTGTCTGTGTGTGTGTCTGTGTGTGTGTGTGTGTGTGTGTGTGTGTGTGTGTGTGTCTGTCTGTCTGTCTGTCACAATCCATATTTATTTGAGCATACCCAAATATGGAGTGTATCCCGTGCGCCTGTGACCGCGTCTTACACAAATACCCAGAAGATTAAGTATTTTGCACCCTTATCTACATTTAAAAAATACCTACCTGTATAGTCCAAGCTAACTAACAGAAAATGCCCTTTGACACTATATGCCTTTATAGCTATACGTACATTTTAAAAAAAAACCTACATGCACACACTTGTCAGAATATTTTTGTTGATTTTGTCTTCCTGGGCCTGCTGGACATTGACCTGATGGCAGTAACTACTGAAAGGATTGGTGGAAGCCTGGAAGGGGTGAGGGGTGACTGGGGGCTTGTACTGTACGGTTCAAATAGGGGGACCATTTATTCTGCTGGCATGAGAATCATTCGTTATCATTTGTGTGCAGTTAAATCTATATGGAAGAACAATGGCAGCATGCAGGCCCGCCGGATGTAACCTTTCCCAGTTGGGGGGGCAGGCAGGGCAGGCAAAAATGGTATGGGGTTCGTGCCACGGACCATGAAGCCATCATGCAATGTGATGGCATGACCTTGTTAATGGAATCAGCATTCATTCTGCAACATGCAGTTACTAATACTATACCTACCAAAATCAGTCTATTTTGGGGTTGGAACCAAGACTTGGTTTATTGTCTGACGGTGTTGTTTTTGACCCGACAGCTCATTTGTGCCCTTGGCAGAGGCCCTAGATAACCCAGACACAAGGGGGTGGGGGGCAGGGGCCTCAGTTAACCCAGATAGGCAGATACAACAGGGGGGGGGGGTATGGGTAAGGACTTGCATCTCCACAGTGTCAGTGGTTCTTCTGTTCTCTGTTGCCCCTGGCCTGAGGACACATACATGTGTGGGCACTTGCAGAGCTGGGAGAAAATGTATTTTGATACAAAATACAAATGCTGGGTCAAATAATGTACCGAAATACAAAATATAAATACTAATGTAATATAATTTTGAAAATACATTTTATACATTTGAGTAAATTAAATAATATTCATTATCCCGAGGGATATGCATCTTCACAGGTCTGTTCAATTCATGATTGATAGTCAAATATTAATTAATTCTCTGTCAGAATGTCTAAGAATAAATTAAGTTTATTAACACATTTTCCTGTCAACTTGTTCTTGGACACCACTTTTACACTTAACTCGTGAAAACGAGACGCCTGCGAAGTGCCTGCAAAAAACTACAAGTTTAGGACCCTGTGATGATTGATCTAGCCTGAAACCAGCATTGAAGATGCGAGGGATCTGCTAAGCGGAGCATGGCACTATTTTGTTATTGATGAATTTATAGTACTTCACATCATATTCACCTCAATTCACAGTAGGATCCGATGTATCCACCAGTGTCGGCATGGCCGTCAGCATCGCAGGTTGGGACCGGAGGGTTCTGGCGGGGACCAGCAAGATGCCAACAGGGCAGTGGCAGTTATAGGGACTGGAAGATGTCCAGTGGGGACCGACAGCTGCTGTGGTGGTTCTGCCTTCTGGTTCTGGGTTTGGGTTGCTGCATAAAACTAGGGGCCCAATTTTCGTGCACTGTCCTGCCTGTCTGTGTAAAAATTCAAGTTAATCAAATGTAAAGTATATATTCAGAATAGAATAGTTCAAAAGTATAACTTAAAAAAAAAGGACTTAGGCTACATTGCCTCAAATCAAGCAAAGCAATATTTTGGATCATTGGTTCGTTTTAAACACTGGACCACTGGACAGAGCTCCATGCATTGTGTCCTCTCCCTTCACTCCTAACACTGGAATGACCATCATTAGAAAAGATGGCCTCTCTCTGGAGGCCTCTACCATCCTATCTAAAGACAGACATGCTCAACATTACACATATGCATATTTAATGAATGATAACAAGAAAAACATTTCCCCACTTACATAGACCGATTACAAAGACAAAGTAAATAACCATCTAGCCTGAAAAGATTGGATATAATAAATAAATATAACAGTAGTCAGTTAGATCATAACCATGCACCCCTCTACAATCTTTCGAGTTGGTGCAGCCCAATTGGAGTACCTCCCCTATAAAAGGAGCCTGGGATGCACTGGTTAGTCTTTTCAATGACCACAGACAGGAATGAGCTGTGTTAGTATGAGTGTAAGTGTTTGATGAGAATGTTTTAAACTGTTAGAATGAAATAAAGTTTGTTGACCAATTAATTGTGTGTGTTATTATGAGCTGGACGAAATATTTAACCAAATGAAATGAGATGAAACGTTTGTTAACCTGGGTGGCTTGGACAAGCTGGTGTTTGTTCCAACACTTTTGTTTGTTGGTTTGTTTGTTCTAGACATTGAGGCAATATGAAAAGGAACTTATGAACAGATGGAAATGAAAATTAAAAGAAATAAATATTGAACAGAGAGAACAAACATTAGGACAATGAAATGACGGTAAACTGTTTTGCATAACACTCATGACTGTTTTACATAACAGTATTGTGTACCATGGGAGGGTCCTTGTGCTTCGCACCTCCCACAGGACGTCCTTGCACTGTGCACGTCCACAGGAGGGTCCTTGCTCGGAGCTCAGAAGGTGCTACTGGTATACCCTTCCACCCTCTGGTCCTCCCTGCCTAAGCGATCGTAGATGTCCTTCTGCTTGGGGTCACTCAGGACTTTGTAGGTTTCGGAGATCATCTTGAACTTGCCCTCAGGTCCTGCTTACGGAACACCTTCTCCACTATGTTCAGTGGATTAGACTGTTATCAGTGGATAACATCGCTGTTATCAAGTTGTCATCAGCAGGACTTTTTCGTCTCTGAATGGCCATGCTCTGCCGACTCCCATTGTTCCAAGACACAAAACCATAGCCCCCTCCAACCGTAACCCTAATCCTAAATGCCCAACCCTCAACCTAACGTTATCAGTGGATAAGATCGCAGTTGTCATCTTATGCATTACCAACGTAAGGAATCCAGGATATCTACAGACTGCAAGATGGGTCGGCAGAGCATGACGATACTGAGACGAAATTGTCCTGACGGAAACTATTAACTGCAATCTTATCTACTGATAACGGTCGAAGCGGGTGCTATGTTCATGCCCTCTCTTCACGCCCAGAGCCTTTATAGTAGTTGTTCACCATCCAACTGTGCTTTGTGGTGGTGTTGTTGAGACGGTAAAGGCTGAATGTCAAATACACAGTCACTCCCTGGAACACTGAAGATGTTACACGTCCGTCGCTGAAATCGACCAGAACATCACTGAGATGCCAGGACAGGCCAGATCCATAAATGGACATCTAGGGGTGATAAATTGGCTAATTTGTGCCCTGTCCGGTGCCTGGGTGCCTTGGCAGTGTGTCCTGCCCATAAAAATAAAAAATACCACAAAGTATCTGGACCATTTATCATTTCTTTGGGTTGGATTGGGTGGGCAGCAGAGGAATTTAATACCGTTGCCATCAGTGCTGTTAACGGACAGGGTGCCGATGGAAATTGGGTTATCTACTGTTGGTCAAAGGAGAAGTTGGATGGATAGATAAACTGAGATGATACCATAGCTTTCTATGTAGTGTATAACAGGGGCTGTGGGTATTTGGCCAGGGATCAGATGGAAGAATTATACTGTATATCTGATTATATCTCTTCTTCTTCATCAATGTTTCTCTAATCATTTAAATCCACTTCACAGATGATTGGCCCATAAGTTTTACCATTGCCCTATTGGCCAGCTTCGTTAGGCTTGGATTTTGAGAGGCAAAAATCTCTCAACTGACCATAAAATGCCTTAGGATCCCCCAGGATCCTATCCCACCATGTTGCCTTAACTGGAGAAGGAAGTCTGGAGCTCTTTGGTGGAGTTGTTGCCCCCGCCACCCGACTACGGATAAGCAGTTGAAGATGGATGGATGGATGGATAAGTGGCTACATTTCTAGCGTGGTTGTGTGTATGTGTGTGTGTATGTGTGTACACACACAGGAAATGTAACCACTAATCTATATTTAGATGCAACACCAGCACACTGAATGTAGCGGATCTACAAACTCACGACGTGTTGCATTGCGATATGCATTGTGATCTTGTAGATCAGCCTTTTTGGTGCATGATAGCAGCAACACTAATGCTGTCCGGGGGCAGCTTAGGGTCCGATAAGGAGACACGTACAGAGTGGTAGTGGGAGAAGATAGAGAGAGAGCCTGCTGTAGTTATGTAGCCGTCAGCTCCAAACTGCAGAGACTAAAAATAGCTCAGCCTGTCTTTGTCTCTCTCTCTCTCTCTCTCACTCATTCTCTCAGCCCCTCTCTCTCTCCTCTTTGCCATGGAACCACCCACCACCCCTGTGTGACACAACAGCAGCACTAAAACAAAGCACCGTGCATTAAATTAGTGTACTCAGTTGTGAAAACAGACACTTTGAAAAGAGTATTTGCATGGATAATACTAATATTAACAGGCTTTGGGTCAAGCCACTAAGGCCTATATAGGCTTGTTTCCAATGTGGTCCTCTGTATAATATCAAAATCGAATCGAAGCAAATAATGGGGGATTGGTCCTAAATTCATAATCGAGCACCCGTTTACAACTAAAAGCTTTTACTGGAGAACATCGACGACATAACATAAATGATATAGCACAATTCAATGGATGAAACAGTTACCGTATATTATTATAACTTGTGTGAGCAGAGCGGGTGCAAGTAAGGCGCTCTGTGCTCTGTCCCTCCGGTTACTTCGATTGGCCGGTTTAGGTGATGACGTAATGTGACGTAAGTAAAAGACCTTTATAGCTAATGTCATTAGTATTAGCCTGCTCCATTCACGCACAAGTAGGCCATGTGTTTGCACTTTGTCGTGTGCTGGTCTAGTTTCATCTGTCAAGAGCCAAGACAAGCCCCATCATTTCAATAAGCCTTTTCTCTAATTATGTTTCATGAATATTTAAGCATGTCATTAAGGAGATGTCATGGCTTAGGTCTAAAATTTTCTCCACTTGCCGCAAATAACTTTTTATAAATTAGTCTCAAAAGTTGTATGAAGCTCATAACGCCTCAATAACACACCGTTGATCGCCGATAAGGGGGGGATCACAACTGTGTGTAGTGACGGGCACTCTTATCATCATACATCTAGAGCAGTGGTTTACAACTGGTGGTCCGGGGGCCACTAGCGGTCCCTGAGGGGATTCCAGGTGGTCCCCAGACTAAATGATGGAAAGTTGGTTAACCAGATGTAACTCTTTTAGAGCGTAAAAATGAAACCAAATTGACCCTGGCGGGTCCATTTGGTTTCATGTTTGCGCTCTCAAGAGTTAAAATAGTCATCATCTGAATCAGCCCAAGTCTACACAAATAGAGAACGTAAAAGATTAGTGGCCATTTTGATCTGTAGTTCGACTCTTTTGTTTCCCAAATTCAGCCTGGAATTGTGGACAAAAGGCAAAAGAAATGTTTAGTTTTGGGGTCTGCGGGGCTAAAATGTCATCAAATGGTGGTCCGTGACTAAAATTCTGAATAAATAGTGGGCCATGGTATGAAAAAGGTTGAAAACCACTTGTCTAGATCATATAAAATATGTGCCTATTTGCTCAAACACTATGACGTCTACAAGCTGGACTTAGGAGGGGCTATAGCTGCAGCTCAAGTTAACAAATTATACTCAGGCACAGGTCTGTATTAATGAGTTGAAATATTTATTTTTAAAAACTGTAAAAATAAAACAATAAACCCATCCAACATAGATTTAGTATTATATCATACAAATATGTGTATTTCAATGTTATTTGAGTATTTCCTTTACTACAGTGTGAGGCAGTTGAAAGGCTGGCAGAGCTGGTGGGACTACAGTCACAAACCCCATAGAGAAAGAGAGAGAGAGAGTGATGCCTGATCTGTACTTGGAACCCATTAAGACCTGGAACACATCTGTGTCACTTTAAGCAATAAACAATAGTAGCTATTATTTCATACTTTGGTTGTTGAAAAATACCAGATCTATAAGCTTGCTGCAATGATCTATTTTTGAGAAATCATGAAAACATGCACAATATTTTTTTTTTAAAAATATATATATATATTCTTGTAGCATTTTTTTAACTCATATCTTTGCTTCTGGGGGACCCTACTGGAACAACATGTTTTCAGATGGGGATCAGTGGCCAATTACGTATGATTCTTGGGGACCTTGACATGACAGTAGTTGGATTTCAGAAGACAGTTTGTAGAACCCACTCTCAGGTCTTAATGGATTATTGGCGTGCCGGTGTACACCAATAACATAGCTGTGCTACAGCACTGTGAGACCTCTGTGAGCTTGTAGATCAGCTATGTTCATAATGCCACATACCGACATGCGAACAGAATACGGCTCAGGATGAAATGACAGAGAGCTGGAGAGACAGAAAGAATGAAAGACAAGAGAGAGAGTTCAACAAGTGATTTGGGCAGAAATATACTGTATAATTGAATCAAATTGAACCAGTACTTGATAAACCTCGCCAGGAACATAAGAATACTCTCAAAGGTATATAAACACATCACTGAGCTGATTCATCAAGCACAAAGCGGTTTTTGTTTTTCCTCTTTTTGTATAAGAAATTCAGGAACTGTTTTTGCCCTGGTCTTGATCAATTGGACAGAGCAAAAGGGCTACAATTAGTTAAATACCAAGACTTCAAATCAACCAATATTTGCAAATTGATTCTTTGCAGGTGTTGTCTACTTGGAGATGGTTTGAGTTCATTACACAGTCCCATCAATACAAAAATGTTCAATAACCCCTAGGAAACATTTTTTTAATGTCAATTGAGTGTAGACCTGACATCTTACTTGGTAGCTTAATTGTACAGTAACTCTCTCCACATTCTCACAAGTCAATTAAATTAAACACTAGGGATGTCCCGATACGCTTTGTTCATTCTGATCCCAATACCACAATTTCAGTGTGAGCCGATACTGAATACCAGTATTGTGATCTTGAGGATATACTGTATATCTTGTGTTGTGTTTGCAGCTATCTAGATATACATTTCGTATTGTGTTTAGTAGCAGACTCCTCATCCAAATGTGCACTTGCAATTTAGGCAACTCCAAACCCAAGACCACATGCCCCAACCTTTTCTTTCTACCCATGCCATAGTGTCAACCCCTAACCTCTGTGTCGGATCTGTGGTTAGACTGGCATATTCACCGGTACTGATATGACCCGATCCGACAAATAATGTCCGATACTTTTCCCATACAGTATCGGAACATCTCTAGTAAAAACCAACACAAACAAAATGATTTGCAAAGACAATTGGACAGATCTGTTAATTAAATACCCAGTGTCACAACTTATTCTTTTTTTTTTTAAATACACAGCTGAAGCAGCATGGTAAAAACTAGTGTTAAGACACAGAGGAAGACAAATTTGAGTATTATACTCATTATAATAATCATTATTACACAGGAAGAAGGTACTATGATGTTTTTGCTGTGATAACGTATTGAGCATGTTCAGTCTTTTCACAAAAAGCCAAAGTCAAGAGCACTCATAGCATTAAGTGAGTGAGAGCTTAGCCTTTAGTTAGAAACAGAACGCCACTGTAAAACACCGCCCTCTGGAGGCCACAATCAATTACCTAGCCCAGATACTAACTGAGAGCAATAATGAAGGGCTTTTGCTTCTTCCACATCACCAGCTGCATTTAATTGAAAGGAAAAACTGGGAACGATACATTAATGACAACCTAAAACATTTTTGTTTAGGCTAAGTGAAAGGAAAAGCATAAAAAAACGTAAAAAATATGTTGTGCCTTACAAAAAACACAGTTACTTGGCCTTTGGGAAAGATACAGAAAGCTACAAACAGCGTTTTTCAGTATTATTTCAGTGGCCAATTCTGAATCATGGTCCAAGAATTGTAGTGCATATTTCACAGTGAATCAAGCATTGTATGGTTGTAATGGTCAAATATCACTCCAGTGAGGTATTTGAAGAATCCGGTTCATGTGATTTTTCTTACCTACCGGTGAATGAGCGTCATGTCTTTAAACAAATTAAAGTTGAATGTTTTACAAAACATTCAACATTCAAAGTACTCATTTAAGAAAGTTACAAGTTTTATTCAGCGTCATGTGGCCAAGTAAGTCTTGTTTTGTGGAATAACCTCAAAGGGATTGTCATCTTTATCAGGAGTGCAGCAGTTCCAAAACAATTTTGGCCATGTGTAATTGTGGGCGCTACACTTACTCTGCCAACCTGGGGAGAGCAACAGACTGACCCATGCTTTCAGTGCATAAGGAGTCCAAGCTGCGTCTCTTCACTTGACACGGGAGAGTTTCCCGGGTTGCACATAGCCGCAATTAGCAACTGTAGATTTTTCTATAATGGGATGAATCTAGAGTTGCAATACCATCCATTGACCTACTGATGAAAAAAAATCACTGGTCATGGGGAAGCATTTTAGAGACCAAGATTAGTGCTTGTTTTAGTGAGCATACCTACCCTAGGGGACATGGGGAGAAGATGCAAACTCCACACAAAACGACCCTTTAGCTAACCCCACCGAAGGTAGGTGCATTGATGACAGAGGAGAAAATCCAGGACGCTCTAGCTTTGAGTCGATAGTGACGATAGCCTATGCCATGGTGCCCCCTTGAATGAAGACACCCTTTACCACTGAATCAAGATTCATAAATATGCTACAGTCCCATCAGTGTCCCACATTCTTTAAGATTGTTGGCTTTTGCAAACGGCTCCCTAAAGATGGATCATAATAACATGTCGTCGCACATTAAAATTACAGATTTCAGTTGGGAAACACATTATATTTTGCCAAGCGGCATCACTACCATATGGACACTACCATATTTTCTAATCTTCACTACAGAGGAAGCTACAGTGCAGGACAATGAGCCCATGTTAGTGTCTAGGAACAATGCTACTCTCTGCTAAAGCGTCAGGAAGTGATTCACAATGCACTACTTTATATCTCAGTCTTAGATTCACAAGAATTAGTCTGCTCGTGGGTTAAAACATTCTGAAACAACTCCAGAATAATTGGGTGCAGCGTCTTAAACCCCATTCGGTGTTTTAAGCATTATGTTATCCTTTAGCTATTGAAAAAAGAAGAAAAAAAGACGAAAATATCACAGCGTGGCACAGCGTGCTGCGGTATGAGCTTGTAGATCTCTTTTGAAAACCGTGAAAATGTGTGCAAATCATTGAATATACAGTATACTGTATATTCTTTCACAGTGAAGGTTTTTAAGTTGCTTCTGGGAGGTCGCTCAAACTACATATTTTCAGATGGGGGTCATGTACAGTACAGTTAATTCAGGGGGTCTTTGAAAAAGGTTGAGCACCACTGACAGAGAAACATAACTTTTTAGAAAACGTTTAGGCTTTTTTTTTCTTAAATAAGCCTCAGTCCTAAATGAGTTAAACCCTACAGAAACAGTTATGAAGATGTGTCAGCTCACAAAACAGTCATGGTTGTTAACAACTTTTATCCCTGGCGTTTGGGCATGTCATTATTATAGGCAAATCATTACAAAAATGACAAGAATAAAATGTTTGAAAAAACAGCAGTTCTACAAGCCGTCGCACTGCAACAGCTTGTCACGACGTCAAGTTTGAAGATTGAATCATTTAAACTCAAAAATGTGTTATTTGTTTCCAAATAGGGCTTAAGTGGTGTTTTGCAGTCTGATGTGTTGGTTTGCACTCTGCTGGGATACAGATTATATTATAGACGTAAGAACTCACAGGCAGGGAAAGAAGAAAAGAAGCAAAGTCAGCCCGCTGGGGTTACTTAGTGTTGATGGTGCGATTATTTGGAAAGGGAACGGCGGCAGGTCGAAACTCACTATGGCACAGTGCACGACTTCACAACCCTACGAGGCTACGAACGAACGTGGAACAAAAACACATTTTGTTAGTGCGAGAGAACGCATGCCATCATCATCATGTTTCACAGAGACACGTCTGGAAGGGCAGAGAGAGATGGGGGAATCGGAGGTAGGGAGGGAGGGTGTCATAATGGCAAACAGTCACTGATCGATCCATCCTTCCATTACTGAAGGGTTTGGGCCCTTGTGCAATGCATCCTGGGATGCCTTGTGTCGTTAGAACTTTGTGCTCGTCGTGTCTCCTCCGTCTTCTGATGGTGCTCTCCATTTTAAAGTAAAAACATTTAGGGGAACTGGGCGAAAGAAAAAAAAGCTAAAATAAATTATATGACATCAGCATTTCGGCTGCTATTACTAACAGTCCTTGGGGGAAAGGAAAGGAGCGGAAGGGTCAGATTAAGTCCGGTCAACAATCCATCGATCCCTCTCCACCCCTCCCTCCTCGTTTGCACAATCCTCGGTGCTGTCCTCCTCAGGGGAACGTTTTGTACACTGCAGGAGGAGGAATCTTCTAAACCGGTTTTAAAAAGAAGCACCGTTTTATTTGGCTTGGATTTACAAACAAACAAAAAGAAAAGGAAAAGAAATGGAAGAAAAAGACTGAAAAGTGTGTATAAATGTGTGTGTATGTGTGTACTGTAAACGGGGAGAGGCAACCAGAAGCTTGATGTCTTCTGGTTGAGGGCAGGGAGGCACGGGGAGCTAACTAGTGTCTCAGCCGGTACCTGTGGAGACGAGAGAGAGAGAGAGACTTTGTTATGCAACGTGGAATTACACATGAACTACAACATGGTCCAGGTGCATGTAATATATAGGCTCTCGTCTATATATTATATTGTTAGATTATATCGAACATGTGACAAAGCATGTTGTGTGTTCGAGTCCTGTTCATGCAAGTCTCTTCCCTTCTCTCTGTCCATCTTTCCTGTCTATCTTTACTGTAAGTAGAAGGTCAGTAGTAGGTCAGCTCTCTGTCATCTCAGCCCTCTGCCACCCCAGCAGCCTCCTCACCTTCATCCTCCTCTCCCCAGCCCTCTGCCACCCCAGCAGCCTCCTCACCTTCATCCTCCTCTCCCTAGCCCCTCTGCCACCCCAGCAGCCTCCTCACCTTCATCCTCCTCTCCCTAGCCCCTCTGCCACCCCAGCAGCCTCCTCACCTTCGTCCTCCTCTCCCCAGCCCTCTGCCACCCCAGCAGCCTCCTCACCTTCGTCCTCCTCTCCCCAGCCCTCTGCCACCCCAGCAGCCTCCTCACCTTCGTCCTCCTCTCCCCAGCCCTCTGCCACCCCAGCAGCCTCCTCACCTTCGTCCTCCTCTCCCCAGCCCTCTGCCACCCCAGCAGCCTCCTCACCTTCGTCCTCCTCTCCCCAGCCCTCTGCCACCCCAGCCAGCTCGTAGTGCTTCTTCCTCAACTCGCCCAGACGTTCGCGTTCCTTCTGCAGACGAGTCTCCAGCTCTAGAACCAGAACCTGAAGGTGGACAGAACATCTATGTCATTAGGCAATCTGTATCGTTCCCTCTACAAGGCAGTGGTTCTCAATCTGTGAACATATTTTCTTCAGGGTCCTCTGGGTGATTACCTGCGAGTCCATCTCTTGTCGTTTGATCTGTGTGAGTGTCATACTGGAAAAGTCCATTGTGTCTGTAATGCAAACACAGAACCAAAAAGGAAAAACGTCAGTGAAGCCATGCAATTACACACCAATCATATTATTAATTATGATATATAATATACTGCACTAATAATTTGAATTATGTCCTCAAAATTTGAGACCCCTTTTAGATGAGAACGGTGTCATAGAAAACAGCAAAATCAAGAATCCTTTTACAAGAAAAGCATTTCAGGAGGTGAAAACGCAACAAATTGAAAGCACCTTCCAGCAGGAAATCTTTGAAAACCCTGCATCCTCCAATCTGGACCTTAATCCTGTTTGCATCCTCCAAACAGGCTTAAGGTCTTTGCAGATCAAACCGGATTCCGCAATGGAAACAGCAAAAAAAAAAAAAGAAAAAAAAAATCTGCAGTATGGAAAAAAATGTTTGTCAATCATCTCTTGCACATCTCTGATCATTGTAAAAGCAGTTGTGAAGTGGTCCTTTGCTTCTTATAAAAGTCTGAAACGACCATTCCTTATTGTAGAAGGTGAGGATAGGATGAGAATAGGAGGATAGGAGGAAGAACCCAACATTCTTTTTTTCTCTTCCTTGTTCTCTTCACCAAATGCGAGAGGACCGAAAAGTCATCATAACTATATTGAGCACTGCTGCTCGACTCCATGGCGCTCTGAATTCCGTTAGGCGGATTTGTGTGAGTCTGCGAGAAAATGAAATACTCCGTGAAATACTGAACAGAACAGTGCAAATTCTGCAACAGAATCCGCAAAGCATCGGTGTGGAAGGAACTTTTGCAGGACGCTTTTTGTGCATATTCTGTATGCAGAGTCCTCAAATGGAATCCGTCTCTGTGTGCAAAGAGCTTTATCATGCGGTATAAAGCAGTTAAATGGTCATCTTTGTGTAAAGGCCCAGTAAAGAATTAGGCCACAACAGAGTGACGGTTCTCATGTTAAGGTGGTCTGAGAACGGATTTGGCACCATTTCACACCCATCTAACACATGTTGCAGACTGTGACACCGAGTGCAATGCTCATAGGGTGGAAATCAGGGCAGCAATAATGAGCTTGTAGATCCGCTATTTTTCAACAGCTAAAGTTTAAAATAATGAGTTAATTGACAAGGTGACACAGATGCATGTCTTAATGAGCTAACCAATGAAACAGCACTTCAATAGACCAGCAAGCTACTGTAGCTAGCTGACAAGTCAGGCTATTTACTCATTCATTCAATCAACCAACAAACTATACTATCTGCTCAGTTGAAGGGATCTCCTCTCACCTGTCTCCTCGATCTGAGACTTGGCAGACTTGGTAGAGGCTACGACACCAGCGGTGGCCTGGGTCACCCCTTTGGAAGCCTGCCGTAGACGCTGCAGGTTGGCACTGTCTTTGTCCGCCTTTACCTGAAGAGGTAGAGCAGAGGAGGAGATGGGCGTGAGGAAGGGAGGGAGGCAAGGCAGAGCACCAGTCAAGAGGGGTGGAGCAAATTACAATGTGAGAAATAGTGATGAGTGTCAGACATTACCCACCCTGCATTTCTGTCAAAAGCTGTTGAGGGCAGGAACACACGCAAGCATGCAAATATGCACTGAATGACCTACCTTGGAAGCGGCCACTAGTTGTGCTGTACTGGCAGCTATTTCATGAGAACACACCATGAGCTCCTCAAACTTCCCTTTGCCTTGCACGACCAGATCTGCAGCGTCCCTGTTAGGTCACAACAACACAGCAGAGATTCATTCGCTCAGGTAATTTCAGAACACATAGTGTTACGTCTATTGCTTTCATTTTTTTCTAGAGCACTCGCCTGCTATCTTTCAATTCATACAAGTAGTTTGGCTGTATGCGACAGGGTTCACTTCTCACACATCTCTCTACCAGTGAATTTCCCAAACCTTTCCAGAATATTTAACCCAGTTTCTAGGGCTATATTGGTGTGCCGAATGATTGTTATATTATAATCATTCAATTCAATCTTCAATGAGTCTTACTCTTCTGTGTAATGTATAATGCTAAAAGGCCGCGTTGTAGCAACAATAAAGCATAGAATAGAATAGAATAGAATTCAATCCCAAATGAGAGATTTCTTATTTTTGTCACATATTGATACACAGTAGGCTGCAATCAAACTGCTTGTTTGTCAAATCATGACTTATAACATCCATGTAACATGCAGTAATGTTCAGGGGTGCACATAACTATTTTGGCCCAGTACTTAGAGGAGCACCTGGGGATGTTACTTGGTGCTCCCAAAATGCGGCGACCCGCATCGCCGGGCCCTGGGACCCCTTTTTTCCACTCCGTACAGCCCGATCAATGTACAGTATTACAGTACATGGCGATAGTTTGGGCGTTGCAATAGTGGCTAGCCTAGTACTATTATTACTACCTGCATTCTACATCTATTAAAAATACTAGTAGTATTTGGACTTTAGAATTATTTCATTTTCGAGGCTTTTTTTTACTGGCCCAGTCGGACAGTCATTATGAGCCCCAGCTGTGTGGTGCTCAAAGGAGCTTTCCACCCCTGGATTGACAGCTCATTGTAGGATTTTTGGTGCTCCTGAGCACCGGAGCACCACTTATGTGCACCCCTGGTAATGTTATACATGCTTAAGAAAAAGTGTTTTTTTTTTTTTACTAACAAAATCAATAGCTAAAAACAATGCAGAGAAAAATACTTTCCCATGACCCTGGATAGATTCCAGGATTTTTTTTTAAATATTTCCATGACGGAGGGAAAGGGAACCCTGATGCATAAGACGGAATATAACACATGCAAAACAGACAAGTGGATAGCAGAAGAACGCGTACTTACACCATGACTGTGGCGCCCCATCCCACTGCTTTAGAAGCAGAGATCAGGCCCTCTGTCCACCGAGAGTTCTTGGCATAGAATTCCTTCATGGAGGCTGCTCCCTGAAACGGCAAGAGAGATACCATTTGATCATCTCCTCTATGATTCGTTGATGCAGCAAAATGCATTTCCAAATGTGTGGGTAACATCGCTTCTGCTTGTTTAAAAGCCTCAAGGAAAATAACAAAAGATGAAACAAAGAAATGATTGAGGAAATATATGAACTACAATACTTTCAAAATATACATTTCTCATACCATAGACAGGAAAGAGAGAAAAAGGGAGAGACACGCAGCAAAGATAATCGTGAATCTGCCTAGCCTGTACCAGTGGATCACTTTCCCCAATAGGTTATTTTACAACTTTATTGCAGTATGCTACTCACCCTGCCGCTCTCGACAATGTCCCTTTGCAGATGTTTGGAAGACAACACCAACTCCTTGATAGCCTGCATCAGCTCTGTACACGAGCCCAGGATCCTGCGGGGGGCGCCAGAACACATTCATTTTCCTTCCTTATTGCAAGGTCTGAGCACAGACTACACAGACAGTATATATTTACTAGATTATGTTGTCCCTTAATTACATTAAGCTAAAACCCTGATGTTATTACTGTCAAAAAGTATTATTTGACCACAAGTTCACTCAGTAAGGGAAATGGTACAGTCAAACTAACATGACACACATCTATTCAAGACAGAAAAAGATGGAATTTCCAATTAGGAAAAATGCAGGCTTGTCGGCTTGTGAACGTTTTTAGTTTAAAGTAATTGCGTCTTCATCATAGCTTCTTCACTGATAATTCATGGTCGTGAGTTAAGGAAAAAAGTTTAAATTGAGTTTAAAAAGCTTAATTTTTTTCCTATTAAAATTAATCCACTTCTAAGCACAGGGAGTGAAGAAGAGCCTTTAGCATACCGCAACATAATCAACCACCAGTGATTCATTTGTAAATTATTAGGTGCTCGAGCCAAGTTCTTCAAGTTAATCATCCTCTAATTGTTTTTCTGCTGATCTATAATGTATTTAAAAGACAATTTCTGTATTCAGAACATAGCAGTATATAGAAAACAGATGTTATTGTCAGTCTACAGTGTTTTTAATTTTCCTGCTTCAATGGTAGTGAAGAGTAATTATAGCCTTCAATGCTAATTCCGATTACATCTCTTGAGGACATTTCCTGTATTCTATGCAAGACATGGTACATGTTGCATTTAGGACAATGTGGGGAGTTGGGGGCTCACCTCTCATTGACCTCCATCTTAATTCCTGTATCAACCGCACGCGAATTGTTGAGCATTTCCTGTTGAGGTAACACAGTACCCAGATAAGAAACCACATTGTGCTGTAAAAAGCAATACACATGCCAAATGCATGCACACGCACACACACACACACACACACACACACACACACACACACACACACACACACACACACACACACACACACACACACACACACACACACACACACACACACACACACACACACACACACACATGCAAACACACACATACACACACACTTACAGTACCTCTATTCTGGCAGCAGCTGATTCCACAGCGGCGGAGGTGGCAGCCATTTCCTGTTCCACTAAATCTCCCAGCTCTCCTTGCTGCAGCTCCAACCCTCGAGGACGCAGTTTCTAAAACACACAAGGAGACAGTACAAGGTGCACTACATGGTCAATTATCAATGCGTCACACAATTCTGTTACACTCCCAGTCCGTACCATCCCTTTAATGCTATTCAGCATTTGATCCAGAACCATTTGATGAGATTTAGACTAACAGACTAAAGAATATGTTGTTGTTGTTGTCGAGAGATGAGATGTCCTTTATTACTCCCGCAGGGAAATTATTAGGTTGTTGGATAGGATTTAGTGCACAGTTCAATGCTGTAAGGATGTTGGTAGCATTAGGAGAGATAACAGGCAAATGTTTATTAAAATAACTATTCCTCTACATTCTCTGATTGTGTAGACTGTAAATAAAGTCATGCAGATGCTTAACAACAATTAATTAATAATAACAGTTCGATTCAAGAATTTGCAATTTGTCAAATGTGAAACTATCTTTAGTGTCGGTCACAACTACTAATACACTGCTATTGCAATTGAATATTATTCAATCATTGTAAACACTTTCTTAACACAAAAAGCAACACCTTCTCAGCTATAAGTAGTGCAACTACCCCAAACTCTCCAGCAGAGGACCCAATTACATTATTCTCACACTGTGACCCTGGAGGCTTTTTAAAAATACACTCTGACTATATTGTCTCATGTGGGTAAGTCAGGCGATGATAATAAGCCTGTGGCCCATTTAGATATTTTTGACCATCAGCTAAAGGAGCCCAGACCTCTGCGGTGGCGAGGATCTCTTCCAGAGCCGTGCGGAGCTTGGAGCTGTCTGCCGAGGCCATAGTCTCCTGATCCTTCATGGAACCAAGCAGAGACAGAGCCTCCGCTCCACACGCCTTCACACTGTCTGATAGAGCTGGCAGAGACACACAAAACAGCATTATGATATAATATGTATTATGAATAGAATATACACACTGAAATTAAATTTATGAACAAATTTACGATGAACATTTACAGGCTTGTGTTTGAGAGGCATATTAGGATATAGAGCGTATAACTCTAGAAGTCTCAGTTGGAATTCTTTCAGGATTCTGGTGGGTGGGAATCAACTTTGTATTATTTCAATGAAAAGTCAAAGTGGGAACGAGTGATCAATTAGCCTCATTATATTACCACAGATATTTTTGAACGAAATCTGCATGAAACACAGTGTTCTAAAAAGAACACACAATCCATTACATTTTTCTAACGACTAACTAATTAATAAAGCCATAGCGGGATGGGAGTGGGAGTAATTTGGATGGGACCGCAAGTGAGACAAAATGAGATTATTGTCTGTGGGAGTGAGAAGGGACATGAGTGAAAATCCACTACTGTGTCAGTCACTACTCCAGGGACATCCAGAGAGTGTTAGAGAGGCAAGGTCTGGAATCCTATAAGAGGGCACATTTGGACAAAAATAGTGCTGATGCTGATATCTATGTGTGCATGTGGCTCCTATAGTCCACGGCTCTTCTACAGAGTCTTCTATTGAGAATGGTGACACCAAATAGGGACAAGCCCTGGATTGGAAGTGGGCAGAAATGCAATGGAGTCAGGCAACAGAGACGGTCATCTTAAATCCCTTTATTTTAGATTGTTTTTAGTAATAATACAACAACTAACAATTACAATGACTTTTCGCTAGTAACAGACCACACATTCAACCATACATCGTTAAACGTTTATTTAGAAAAGAAGGGGTGGATTGAAAGGCACGAAGAACAAAGCACGAATGATAGGTGGACAAGGCAGGTATATATACGTAGACAAAGGGGAGGAGTTTGGGCGGAGCATTATCAGTTACCATGGTAGCTAAGTCGAGGGGAGGTGCTTGATCGGGTTACCATGGTGATCAGGGTATGTTACAGAAGTTAACCAAGAGTGGCGTATGAGGTAAGATAGAGAGAGACAGAGTAATTAACGATTAACGATCATTATTTGAAGTGTGGTCTTCCTCCTGAACATACGTTGTACCAACTCCATTAGTTGTTATTATAAGTCAAAGTCAAGTTAAACTCCAGTTTGTCCCACTCCAGGCTGCATGAACAGCTGTTTTCTGCTCCTCATTGACACAACTCCATCTATACTCCCTTATCAAATTCCCCTTATCGAATTCCCTTACTATTATTTTTGCCACCTTTCTTCTTGCGTTTAGGTAAGTAAGTAAGTAAGTAAAGTTTATTTATAAAGCACTTTTCAAAACGGAGTTACAAAGTGCTGTACAATAGACATGAAAAAAAAAAAAAAAAAAAAAAAAAAGACAACAAAGATGTAAAAGTGAGACAATAGTGATACAAAAACAGGCAGATGCAAGGCAGCAAGAAAGACAAGCAAAAATACAGGTTCAAGCAGTAACAGAGAGGAAGTATTTCCGGTATAGAAATGTTTTTAAGTTGTTATTTTATACCCATCCTATTTCCCTTAACCACCTCCTAGACCCACCTCCTGTGACACAAATAGGTTTCCTTACCGTCTGCTTGCTCTACAGGCACCATGTGGGAGGTGGCACTGCCCTGGACGATGGCATCTCCGACCAGGTGGCCACACATAGTCACTGCCCGCACCAGCTCTGACACACCTACAGGATGGGTGGGATGACATTTACCAGCTCTGGAGACTGCATTTTTACCATTAATAACCACCATTGGCTATTTCACCACTACTTTTCAAAATAATCAGTCTAGATAGGCATGCAGAATGTAGAGACCAACTGACTAAACTAAATTCACTAATAGGATCTAAATGTTAACTAAACTTCTCAGGGATGTAGGCCATTTAGGATGAAAATGTGAGGTGATGGGCAAAAACATGAACTGCAACAACTTCTAAAAGTTCTAAAAAGCTTTCACCGATGGCCTTCATCAGTGTGTGAGACTGTATAAGTAGGAGGTCTCTTACTTGTGTTGTCTGCTAGGAAGGTCTCTTTAGCAGACTGCAGTCTGTCCATACAGTCCAAGGAGGCCTGGCAACGTGATATAAGATAATCTACACATAGAAAGGGAGACAGACATGCTGTAGTGAGAGAAGTGCATCATTGCAGCATTCACCTTTCATTGCTGCCAGGAGGTACCACACACACACACACACACACACACACACACACACACACACACACACACACACACACACACACACACACACACACACACACACACACACCCCCCACACACACATTATTGTTAAATAAATAAATAAATCTATTGCTATTGAAGACTCTGTACGTCTGTGTGTTGATTAAAAGAATTAACCAATGGAAAGTGGTCAAAAGTGCTTCGGACAAAACCTCTGGAAACTCTAACTGTCTGTTAAAACAGCTTACTCCAAAACTGCCGTGCTTAGGACCACAGGCCAAGCGTTGCCTGCCGCACCTCTTATTGTGTAACACCACCATCCACGCTGCATATAAACATCCTGTTTGGGAAGCTGTCTTGCTAATGCCAATGCTAGCGAGCTCAAACGGATGTGGACTGATCTAAGATGCGAAGTCCAATTACAGTTGTAGTTTCGAACATGCTCTGGAAATCCAATATCATATGTTTTAAGCTCTGTATCCTCGCTGAGGGTGAGGGTTAGGGACAGGGTTAGTAAATTTGGAACAATGGGATATCGCAACAATGGGAAAATAGAAAAAAGAAAACGCAATCAATATTAAAGCTTATTTAATGGTGCAGCCCGTCAGCGGGTTATACAGTATTTTGATTATAATGATGTGTACATTGTGACCAACTTTGATGAGGCAGCAAAAGCTCTACAGGTTTGTGACCTGCAGAGCTTGTGATGGTGTGTGTTTGCAGTGCTTGTGGTGGTATTCGTGGTTTTTGTGATGGTGTGTTTTGTGGTGTTTGTGATGGTGTGTTTGAGGCGTTTGTGGTGTTTGTGACCTGCAGAGCTGGTGCAGCTGATGTGTGCAGGGTCGTCTATCTGGGCCAGGGAGTCCTGCACTATCCTCTGTGCCTCCTCCAGCGCCCCCTGTAGGCTGGCCCAGCGTGCCACGGCCAGCTGGCTCTCCAACGCCTGCTCTCGACTCTCCTGTGGACGCGAGATCACAAGAGAACTGAACTCAATCAATGTTCTATTTATGCCCACATCATTTTGGGGTTAAAAAAATCGGACATAAATCTTGTACAGATTTTGTGTATGGAAGCTCACATGAGCATGTTAAGATAAATACACACAGACACACATGCGCATTTGTACCATGTTTGGCTAACAAGTAGCTACCAGAGCCATCTAGTAATTGTGACATTAAGGGATCAGAAACTGAGCACTCGAGCTCAGTATTGTATTGTCTAGTCGTCCGGGTAGTGATATATTGGCGACAAACATCATAACAGCAGCCCTCCTAGTCCAGGCTACAGTGTGGATCTAGTTACTTTTAAGTTTTTTTACTGCTTCAAAAAGGGGATCAATAAACACAAAAACAGCTCTAGTATCAATATAAAGAAGGGCTTCAGCTAAATCAAAGAAACATGCTAAAATAATGTACGAGTGAATCCTCTTCTAACCTCTACCATTGATAACAACAGAGGTTTGTCGGTACACCTGACTCTGATAGGGTTTGGAGTTTGCGATTGGTCATATAAGAAAGCACTGCAAAACATATACTATAGAAGCAATAAGCCAACCTTCTCGTTGAGTTGGTTCTGGAGGGATTCTGCCGTCTTCACCCCACTCTCCCTCTCATTGGCCAGTGAGCTCTGGACTCGTTCTAACTCCTCCCCCAGACCGGCCAGCTCCGCCTCTTTCTGAGTCAGGGTTTCTTCTAGTGCCACCTTGTGGGACTCCAGGGTGGACAGCTGAGCACTCAGCTCCTCAGTGGACTGCATCCATCGGGGCGACGGTCAGAAAGGTGGAGGAATAATGATAATTAAAAATAAGATACAAAATATTAATTTTCACAACGTGGCAGCTTTTATTTACTGGATTGTCATTTGCATAGCCAACATTCTTTGTCTGGGGTAAGACATAACCATGAGGCTAAGTTTAACACATGCATTGTTGCTGTTGCTGGAACTAACTGTAGGCAGCACATAAGTGAGCATTCTGCAGGCAGAACGTGGGAAGCGAATGCAGTTTGCATGCCCAAATATGTTGTGTGATGCATGCCCAAAGATGGAGTGTACGACGCACTGATATGTGACATACACAAGTCCAGACATTTTGGCCCGGCATGCCACCAGCATGCGCCTTTCTTACAATAAACAGAGAAGGTGACATTATTATGGAAGTAAACATTGTGCGAGAAATTGGCAAACAGATCTACCGTAGAGACTTACAGCCTGTATGTGTAACCAGCAGGTCCAGCAGAGAATAGAAAAGGATTAATAAATCAATGACAGAACAGAAATAATTCCCTGTTAAAAGGTGATAGGAACAAACTGACATTAGAATCATCTTTTTGTGAACATGATGAGAGGAAGATTATGTGAGGGAATACAGGCTCGGGAGGAAAGAGATGAGGTAGGAGGGCAAATTCATCGACAGGCTGTATGAGTTAAGTGGGTACAAAAATAACGTGACAAAGAGTGGGCGGTTCACCAGAGGGATGGAATAAAAGCGGGCGCCGTGGAAACGTAGCAGACAATGCCTCATCACCTACAAATGCCAAAGGCCAGTTGGAGGTCTGACTTAGGAGTTACACCTCATCTACAAGCTTTCTGTACAAGATTACGTGAATAAACTGTCCTAATAATGGAGCGTTGGCTAGCGACGTAGCCTCAGGCAAACAATTATTCAATAAATAGTATACAATAAATAGTAAACAGAGATAACGTTGGATTGCACAATATGAATGGTAGTTGCTTGCTTGTATTTAACTAACCTATGTGAGAAAATGTGTACTCATTGGGGTTCCCTGAAGAGTTGCAATGGCTGATTTGTGCTTGCCGTGTTGCATACTGAAAATAGACTTGTCTACAATGAATGTATTGCTTATTGATTGCTAATTTATTCATTTTCTTCCACTGTTCTTTTCTCTTGCCTGTAACAGCACACACACACACACACACACACATGCGCGCGCACACGCACGCACGCACGCACGCACGCACACACACACACTCACGCATCAACCCTATTTGCACTCTGCTGGTAGCCTGGTACAAATCAAAACATGACCTAAGAGTATAATCAGAATTAAGTTTAGATATGCTATCAACAGCGCTCACATCCTGGTTGCAGAACCAGGCTGACCAATCTGTTTGTGTCAGCATACAAGTTTCAGCACATACCCATATTGAAACTTAAGTGAAGCACTCTTTTCACCAAGTATCACTTCAGATGTTATTTGGTTCTCCTACTAGTCACACAGGGAGATTTGCATGGCACTAATTCGTGCTGCTGGCATGGGACCTCAACAACGGTTTGGATGTCAGCGAATTTGACTGGAGCATTAGTGCTATAGGTCTGTCTCAGAGATGTTGACCACTGCAGCTTTTTCTTGCAGCTGCTGCAGGTCAAAATATTCTCCTCACACTTTTATAGTTATATTTTTAAGCCACCGTTTAGTTTGTTGTGGCAGTGCTCGGCACAATGCCAACAACCCCCCCCCCCCCCCCCCCCAAGCTGCTGTGTCATCCATACTATAATCCAGGAAACTCTGCGATGGCACCACCAATCGCTGTAAGTTTTCACACAGCCGTTCACCATAACATCATGAAGAGAGTGACGAAGCCCTTTTGCCAAATTAACACACCGTGGATTTATAATGAATTTATTTGTGCCTGACAATTTCCCCATTAGTTTATATGGGGAAAGTGCCCCCGCCCCTATCATACACACGTCACAAGCGACCGGCTGCCACATACGCCCATCTCTCTCTCTCAAGCTGGAGTAACATTTCCATCGCGGCTCGATCTTCCCCTAAGTGTCGCGCATAGAGTAATAAAATATAGAGAACGGACTCGAGCGATAGCCCCGCCCCCTTGCCGTTCATTTCAATATAGCACCCGGAAGACTGCCGGAAGTTCCCATTGGAATAACATTGTAGGCAACTTCCGGACACCAAATTATGGTGCAAATCGTAGGAGCATCCCGGAAGGTTCATTAATATTCATGAGGTGCTGCTCCGAGCATCCAATCACGTTCACGCGAGGAGGCGGAACTTCCAAAATGCGGCGCTTGTTTATCTGCCGGCTACTACTACTGTAGTCGGGCGGGGCGAAGCATAGTTTTACTGAGGTTCTGTTTAGGGTTAGTTACCGCATAAAGCACCGTCTAACTCTAACCCTAACCTAACCCTAACCCTAAACATAACCCCAGTAAAACTAGGCTATGCCTAAACCTAACCCTAACCCTAAACTTAACCTCAGTAAACCTATGCCTAAACCTAACCTAACCCTAACCATAACCTCAGTAAAACTTCCTTCGCCCCGCCCGACTAGTAGTAGCCGGCAGATAAAACAAGCGCTGCATTTCGGAAGTTCCGCCTCCTCGCGTAAACGTGATTGGATGCTCGGAGCAGCACTTCATGAATATTAATGAACCTTCCGGGATTATCCTACGATTTGCACCATAGCCTTCCGGACACCAAATTTTGGTGGTCACCTGTGTGCCGCCATGACACCTGTGACGTCATGAAGCCCGTTCACTTCCATTATAGGGCTGCACTTCCACTTTTCACCACCAGGGCCCGTTGCTTCAAGCCTGGAAGCGCTGTCGGTGGATGTGGTGTTGCGGCGTTCGACACCAACATGGAATATAACGATATAATCCGCCATGATGATAAGAGAGGGGAACAACGCTGACTCTCGCTTAGACACGAGTGAGCTACATACGACGAATCGCCGATCCTCCATGCAGCCTCGCATTTCCTTAATCGCTCAGTGGTTACTGCAGTGCACCTCGATTATTTGCCTCACGGCGTGTCAGCTGTGCGAGTGCTAGACACCCACTTTATGTACAGATCCAGGCTATAGACTTCTTGGGAACTGTTGAACTGAACATGTGTTCGAACTGGAAGATATTAGTTTGTTTTCACTGTCACTTTTTACCCGCACGTGTCCAACAATGTCCAACTTCGCTCCGCCCGCATGGAGTTTTCTGCCCTCGCTACGCGAGGACCGCAGTGGCATTGATATAAAAGTGGGCTACTGTACACATTAAAAGCTACCCAGGAAGGATCAGGACCCCTTAGAGACTGTTCCGTTTGGTGGTCCCTGGAAACACAAGCACACAGCGTGCGACACTGACGGGGTGTGTGTGTGTGTGTGTGTGTGTGTGTGTGTGTGTGTGTGTGTGTGTGTGTGTGTGTGTGTGTGTGTGTGTGTGCTTACTAAGACTCACCACCCTCCACTTTCTAAACCAGTGGTTTCATGATGTCCACACAAACACCTACTTTAATGCAACCAAAATATGTATCAAATATGTATCAGAATTTGTGATTATATCATAAATAAAGACATTATGATTATTGTGCCTGACTTGAAGCTCAAGCATGACCAGCATGGCTCCAAGTTTAATTCTTTTTGTTCAAATTGTTGAAATATTTCTTCAAAATGATCTGCAACCACATAGGCAGTGCCATATATCAGATTCTAATCGGGTTGGTGTCAGAATCTCCAGTGAAGAATAAATTGTGTGCAGCAAATAAACACATACTGTCCAAACAACTGTTCCTGTTGCTGTTATTCAGCTTATAAAACAATCATTATGAATGTAATTAATGCAATAGCAAGTTATTCCTTTTGTTCCACTCTTTTATTTTAAATAGTGATTTTCCTCATCATCTTTTCCGCTCGTAAAATAACCTTTACCATTTGGTTAACCTTTACCATTTGGTTAGCTGACGTGGTTTGTCCACGTCGGCTTTGTTATATTTGGTTAGCTTTACAAAGGGCTGTGTGGACACCAAGTGGTACTATATCAAAATGTCAAATATTTGGTTCTAGAACTGGACCTTGATCCGGACCTTTGGGTGATAACATTCAGCTGACTAGTAACTCATATCCCACTTGTACACCAGCCTTTGAAAGAGGATTCATGAACAAAGTCAAACATCATTATTAAAGACATGTCACAGGTTATTTTAGGATAACTTGTTCTCTGATTACGAAATAATTATACTGACGTCTCAAAATAGCACAATGAGAGTATCTCCAATGCTATAGCTCATCTGTGCCTTTTTGAGTCTAGTACGAGTGCTTCATAACATGAGTCAAAGTCCCTACATGCAATTGCCAGCCAATTCTCAGTCAATTGACGTTCACGGTTCACGCTTCAGTCAGTTTGCAGGCACAGACAGATGCAGAGATCTCCATATAGTATGGACACAAAAGGGACGCAGGCAGATAGTTAAAATGGGTTCTTTGCCAAGTTGACAACGGGTAATATTGGGTTGCCAGGTTGCATCATTCCCAAGTAACCTGGTGGCCGACGGACATGTACAGGTCTAGTAGCTCGAATGCAGCTGTTTTGAAAGAAATGGAAAGTTACCCCCTCCACGCCCACATAGACAGACATACAGGTATACAAACCTCCTGCATGCTAGATTAGATGCCACACCCCATGTGTAGAAGGTTATTAAAAGCTGTACCGTTGCCCAGTCATTTATTTGGACAACAAAATGCATCTAGTCACAGTGATCGTTGGGGTTCTGCTGTTCCCAAAAGGTATGTGATTTTTAGGTATGTTGAATACATTTTTCTCCTTCTTATGCATATCCTTTATTCATTCATTCATGGCACCCACATTCTGTTCGATATCTCCTCAAACAGCCTACCTGAGGAAAAGGAATCGTATTCGAAATTTGTTCAGAATCCATAATTCCAAAGTCCTGTTAAGTTCTATCTATGATTGCTGCTCACCTGTGGTCTCAGCTCTCTCTGGATTGAAATGCTACGAGTGCATCCCACAGTCTCTACTGGGGAGGTGCAATGAGACCGAAAAGGACTGTACTGCTTCAGCGCTGTGTGGTGCAGCAACAGTCATTACATCTGAGGGTATGTGATGATACCAGCTACTGTACAATATAGTTACCTCTATATATCAATTAAAAGCCACTTTCCAGTATGATTAAGAGTTTCTTTGGCATGAATGTAAAATACGAGGGATAGCCTAAAAAAGAAGTACTTGTGGTCTTGTTTACATTTACGTCTGGGATCGGTAATAAACATTTTCACTATTTCCAATATAAATTCCTCCTCTTTACTTTTGTATAGTATGTGCATTGTGCAATTTCTCTGGTGAGCTATTGCAGCAGATTAGGCAAATTTTAGGCAGCAGGTGGACCCAATAATGATCAATTATTTGATGTCCGACTGTGTTGTGCTCCAAATATATATAAATATATTCAATCTCCAAAGTCGAAATAGTTACTAACTCTACCAGCAAAAGCCCTACAAACTCTACCAGCAAAAGCCCTACAAACTCTACCAGTAAAAGCCCTACCAGCTCTTCCAGCAAAAGCTCTACCAGCTCTACCAGCACAGCTGTTAGTCTGCTGCTGCTGGCAGCAGCAGCACCACTGCTCTCTGCTGCTCTGTTCAACTGAAGCTCCCACTGCTGTTAGCCCTGGATGCACCACTCTGTTCAACTGAATATATGGTTTAGTTATCTCTGCATGATCTTATCTCTACTGGTACAGGTGACAGGCCCAAAGGCATCATGAGTCCTTGGCGTCGGGGAAAAAAAGATTCTGTTACACAAAATGTTGTCCCATTTCTTCATAGCAATCCAGTCAAACCCTAGTTGAACATACAAACTTCATTATTTTTCTGTACAGAAGGTGCAATTTTAAAATTGTGCTACTGTTATCTACTAAATTGAGTTCTTTCAGTAGTGAAATGTCCCTTCCACTGGTTAATGTTTGTAAATAGAAAGTGTACAGTCATGCCTGTACTTCATCTGACTGGGATAATCCAAGGCTGTAACAAGACCGGGCCAGAAGAAGCAGTTAAACCTTGTATTGATTTTTCAACAAAAAGTCAAGTCAAGGAATATACAGTATGCATGTATGAAACATCTGATTATTGTTGATTTGTTATTATTACATAGAGATACATTCAAATGAACTTACAACACTTTACACTTTACTGTCCACATCCTGTTTAGTGTGTGTGTGTGTGTGTGTGTGTGTGTGTGTGTGTGTGTGTGTGTGTGTGTGTGTGTGTGTGTGTGTGTGTGTGTGTGTGTGTGTGTGTGTGTGTGTGTGTGTGTGCGTGTGAGAGAGAGAGAGAGAGAGAGAGAGAGAGAGAGAGAGAGAGAGAGAGAGAGAGCGGTGTGCAAGCAGACTCACCTGTTGTGAAGAGGTCATTGCAGTTTTCAGGGTGATCAACTCTTCCCTGCTTGTCAGCAGTTCTGTCTGTATCGCCTGAAGCTGCTCCTGTTGAGCTTTCTCCTGACGAAAGAAAGGAAGCAGATAAGACAATAACAGTGTATATTATACACATAGTAGATTAGAGAAGATAGGGAGTGATTAGAAAACATCTCAATGTACAAACTCATTCTTCAAAAAAGCATCTCTATCTGACTCTGCTGGCGGCTTCACCTGTCTGTCTGCAGTCTCCTGGGCAGCCTTCACTTTCTCCTGCATCTCCCTCCTCACATTCTCCACCTCATCCTGTGCTGCCTGTGCCAACGTCATCTGCCGGGTCACCTCTGCATTCTGTACACACATATGCATGAGCACGCACACACACCGCACACACAGACACAGACAAAAGGATGTCCAGCGTTGCTACTAGCAGAGACAGCTTTACATCTTGTAAACTGGAAATGGATGAGAAAGGCTACTGGGACAGAAAATGCTGCCAGAGACATGACTTGAGGATGTGTGATTACAACAGAGACCATGAACAGGTGGTTTGTAAGAAGGGTTGTCAGGTACTGGTTCTCTACTGCACTGAAACTACTAAAACCTTTTGAGCTGGGAACCACTTGGAAATGCTTTTTGGCCATGTTAGGGTTAGTTTGGTAGTGGTAATAAAAGTTTGTAAAGCCTACCTTCCTCAGCAGGTCTGCATGGCCTTGAACCAACTCTGTGTATTTCTCTTTCAGTTTGGTGTAACGCTGCTCATTGGCCTGGGCCTTTCCTGAGAAGAACACACACACATTCAATATGCTTGAATGGTTATGCAAATATGCTATTAAAAGCAAATATGCAATGTAATCAATCCCATACAGTAATTTTTATTATCACAGGACTCTCCCTCTCTCTCTCTCTCTCTCTCTCTCTCATCTGACCACATTCCACAGAGGTCAACCTAAATGGTATTTGTGGGTACCCATTCTACACTGGTCCAAATAATACTGTTGTTATTATTATTGTTCTTATTATTGTTATTGTTAATACAGTATATTGCAATATAAATAATGTGTAATCTACACTGCCCCCTGTACAGGTTAATCAGAATGTGAATGCCCCCCCCCCCCCCCCCTCCTCCCCGTCTGCTTGACATTAGCACCTTTACTCTGAAAGTTTCAAGCTACCCACAGGAGGGTGAAACCCACTCTCTATCTCGGTGAGGCTGCGTTGTTCCTTCTCTGTGTCCTCCTTGACCCTCCGCAGGTCGTCCAGCTCCGCCTTCAGGAACTCGCTCTCGCCGACCGCCTGCATCCTCAGGTGGCTCTGCTCCGCTAGCTCCGCCTCCAGCTCACTGACACGCCCCCTCAGCGCCTGGCACAGCCGGCCGCTCTGGCGGAGGACAGGGTGGAGACACACAGAGAGAACATTGGCTGTCGGAACAGGACTGAGACTGAGGAGGGGAGTTGGAAGATCCACCCATCCATCCATCTTCAACCGCTTATCGGTAGCTCCAATAGAGCGCTCCAGATCATCTAATTGCTCCATCTGTGCCTTGTTCTGCCCTGGGGACTCCTCCCAGAGGGTGATACTCCAATCCTGTCCGTGTGTGTGTGTGTGTGTGTGTGTGTGTGTGTGTGTGTGTTTGTGCATGATGTGCAAGTTTGAAAAGAATCACACCCATGTGAAGTGAGGGGTGCTTTGTGGATGTCACATGTAGACGAGCAAGTCGGCTAACCAGTCACATAAAGTGAGATGATGTACAGTATAATGATCACACAGGTGTGATTTCTTCTTTAATGACATACTTGAATGTTTCATGGTCATGATTTACCTGGATGGATACAAATAATTCATACCAAAATATCTTTGGAAATCTCTATGGGAAAAAATGACAACCGTGTGAAGTGAGCGGTGCTCCTGTCATCTTACAGCATCAAGTATGACGTACCGGTAATCAATGTGTAAGCTGTGTTCCTACACTCCATGTCATCACTAACACTCCATTTCAGTTCACAACAAACTGAGGACCTCCTGGGAGCATAATAGAACCAAACACTGGCATCTGATAGAGTATCACCGGACAGGCTGAGCAGACATTAATTCCCGGGCTATGCGTGTGACAGACAGAGTGCTGAAAGGGTAACTGGTGGACACCACAAGGAGAAACCGTCTACAATGACACAAACAGCCTTTCAACAGAAAACCTTCGTGTTCTTCTCACCTCCAGTCTAAAAGACTCCAGTTCCTCCTTGAGGGCCTGGATCTCTCTGGTCAGCTGCTCAATGAGACGGTCTCTGAGGGAGATAAGGCAGTAACACACTCGTGAATCTCTAAAATGTTGTTAAGTGTCACATTATGCAACTACTATAATTTCAGTTTGTTGTTATATATCCTCATTTGCCCCCTGATCATAACTGTCTATTGTTCTTTAAACGTGTCTCTCTCCACGGTAAAACTCACATGGTGGGTGAGAGACTGCTTTCCACCTAGTGTAAAATGAAAGCCGATACGCAATGTGGTTTTGACGA
This sequence comes from Benthosema pterotum, assembly GCA_039105355.1. Lineage (NCBI taxonomy): Eukaryota > Metazoa > Chordata > Actinopteri > Myctophiformes > Myctophidae > Benthosema > Benthosema pterotum. The sequence goes on from CM076977.1 coordinate 19,418,138, forward strand.
GCCTCACTCACTTGTCGTCCTTGCGCATGCCGTTCTGACTGTTGAAGTTGAAAGGGTCCGTCGCAGCCGAGGTGCCAAAAAGATCATCAAACTTTGTTTCCACTGCAGGCTGGACATGGACACAAAAACAGTGTTTAAAGTAAAAGAAATCACGATGTTGCAAGAAGCCACTGAGCTGTCCCTAGAACAAAAACAGTTTTTTTTGTTCTAGGCTTTGAGTCATGCTTTGTGTTCTTGCGTCGATTACTTTAACTTTGTGTTTCTGCAGAATACTAATGAACACTGATCACATTGTGTAATCCGCTAGGCTTCTAGAGAGGTATAGCACCCAGAGAGAATCAAGTTCAAAAGCCAGCGTAGGCCAACGAAAAATCACAGTACAAGGATGACGTTACGGTGTACTACACACCGGCAGTACGGGGATATCTGTGTCCACCAGGTCCTCGGTCTCCACCACATGCTCCGATTCGGGGGACGAGGCCTCGGCAGGAATCACCACCACTGGACTGATGTGCTCCGACAGCGCTGACGCTCGCAGGAAGTTGGGAGGGTTCTGGTAAGAAACGGACGGACAATGTAGGATCAAGTTAAGCCAGGGAATCACTTGGGTTCTAAGGGTGTTGGAGAGTCCCATGGCTGAAAGAATAATCAAATCTCATGACTGAAAATGTTTGCATGATCAAGTATTAATGTGCTCAATTAATTCCAATTAGATGATTTTATATTTCGATTTAACATAGTTGTGAAACAAAAAACATCTCAATTAAGTCTTTCAACTGCAGGCCATGTTGTGCAAAATGAATGTCACTCACCTCAGGCAACTGTGGGATCTGAATCAGTCTCTTGAAGTACTGCAAGTTACTGGAGCGGTAGAATAGACTTTTTAATCTGAGAGAGAGGGAGAGAGACAGATTTACACCACACCAGTGTCTGCTATATTGTTTTTGTGTAGACATTTCTGCTTTGTATTGTCCAGTGCTGGTCCCGTTACTTTAAAAAAGTAATTAGTTATAGTTACTCACTACTTCTTCCAAAAAGTAACTGAGTTAGTTACCCAGTTACTCTAAAATAAAAGTAATTAATTACCAAGAAAGTAACTATTTCCGTTACTTTAACCAAAAGGTGTTGTATGTCAAAGAGTTTGAAATTTTCAGAGCAATATGTTCAATATGTTTATAGTTAAAGTATGCAGGCACTACTGCACTAGTAGGCAATACTAGGCATTGGTATGGTTAGGTATAGTTAAGGTACAGTATTTTTCCCCTCTTTTGTTCATGTCTCACAGACACATTATTTTCAAATATTAATAATCTTAACTAGTGTACTAGTAATAAGTCTTGATGCAGTTTGTGTCAGGCACAGCTGCCACAGCATGCTCTTATTCATGGGTCAGTGGGTAAGCAGAGCCATGCATAATGTAGCCTATGCCTTGCGTTCTCAAGGCAAAAAAATACCCCGTTCCCCGACCAGTAGAGTATAAACAGAGTTACGACATCTCCGTTCACTTCCATGGAAAGGTCTAATGGCGGCTGCTCTACATAGACTCCTATTGAGCACGGGGGCACTTTGTCCCTATTCAGGCTGCATGAACAGCGCCCAGGCGCCCAGTTTCTGACCCCTCAATGTCGCATTTCTGATATTAGATGGCTTTTCCTGAGAATCCCTATACGTTTTAGTCTACACTGTTGTTCCTGCCGTCGTGTATTTAGCCCCTCTAAAGTTATTTAAATGTTATCCTTTATCGCACGTGTTTTGGACCTGCTACCATGGAATACTGTAACTCTTGTTGGGGAATTGAGGATTTATACTGGACCACACTTTTTTACGTGACAACGTGACAAACGCATGGAGGGCATCAGAGACTACAGACAACTTTCTAGTAAGAACACTTTTACAGTACATTTGGGTGGAAGAGATTAAAGCAGGTGCTGCTGTAGCAAGTGTAGAAGAACATTAACGCGCTACTACAGCGTGTGTGCGCGCGCGCACGCGCACACACACACACACACACACACACACACACACACACACACACACACACACACACCGTCTGCTCCTTATATCGTGGTCCGTTGCTGCTGCTGCTGCTGCTGCTGCTGCTCTGCACTCAGCAACAGCGTGCACGCATGCTTCATTACACAGCGGAGCCCAAGTCGACCCCAAGTCGAACCGAAAAGTCAAGTGCTCGTTTCTTCCATTATTCTAGCTATCTTCCTTCATGATAGTAACGATCCGTATTCGACTGTCAGCAACGGCAACGCCGTTATAGATATGGGGAAAATAATTAGTTAGATTAGTCCGTTTCTGAAAAAATAACGGCACTACGAAACGCCGTTTATTTGAACGGCGTTATGTCCAGCACTGGTATTGTCCCATAGGAAGTCCCAACAATAACAAACTCATTCATTGTGATTAAATATGCAAGAGACAGTAGTAGTGAAAGTGTGCCTTTGGAGAGAGGGCCTTCTGTGTATGTGTGTGTGTGTATACAGTAACACAATACCATGACAAAGTGTCAGATATAGCAATATTGAATGTACACATTCAGATCCATATACGGCCCTCCAAGTGTGTGTGTGTGTGTGTGTGTGTGTGTGTGTGTGTGTGTGTGTGGATCCAGACAACCTTTGCGTTGTGTGTGTCTCTCTCTGTCTCTCCCTGTTTCCTGTCTATCTCCACTATGTCTCATCAATAAAAGGCAGGAAAAAACCATGCGAAGTGAGATGATAACTATTTGTGATTGGTTATCAATTCGCTTGTCTATGTAACATACAATTTCCCTTCATTATCATGGTGTTTACTGTTTAATGATTAATTCACATCATATTTGGTGTACATTTCACCGATTTTTTCAATCGATGGCAAATATTGAAACGTGTGAGGTCAAAAATGTGTGAGGTCAAAGGAGAGGCGCTCTTATCTTATAGCATCAATTACAGCATAATGTTTGTTTAATTTTTAAAACAAACATCAGTTTTGCTGTATAGAGAGGCTAGCGCAAAAAGAAAAGGAACTACAAACGACAAAGCGCAGAAACGGGACAACCGATCAGTACTGTGTATGTCTATACTGGGAGAACTCACTTCTTAAACTGCTCCTGGAAACGGTCTCTGTGGCCCTGGAGAGTGTCTGCTGGGAGGCCTGCAAGCACACACACACACACACACACACACACACACACACACACACACAACAACACACACACACACTCACACACACACACACAGCGCTTAAGGTAAAGATGTATCCGTGCAGTAGAATGTTTTTGTAATCGTTTCTGGAAATGTGCCAACATCATGCAAGCCTCTGTCTATACTAGGCAGGCTGTACCTTCTCATAATAATAATGATATTGGTGCTTGTTGTAGTTCTACTGTGCAACCAGCAGGGGGTGGGGTCTGTTCCGTCCAAAGTCAAGTTAAGCCAATTTTATTTGTAAAGCACATTTAAGGCTGACCAAAGTGCTGGACAGCAAAAACAAAAATGTCCACAGGGGGTTAGGGTCCACTCACAGGAGTGCAGTTTGAAGAGCAGCTTGACGGTGTAGTCGTATAGATGGCTACAGTCCAGGATCACCTGGATTAGAGGAGCCAGACGACACTGGCCTGCTGCTGTGACCGACACTGACCGGGACATGTCCAGGCTGCTGAACACTGTGGACAAACACACACCCTGGATTAGAGGAGCTAGGGGACACTGTGACGGACATAAAGCGGGGAGACATGTCCAGAGAGCTGAAGACTGTGGTTTTGTGGGAGGGACACACAAACACATTACATTAAACATATAAATTAAGAAGAGATCAAATGCACACACGCACGCACACACACACACAACACAGCAAGGGCAGTAGTGTAGTCCCATACACATTACACGCCAGTTAGTCATCATTGGTGTTAAAGCCATCCCCATCTCTACAAGTTGGCCTTGCATGGTTTCCTCTGGCATCGGTGAGTGAATGTGTGTGTGAATGTATTAATGTAATGCACAATCTATGGAAAGTGCTTCGGAAAAAAAGCTCTATAAATGCACCATGTATACCATTTTACTGTAGTAGCCTGGACCTTACCCATAGTGGATTTGGCCCATGCCGGCCCACCACAACCAACGAGCAAATAACAACTCTTGACACCCTCTGATGGACATAAACAAACAAGCCCTAATGGGTGATGAGTAATGAGTGACATACAGAGACATTTTGAGGGGGCAGCTGCTCACTTGGCATAGCAGCACACACATACAGAATGCATGCAAACAATATGTTTTATCTTCATCTCACTCTGGAAGAGGTTTATCTTCGGATGCATGCATTTGTGTGAATGGGTGAATGCAATGCACAATCTATGTAAAGTCATTTGGATAAAAAGCAGTATACAGTATACGTAAATGCACGATCAGTGTCTCAAGTCAAGCAGAAAAGGGCAGTAGCAACCTGAACACTAATAGAATTGTCTACCCCCAAATCATTGCTTCCTCCATTCATTCCCCTCCTGCCTTCTATGCTCCATCATGATGCCAGAGCCTGAGTGCCTCTGTTCACTGCACACAGAGGTGTGGTTTCCTGACACACGCACACACACACACACACACGAGCACATACAGCTCAAGACTAGTCTATCTGTCTTCAAAATACACCAGACCAGACCAAATAGATTGTATTAGGCCCAGGGAACCAATAGGACTACGGGCCTGTTTTGTGATATAAGCACTGTTCAGTCTGCTCAGTTCAGACACAACGTAATTAATGTTCCAAACGGTACTTGGATATACTAGATTTGGGTTCCATGCATCATTTAACAAAGCCGCTTCTAAGTTAAGTTGACTTGAAAATATTGCAGATGAATTGCATATATGTTCTGAGGCTTTGTGTTCAAAACGGGCCAATCCTGCAAACTTTAGAATCTAATGTGAGCCAATTGGGATGGAATATGAAGTATCGGACAGATCCGTCTTGAGGACATGACTATATAGACGCTGTGTAAGAATTTGAAGGATTTTTGGACAGAATCTAGAGGAGTATTTAAAAAAGTGTTTTACCTGGTGGCCCTCTAATCATTTTGCCCCTGGTCTCTAGGGAGTGTGCATGCAAGGTTTCATGCAGATCGGCGCAGTTATAGGTAAAATGTAACGCTACGGTGAGTGTGTGTGTCTTAATTTTGGAGCTTTTAGACAAATTAGTGCAAAAATATGACTAGGCTCGGCCACTATTGTTGATGGTGATTGAGATAGACAGTATTGACAGAATCTTTGATGCATGCCTGCATGGATGCATGAGAGAGAGTGGACACTGGGGTTCGGACACTGGGGTTGGACTTATTTGCATGTCACAATGTATGTACTGTAAGTGAACATCATTGAAAAGGAGTGAGTTGAATAAAGGTCTTTCCAAAACCTTGTTAATTCAATAACTTCTGTTATTTCAGGCCTTATTTTCATGCCACACTATGTAAATAAACAGGAACATAAAATGTGTGAATTGATAAGGACTTTCAAAAACAAACAAACAAAAAAGCACTAATAGTACTCCTTTCACAATAATGTTTCCTGAACAAACTAATCGCAGATAATATTCTACAGTATCGTCATTTCAATCAATAATAGCGAGGAGTCATGGTGACAGTGGCAGCAGTGCCCAACAGCCCTCGGCCACAACATCCACTTTCACAGGGTTCTCATTTGGCTCTTTTTGACTACAAAAGGGTTTCTTAATCCAGAAGTTTCCAGAACCTGTGAAGTTCTGTGATGATGTATTCCTCAACATTCCAATAGAAGTCAGAACCAATTGCATTATTTGAATAAAATGCTTATTGTCTTTTTACCATTGAGCTATATGTTATTGCTTTCTCTCAGGGGATTTATTTGAATGGATGATTTGGCATTTTGTTTAAAAAAAAATGTGTTTTTTAGATGATTCCTCAGCCTAGTAAGAAAGTATGAAATATTTCACATGCATTGTACATTACCTTCATGATCTGAGGATTTGTGTTGAAAGCAGGTCAATCCTGCAGACTGTGAATCTAATGTTTAGCCAATTAGGATATATAGTGAAATATCGGAAATATATGTCAAAGATCTGTCCTTGGTCCCTAGGGAGCATGCATACAATTTTCATGCAGATAGGTGAAGTTGTCTCATGCTGGTCCTATCACAGGCTGTTCTGGAAAATTTGGCAGAGGTTTCATCATTGCCATTCAGGGAGTGTATGTGTATGTTGAGAGACAAGGTAAGCCCAGACAGGACGATCAGAGGATAACTTACCACCCAGGAAGAGGTTGAGTTCACACTCCAGGTAGTCAAACATCTCCACTGTCAGCTGGAAACTAGAAACGAGACAGCGAGAGAGAAACACCAATTTAGCTTATAATGCGAAAATTGCAAACTTGTACAGACCAGAGGTCATCACCATGTTGGTGTGAAGTGAACATTTTTGCCACGGACATACAAAATAAATAAGTGTTCAATATATATATATACAGTATATATATATATATATATATATATATATTTTTTTTTTACCACACACATACATACGCTCGTAACACTCAATGACCATAACGGGTCTGTAACTCAGAGTGCTCAAATGGTCCACTCACAGTTAATGGGGTATTTGCAAATAAAACATTTGATAACCTCATGTATGAGTTGGACTCCAATGTCTAACTGCCATAGTGTCATAATAAATCAGTATAATACTTAAGGGCCTTTCAAATGGGAATCGATGAATGCACAGTCGCACGCGTTGCTGCCAGAAATTCACTGGAACGTTTGAAAGGTCCTTTATGCTGGACAAAATCTGGAAATTGACATCCAGTATAAGTGGTTCTTACTAAATAACAACATTATAATGGAGTGCCAGGGACAAGACCAAGTCTTTGCCACAGATATGTTAGCCGCGTTGATGAACCCCCGGTAGAGTTGTTACTCAGGGAGCCCATTCCCACATCTTCCACGAAGCAACGGATGGATTTTGTAGCAGCAACAGTCCCTGACACTCTGATAACAACACTTACAAGTTGTTGACATCATTCTCCCCCGCCTCATCGAGCTGTCGGTTTGACATCTGCAGGTTGCCCGGGAAACGAGGGTTCTGGGAGAGAAGACAAGGAAGGAAGTACCAAGTAGTTTAAAGAGCTGTGTTTATTTGATTGTTTTCATTTTTTTATTTCCAGATGTACGGATTGGGGGCATAAACCTCTTGCCTTCAGCACATGCACGCATCAGATTATTTGAAGATTTGGCTTTGATTAAGTGCTGTGCAGTGAGAGGTCAAGTACAGTAACAGTTGAGAATGTTGAACAGAGGTCAGTGCACAACAGTACAACCATCATCTCTGTTTCCAGCAGCAGTGACCTGTGGTGTGCAATACACTCACACGCACACTATTTCTCTTTATCTGCATTACCCAGATATGGAGAAATGTTCTGTATTTGCAGAAGTATGAGGAAATGGGTGTACAGTGAACAAACGCCGAGCTTAAAAAAAGAACATAACAAGAAAAAAAGTGCAAAATAAAAAGTGGAAGTCTTCAGTATTGCATAATTTGGATGAAGAAATCGTTTGAGAAAATGTGGGCAACACAAGCTGTCCATGATGATCTTCAGAGTGAAATTAACCTGCGGATTTTATTTTTTTGCTAACAGTAGTTGGTGAGCAAGGTTCAAGAGACTGAAATGTTTCTGTTTTCAGGCAGGAACACCATCAATTAATGTGAACATTGGCACCCTACTGAGGAC